>CM046383.1:2988072-3610072 GCA_025413485.1 Ficus microcarpa
TCTTGATTATGTTTCCGCCTGATCATGAATGTCATTTCCTTTCCCTTCCCTTGATCACATGCCATCTTTCTATCAAACGAACAATTTCCATTTCTTTTAAATTGAACAAACCAAGCCCCAAAATCTCCTTTGTCAATTGGCAATATTAATATTGTTGTTGTTGTCACTGTAATGTATAGTCCTCAATCTAATACATAAATGGGTTCAACATGAAACCCCAAGGGTAGCTTATGTGGTTATAAAACCTAGAATCTGAAGGATTCAAATGGATAGTTTGAATTTTATTAGGGACATTTTCTCCAGGTCATGCCTCTTATTATAAACACTAACAACTTATCTTAATCTGTATAAATAGACTTTCGAAAATAATGATGCATATATCCCGTAAGATTAGTTGGACTCTCATCCGACATATCGATTAATTAACAAAATAAAAGTGGCAATAATGAATCCATTTTAATTTTCAACACTAGGTAGTTGGACTCTCTTGTTGGTTTGACTGATATTTGGTTACCAATTTTGCTTGTTTATTGAACTAACTAAATCTCATTTTCTTGGTTTTTGTTTGTAAAAGTTACGAGCTGTAACATCTTGGTGGTTCCTACAAAGGACTCCACAAAGCGTTTGGCTTTATCCTGGCGGCGCTCACCCCCCCCCGTTGGATTCAAGTATCAAGGCTCTAAAAATCCCTGACCATACTGCTTAAGTACTTGTCACATTACGTTTAACCTCGTTTGTGGAATCACCACGGTTGAGCTGATTCTCCTCATCCTCGTCACCCCATTTTGGTGGTTTGCGGTGATGAATGCATTCGGATTCATATTCTACAAGGTCCTAAGTCGCTGGCACAACATTTTCTATAATCTTTGCATGCAATAATATTCATGAATATGGTCATGGGGTGCTAATAACTTTACGTGACTGCGACCAAAAAATTGCTTTTGGCAGATTGTTTAATCAGCCACTGCAGCTTTATTATGATAACGAAAATTCTTGGAATATTATCAATCAGATCTTTGCCAGGTTTTCTACTGTTGCTGATCAGGCTACTCATTTGGAAGAACTTGAGACCGCGGGTGATAATATCCAGATGTCTCAACTTGTGTATATGTCTATCACGTTATTCCTACTCTCTATCTCTCTCTCTCTCTAGAGTTGGTGTTCAATGTTTATTATTCCCCCTTCACCTCTTATGTCGGGAAATTTAGGAGCAAAACAAGAAGCATTCGCTTTTAATAGTCATTAGTACTAATGTATTGTCCTCGGAAAAGTTTGTGTTGGGTAAATTCGAAAATAAATAAAATAAATAAACAAATAACGTTTATATATGTTGGGTGTTATTTTGTCTTAAGCCTAAACCCAGCCGATTCAGGATCTGCCAATAGCTGCTATCGGGCTCGCTAATGACTTGCCGAAGTCGAATTTGACTTCGAGTGATTTTTGGTAATTTGCCCCGTAACCACACCTTTGGATTTAGGCCGATCTACAAGCTAGGAGTCACCTTAGAAAATGCATCATGCAAATTTACCGCTTTCTCAAGGTTCTTTGATTCTCATAACTTTTGTTTGACAAAAACCCATATATGCTCCTTAAACACTGCCTTGATCCATCACTGATTGACCTCAATCTATCGGGATGATAGATTTTGACCCATGCGTGATGAATTGTGATCCAAAAATAAAAAATAAAAATAAAAATCACAGTATAAATATATACTAAAGATACCATATGGCAACCACACCGTGACATCAATTGGTAATCATGATACTGGCTCGTAACTAATCTGAGATATACCAGCCGATTACTATTGGTATCCACATTTTGATCGGTAACCATTGACGGAGGGAGACGGAATATTAGTGGGGGCACGTGCCCCCACTACATAGCAAAAAGGAAAGTATATGCAATAGTTTACCAGCTGGGCATAACTCATCTGGGCTTTCTCTTTGTTAAAAAATTTTATTGGGCTAAATTAATTGGACTTTGAATAGTTTTGAACGTAAACCTTTCCCCTATTTCAATACATTTCCTTATGCATTAACCTTCTAAATAATTATCACACTTTCCCTTATTTAATTTGTCTTTTGAATTTAAACCATTTTCACTTTTCACAACCGTCATAGTTTACTTCTTTTTTTCTTCCCCCTCTTCAATTTTGGTTTTCGTACGCCATATTATCCCTTTCCCTTTTCCAGAAATTATTTGATAAATCAGGTTTATTATGTCATCATGTTTACATAATACACTCACCTATTAAGAATTTGGCATTTGGACACTTGATCTATGTAAAATTTTTTGTTGTATGATTTGCTTTCCTAATGTATATTCAGTAAATCTAAATTGTCATATATATCTCACATAAATCTTTTTATATTAATCAATTAATTTTTTTAAACAATAATCGTTTAAAGAAAATAATTTTGAATACACTTGAAACCTCCCAAAGATTTTTCTTTCTCTTTTCCATAATATAAACGAAGGCTTTACTGTTGAGAATGAGAAAACTTCTTCATAGAAATAAACTAAAAATTAAGAGATAGAAAAAAAAAAAAAAAAAAAAAAAAAAAAAAAAAAAAGCCTTCATTCACCTATATGTATAACTTACAAGACAAGATCCTAAAAGAAACTGCATGCTCAATTTGTTTTGTTTTGTTTTGTTGTTGTCGTTTTTTTTTTTTTTTTTCCTTGAAATGTAATGAAAAAAACTAATAAGAAAAACCTTCATTCTTAAAAAATGATAAATAAATAAATAAAAAGAAAACGAAAATTCAAATATATAGATTTTAAAAGCAAGAATTACCTTTTCAATTTCAAAGTTGATGGTTGTTGATGTAATTGTACATATAGAAATATTTATTTATTGTCTTTCATATATTACCAACATGATCAAATTGCTTTTCCGACGATATATATAAAAATAGTTATATGTGTATTTCTTGATTTTTATTTATTCTCATTCCACACAATGAAGTTTTCATTAAAATTAATATAAAATAAATTACAATTCCTGAATAAAATAAAATAAAAACATCGCAATGTCATTTTTTGTTTTAGATAAATTTAAATGTATGAAAGTTTTAAAAATATAAGTCAATTTTTATTTAAATAATTAATTATATAAGAGATTTAGATGATATATTTATGGTGATTTAGATTTACTAATTAAAGTAATACACATTACGAAAGAGAAACATATAACAAAAAAATGACATGAATTAAAGTGCTAATATGTCAAACTTTAATTGGTGGGTGTATCACAAAAGCACAATGACGTGGTATATCTGAACTACTGAATAATTTCTCTTTTTTTCTTTGGTTTATATTCTTTTACTTTCTTCTCTGCAACTTTAACGTTATTTCTTATTATTTTTTCTTAAAAATATCTTATAATATCCAAGACATTTTTTTTTTATGATACAATCATTTTATTTGATTTTTATTTAAATAATTAAAAAATTTTGTCAACATTTGTGCCCTCACTGAGTTGAAAGTTTGGCTATGTCCTTACTGGTAACCATTGTAAAACTGGCTGGTGATGATCGCCATCCACTGGATTTTCTCATCGAAATAACTTTAAAAAAATATTCACATTTAACTTTAAAAATGTATCCACACAATCGCATTGTTTACATCCTTATGACAGATTTAAAACTACTTACTACACTACACAACTTCTCATCTTATGGGAGAAATCGATCCACTCCTTTTTTCTTTTTCTTTTTTTTTTTTTTTTTTTTTTTTTTTTGTGACACTCGGATTTCCCAACATTGAGTCTACCGTTAACCCTGCCCACCGATAGTTGTTGGGCTCGGTAATGAGCCGTGGAAGTCAAAATTCTGCAAATTGTTTCTCGAGCCCTTTTTTTTTTTTTTTTTTTTTTTCTGAGTTAGTTTCTCAACTTAAAATCCTGTGCTTTTGATTTTGCACAACAACATTATTCTCATTGAGGTCTTAAGTTAGGAATCTGCACGATTTGGTCCGGTCCCAAATCGTAAAATTTGGTAGATCTAACCCTTTTTTACCGTTTGGAAAAAAATATATATAGATTGGTCTGGACCTTTTTAAATATTAACATTTTTAATTTATTTTAAATATTAAAAGTTTTTCCTTCACCAATGAATGAAGGACCTCTCTCTCTCTCTATAACAAACAATAGAGACGTAGACAACTAGCTTTTATCTAGTCTCGTTTTAACTTGCTTTGAATTCTCCATGGACTCTTCTATACTTTCTCTCTCTCTACAAACCAATTAACGCGGTGTGGATATTTTTTTTCTTTTTTTAATTATTCCCAAAGGCTATCAACACCAGGTTCAGAAATAAAGTAAAAAAAAAAAAAGAAAAGAAAAGATGGAAAACTAACCTTTTTTTTTTTTTTTATAACCTAAAGAAAACTTGTCTCTATTATTCAATTTAATCATACTAATGATTATTAACATTTTCTCAGTCTTGTATTTTTCAATTACAGATGGTGTGTGTATATACTTTTATGCTTCGTTTGGTAGGAATGAAAGAAAATAGAAGGGAAAGAAAAATTATGATGAAAAAAAAAAATTTTAACGAAAGAAATCATGATTTTCCCTTAGGTTGTTTGGTATGAAAAGGTGGAAAGAAAATCGTTTCACTTTTTCTTATTTGGTATTGGAAGTAAAATCAAAGGGATGAAAAAATTACAATTACTACAATTACTCATATACTCTTACATTATCAATCATATTTTGTTTTTGGCGAGGATTTTGATGGATAATAAGTGTATTGTGTAAATGCAAAACTCTTTGTTGCTTTTAAAGTTTTCCTTCACAAAATCCTTTCACATTTGAGAAAACATATTTTTGTGGGCCCCATCTTCAAATTATTCCCTCCATTTTTCCATTCCAACCAAATTTCCCTTCAATCAAACACCCCTAATTATCATTTTCCATCATAAAATCCATTCTCTATTTTCTTTCCTTCCCCTTTTCCACTCTACCAAACGAAACATTAGAAAGAGATTATTTCATTGCTTGTTTTGTTGGACGGGATGCGGGATTGAGGAGAGAGTTGGGGTTATAAAAGGATATTCTAGGAATCATAAATACAAATAATTTTAAATTCTAATATACTATATTCAGTTAGGGGGTGCCTTAATTTAAAATAAGATTGTTTGTATGATTTTCCATTATTGAATTTTTGGAATGTTGGGCTCTCGTAATTTGCTTTGACCAATGACAAAACTGGAAGATTCCTGCGGCAAAGACGTATTTGTTGTTATTTTTTCCTAGTCTTCGAAGTTGGAGCAGACTTCCGTGACCTTATTTTTTATTTATTTATTAATGGAAACTTCCATCACTGTTAGTCTGTTACGATAACATGTTTCAAAGCTTCAACACAACACCGCATCTTTGCATGTTTTACAAGGAGATTCTTACAATTCTTCACTCTCTGTTAAAACTCCTATTTTAACTGTTAAAGTAAATTTTTAATGATTTTATTTTTAAATATAAATTTTAATATTAAAAATTTATAACGTGCAATAGTTTCAACAGTAAGAAAAAAATATATATAGTATGTTTGGATAACTCTACTTACTAATAATAGTAAAAAATAATTCTTACATAGAAATTTTCTTTTTGCTACAATTGATGCCTCAATCCAGTAGTTAAAAAAAAAAAAAAAAAAAAAAAACCCTCAGAAATTGCAATTCATGCTATTCATTAAAATGAAAATTTTAAATATATATGTCCCCGGAATCCCCAATATGTGGCATTTTTTTTCCCCAATGTAGCATCTATTACGTGTGTTCGGAATTTTTTTTAATTTAAAATGAGAAGATTTAAATTCTTGATAAGCTATTTCTACAACCACCAAATGTGTTCATAAATCAAAGCCGTAGAGATTATTGTTATTGTTGAAATTAAAGCGTTAGTTTTAAGCCAAGAGCGATGCGGTTAATTAGGGAAGGGTAGATTTTGAGATTTTTTTTTTTTTTTTTTTGGGTATAATTTCGTTTGTGCTTATCTTCGACGTTTTAATAAATTAGTGACGCAAAGACTTTTTTGCAGCACAACCATCAAGGTGAGTCCATATATAATACACACACACACACAAGTCCAAATAAATTAGTGATGCAAGCACTTTTTTGCAGCACAACTATAAGGAGAGTCCATAAAATATATATATATATATATATATATATATCTATTAGGATAAGTTTTGGGGATATTTTGAAACTAATGAATTAAAGTGAGATGTTCCTCAAAATTATTGGATTCTTTTCCTT
Source organism: Ficus microcarpa (assembly GCA_025413485.1). Taxonomy (NCBI): domain Eukaryota; kingdom Viridiplantae; phylum Streptophyta; class Magnoliopsida; order Rosales; family Moraceae; genus Ficus; species Ficus microcarpa. The sequence continues at coordinate 2,994,331 of CM046383.1, forward strand.
TTAATTATACTTTACATGTGTTTTATTGGCTCCTTTGAGTTGAAAAATTGAAGTTGTTTTGATTAGAATTGAATTAAATTTTGAAATTCAGTGAGGATACAAATAAAGATAAAATTTATTAATTAAAATGATTTGAAAAATCAAGTAAATTACCCTTTGGTAATAGAAAAATATTGACCAACTTGAAAGTATTCATTAAGTATGAAAACTACCGCGGGAACGCTAAAGAGCACAAATTTCGTACTCGTTGAATTTTTACTTTCCGTGGGGCACTCAAAAGGTCCATCGGCATCCCAATATATCTTTTTTCACAACATCTTCTTGTTACGTGACGGCGCGGTGTGCGTCAATACATTCGTGGCCAACCCGTGTTCCGAAAAAATATGGAAGGCAAAATTTTAATTTTGTTTTAATATTTGCTATCATCCATGGTGAGCCAAGTGTAAGTTCAATAAAACACCAACTAATTGACTTTGAGTGATTTTCAGCAATTTGCCCCATAACCGCACCTTTGGATTTAGGCCCATCTACAAGCTCGGAGTCACCTTAGAAAATGCATCATGCAAATTTACCCCTTTCTCAAGGTTCTTTGATTCTCATAACTTTTGTTTGACAAAAGCCCATATTTGCTCCTTAGACACTGCCTTATCCATCACTGATTGACCTCAGTCTATCGGAATGATAGACTTTGGTATATCAGTGATGAATTGTGATCCAAAAATAAAAAATAAAAAATAAATGAAAATCAAACTATAAATTTAGTCCCAAATCTCTCTCTCTCTCTCTAGCCTTCCGGCGAGTGCTTCATCCGTATGATGGTGGGGTCTATGGTTTGATGGCTGCAAGAAGAGCTAGTGAGAGATGAGAAAGAGGAGGGGAGGGAGTAGATAAAACATATTTATTTGTCTTTTTATTAATCTAAAATGACATTTTACTATTGTTCTTTAAAAATTGGTAAAGACACTCACCCTTTCAACCAGTCAAAAGTTAAACACAATACATCTTACTGAAACTCCAACCAATTAAAAAAAAAAAATCTATGATTACCACTGATACTTTACCAGATGCCAATGGAATCAACATTAACCCTCGACAATCTCCTGTCGTCGGAGTAATATGATATTTACTTTTGAGACTCTACCATATTATTTTTTGTTTTCAACACAAGATGCCAACGATCTTTAATGTCTATCACTGGAGAATAATCTTTTTTATTTTTTTTAGATTTGATTTTTTTCGTTTTTATGTTTTTTTTTTTTGAATATGCTTGTTTTTTATTTTTATTTTTACCTTACTATTTGAGCTCTTTCGAAAGCCTTCAGATCCCATTCTCATATTAATATCTATACAAAAATAGATAATTTAACATAGGAGTCAAAACTGTGTATTTTGTGATCATAAATGTAGTCTAATGGTAATTTTACACTTAACTCCGCGGTAAAATGTAGAGTTCGAATCTCCTTACTCCTAAATTAAAAAAAAAAAATTGTGTATTTTATAAATTTGATGGCAGCCAAATCAACTCTAATAAAGAAGCTCCTAATAGTGTTGTATGGCAATCGTACAATACGGCTTTGTAAGATTGAGCTCTTTACATGGATGCCACCAATCTAGGACTTATGCCCCTCACACCCCTCCCCCCCCCCCCCCCCCCCCACCAAAAAATATATATATATATCTCAAAAATGCTATGACATGTCAGGCCACTATGTTTAGAATATCACATATATATTCAAGATACCATATGACAACCACCCCATGACACCAATTGGTAATCATGATATCCACATTTTGACCGGTGATTATGGACAGAGGGAGATGGAATCCAGTGGGGGCACGTGTCCCCACTGACATAGCAAAAAGGAAAGTATACGCAATAGTTTATCAGCTGGGCTTAATTCTTCTGGGCTTTGTCTTTGTTAAAGCATTTTATTGGGCTAAATTAATTGGACTTTGAATAATTTTGAAAGTGAACTTTTCCCCTGTTTAATTACATTTCCTTATACATTAACCTTCTAAATAATTATCACACTTTCCCCCATTTAATTTGTCTTTGTTTAAACCGTTTTCACTTTTCACAACCTTCATAGTTTATTTCTTTTTTTTTTTTTCCTCTTCAATTTTGGTTTTCGTATGCCATATTATCCCTTTCTCTTTTTGAGAAATTATTCAGTAAATCAGGTATACTACGTTATCGTGTTTACATAGTATATCCATTTAATAAAAATTTGATATTTGGACACTTCATAGTTTATTTCTTTTTTTTTTTCTCTTCAATTAATTCTCATATATATAAGCATAAATACTTATTTAATCTATATGAATTTGGTAATGCATGGTATCATCAGAATCTCAGTATCTCACTATTGTTAGCCATCACTATTTATAAGCATATATACTTTTTCTTTTTTCCTGAGTTAGTTTCTCGACTCAAAATCCTGTGCTTTTGGTTTTCCACAACAACGTTATTCTAATGAGATCTTAAGGTAGTAATCTGCACGATTTGGTCCGGTCCCAAATCGTAAAATTTGGTAGATCTAACCATTTTTTACCGTTTGGAAAAAAAAATTATAGATTGGTCTGGACCTTTTTTTTTTTTTTTTTTTTTTTAGGGTTTAATCCGGTTTTAGAAACAAAACACAATAACATAATAAAATTAGGTGGACAGTCATGTTTTGAGTACTTTCTTATAATTTTGCCTATTTTAACATTAAAATTGACAGTTTTAGCGTTATAAAATGACAAAATTATCAACTTTAATATTAAATTTGATATAAATATAAGAAGTTGTCAAATTTGTAACATTCTTGCCTATAGCCCTTAGACTATTTTTTTGTGAAACTGGACCGGCGGTCCCAAACTGATTTGATCCTGTGATTTTGTTGTTTTTCTTGCACAACCTTATTTTAAGGTTCGGAATAAGGTAACTAAGTGATTTATCGTAGACCTTCATTAAAAAATTAAAAAAAATCAAAAATTCACAATCTAAGTTGAACAAACTGACTTCAAAGAAAAAAATAATAATAATAATAATTCATACTCCAGTAGAACTTAACCTTTTTTCTCCCTCCAAGTTGTAAAATCTTCTAATTATTACGTCATTTAATTATGTGCATATTCTACTAATGAGAACGTGCAGCCACATGCCACTATTAGTAATATTAAAAAGAGAAAAGCACATACGTATACATTTTCACTCATACTCAATTGACTTATAACAATTGAATTTATTTTATTCTTATTATTATTATTTTTGGTTTATATCGAAGAAGTTTTTAGTGTTTTTGAAAATCACTATAGAAAAATAATTACTAAACGCCTTTTTGTTTTTGAAATTTATGAAATAAACTCTTTCGTGCTCAACTTCTCATATATATACATATATATATATATATATAAATTCTAAGAACAAAAAAATGATATGGCCATGACAATTATTTTATGAGATAGTAGCGCTAGTAGTCCTCAAAATTTTTAGGTAGTGCTAAGTTAACACTCAAATTTTTGACAATGACGCCTTTCTCTCTTCATGTTAACTTCATGAGTAACGCCATATAGATTCATTTTAGTTATGTTTGCCATGAATATATTTCTTTTATCGACCATTAGCAGATGCTAAATTAAAATTAGAAAGAATAATATTTTCTTCTCTCTCTCTTATTTTAATAACTAGTTTGAATACGTGCAAATGCACATAGTAGTTGTAATTGAAATTTAAATAGCGTAAAATATAAATAATAATACATATAATTATCCATGAGAATAAATTATTTACAACAAGAAATATAATCAACAAATAATTTTTTATATTCCTTTGTTAAATTTACAACTTTTAATTTGTCATCTTAAATTAATTTGTATATCAGAATGTTAAATATAATTGTTCAAAAGATAACAGTAAATTCATCATATCATTTATTAAATAAACTATGAGTATACTTGTTGAACTTAATTCTTTTATGGATGATTGAATATGTAATAACCAAAGATGTGTTTGACAAATTTGAAATGCGAAATAAATTGCAACAAAAGATTTTACTCAAAACAATTTTTCATAGCAAGTCTATCCTTATCAGTGAATGATGTCACTTGACCTCACAATATGAGAATTCTAAATGATTGTGAAGATGAGATCAAGTATGGCTTTCAAATTAACCGAAACAAGCTTTCAATTAACTGAGTTTATTGTAACAACCTCTTTTCCAAAAGGTAGTAAGTCCTATTCCTTTGAATTTTATTGTCTTTAATGTAATTTTTCTTTCACCAATCACAGGTCATCTGTCTTAAAATAGGTTGATTAATTAAGGCAAGATTCAAAACAAATGCAAAGTTATTAAAAAAAAAAAAAATGCAAAGAAATTTATCACTGAAACAGAGAAATCTTACCATTTAAAATAAAATTTGGGCAATTAATTTTCTTTCCTAAAAGACACAAATAGTTCTATGTTAACTATACAAAACTACCATCACAGCCCTACAATAGTTAAAAAGAAGAAGAAAAGAAGAAGAAGAAGAAGAAGAACATTATTTGAAATAGAAAACAATAAATTGTGAAAGGAAAACACACAATAACCAACTAAAAAAATTTCTCATTAAATCATCAAAATAGAACGATTTTGGACATAGATTTCCAAGTATAATCTAATAAACATATAATGCAATATAAGGATTTCCATCAACAAATAATGCAAAACTAATAACAAGAGCAAATGCAAGAGATGAAATAACTCCATAAAACAAGAGTGAGACCAACATGAACACCCATCCAGTCCCTCAGGAAGCAAAACCTATCTCGCAATACAATCACCAAAGCAATATCAATTACTATATTCATATCTTTTTACAATTTACTCGTCATGATAAATTATGGTAAATTTAGTTAATATATTCATATATTCACTAAAGCAGGAGTTGAAGAGAAAAATAGCAGAACAACAAAACAAAAAACACTTCAAAAATAACAAAAAAGATAATATTTTAGGATTTCTTTTTATTTTCCTCCATTTTCCACCAACCAAATAGAGGAAAAGAAAAAAGAAAAAGAAAACATTTAAAAAAACAAAAACAAAAAACAAACCCCAGATTGAAGAACCCCAAATTTACGGAAAAAAATCCTAAATTTCCAACAACAAAAAAACAAAAGAAATCAGAAAACAGGAAAAAAAAAAATCACTAAGTCGCGAAGAACCCACGGCAAGCCCGGATTCACCAAGAAGAGAGATCGCGATCTAAGGAAGGGAGAGCGAGAGACAGATGGCGGCGATCAAATGGCTGAAGGAGGGGAGAGAAAGTGGGGTGGAAGAAGAGAGAAGAGATAGAAAGATGGAGGAAGAGAGAAAGAGATGGCACAGAGAGGAGAGAAAATGGGCCGGACGGCAATAGAGTTGGGGAGGAAGAAAGAAGACAGATAAAATCAAATTGAGAGAGAGAGGGGGGGGGAGGGAGAGAGAGAGAACAGAAGAATAAAAGCAAAAAAAAAAAAAAACAAACAAACAAAGAAGAGAGATAAAATCAAATTGAGAGAGAGAGAGAGAGAGAGAGAGAGGAAGAGAGAGAGAACAGAAGAATATAAGCAAAAAAAAAAAAAACAAACAAACAAAGCAGCTTTTTAGAGAGAGAGAGAGAGTGCGGAAAGAAAGCACTTAAAAGTTGGAGATGGAAAATGCAAGTTTTATTCAGAGAAAAAAAGAAAGGGAAAGATTAACTGGAAGAGAAAGGACTGAGAAAGGAAGATGGTTGAAGAAAACAAAAGCAACACCCAAAACGCACCGTTTTTGACGACCAAAAATGAACAGTAGGAAATTTTCTACTCTTTTATATATGTAGAATATAGGAAGATTAGTACTTTCTTACACATTTGGTGTCAATTTTCTATTGAGACAGAATTATAAGGGTGCTATCAACTAAATTATAGCGTATATAAATCAATATACATCCTTACTCAATATTGGAGAGTACTTGTTACTTTGTTTATTAGGTCCATATAAAAGTAGTGGGTGCATTTGTTAATCCAAAAAACATTATCAGAAATTCATAGTACCCAAAAATCAAGTTCTAAAAGTAGTTTTCAAAATGTCTGTAACTGATAGTATCCTGATTTTAGATCAACTTTAAAGAAAACTGAAGCTCCTTGTAATTTATCAAGATGTATATCATTGCTAAAATTCGTTATCAATTTTGTATACAATATTATTTATTAATGAGCAACTGATTTTAGTAACTAAAGAAGAGACATGAGTAGAAAGAGTTGTTTTACAAGTCGTCACATATATTTTTCAAACAAATGCATGCTATTAGAAGAAAGCATGTGATCTGGAATCTTCGATTTTTGAAAGCCATTTCAAAGAAAAATAGTATTTAATCATTTGGATATAGGTTTTGCTAAATGTTTTCATTTGTCGTGGCATCTTTGAAAATTCTTCCTGTTGCACAGTGCCCGGGCAATATTGTTAGGCTTTGGTCACATCATCTTAAATGTCCGTACATGACTATCTTTCGTGTGCTGACTTTTAAGATTGCTGACTAGACGGGCGCAGTCTAATTTAATAATAATAATAATAATATACCCATAAATATACGGTGACACTTAAAAAGAAAAAATACAAATGACAACATGATGACGTAGTGGCTTCAACGGCAAAACCCGTCAGCTCGAAGATAGAATATTAAGTATCTGTTTGTCTAATCATCTCATTTCAATTCAAACTATATTTTTTTTATTTTTTTCTAAAAAATTTTTATCTTTTTCACAAAAAGTTTTTTTTGTCTTTTCTGAAAATTCAAAAAAATTTACTATTACAACTAAAATATTTCAACTCAAACTAACGAACCAAACGGACCCTAAGAGGATGTTTGATGAATGAGTTGAATTTGAAAATTTTAAGTTCGAATAGCAATTTTTTAGAAAAGATAAAAAAAATTTCAAAAAATACAAAAAACGTTTTCAGAAAAAGACAAAAATTTTGAGTTTAAACTATGGGGGTGTTTGGTGAATGAGTTTAGGGGATGTTTGGTGAATGAGTTTAGTTTAAGATTTTTAAGTTTCAATAGTAATTTTTCAGAAAAGACAAAAAATTTAAAAAAAAAAAAACAAAAATCATGATAAAAAAAATATAATTTAGTTTAAAATGAGTGTTATATCAAACTAGCCCTATAAGTTTAAACTTAAGCTTCCAAACAAGCTGGAGGGGAACGGATTTTCATTTTTATTTACCTTATAAGAGAAAAAGGAAGAAAGTAAACCAGTTAAAAAAATAACAATAGAAAATAGAAAGAGGGAGAGACAAAGGAAACAAGAAGCGGCCAGATTCAGAGGTTTGGAAAATATATGAAAAGAAATGAGAAATAAAATATTTAGGCGGGGAAAATAAAAAGGAAGAAGGAAGATTTTCTTTCATATATCTTGTCCTTACTTTGTGTATATATCTGTACGCGATTGTCATATGATTGACTCAAGAGCGAAACTTCCACGAAATTGTTGTGTTTGCCCCACTGAAAATAATGGACCAAATAATCACGTGCCCTCTGTTGCGTTTTTTTTTTTGGGGGGGGGGGGGGGGGGGTTCCCTAATATGCTATATATATATATATATATAATATATCAAGTTTCACAATGGAATAAATCCTATAATTATAATATTCTATTTAAAATCTTATAATTATCAGGTAATTTTTAAATTTTTTATTTCGAATCCTATATCATGGTATTATTTGAAATTATTGGTATAAAGGATAAATATCACTTAAAAATGTGGTATTGGAATCAACATGTTAGTTCAATAGCGTAAAAAAAAATTAAAAATTGTAAGTGCCATTTATATATCTTTCCTAAATTTAGCATAAATTTAATCTCTAAAATGAGCATTAATTTGACACTTGGACCCTCATCCTCTTTTTTTTTTTTTTCTTTTTTAATGCACATTACTGTCTAAATCTTTATTTATTATTATTATTATTATTATTATTATTATTATTTTTTGCTAGTTTTTGGCTCATGACACAAAAATTAAAGAAGGTTTTCTGAAATTTAACAACCTATTTGTGGCTAAGGCTTTAGGCTGTTTGGGATCATTTTTTGGAACAATATCTCTAAATTTTTTTTCCCCTTTTCCTCCAATTTTACTATTTGTTCTACTATTCATTGACACCAAACACCCTTCCTAGTCATAGTGAGACTTTCATGATTTGTTAAAGACCAACGCACAAAATATGATGAACTCATAACAAAAATTTAAAAAAAGATTAAAAATTAAAAATAAAAAAAAAGGGCACAAAAGATGATGAACTTCAAGACCTTGAGCTTATATCGCTCATTGACTATAAATTTCAACACCCCCATTTCCATTTAAAAAAAAAAAAAAAAAAAAAAGATCTCAACACTACTTTGTGTATATTACTTTGTGTATATATCTATACGCGATATATACAATCTCTGGCTAGTGTATATTACAAAGTAATGTAATATTACTTTGTGTATGTTACTTTTTATATTAATAAATCGTCTTATAAATATCTCACATAAATCTTTTTATATTAATCAATTAGTTTTTTTAAACAATAATCTTTTAAAGAAAATAATTTTTAATACACTTGAAACCTCCCTAAGATGTTTCTTTCTCTTTTCCATATTATAAACAAAGGCTTTACGGTTGAGAATGAGAAAACTTCTTCATAGAAATAAACTAAAAATCAAGAGAAAAAAAAAACCCTCCATTCACCTATATGTATAACTCACACGACAAGATCCTAAAAGAATCTGCATGCTTAATTTGTTTTTTTTTTTTTTTTAAATAAATGTATGGAAAAGAACTAATAAGAAAAACCTTCATTCTTAAAAAATGATAAATAAATAAATAAAAAGAAAACGAAAATTCTAACTTTTTTTTGGTCTTTTTCCCAAAAAGTTTTTGTCTTTTCCCCAAAAAGTTTTTTTTCCCAAAAAGTTTTTTGTCTTTTCTGAAAATTCAAAAAAATTTACTATTGAAACTTAAAAATCTCAACTCAAACTACTCCACCAAACACCCTAATAGATTTTTAAAGCAAGAATTACCTTTTCAAAGTTGATGGTTGTTGATGTATTTGTACATATAGAAATATTTATTTATTGTCTTTCATATATTACCTACATGATCAAGAATTGCTTTTACGGACGATATATATATATATATATATAAATAGTTATATGTGTATTTCTTGATTTTTAATTATTCTCATTCCACACAATAAAGTTTTCATTAAAATTAATATAAAATAAATTACAATTCCTGAATAAAAAAAATTAAAAAAAAATCTCAATGTCATTTTTTGTTTTAGAGAAATTTAAATGTATGAAAGTTTTAAAAATATAAGTTAATTTTATTTAAATAATTAATTATATAAGGGATTTAGATGAGATATTTAGGGTGATTTAGATTTACTAATTAAAGTAATACACGTTAGAAAAGAGAAACATACAACAAAAAGATAACATGAATTAAAGTGTTAAAATGTCAAATTTTAATTGGGTAGGTGTACCACGTAAACACAATGATGTGATACACCTAGACTATTGAATAATTTCTCTTTTTTTCTTTGGTTTATATTCTTTTACTTTCTTCTCTGCAATTTTAACGTTATTTCTTATTATTTTTTCTTAAAAAAATATCTTATACTATCCAAGACATTTTTTTTTATGATAAAATCATTTTATTTTATTTTTATTTAAATAATTAAAATTTTTGTCACTATTTGTGCCCTCACTGAGTTGAAAGTCTAGCTATGTCCTTGCTGATAACTATTATAATACTGGCTAATGATGGTCGCTATCCACTAGATTTTCTCATCGAAATAACTTTAAAAAAAAATCACATTTAACTGTAAAAATGTATCCACACGATTGCATTTTTTACATCCTTATGACAGATTTAAAACTACTTACTGCACTACATAACTTCTCATCTTATGGGAGAAATCGATCCAGTTCTTTTTTTTTTTTTTTGGTGACACGCGGATTTCCCAACATTGGCTCTAACAGTAATTGTTAGGCCTAAACCCTGCCCATTAATTCGCCAATTGTCGTTATTGGGCTCGGTAATGAGTTGTGGAGGTCAAGATTCTCTATGGCAAATTGTTTCTCGATCCTTTCTCTTCTTTTCTTTTCTTTTTTTTTTTTTCCTGAGTTAATTTCTCGACTCAAAATCCTGTGTTTTTGGTTTTGCGCAGCAACATTATTCTAATTGAGGTCTTAATTAGGTAGGAATCTGCAGGATTTGGTCCGGTCCCAAATCGTAAAATTTGGTAGATCTAACCATTTTTTACCGTTTGGAAAAAAAAAATATAGATCAGTCTAGACCTTTTTTTTAGATTTAGACCGGACCAGCTCAACCCGTTTTATTAGGATTTAATCCAGTTTTAAAAACAAAATAAAATAATATGAGAAAATTAGTTGGAGAGTCATGTTTTGAGTACCTCCTTATAATTTTGTCTACTTTAACATTAAAATTGATTGTTTTAATGTTATAAAATGATAAAATTATCAACTTTAATGTTATGTTTGACATAAATACAAGGAGTTGTCATATTTGTGACATTCTTGCCTATAACCCTTAGACTATTTTTTTTGTTAAACTGGACCGGCGGTCCCAAATTGACTTGATCCTGTGATTTTGTTGTTTTTTCTTGCACAACCTTATTTTAAGGTTCGGCATAAGGTAACTAAGGATTCGTTTGGTGAATGAGTTGAGTTTGAAAATTTTAAGTTTGAATTGAAAATTTTTGTTGAATTTTCTTTAAAAGACAAAAACTTTTTCAGAAAAAGACAAAATTTTTTCAAAAAAAGATAAAAATTTAGATGAAAAAGTACATTTTAATTGGAAATGAGATGGAACACCAAACAAGGCTTAAGTGATTTATTGTAGAACTTCACTAAAAAATTAAAAAAAAATAAAAAGTTAAAATTTACAATCTATTGAACAAGCTGACTCCAAAAAAATAAAATAAAATATTATATATAAATATATATATATATATTTATAGAGAGAGAGAGAGAGAGTTGAACAAATCAGCTGACAACATGATGAGCTAGGGACCGGATTTTCATTTTAATTTACCTTATAAGAGGAAAAAAAAAAAAGAAAATTGTAAACCACTTAAATAAAATAACAATAGAAACAAGCGAGAGAGAAAGCAAACAAGAAGCGGACGCATTCATAGGGATGGAAAACATATAAAAAGAAATGAGAAATAAAATATTAGGTGAGGAACATAAAAAGGAAGAAGGAATATTTTCTTTCATTTATTTTGTTTGGTAAAAGATAAAGAAAAGATTAAAAAAAAATGTTTAATGTAATTCATTTTACATTGATAACCTCATATGAATATGAGCATATAAAAGGATTGAAATCATGATATTTTAGGGATTGAAATCGTAATAGTTATTTTAGGTACTTTCTTGTCAAATTTTTTCTTCACACTTTTTTTTTTTAATTGGAAAGATTAAAAAATAGTATTCATGGATTTATTACTTCATTTCTTTCTAATTTTCCGCCACGACCTAGTATGTTTAGATAACTGTACTTACTAATAGTAAAAAATAATTCTTACATAGAAATTTTCTTTTCACTACAGTTGATGCCTCAACCCAGTAGTTAAAAAAAAAAAAAAAAAAAAGAAAAAAGAAAAAGAAAAACCTCAGAAAATTGCAATTCATGCTATTCATTAAAATGAAAATTTTAAATATTTATGTAGAGATTATTGTTATTGTTGAAATTAAAGCGTTAGTTTTCAGCCAAGTGCGACGCCGTTAATTAGGGAAGGGATTGAGAAGATTTTTTTTTTTTGGTATAATTTCGTTTATGTTTTTCTTCGAAGTTTAATAATACTGACGCGAAGACTATTTTGACAACGACCAAGGAGAGTCCACACACACACACACACACACACACACACACACACACACACACACACAGAGACAAACACGCTTTCGGATAAATTACTGATGCAAGGACTCTTTTGCAGCACAACTACCAGGAGAGTCCATAAAAATATATATATATATATATATATATATATATATTAGGATAAGTTTAGGGTAATTTTGAAACTAATGAATTAAAGTGAAATGATCCTTAAAATTATTGGATTCTTTTCCTTTTTATTATACTCTACATGAGTTGGTATATATACCTATGACCAACGCCTAATGGTAATAATAATGAAGATTAAGGCCTAATGGCTAAGGGTTAGAGTTCTCGATCTGCTATTCATATAATGATAGAACTTTGACAAGGGAAAAGTATGTAGCTCCTTTTTTGTTTTTGTTTTTTTTTTTTTAATTTTTGGTGATAAAAGTGCAAAGAACTCTCCATTAGTGATAAAGCTGGCAGCACAATCGGTGTTTTTATAACTCACTATTACTAAAAGTCAGTTTTCGTTCCCTTTTCTCCCTTCACTTAATTTACTGGGTCCGAAATTCTTTCGTATTTACACTAATTACATACTTGCTAGCTAGATCTCCATGAACTAATAATATTAATAATAAATTAAATAGTCTGTCACAAGTACTGGACAAGAGAAATGTACTTGCAAACAGATATGGCACCATAACATTTGGATTCTTTTAGTCTATAGTTCAATTATATTATATGCTATTCTTTGAATATTTGAACTTGTTTTGTTAAAACATCTTCAATACAATGTCAAATTCTTATATTAATGTTAAATTTAATATTTGGATATATAAGAGAATCATTTTTAATATATGAAGTATCTAAACAATTACATTGTATCGAAAAATTTAAAATAAAAAATAAAACTTAAAAGGCGTCTTATAGTCTAATTTAAAAAAAATTAAAAGTCTAATGTTATAAATAAAGACAGAAGATAAATAAAAATTTAAAAAAGAGTTAAATTGAAGTTTTTTTTTTTGCGGGCGGGCGGCGGGCGGGGGGGGGGCGCGCTTTATCGTGGGAACGCAAAAGGTTTTGGAGGGCATGTCAAAAACTTTTCTACATTGTTGAATTTTTATTTTTCAACGGGGGCCCCCAACAAGTCATTGGGATCCCAAGATTCCCAACCCCATTTTCACGACATCTTTTTCTCAGCGCATGGCAATAATTTTGTTACGTGACGCGGAGTACGGCAAACTTTTTGATATTTGCTATCATCCTTGATAAGCCACGTGTTACTCCCTTTATAGCCAATCATTTTATTAAGAAAGATTAATATGCTTAACACAAAAGCGGAAAAAGAAACAAAAGAAACCGCATAAGCTCATTTTCATTCCCCATCTCCTTCACTGCTACGCTTTCACCACTTCGCATTTTCAGAGCCCATAGGCTCATCTAATTATACAGGCGACCCCATAGGCGTATTTTCATTCCCCATTTATTTCACTGCTAAGCTATCACCACTTCGCATTTTCAGAGCCAACATATAAAAAAAAAAAAAAAAAATCTATTATCACTTCACGAAGAAATGATGGCAGATGCGGAGCAAAGAAGGTAATTACTGACACCTTAATTCACATATTTTTTATTGTTGTTTTAGTTGTTCTTGTTGCTGTTGTTTGGTTCTTGTTTATGTTGTGGAGCCAGAAGCCGGAAGCGGCGACGGCGATGGTGGTGGTTATAGTGTTGTCGGTGGTAGGAGTGGTGGTGTTGTTCTGGTAGTATTGTGGTGTGGTGGTGGTAATTAATGTGGCGGCAACGGTGGCGACGAAGGCGGTGAAGACGGTGGTGGGGAAGGCAGTGACGACGGCGGCTGCAGCAGAGGCCGTGACGGTGATGGTGGGTAGTGATGGTAATAGTACGCTGTTGGTGGTAGGGGTGTGGTGGTGTTGAGCAGGTGGTATGTTGGTGGTAATTGTGGTAGTGTTTTCTTGTTGGTGGTGGTGGTGGCGGTGTTGTGATGATAATGTTGTGGTAGAGGTGGTGGTGTTGGCAGTGGTGGTTCTATTTTTTGTGGTTGTAGCAGGCGGTGGTGATTGTGATAGTGATAGTGTTGTTAATATTGGTGTGCTTGAGCACGCAATGTAACTATAATCCATGTTTGGCGACTCGACCTCCCAAAGAACGCCGGTTCTGTGTACCCCACATATCACTTATGTGTGTTCGATCGGCAAGCTCAATCACACGTGATATACGGGCTCATGAGTACGCCGGACTGGAGTTGGCGAGAACGCCTATATGTGTGTGTGTGTACATATCCATGTCTAGACATATTTTGATGTATTATAAGTCAAAATTTCACCTCGGGAAACGGAAACTTTCGGATTGTTTAAAAATACTGATGAGACAAAAAAATTTGAGACTACGTGAAGACTAACTTGTATTCTTTTTCTTTTGTTGTTGCACAGGGATGAAGATTTCGGTTCCCACAAAAAGTTCCACAAAGCAATTGGCTTTACGCTGGCGACACTGATCCCCTTTGTCGGCATTAAGTATGAAGGATCACTCACGAATGTGATCAAAGAGCATAGCGTGGCCTTAAATCTCTTCCTCGGCGACGCATTTGTCTACGCCATAGCGATCCTGATGGTGGCTCTGAACCCAAACTCCCGATTCACCACGTCGTTCAAGTACATTTTGCATGTTTCAGGAATCACTGCCTGTCAGTTGGTTCTGTTCATCGCCGTCACTAGCTTCTGGTGGTTCCTCGGGATTAATGCTTTCGGATTCATGTGTTTTATTATATTTCTAAGCCCCTGGCACAACTTCATATTCCAAACCCTTAGAACATTATTCGTTCAAGCTGGTGATAAAGTACGTATCTTTTTTCATTCACTTTGTCAAAAGATCTTTCCCAGGTTTTATCCTGCTGCTGATGGCGCAAGTGGCGAAGGGCGCCACGGGACCGGATCATCAGGTGGCGTCCAAATGTCTTAACTCCTGTAATCTTTCACGTTCATGATATGATCATCGGTGATTACAAGTAGGAGATATATATCTATATATATATATATGTATATACACGTAATTTAAAAAAACATAAATAAAAAAAAAAAAGCAGCAATATGTACTTGATTTGGAATTGAATGTAATTGCCTCTTCGTCTGTCATCATGTTCCGTATTTGAAGACGATTCTCGTTTTTCACGTAACTGTGGAACTTCCCTGTTTAGTACTGAGCTTGTTTAATGGAATGTATGTTTCTATTATTAGCAGGACAAAAAATAAAAAATAAAAAAAAAGGTTTTTATTTTGCACGTTGCAATATATGTAGAAAACTGGTGCTCTGGAGATTTGATTATTGTTGGTATTGATGAATTATATGCTTGATTCTTGTAGGTATTGTTTGATATATTACTGTATACTTCAACTTATATATGCACTCTAAAAAAGAATAATTCTCAATGTCGATTACAAACTACCATTTTATATGAAAATGTTTTGTATACAATACAAAATACGATTTAACACTTATAACTTTTTATTTAGAAATTTTTAATAATTAATTAATTTATATATAAATTCTCATTTAAAATCTTGTCACATAATACTATAATAATATTATAATGTAAAAGATAAATATTACTGAAAAATAATCTATTAAAATCACAAATCATGTTATAAATAGTATATGGGAGGAGTACGGTGTAGCAACCCCTCCCTTTGTATCTATACACACACATATTAAATCTCTACAATGTTTTCTTCTACTGATGCTTTCATCCAGTTCACGCTACAAGTTGACAGTGTCATGATTAACAATATGAAAATAGACAATGGAAATGTCTGGCTGTTCAGTTTTATCTTAACCATATTGGACTACCACATCCTTTATTTTAGCATGATATAGCGACACAAATTTTCTGATTAATCACTCATTGTTTTATCTATAATTAATTTGACAATAAAATCTACATGGCTTTGTAGATATTTAAGTTATTAAATTAAGTTCCGATTGTACCTGCACGGAAAAGTGCCAAAACTTAAGGGCCCAATTGAAACCACTTTATAAACACTGTTTCCAAAAGTTTTTTTCGTCATTTATCTCTGATTTTACTATTCACTTTTTTAAATTTTTGTAAAAAATTCAATTTTAAAAATTCATAACTTTATTATTTTAATCTAAAAGAGAAACGAAACAAGATTCATATTACTATTTTTTGTTCGAAAGATATTTCAAGTTATTACACATTTTCATCCAAAACAATTTATTTTCACCAAATGCACATCTCCAAAACTCAAGCATCTCCAACCCTCAAAACATTATAGGTTGTTTGGTGCACCATCTCAAACTATTCAACTCAAACATTTTTTTGTTTTTTTCCCAAAAAAATTTTTGTCTTTTCTAAAAATTCAAAAAAATTTACTATTGAAACTTAAAAATCCCAACTCAAACTACTCCACCAAAGGGGCTAATATCTTAAAATGTCCCCAAACGGATCCTAAAGGAAAGAGACATGCAAAATAGTGCTACAAAGATCCTTTTTTTTTTTCTATAAGAAAAAAAAAGTCCTTTTTTAAGGGAAAGTACATAGCTCATAGCATTTTCCTTTTGATAGTTGGTGGGACAATATGCCCTTTTGAAGATAGATATATATATATATATATATTTTAAAGACGTAATAACCCAAAGAAGACTGTTGTTATTTTAATTCAAATATTTCAAATATTTGAGACTTTTTATATTTGTTTAATCTATTTTATTTTGGCCACTCTCGGTTTCACTGTGCCAAATATGTGTTTAGACTTGTCTAAGCTTACACAAAAGTTTAATTGTTTATTTGTTTAATAGCCATGCAATATGTTTGATAAATGTAGTGCATGCCATGCTCCGGCACAACCCTCTTCAGACAAAACAGGCAAATCGTGTCGCTTTTCATCATGAGCATAAGCCTCTACGCCACGGCGTTGGTGAAGACGACTCTTGCATCAAGAAATGACAATCATCAAAGCTCAAACTCTTATCCGGTGATTTTTCTTATCACCGGAACCTTTGCTTCTGAGTTGCTTCTCTTTATTCTCCTCACTCCCTTAGGTTGGTCGTTGCTTAATATTCTTGCATTAGTTTTTCTAGCGGTGCAATATGGCTGTCACCAAACTGGTACTGACCGTACTACTACAGAACTGGTCCCAAACTCGGTGCGAAGCTTGTTCGCAGCCATTTTAAACATGTCTACTTCGACTCCAACAACCGCCGGATCAGGTACTAATAGTCATGATGTCCAGATGTCCAACGTCGTATAACAATCCCGCCAAAAGAAAAGAAAAGAAAAGAGAAAAGAGTAAAGAAAAAATAATAATAATAACAGCATGAGTTAACTTTTCTGTGTTTTCCCTAATTATTGATTTTTATGTTCGTTCGTGTACATGTATGTTAGTAATTTTTTTATTAAAAAAGTTTACTATTCTGCTAGATTATAAGTGAAAAACGTATACAAATTATTAAAAAGCTCCTTTGGTTGAGAAGGTGTCTTATTAGATATATTAATACTTTTTGCGTGCATGATCAGTGAAGTAAAGTAAGTAATTAGTGAAGTATTTTAAAAACTAAAACTTGTATGATATGATTACTTTTTAACTATTTTTATCATATTATTTTGGCTGAATATACCTTTCTTTTTTTATTTTGAAAAATATATGAATTATTTATAACAATCTATATATAAACTTGTATATGCACAGTCCAAACGACAAATAATAATGGTATTAAATTGTATTTTGTGACCTAGGCCTAAGTAAACATTCAGACACCCATAAGTTTACCATAGGAAATAAGCTTTTATATATGTATCAGCGTTCAATGGCTCCTGATCGTATAAGTAATTCAATATGAGCCTTTTTTTAATTTAATGCAACCATGAAAAGGGCTAGGACTTATTTATAGTCCAAATAAACAAGAAAAGATTTTCTTTTGTTTTCTTTTCCTTTTTTCCTGTTTATTTTGTCAATGAAGCGTGTAACACAGCCTTCTTATACACTTATGTCATAACCACATTTGAGGTTTTTTTTTTTTTTTTTCTCTAATGGCCTGTTTGGGTTTGTATTATATTCCAGTTTAAAAATATGGAATATAGTATGTATTTGAATGTATCTTTATATATTATATTTAAAATTTAAAATGTAACATGTGTTTAATTATTTATATTTCAATATAATTTTTATGTGTCTTAATAAGAGAGATAATATAAGATATTAAGATGTGATTGGAAAAAAATAAATAAATAATAACATAAACAAAATATATTACGTTGAAATATAACATAGGACGGGAGTTCTAGACCAAACATAAATATTTTTGTGGATGCTATGATTGATGTAGAAGTTTCCTTTAAATGATAATTGTTTGACAGACCATATCTGCTAGTTATACACTGATTCCAGATCATGATATTCGATCTAGCGAAAAAGAAGATCATGACATTCACGTTGATAAGGACATCTCTGACAAAGTCAGTCTTTCCCTCAGATTTTTTGTCCCCTCCAATACAATCATTTCGTAACAGGCAAATCCCTACCGTCTTAAATAAGTTACGAAAATTTATGGTATAAAAACTGCTATGTATTTTGAATTTTAAATTTTTTACTTAAAACACTTATAAAAAAGATCATTAAAAATTTAATCCAACCATTAAAAAATTATTGCATTCATTATACTAACAGAAACGATTGCCTTATCATACAATTTTTAAAAAACATTCCACTCTATATTAATATGACTCCTGTGCCTCGTATCTTTAGCATACATCGATATCATTTTCTTTTCAAGCAATTTCTATAATAGAAATATAATCGATTTTTTTATATGAATTTAAAAATACATTAAATCTAATCACAATCATGTCAACATTAAAAATAAGAAAAAAATATGTAAAATAAATTAATCTGTATTCAACGATTAAAAACAGTAATAATAATAAGAGATGAATTTGGTCTCATTTAACGTTTCATCTCAAACTGTACTTTTTTATTTTAGTTTTTGTCTTTTTTTTACAAAGTTTTCGTCTTTTTCGGAAAATTTTTTTATCTTTTCTGAAAAATCAATAAAAATTTTTAACTCAAACTTAAAATTTTCAACTCAAACTCATTCACTAAATGTATCTTTAGCTTCTAGTATAATTCTTTTTTTCTTTTTTCCTTTTTCTTTTTTTTTATTTGCTTGGAATAAAAATTTTCTTCAAATATTTAATAGTATTTAAATCTTTTTTATTTGACTCTTATCCAGAAGGTGTAAAGGGGTGGAAATTGAAATCAGTAGGAAGACTTATAGGCCTTCTATGTATGATGTAATGCCGCTACCCACTAGCTGAGTGGTTGGGCACCTTTTTTTTTTTTTTTGGGAAGGGAAAAAAGGAACTTTCATTAATCATGCTATATTTGGTAGGGATGAAAAATGAGAGGAGGGAAGAAGGTAGACGGATTGTCTGGCAGAAATTAAAAATTATGGTGTTTTAGTTTGAGTGATTTTTGAAGGGAAATAATAAAAAAAGGATTAAAAGTTTTTTGGCAGCGCATTAAAATCTCTTTGGAAATTGGAGAGAACGATGAGGAGAAAACTGTACCAAATTATATATAAAAGTGACAAAATTACTAAACATTCATGAAAAATCCTTGAAGACAAAAGAAAATACGAGTAAAACAGTAATTCATTTTTTTTTTTTTTTTGCAATACCAAATAATAAATTAATTTTAACTTCTTTACTCCTTATAATACCAAAAATATATATAAAGAAATACAAAGATCTCTTTTTCTCTATTTCTTTCTCTAATTACATTTTTCCTCTTCCTATTGTTTTCTTTCATTCTTACCAAACTTAACGGCACTCAGCTTCAATAATAACAAAAGATACGGGAGGGTGGACTTCAAGCCAAAATCTATCCTCCATTGGCCACTTTTCTTCTGCTCTTCTTTGGTCCATTTCTATTATTTTAGAGGTCCCAGCCTCTGATTTCCACAGATTTATGTACCCTTTTCTGTTGAACTTGTTTTTGGCCTTTCTTGGGTTTTGGCTGATCTTTGACTTTTGTTGGTGCTATAGCTAGTTTCTTCTTTGTGTTCTCCTTTTTTATTAATGGAATTGCTCTCTTCTACAATGATCCGATAGGGTACTATGTATAACTCCTCTCCCAGTACAGTGCAACTTTCAATGTCCCATCGATGTTAACATCAGACAAGACAACCTCTCTTAGTGTGTCACTCAAAATCCTGTGGCTACCGGGGAACAATATTCTAAATTATAGTACATTATCATGAGATCCTCAGATATACTAGCTAGCTAGCTAGGCTCTTGGGAAATCCTTTATGGCCCTAAAAGTTTTCAATGTCTCTCTCTCTCTCTCTCTCTCTATAAATATATGTGTGTGTATATATATATTTGTATGTCTGTCAAGAGTCAAGAGGGCAAGGGAGGAGAATATTGGACCAAACCAACGACATTACTAACTTGCTGCAAGTTTACTCGAAGAGAAGATGGCAGATGGGCAACAAAGGTAAGTGGTCCCTATAATTGAGTATTCGTCTTCTACTTTAGAAACCCATCAACATTAGCCATACTCAGATATATATATATATATTTTTTAATCTTTTTTTGTTAGTTTGAGACTCATTGTGATATTGCCTCTTGATTATGTTTCCGCCTGATCATGGATGTCATTTTCTTTCCCTTCCCTTGATCACATGCCCTCCTTCTATCAAACGAACAATTTCATACTCTTCTCATTTCCATGTCTTTTAAATTGAACAAACCAAGCCCCAAAATCTCCTTTGTCAATTCACAATATTAATACTATTGTTGTTGTCACTGTAATGTATCGTCCTCAATCTAATACATACATGTGTCCAACATGAAACCCCAAGGGTAGCTTATGTGGTTATAAAACCTGGAATCTGAAGGACCAGATGGATAGTTTGAATTTTCTTGGGTGTATTTTCTTGGGGACATGCCTCTTATTATAAACATTAACGACTTATCTTAATCTGTGTAAGTAACCTTTCGAAAATTATGGTGCATCAATCCCATTAGATGAGTTGGACTCTAATCCGGCATATCCATTAATTAACAAAATAAAAGTGACAACAATGAACCCATTTTAATTTTCCACACTTGTTAGTTGGACTCTCTTGTTGGTTTGACTTATATTTGGTTACTAATTTTGCTTGTTTATTGAGCTAACTAAATTTCATTTTCTTGGTTTTTGTTTGTACAATTGTTACGAGCTGCAACATCTTGGTGGTTCCTACAAAGAACTCCAGAAAGCGTTTGGATTTATCCGGGCGAGGCTGACCCCTTTTGTTGGATTCAAGTATCAAGGCTCTAAAAATTCCTGACCATATACTGCTCAAGTACTTGTCACATTCAAGTAAGTTTAACCTCGTTTGTGGAATCACCACAGTTGAGCTGATCCTCCCATCCTCATCACCCGATTTTGGTGGTTTGCAGCGATGAATACCTTCGGATTCATATTCTACAAGGTCCCAAGTCGTTGGCACAACATTTTCTATAATCTTTGCTTGCAATAATATTCATGTGGTCATGGGGTGCTAACAACCTTACGTGACTGGGACCAACAAATTACTTTTGGCAGATTGATTAATCAGTCACTGTAGCTTTATGATGATAACAAAAATTCTTGGAATATTATCAATCAAATGATCAGGCTACTCATGTGGAAGGGTGATAATATCCTGGTGTCTCAACTTGTGTAACTTTCTATCAGGTTATTCCCTACTCTCTCTCTCTCTCTATCTCTCTCTCTCTAGAGTTGGTGTTCAATGTTTATTATTTCCCCTTCGCCTGTTATGTCGGGAAATTTAGGAGCAAAACAAGAAGCATTTGCTTTTACGTTTAGAGTAGTCATTAGTACTAATGTATTGTCCTCGGAAAAGTTTGTGTTGGGTAAATTCGAAAAATAAATAAACAAATAACGTTTATACATGCTGGGTGTTATTTTGTCCTAAGCCTAAACCCAGCCCATTCAGGATCTGCCAATAGCTGTTATTGGGCTCACTAATGAGCTCCCGAAGTCGAATTTGACTTTGAGTGATTTTGAGCAATTGATCCATAACCACACCTTTGGATTTAGGCCCATCTATAAGCTAGCAGTCACCTGAGAAAACGCATCATGCAAATTTACCGCTTTCTCAAGGTTCTTCGTAACTTTTGTTTGACAAAAACCCATATTTGCTCCTTAGACACTACCTTGATCCATCACTGATTGACCTCAATCTATCGGGATGATGGATTTTAATCCATGTGTGATGAATTGTGATCCAAAAATAAAAAAATAAAAATAAATATAACACTATAAATTTAGTCACAAATCTCTCTCTCTCTCTCTCTCTAGCCTTCCGGCGAGTGCTTCATCCGTATGACGACAGGGTCTATGGTTTGATTGCTGCAAGAAGAGCTAGTGAGAGATGAGAAAGAGGAGGGAAGGAGTAGATAAATTCTCTTTTTATTAATCTAAAATGACATTTTACTATTGTTCTTTAAAAATTGGTAAAGCACACTCACTCTTTCAACAAGTCAAAAGTCAAACACAATACATCTTACTGAAAATTGTCCAATCGGTTAAAAAAAAAAAATCTATGATTACCACTAACACTTTACCAGATGCCAATGGAATCAACATTAACCCTTGACAATCTCATGTCGTCGGAGTAATAAAGTATTTACTTTTGATACTCTACCATATTATTTTTTGTTTTCAGCACAAGATGCCAATAATCTAAAGTCTATCACCGGAGAATAATATCTTTTTTTTATTTTAGATTTGATTTTTTTTTGTTTTTATGTTTTTTTTAATATGCTTGTTTTTTGTTTTTATTTTTACCTTCCTATTTTAGCTCTTCGAAAACCTTCAGATCTCATTCTCATATTAATATCTATATAAAAATAGATAATTTAACATAGAAGTCAAAACTGTGTATTTTGTGGTCATAAACGTAATCTAATAATAATTTCACACTTAATTTTACTTTATGATGTAGAGTTCAAATCCCCTTACTCCAAATTTTAAAAAATTGTGTATTTTATAAATATTATCGCACTCGAATC
Source organism: Ficus microcarpa (assembly GCA_025413485.1). Classification (NCBI taxonomy): domain Eukaryota; kingdom Viridiplantae; phylum Streptophyta; class Magnoliopsida; order Rosales; family Moraceae; genus Ficus; species Ficus microcarpa. The sequence goes on from CM046383.1 coordinate 3,017,308, forward strand.
AACTCTATAAAGAAGCTCGTAATAGTGTTGTATGGTAATCGTACAATAGGGCTTTGTAAGATTGAGCTCTTTACATGGATGCCACAAATCTATGACTTATGCCCCCCCTCTACATATATATATATATATCTCAAAAAATGCCATGACATGTCAGGCCACTCACATATATATTCAAGATATCATATGGCAACCACACTGTGACACCAATTGGTAATCATGATACTGGCTGGTAACTAATCTGAGATATACCAGCCGATAACTATTGGTGTCCACATTTTGACCCATAACCATGGACAGAGGGAGATGGAATCTAGTAGGGGCATGTGTCCCCACTCACATAGCAAAAACGAAAGTACATGCAATAGTTTACCAGCTGGGCTTAATTCATCTGGGCTTTTCTTTGTTAAAGCATTTTATTGGGCTAAATTAATTGGACTTTGAATCCTTTTGAAAGTAAACTTTTCCCCTATTTAAATACATTTCCTTATGCATTAACCTTCTAAATAATTATCACACTTTCCCTTATTTAATCTGTCTTTTGAATTTAAACCGTTTTCACTTTTCACAACCATCATAGTTTACTTCTTTTTTTTTTTTCCTTCTTCAATTTTGGTTTTTGTATGCCATATTATCCCTTTCCCTTTTCGAGAAATTATTCTGTGAATCAGGTGTACTATGTGTCATCGTGTTTACATGGTACATTCACCTATTAAAAATTTGACATTTGGACACTTTATCTATGTAAATTTTTTTGTTGTTTGTTTCTCTTTCCTAATCCTAATGTAGATTCTGTAAATCTAAATTGTCATAAATATATCACATTAATCTTTTTATATTAATCAATTAGTTTTTTTAAACAATAATCTTTTAAAGAAAATAATTTTTAATACACTTGAAACCTCCCTACGATGTTTCTTTCTCTTTTCCATAATATAATTTTTAATACATTTTCAGTGTTGGATTGGTAGGAAATGCAGGTATTAATCTTTCTCCTGTTTTTTTGGTTTGTATATTAGCCAGTGGATTCTTTTCAATCAGTGAAGAACTTAATAAACTTATATTTAGTCGAGTGGCATGAGCTAATTTCTTGATTTGATGGATCACAGCTTGTTAAAAGCCCCGTGACTATTGGTGGCGATATTCGTGGGTAATTTCATGATCTTACTCAACTTCTTCTAATTGGAGGGAAGGTATCTGTGGCGATTGTGTCGGTATGTAGCAGCACTTAGCTCTCGAAAATGGCGCTTTATCTTATGCTTTTCTCATCCTTATATAACATCATTGTGAAATGTATTGAAACCGTGTAAAATTATATGTCTGAGTACCATATTAGCTTATGTATCAAGTTCTCAACTAGTACACTTGTCAATTCCTCTACAGTTCTAATGTTTGGCTTCTTTAATCCAATAATAGGTTTGTTTGAAGAAAAAAGAAATTGGTTTTATCATACAAATCTATGAGTATTTGGTTTTCCTAAAGAATGCATTTGGTTATTGAAAACGTGAGATACATATTTTATACTCAAGTATGTTACTGAATCATGCTACTTCTCAATAATATATCCAAGTTTTTGTTTCTTACTTTACCATTTTATTTATATGTTCCTCTTTATTTAGTTATCATAAAGTAAGTTTGGAGGGTATTTTAGTTCTTCTTTTGCAGAGTCTTAACCAATTTAAAAGGTTTTCAAGCCGTTGAATTGATCAGTTTTCTCTAGTACAACCCGTGAATTCTACTCAAATAGTTATCTAAATTTTGTAAAATCTAATATTATAACCTTATTAATAAGAAAACTTCTACATGCTCCGTAAAGAAATGTCACTATCCACTTCATTGAATTATATGTACTAGTTAAAATGCGAAAGAGTACGGGATAGTCTTTATTTGCATTTTTAGAGCTACAAATAATATGTGACTTGTTGAGATGCTTATAAACATCTTTTTTTTTTTTCTTTCCTTGGGTTCTCTTTTACTGTTTGTTGCATAGATTTATTGAAGTCTCACACCAAAAGTAGATGTCTGCACCTACCTATTACTCTTCCAGCAAAAATATGCATGTAAAATCAATTATATTTAATCATAGTCTCTATAATTACTTGTTGGAATATTCACTGAGTTGAATATTTTATCAATTGTGGCCAATCTTTTAATGATTTTTTGAAATAAAATACACATTTAGCAGCTACAAAAATTATTTTGAGTTATTTATATCCATTGGTATGTCTTATTTCAGGAAGTTTTTGAGGCTTTACAAAGTATATATAGATTTCGTGATCTACTCCTTAAACTGGTCATGGAGAGTTTTCAGCTTTCTTTTAGCGCTTCATTACCCTTCCTGACTGGGTTTAAACATGTTGTAGTTTCCTTTTGGATTTACATTTATAGTTGAAAAACAAACGTTAATTGATCGTACTAGTGTTTTTGAAGGGTAGGATTTTGTTTTTGTCTAATCGACGGCTATTCTGGACTATGTATTGTTGACTACTCATGAAATTTTGTATTATGTTTCTAGTTATTAAATGAACAGAGATGTCAAATTACTGTCCTTTACGGACCGTATGAACAACAGTAATTATATTTGTGCAAAAGTTTCTTTATGGCATCTCTTAAATGATATGCGTTTATTGTAAACAATCTAGAATTTGTAAGGCCACCATCATGCTATCAAAATAGTATAACAGCACCACAAAAATGCTATAACTAATTTTACGTAGCACCAGGAAAATGCTATAACTAATCATAAACAGCACCAGAAAAATACTATAAAGATTCAATATAATAGCACACGAGAAATGCTATAGTAGTATTAAACTTCAATGACTGGACCTAATATAGCGTTTGATAAAATGCTATTCTATCTTTACAATAGCATTTTTGTGATGCTATGGAAAGCAATTTTTGTTGTAACAATAAAAATTTTTGAGCCCAGGTGGTAGGCTCGTCGCTTACAACAGGTACATTATTTATCATTTTTCCCAGTCATTGGTGTTGGAAGTGTAAGTGAAAAAAAAAAAAAAAAAAAAGATAAACCTTATTTATAATTTGAGTTTAAAAATATATAATTCATATTGATTTTTGAGTTTCGATTCTAGTTTTTAGCAGCTTTCTTTTAATTGGGTACTCTATGAATTTCTTTTAATTCGGTCCGATATGAATGTAACTCTTTATATAATCTTTTTTTTTTTTTTTGGTAATTTTATAGTTTGTATAACCTTTCTTGACTAACTGCAAATTCTGGTCATATTTAGATTTATGTTTTCTCATTTCACGAAAAAAAAAAAAAAAATCTTCTTTCTTTAGTTTTTTTTTTTTTTTAAATATGTTTTTAAATAACACAAAAGAGTATACGGAGAGAAATTTGATAGTATGATAATATTCATTCTTTTTTTTACTGGAGTTCTTTAAGTTTTAAAGAATTGTAAATTGCTATATTTCTACAGTAGTTCTTTTTTTTTTTTTTTTTTTTTAACTCTGATCAATTAAGCTCCTAAAAATAAAAAATTTATGGCCCAAACAAGGCCACAGTTTTTGACTACTTGAATCTCAAATTAACACATCGTTGTTGCGTTAGAATCACGGACTTCCATTAAACCAACCTCAAATAGTACCTCCGTACCGACTAGAACTCGTCCGGCCGGGGGCCTGGCTGTGCCTGGCTTCTTCCTGATCATCGCCCTCATCATTTTCGACGATATATATATTCCTAGTACATATACGTATATCTATCTTCTCTCTCTAATATATATGTATATATCTCTTATTTCTCCCTCCTCTCTCTCTGTTCTCTCTCTAGGTCTGGGACCCAAGGGGGCTGGACGTCTGGACCAAGTGGATTTTTATTTTCTCAATAAGAAAAATTATTACTCTATTCCTCTTTTTTCTTACTTTACCCTCCTTTTTTTACATTTCAGATTTTATGCACAAAAATTTTCAAATATTTATTTACACCATGTCACCTGCAATCTTAATAATTTCAGAACACCATATAGCTAAAAAATTCAGTCATATTTCAAAAAAAAAAAAAAGTACTGATTAAAATAATTTTTAGTTACAATTATTTTTCGTTCTTGAATATAATGATATTATGCAATTCCAAATCCAGGCACCACCCTACACTTATAACTTGCACACCCATACACATCATAACGATGAACAATGCTCCACTAGCTCTACGACTTGGGTAAAGACATATGTAGCTAATAATAAAGAGGGCCTCAATCATGTTCATGCATGCATACGTCAATATGACCTCAAAGAGAGTCAAGGCAAGTTCTAGAAAAACAAATCCATTGAAGAATATCTCTCATGAGGAAAATAGTGAGACTGATATGGATGTGTCAGTCTAAAGGCTGAAAATCTCACCAGCTTTTGTCTACTAAATTTAGTCATTACTATTCTTAAGGAAAATGACTAATTAATTCTAAGTTGGAAGATTACTTATTCAATCATGTGTTCAAGCTTAATTGAATTTGGCTCATGACATACACAACCAAAAATCGTTGAAAACCACAAAAAACAAAGAGCAAAACTCTTTTTTTTTTTTTTTTTTGAAAAATTTTAAAAACACGACCTAAATCCCCTCCCCCACATTTAAAACTCACATTGTCCCCAATGTAAGGTGAAATGCAAAGAAAAGGCAAAAACCAAAATATAAATGCAAAAATAAGAATAAAAAGAAAAACAAATTCCCCTTAGGTTGCCTCCCAAGCAGCGCCCTTGTCTATTGTCATTAGCTTGACTTAATGCTTCCTTTTTCAATCAGTGTAAATCGGACCCTCAAGGTACAATGTTGCCACATTCTCTGCTTGGAAACCTTCATAGAAGGGCTTAAGTCTATGGCCATTCACCTTGAACACTTTGGAATTCACTAAACTTTAATTTTCAACTGCACCATAAGAAAAAAAACATTAGTAACAGCAAAAGGTCCAATCCAAAAATTGATTTTTAGCGACGACAAAAGTGGTCGTTAAAAATTAGAAAGTCGTCGTTGAAAGTTATTAACGACAAAAAATATGTTGTCGGCAGTTGTCTTTGTATATGCGTATCGTTGATTGTTTCAACGACGACTTTCTTACATTGTCATTGAAAGTGTATTCTACGACAAGTAATTGTCATTGATTAAACACAATTTGCATCGTCAATTACTTTTAGACGACAATGGCATTTTTTCGTTAAAAGATTACAACGACAAGTTAGTCGTCATTGAAAATACAAATTTTAGCGACAATTTACTTATTTCGACAACCTACTTGTTGTCACTAAATTCTTTTTTTTTTAACCAGCAAATTAATATATTTTTAACGACTTACGGTTGTCGTTAAATGCCTTATCACCACAGGAAAAATGGTTTTTTGCAACCAAAAAATTAGTGGCGATTTTGTTTATTTTGACTGCAGAAAGTTTTTTTTGCAACCAAAATCCTAGTAACAGAAACTTATTTCATTCTAAACCTGTTAGAACCTTTAGTGACTAAATATTTGATTGGCAATTGTATAATGACTTTTCATTGAAAATAATAAAAAATTAAATTAAATTAAGTAGAACAAATTACACTATTTGATGTGACTACTATCAGTAATATAACAGGGAACCAAACTAATACACAAATTTCATATATACTCTATTTGTCAAGTATTCCACAAAAACATCTAAAATAGCTGAAATTTAAGCATCACCAACTTATACATAGGCTCATTTGGTCTAATTTTTTCCTTTTCCAATTTCGCCCAAGTTATACTATTGCGGGAAGTTTCTGAATCAGGTGCATGCTCATTAATTTCAATCCAATTATCATCCATAGGAAATTGAGAAAATCTGTAAGAGTAGCGTAACATTTCTTGTTAGATTATTATCACTAACATTACTTCAAAGAAAAAGGAATCATAAACAGTTTTGGAAAGAAGATCTTATTAATTAACAAAAGTAACAAAATCTATAGGCAGAGACCAGAGAGAGAGAAAGAGAAAGGGAGGCAGAAGAAATCCTCGGCTTACTTTTCCTTTCTCGGATCTCTCACTCGGACGGTATCCTCCCCTGTTGACGACCCTCAGTCCACTCGTTTCCCACTAGCAGCTGAGAAACATGGAGAGTTTTGAATGCTCTATTCTTGAAAACAAAACAAACGAATCAACTTTCAAAACTAAAAAAAAAATAGAAAAAAGTTAAAACGTATGGAAATTCCTGCATCATCAAAGTTAAAACATAACATGCTTCAGAAAATTGCCACTTGATCATCAATCAAAATCTGCTGTAAACCACTATTTTATGTACCCTCAAAAAAGCAAAAACTGTAGCAATGCGAGTTGCCATCACATTTAGACATGCAACACCTTTGCGTGTATCCTCTTCATCCCCAAACAGTTCCCCTAAGGCCCTCTCATTGTTGGTAATTAAACCCTGCACAAGAAAGAGAGTTAAGGAACAAAGATAAAAAAACGAAAACACATCAGCATCAATAGGGAAAAGAAACAGTCTAGTGAATGCAATCAGCAATATGTATAAGAACTTGACATTCCAAATCCAACCCCTATCCCCGTTGAAATTTCTGAATGCTTTCCAATTCAAAAATAACTAATCGTTTGCAACAATTAACTATGGTAACAGAGACATTAAAAGGATATCTCTACTGCCTTGATTTTTGTTGAGGCCATTACCCGCTCCGAGATCGTGCTTGCACCACCGGGGAACACTTCATACCCGGCAAAGCCCATATTCACGATCACGTCCGACCACACCAGAAGACCACCAAGGGATCCCCAACCGAGCACAAATATGTGCTCGGGTACGCATGCGCCGACCGTCGCCGACCATACACGAGGCGCATGGCCGACCACTTCCGACCACGTCGCGACCCGAGAACGTCCGACCACTCCATCAGGGTACCGGGGGCTCGCCTCCTCGTGCTCGGAAACACCCAGGTGCTCGGAACACCTGGGCACCCACCTTGCGTCCGTGCGCCGCCACTCCACGAGGAAGTACACCCCATAACTTCAGAAGGTCAAATCACGGCCTACCGCAACCTGCCACCACTATCTCTCGAACTTCCGCCGTCTGAACCGGCTGGAACCATCCCTGCCGCCACCTGCTACAACCACCCCGGTGTCCTTGGCGCAGGGCAGATACCACGTGGCGCCACCAGATTGGCCCACAACCTGCGGGCACCATGCCCCTACTCACCCGCCGGGCGCCGTAGGGAGCCGACCCGATCGGGTCGCCCCGAGCACCCAGGCCCGCGGGAAACGCCTATAAATAGAGGACCTTTCCTCCATCCCAGGTACGGACAATCTTTCCTTGCAAAAACTCTGCCTCTCCCTTCGCTCATCAGACCCAAGTTCTGACTTAAGCATCGGAGTTCCCACGGCAGACACCCCACCGGTGTCCCCGTCACTTCTAGGTGCTTCCTTCTTGCCTTGCAGGAGTACGAGAGCACGAGCAGAGAACACGGGCGAGGACGGTCGGAACAGCCGACCACATTGGGTGTTGGTGCCGGAGACATTTTTGGCATCAACATTTTGGCGCTAGAAGGAGGGCCCAACTTGAGTCCTTCCAGCAACCACGACACCTTCACGCGCACCATTAGAACGATTGCAGCATACCCATGGACGCCCAGGACAGCCAAGACTTCCAGGAAACAGAGAATCGCACGCGCACGGGCTCCCCGAACAACCGCCAGCAGCCGCGCCCGCGAACACGCGCACGACGCAAGCCGACCCAGACGGAGTTGCTCACTGAAAACGTGCAGAACCTAGCCGGGATGGTCCGAGCATTCTTGGATGCCCAATTAAACCCCCCGGCCCGGGCCGTGCAAGCGCAACCCGAGGCGGCCGAGTCTACTCCAAGTAGGCGGCCAGAGTCGAGTGCCCGGGTGAGAGGCGGGTCTCCCGCGAGAGAGAGGCCCGATGCTCGGGAAGAACGGGCCAGCTCGGGTAGAGCTCCCAGGGACGAAGGTACTGCCCCGGGGCGCGAACGATCAAGAAGCCGCCGTAGCGTGAGTGCGCGTTCGGGGGCCGCCGACCGCCACACAATCCCCGGAGGGGACCGGCAAAACGTCATCGACGTGCCCGCAAGCACGTCGGTGTTCGACCGCCTGGGCCTCCCCGGGCTGAGGCGGATGCGCGCCCTTGGGCGCTCCCCCGATCAGCGGACCAAGGAAGAAAGGGACCAAGAAAGACTCGACAGGATGCAACGACAGCTGGACCAGCTGGTGGACCAGCAATACGGACTTGAGCCGGTCGGGGCAGTGGACCCCCCGTTCACTCCGGCCGTTATGGCATCGCCGTACCCCAGCGGGTTTAAGATGCCCGCTGTAGCACCCTATGATGGCTCTACGGACGCCGACGAGCATGTGGAAAACTATCAGGCGCATATGCTCATCCAAAACGCCAACGACGCTGCACTTTGCAAAGCATTCTGCCTGACGCTGACTGGAGCCGCCCGCCAGTGGTACCGCAGGCTGAGGCCCGGCTCGATCGGCTCGTTTAGGCAGCTGGCCGAGACCTTCACCACCGCCTTCCTGGGATCGAAGGCTCGAAGGCTTGAGGCAGCCCATTTATTTGGGATAAAACAGGGTGACAACGAGCCCTTGAAACAATTCCTCGAACGCTTTGACAAGGGGGTCATGCAAGTCAAGGGGTGCTCCGACGACGCCCTGGTCCAGGCCTTCCGAGAAGGGATCCAGGATCAGCGGCTGCTGTGGGCCCTCGCTTATGATGCACCCCCATCCTTTGTGCACATGAGGGGAATCGCGTGGAAGCACGCCGAGGCCAACGAATACATGAGGGGAAGGGGATTCTCGTCCCGAGAACAACACCCCCTCCCCGGCCAAAAGCCAGAAAGAAGTGGGGCGGGGCCAAGCCGAGCGGACAAGGGAAAAGCAGTGCGCTCGAGCGGAAGGTCCGAAACGACCTCGACCCTAAAGACCCCGGCAGGAAAATTCCAGTAGTACACCCCCTGGTGGCCACAGCCGACCAGGTGCTCGCCCAGATCTCGGGGCGCGGGCTTCTCCGAGACCCTCCACCGCTCAGAGCTAACCGCCCCCGGAGGAACCCCGAGAAGTACTGCCTCTTCCACAAGGATTACGGCCACGACACGAGAAACTGCATCCAGCTCCGCGACCAGATTGAAAAACTGATCCGGGACGGCCACCTGCGGGAATTCGTGGACGAGGCGGTCGCGAAGGCCGGCGATCCGAGCAGATCCGCCCAGGCGACCCAGGACGCGGCCGGGCCCAGTGGCCGACCCGCGGACACGGACCCGGAGCACATCGTGCACACCATCTTCGGCGGAGCATCCACCGGTGACACAGCCAGCAGCCGTCGGAGTTATGCCCGCGAGGCAAGGCAGGTTGCCCGCGGCGAATATGTGAACATGGCTGAGCACATAACCAAAATTTGCCGCCAGGAGAACACCGTGATAAGCTTCACCGACGACGAAGCCGATCGATTGCTACACCCGCATAACGACGCTCTGGTCGGTGAGATAAGGGTCGCCGACAACGTCATCCGCCGAGTCCTTGTCGACAACGGCAGTTCCGCCGACATCCTCTTCATGGACGCGTTCACCAGGATGAAGATCGAGGGAGCAGTACTCACGCCCATGCGGACGCCGCTCTACGGCTTCGCTGGTGAGTGCGTGCACTAGGCTGGCACGATCCGCCTCCCGGTAACCATAGGGGATGGCCCGGAGAGAACCACCCGGATGGTCGAGTTCATCGTGGTGGACAGACCATCCGTCTACAACGCCATCCTAGGAAGGCCGACCCTCAATACACTCAAGGCAGTGGTCTCCACATACCACCTCGCCATGAAGTTCCCCACTCAAACCGGTATCGGGGTCCTCCGCGGAAGCCAAGAGTCCGCGCGAAAATGCTATGTGGATGCGGTCAACAAGGTTTGCCGCAAGAGCGGCGTCCTAAGCACCGTTGCGACCATAACCAAGATCGACGACGTGGACACCCCGAACGGAGAAGGTGCCCGACTCGGCGACCTGGATCCCCGTCTACCCGAGGAGCTGATCCGAGCAGACCCGGTGGGCGAGCTGATCCCCTACCAACTTGACCCGGATCACCCCGAGAGGGTGGTCATGCTCGAGTCAAGCATCGACGACGTCACCCGCGGGGACATGGAGCGCTCCCTCAGCAGCTACAAAGACGTCTTTGCATGGTCGCACAAGGACATGCCCGGGATAGACCCGGCTATCATGTGCCACCGACTGAGCGTCAACCCGTCAAGCAGACCCGTGATCCAGAGACGAAGAGCCTTCAACCCGGAAAGGTACCAAGCCATCAACGAGGAAGTACAAAAACTGCTTGCCGCGGGGTTCATCCGGGAGGTCACCTACCCGGAGTGGCTAGCCAACGTGGTCCTGGTCAAGAAGTCTAATGGGAAGTGGCGTGTTTGCATCGACTACACAGACCTCAACAAGGCCTGCCCAAAGGACTGCTTTCCCCTACCCCGGATAGACCAGCTAGTTGACGCCACGGCGGGACACGAGCTCCTCAGCTTCATGGACGCCTACTCAGGGTACAACCAGATCCCGCTGAGCGAATCAGACCAAGCCAAGACGGCATTCACCACTGACCAAGGACTTTATTGCTACCGGGTCATGCCATTCGGGTTAAAGAACGCGGGAGCCACCTACCAGAGGCTAATGAACAAGATGTTTGCCCCGCTAATCGGGAGGTCTATGGAGGTCTACGTGGACGACATGCTCGTAAAGAGCAGACGTGCCAAGGACCACATCCAAGACTTACGGGAATGCTTCGACATCCTACGCCGGTACCAGATGAAGCTAAACCCGGAGAAATGTGCGTTTGGCGTAGAATCCGGAAAGTTCCTCGGGTTCATGGTGAACCACAGGGGGATCGAGGTCAACCCCTCTAAGTCCCAGGCGGTCCTGGACCTGCAACCTCCCCAAACGGTGAAGGAGGTCCAGAGACTCGCCGGTATGACGGCGGCACTTTCGCTCTTCATCTCCAAATCCACGGACAAGTGCGCCCCATTCTTCAAGGTGCTCAGAGCAACAGGAAGGATCACCTGGGACAGCGAGTGCGAAGAGGCCTTCGGTGGCCTAAAGATGTATTTGGCAAACCCCCCGATGCTATCGAAGCCCCTACCCGGGGAAGTCCTGTATGTCTATCTGGCCGTCTCCGGGAAGGCGGTCAGCTCTGCCCTAGTACGAGAGGAGAACAAAACGCAGCTCCCCGTATACTACAGCAGCAAAGCCTTCCAAGGAGCGGAAGAGAGGTACACCCCCCTGGAAAAGCTAGCCCTAGCGCTCGTCTCCGCCGCCCGTAAACTGAGACCCTACTTCCAAGGGCATCCCGTTCGGGTCCCAACGAAGTACCCACTCCGCCAGGTTTTGCAAAATCCGGAGCTGTCGGGCCGCATCGCAAAATGGGCAATCGAACTGGGGGAATTCGACATCGAATACGTTCCCCGGACGGCGATCAAGGCCCAGGCCGTGGCCGACTTCGTTGCCGAGTTCACAGGAACGGCCGCACCCGAGCAGGGGACAGGCGAGAAGACGCCCACTCCCGGAGTACACGACCAGGGGACCGAGCACCCTGCTCCAACCATTTCACCCGAGCACATGCAGGTGCTCGGGGAAGTCCCTAACGACGACCGCCGCAGCTGGAAGCTCTTCGTCGACGGATCCTCGAACACGGGCGGCTCCGGAGCAGGCCTTGTCCTCATCAGTCCGGACCAGTATAAGACAAGTCAAGCCCTGCGCTTCGGCTTCAAGGCCTCAAACAACGAAGCCGAGTACGAAGCAATGATAGCAGGGCTCGGGTTGGCCCAGGAGCTCGGAGTCACCGACGTCGACGTCTTTAGTGATTCGATGCTGGTAGTGAACCAAGTAACTGGGGAATTCCAAGTGCGAGAAGAGCGGATGGCGAAGTACCTTGAGAGAGTGAAGGCCCTGCTCAATCAGTTCACAAGCTACCGCATGACCCGTATCCCGCGGTCCGAGAATAGCGAGGCCGACGTTCTTGCACGCCTGGCCTCGGGGACCGACGCGGAAGGCTTGGTCTCGTTCCCCGTCGGAAAATTAAACCAACCCACTGTTGACCAACCGGAGCACGTCCACTGCTCCGAGAATGCCTCGACGTGGATGGACACAATCATGGAATATCTCACCTCCGCTCGGCTGCCCGAGAACCGGAAGAGGCCCGCCGGATCAAACGCATCTCGGCTCGATTCGTTATTATTGACGGAAAACTCTACCGAAGAGGCTTTTCCGCCCCCTACCAAAGATGCGTCGGCCCAGCCGAAGCGGATTACTTAATGAAAGAAATCCACGGCGGTGTATGCGGAAACCACTCGGGAGGGAAAGCACTCGCCTTCAAGTGCCTCCGCCAGAGATACTATTGGCCGACGATGGACAAAGACACAACGGAATTCGCACGAAAGTGCATCAAGTGCCAGCAGTTCGCCAAAGCCATCAAGTCTCATCCGGAGAAGCTCACCTCGGTTGTGAGCGCCTGGCCGTTTGCAAAATGGGCCCTCAACCTGATCGGGCCACTCCCGATGGCCCGGTCCCAGCTGCGCTATTGCTTGGTCGCGATCGACTACCTCACCAAATGGGTTGAAGTGGAGCCACTGGCACAACAAACCGAACCAAAGTGCACGGCCTTCTTATGGAAGAGCATCATCTGCCGCTTCGGGATCCCTCACACGGTGGTCACTGACAACGGCAAACAGTTCGACAACCCAAAATTCGAGGCACTGTGCGAACAGTTCGGAATAAGGAAAGTCTACTCGTCCCCAGGGTACCCCCAAAGCAACGGCCAGGTCGAAGCCGTCAACAAGACTATCAAGGACAACCTGAAGAAGAACCTGGAGAAGCACAAAGGGGCCTGGATCGATGAACTCCCCCGGGTACTATGGGCCTACCGCACCACAAAAAGGACGGCGACCGGGGAGACCCCCTTCGCCATGGCATTCGGGGTCGAGGCTATGATCCCCGCCGAAGTCGGCCTGCCTAGTCTCCGGATAGAGGGTTATGATGAAGAAGACAACGAGGAACAGCTGCTGTCAATCCGAGACCTAGTGGAAGAGAAGCGCGACCGGGCCCTCATTCGCACGGCCGCTCGGAACCAGGTCGTCGCGAGATACTACGACAAGAGGTTCCGACCACGCACATTCCGAGCAGGCGACTTCGTCCTAAAGAGGGTCCTGGTCCCCCAACCCGGAGTAGGCTCGTTCGGCCCCAAGTGGGAGGGACCCTACACCATCACAGAGGTGGTCCGACCAGGCACGTACCGGCTCCAAGACCGAGAAGGCAATCTGCTCGGCCACCCGTGGAATGCTGACCATTTAAAGCGCTTTTATCAGTAATACTTGTACAAATTACGAAGATCAATGAATAAAGTTTCTATTTCGAGACCCCCACTCGCCCAAAGACGGTCATACTCGCTTGTAGAAAGTCCCTCGGTCCTCGGACCAGGGACCGGGTCCCACGACCGAGCACCGACCAAGATTGGTGCCTGACCAGGACCCACGCAATCAAGCAAGTCCCTCGGTTCTCGGACCAGGGACCAGGTTCCACGACCGAGCACCAACCAAGATTGGTGCCCGACCAGGACCCACGCAATCAAGCAAGTCCCTCGGTCCTCGGACCAGGGACCAGGTCCTATGACCGAGCACCAACCAAGATTGGTGCCCGACCAGGACCCACGCAATCAAGTAAGTCCCTCGGTCCTCGGACCAGGGACCAGGTCCTATGACCGAGCACCAACCAAGATTGGTGCCCGACCAGGACCCACGCAATCAAGCAAGTCCCTCGGTCCTCGGACTAGGGACCAGGTCCCACGACCGAGCACCGACCAAGATTGGTGCCCGACCAGGACCTACGCAATCAAGCAAGTCCCTCGGTCCTCGGACCAGGGACCAGGTCCTATGACCGAGCACCGACCAAGATTGGTGCCCGACCAGGACCCACGCAATCAAGCAAGTCCCTCGGTCCTCGGACCAGGGACCAGGTCCTATGACCGAGCACCGACCAAGATCGGTGCCCGACCAGGACCCACGCAATCAAGCAAAGTCCCTCGGTCCTCGGACTAGGGACCAGGTCCCACGACCGAGCACCAACCAAGATTGGTGCCCGACCAGGACCCACGCAATCAAGCGAGTCCCTCGGTCCTCGGACCAGGGGCCAGGTCCCACGACCGAGCACCGACCAAGATTGGTGCCCGACCAGGACTACCCTTGAGTCCGAGCACTGGACCCCGCCTCATCCCAAGCCTCCTCATAGACGGCGGACCGAGACACTCGGCCCCCGCACTGGGGGGGGTAGGACGGGGATGAGCTCCACAACCCAACATAGCGGAGGCCGTGCTCGAAGGACAGATCCGACCAGGAAAACAGTTGTAAATATTGAAAAGAAAAAGTGGAGACAAATTGAAAAAAGAAAACATTCATTCAAATCAAAATAGGTGGGGGGTACAATACGGACACCCCCGAGCCCAAAAAAAAAAAAAAAAAAAAAAACAACAACAACAACAAAACTAATCCATCTGGCCAGGAAGGACGGCAGAGCCAACGGTCGTCTGCTCAGAAGGAGGCTGGTCGGATGGCTGCGGCTCGCGCGCTTGCTCCAGGTGCTCTTGCCCGACCACCGAAGGAGGATCAGCAGAACGGTCGACGGGGGAAGCCTGCTCCGGATCGTCAATGACTATCAAGTCCTCCAGAGGGTGGGCGTGGCCCCGGTCACCTCACCCTCCTCGGCAACAGGGCCCTCCCCATCCTCGGCCGCGGTCTCCCCCGAAAGTTCCGGTGCAAAAGTCCAATCCACCCCGGTCACATTCGGGTTGGCGAGGTTGAACCCGGCAATCATGTCCCGAATACCATCCTTGTATTCGGCCTCCATGAGTGCCTTGAGCTCCGCCGACCGGGAATACTCTTCAACGGCAGCTGCACCTGCCTGCTTGAGCGCCAGCTTGAACTCCGCCGACCTGGAGTACTCCTCAATGGCGGCCACCCTTGTCTGCTCGAGGACCCTAGGGAGTTCCTCTTGCAGATACCGAGCACGCTCGCGGTCCTGGGCGGCCACGGTCTCCTCGACCAACGTGCAAGCCTCCTCAGCCTCGCGGCGCAGACGCTCCTCGTCTGCACGGGCAGCCTCTGCCTCCGCAGCCTTCGCCAGAGCTTCAGCCGCCTTCTTCTCGGCGTCTAGGGCCTTCAGCTCGGCTTCCTTGGCCCTCTGCTCGGCTGTTTCGGCCTCGGACTCGGCCTTCCTCTTCTCGGTTCGTGCCTTCGCAGCATCTGTCTCAGCGGACCGGAGCTTGGCCTCCATGGCATTAGAGTACCCACGAGAGGCCGAGTTCACCGTGAAGGCCAGACAGACCGCCTACAAGGAAACTTCAGTGAGACAAGAAAAGGTTGGAAAAACGAAAATTCGCGAGCAGAATACGCTCACCTCCACCAGCCTCTGAACCACTCCATCAGTGGCCTCGATCGGGTCCGAGCACTTGGCCGACTCGGCCACCTTGTCCGTCAAGCGCTCGTCAAACTTCCGGAGGAGCGCCAGCTGCACTGTGCTCCTCTGAGGAGCCTCGGCCACAGCAGGAGTCGGACGGTCTTCCCGAGCCCTGTGCTCGTCTCGCCTTGCCCGCGAGGATGGCGCCTGAGCCTGCTCCTCCCTGGGCTCGTCTCGCCTGGCCCGGGAAGATGTAGCTTGGGCCTGGTGCTCCTCCCTGGTCCGAGCCGAGCGGCCCTCACGGACCGCCGACCCAGAACGCTGCTGACTTGGCAACGCCGCGACGATGGCCCGACTATCCGATGGGGGCTGAGCAGAACGAGCGCTCGGGGCCTCTTCAGAACGCCGAGCGCTCGGCGGATCATCATGCGAGCGATGTCCAATCGGGGCGCCCTGAGACGACCTGCTCGCCGGGGCTCCTTGAGAGGATCGGCTAGCCGGGGCCCCCTGGGAGGACCTACCGGCCGGGGCCCCCTGACTTGGAGCCGCAGACGAACTCTTCCCTTTCTCCCCGGCTCCGGTCTTGAACCGCTGAAGCCGAGCAACGCGGTCCTCGGTGCTCGGGCGTTTGGTCCCGCGTCTCTCCCTGTCGGCCATGGGTTCTGCAAACACAACAACCAGATCAGTAACTCAAACGAAGCTTACCCGAGAACACTTGACTTGGAAGAAAATAACCTTCGATCCGAATCCCCCGCGTGGGGTATAGTTGCCTGACCACCCTGTCCATGTCCTCATCGGCTACCCTCGGGCCCCAGCTCCCGGGGAAGGAGCCGCCAGAAGACGGACCATGGGACGAGGCCATCGGCACCCCCCGCGGGACCTCGGACCGACTCGAGGACTCCCCCCTATCCGGGACAACGACTGTCCGCGCCGTGTAATGAACGCTCGGGACGGGCATCGAAGACGCGATGGTCACCCCTCTCGCGGGTTGGTCGTCGGGGTTGGCCGTGGATGACGACGAGCCGACCCAGCCATATCTCGCAAGGCTGTCCGAGGCGAGCAGCCCTTGCTGGTTCCTCTCCGGATCGGACAGCTCCCGGAGCCTGTCGATCCCGCTCCGGCTCCCCTCGTCTACATGGGGAGACCTGGCCCACACGTACCCGCGCCGGCAGACAACGGGCACCTTTTCAGCCCTCGGAAGTTCTCGCCGTGCCAGATGCTCGTGCAACCACCTGCCCCCGGCATAGAACCACAGGTGCTTGAATTGTTTGTCCGAGTCCGGGCACCCCGTGATGAACGTCCCCTTGTGCCCTTGAAAATAATAAGACCCCAAAGAAGAGGGAGCAGACTTGATACGATACAAGTTCTGGAACACGCGCAGCGGCATCTCAACGCCGAAAGTCTTCCTCCACAATACATAACAGCCGACCAGAATACGGTAGGCGTTCGTTCAGCTGCATCGGCGCCATATTGAATCGGGTGAGTGCACGCCTCAGGAAGGGGTGGAACGGAAGTCTGAGCCCGGCCCTGAAAAATTCAGCGGACAGGGTGATGTGCCCGCGCGGGGGCCGGGACGGAAGGTCCCCTGGGCTCGGAACCACGAGCTGCACAAACTCGGGGATGCTGAATTCTTCTCGGAGCGCCTGCAGATAGCCCGGAGTGACCCCAGTTGTGAAGTAGTCAACCGTGTAGAAGGGGAGGGCACCCGCCAGCTGCTCGGCCTCCGCGTCACTCATTTTGTAGACACGCTGACCATTCACGTGCATCGGACGCGTGGACCTCCTTTGCCTCTCGAAACTCTCACCGGGCGGCGCCGTGCTCGCCGAGCTCTCTGACCCTTCCCTACCTGAAGTGCTCGCCCCCTCGGCGGACCTCTCGGGAAGATCCTCTTCCTCGGCCACCTGCTCGGCCGGCTGTGCTCGCGGAGTAGGAATGTCCGACAGCCCGGACAGGTCTCCTGGCGGGTTAGAACTTGAGCTTGAGCTTGAGCTTGAGCTGCTGCTCGTGTACCCGGTCACGTCGATGTCCACGGACAGGTTCTCGTTCTCGGAATCGGACAGATTACTCATGGTGGAAATATAGTTACCTGGTCGGAGATGGTCTGGTCGTCCACGAAACGCTCTCGCGCAACCTTCCACTCGAAAGTCCTCGGATATGGTCGACAACGAACGCTCCTCGATCACCTTTCTCAGCGGCAGTTCTCGGCAGATCTCGGCAGCCTCGGATTCTTCGAATGCTTGGTGAAAAATAAGGAGCCAAGACCCCCTATTTATAGGTGCCACTTCGGCGGGAAAGGCGGACATCGGTTTCGAGGCGACGCTTCGGTTTCCCGCCAATTCCATCACTTCAGCATTAAATGCCCCGAAAATGCCGTTTGACCTTCCAGCCAACCGAGTCGCAACACGTGGAGAGGGCCACGTCAGCTGCTTAAGCCACGTCACCCTCATTCGCTGCAACGTCAGCCCGGTCTCGAACTCGCCTATGGACGCCCGACCACTGCAACGCCTCGTGCTCGGGCACCTCGGGCCTCAGCGATCACACCCACTTTCTCGCCCAATATGCCCTGAGCGAGCCCGTGCCACGTTTCGTCGCGCGATACCAATACAACTCAAATTTAGCACCCCTGGTCGTGCCCGCCCAGAGATACTAGGGGGGCTTATGTTGAGGCCATTACCCGCTCCGAGATCGTGCTTGCACCACCGGGGAACACTTCATACCCGGCAAAGCCCATATTCACGATCACGTCCGACCACACCAGGAGACCACCAAGGGATCCCCAACCGAGCACAAATATGTGCTCGGGTACGCATGCGCCGACCGTCGCCGACCATACACGAGGCGCATGGCCGACCGCTTCCGACCACGTCGCGACCCGAGAACGTCCGACCACTCCATCAGGGTACCGGGGGCTCGCCTCCTCGTGCTCGGAAACACCCAGGTGCTCGGAACACCTGGGCACCCACCTTGCGTCCGTGCGCCGCCACTCCACGAGGAAGTACACCCCATAACTTCAGAAGGTCAAATCACGGCCTACCGCCACCTGCCACCACTATCTCCCGAACTTCCGCCGTCTGAACCGGCTGGAACCATCCCTGCCGCCACCTGCTACAACCACCCCGGTGTCCTTGGCGCAGGGCAGATACCACGTGGCGCCACCAGATTGGCCCACAACCTGCGGGCACCATGCCCCTACTCACCCGCCGGGCGCCGTAGGGAGCCGACCCGATCGGGTCGTCCCGAGCACCCAGGCCCGCGGGAAACGCCTATAAATAGAGGACCTTTCCTCCATCCCAGGTACGGACAATCTTTCCTTGCAAAAACTCTGCCTCTCCCTTCGCTCATCAGACCCAAGTTCTGACTTAAGCATCGGAGTGCCCACGGCAGACACCCCACCGGTGTCCCCGTCACTTCTAGGTGCTTCCTTCTTGCCTTGCAGGAGTACGAGAGCACGAGCAGAGAACACGGGCGAGGACGGTCGGAACAACCGACCACATTGGGTGTTGGTGCCGGAGACATTTTTGGCATCAACAATTTTTATTTATTTTTAGTTTCAGGAAAATTTTGAGTTTATTTCTTCAACAGACAAACACAGACAATGTAACGTGCTAAGAGGAGAATATGTTTAAAATGATTATTCAAATTATAGATGGCAATTTCAACAATCGACCGAGTGCGACATCACATGCTTGGCTATCTATGGCAAAAAACTCCAAATTCATCTACACATTTTTACCTAAAGTAAGTATTGAAGAAGTTCTTAAGAAATACAAAACAGGGAGAATTTGCTAGTTTATGAAATTCATCTACACATTTTCACCCAAATAATGATTTTAACTTTCTTCCAAATAAGAGCAACATTTACCTCTATTCCATCCTTCTTACCAATCCAAGGTAAACTGTCCTTGGTGAATTCGCGAACTATTCCCTACCGCCCGACTTATCCCTTCCTCATCGTCCATTTGCTGCTTCCGTATTGCTCGGTTGACTGTCCTTCCTCTTTCCCATGTGCTGCTTGGGTCTTTAATCCTCTGTTTCCGTCCAGCCTCTATCTTCATCGTCATCATCGGAGGTCGACGAATTGGATGGGATTCCAGAGGGGACGTACTGCTTGTGGACTCCGAAGGGCATTCCGCCGTTGCCGGCACTGTGCGAGAAGAGCAAGTCTGTCGGATCGTCGTCCTCGAGGCGGTGGTGATTTCGCGATCTGCTCCAGCAGAGCCACAGCGACGGCCAGGACTCGTTCGTGTTCCTGACGCCGTCATTTGGATCGAGGAAGGCTTCGACGGAGGAGAACAAAGCCACTAAGACCGAAGAAAAGCCGATCAGAAACAGAGGATCTAGTGGCTCCGGTGTCTCCTCTGCCGCCGCAATTGGCGGCGGAAAGGGGAAAAAGAATATGGTGGCAGCTCATGAGGTGTTCTATGTGAAGAACAAAGCGTTGAATCCGAAAGAGGAGAAAAAGTGGTCAACGCTTCTTCCTTACAGGCAAGATTTGGTTGGGTTCTTTGCAAATGCGAACACCATGGGAAGAACCTTCCCTCCTTTCTGAGCTTCTGGAATGGAAAGAATCTTCCCTAATCCCAATTAAAGTTTTGTCCTTTGTCATTAGTTCATAATAGCTTTCCTTTTTTTTCTTTTTTTCTTTTTTTTTTTTTTTTTGTTCTTTTCTTTCCAAATTTTGTTCTCCAGAAAGTTATTATAATTTTAATACATAATCAAAACGCTGTATTGGTTTTTTTTTTTTTTTTTCTAATTTTTGTCATTATTTTTCCCGAGAGTTGTAAATAGTATGATTTTGTATTTAAACCAATAAAAAATTGGAGTGTCCAAATCACGAGTGATGTAATTCACAACTATTGTTTAGTATGATAATGCACCGAATTATGTGATGTTTATAAATTTCTCGAAGTTTCAGAACTTAATTGAAGATTAAATTTTGTTGAAGATTAAATTTTTAAGTTGGAGTTGGTTGACTTTTTAAAAACTAGTTATAATTTGTTTAAATATATAAGAAAAAGATAAAAATTGAGATGGAAATTTTTACTTGGAACCTAAGTTACAAACATATATTTTATCAAGTTAAACTTTTTAACTCAAATTTTTTATATTCAAATACTCAATTCAAGTTAAACTTTTTAACTCAAACTTTTTATATCCAAATACTCAATTCAAATTAAAATTTTCAATTCAAACTTTTTACCAAATATATAACTCTAACTCTCAACTTAACTTATCTTCAACTCAACTTAAAAATCTTAACTCAAATCGTTTTGTCAAACGGAAGCTACGTTGTTTTGTTGCATGGGTTGGGTTGGTCAACTCACCAACCTGATTGATCTTATTAGTGTTGATTTTTTGTTTTTAATCTGACAAGTCATAAGTCGGGTTCGGATTAAAGTTTTAAAAATTTGTGTTGGTTTTAATTTGATATGATCCCAACATGTTGACCGGTCTGACTTGGTAGATGAATGGGCTGGGTTCAGCCCTAAAGAAAATGAGACCCCTCATAAACTTTTTGGATCCTACATGTTGCTGGAAGAAAAAAATAAATTGGGAAGTTATAGTAAATAATATCTTTACAAAAATTATTGGAGCAAATAATTAGGATTTAAAATATTCAAAATATATAGTAAATTTATAAGATAAATAAAAAAATTAATTAAAATTTGCAAATTTATGTATATTGCCAATTTACAAATAGAAATTTATTTACTTGATAATTATGTTATTTACTTTAAATATTTATAAAACAAACCTCATATATGGATTATATTATGGAGGCCGAGTGCCCTTAAGCCTATTTGTTAGGTAAGAACGAAAAAAAAAAAAAAAAAAAACAAAGGAAGAGGAAAATGTAAGATATGAATATGGATCTTTTTTTGTTACATGACTACGTACATCAGGGAGAGGACGAAGGCAGAGCGCCATGGGTCAGGTGGTTATAGGAGTCGAATATGAATGTGGATACTTTTTTGTTACATGAGGCAAAATTCATAAAGATTGCTTTAGTCATGGTTTGATGACATGAAAATTTCTATAAGTGACATATTCTCTAAAGTTGATGATAGATCATCAACTTTCAAAAATGACATCAATTAAAACAAGCACGTGACATATTCTCTAAAGTTGATGATAGATCATCGACTTTAGGGATCATCAACGTTAGAGAATATGTCAAAAGTTGATGACAGATCATCAACTTTAGAGAATACGTCACGTGCTTATTTTAACTAATTTCATTTTCGACGAATGTGACTATGTTAAAACTACAATCAACCTTAGAATGTTTGACCAAACATTTTACGGCTTCTCATTTTCAGAGCCAACATAAAAATAAAATAACAAAAAAATCTATTATCACTTCACGAAGACACAATGGCAGATGCGGAGCAAGGAAGGTAATTACTGACACCTTAATTCACATATTTTTTGTTGTTGTTTTAGTTGTTCTTGTTGTTGTTGTATAGTTCTTGTTTATGTTGTGGAGCCGGGAGCCGGAAGCTGCTGGTAGGGGTGGTGGTGTTGTTCTGGTAGTATTGTGGTGTGGTGGTGGTAATTAATGTGGCGACAACGGTGGCGGCGAAGGCGGTGAAGACGGTGGCGGGGAAGGCAGTGACGACGGCGGCTGCAGCAGAGGCGTGACGGTGATGGTGGGTAGTGATGGTAATAGCACGTTGCTGGTGGTAGGGGTGTGGTGGTGTTGAGCAGGTGGTATGGTGGTGGTAGTGGTGGTAACGGTGTTGGTGGTGGTGGTGGTGGTGGTGGCGTGCTAGTGTCGTCTGTGAGGGTCGGGTCGGGTCGGCTTAAAACAGCCTCGCATCATCCCATTTACCCTGCGACGGCGATGGCGGTGGTGGTAGGGGTGGTGGCCGACCTGGTACATGCTCCAAGAGGAGGCCCTGAAGGCGCGCGGCGCGTGGTGAGAAAAATGGCCATGGCGCTGGGGCCTTTGCTCGGAATCCGGCGAACGTACCGGACCAACTCGTACCCGTTCCGGCAGAGGGCCTGGCCGTGCCGGGCTTCTTCCTGATCATCGCCTTCAGATTTTCGACGATATCCCTAAACCCTAATACATACATAAATATATATCTTCTTTCTCTCTCTAGTCTCTCCCTAATATATATCTCTTCTTTCTCTCTCTTCTTCCTCTCTTCTTTCTCTCTCTTCCTCTCTCTCCGACGAGCGTATCGAACCGACTAGAACCCGTCCGGCCGAGGGCCTGGCCTTGCCTGGCTTCTTCCTGATCATCGCCTTCATCATTTTCGACGATAAATATCCCTAGTGTGTGTGTATATATATATATGTATCTATCTTCTTTCTCTCTCTTCTCTCTCTAATATACATGTATATATCTCCTATTTCTCTCTCTCTAGGTCTATGTGGAATCAGAAATTTAGGACTTGTTGCTATGTTTGTTGATTGACATAGATGGAATGTCGGAAATGGTGGTTTTAGGCTTTTGGATTCTTGGGTCAATGACGGCCGGTGGTGGGGCTGTAGTGGTGTGGCGGTGGTAATGGTGCTGGTGTTTCTTGTCGGTGGTGGTTGTAGTGTGTCCGCAGTGGTGGTGGTAGTGGTATGGTGTTTTTGTTTTTGTGGTGGTGGTGGTGGTAGTGGTGATGGTGTTTTTCGATAGTTATTTTGGAGGTGGTGGCGGTGTTGTGCTGATAACATCGTTGTGGTCGAGGTGGTGGTGGTGGGAATGGTGTTGTTGGCAGTGCTGGTTCTATTTTATTGTGGTTGTAGCGGGCGATAGGGATAGAGATAATTTTGTTAATATTGGCGTGCATGAGCTCGCAATGTGACTAATCCATGTTTTGGCGACTAGACACTAATGTGTGTTTGGCATGCTCAAGCACACGATGATGTACGGGCTCATGACGCCGGACTGGAGTTGGCGAGAACGCCTACATATATTTGTGTGTGTGTATGTACATGTTTACATAGATTATAATTATTAGGAGTATTAGGAATGTTGAATCCTCTGTTAGTTAGTCTTGTACACGTTTTAAGTTTCTATTGGTTTGTAGATAGGTTTTTTTTTTTTTTTGGGGGGGCAGATATTGGTTTTTAGATAGTTAGTTACAGCTTAATAGCTCTATTTATTGTACTCCTCTGTATTCATCAGCTGGTTAATCAATGAGAAGATAATTTTCTCGCTTTATAATCTCTCTCTCTAAGATGGAACCTTTCGAATTGTTTAAAAATATTGATGAGACGAAAAAATTTGAGGCTACGTGAAGACTAACTTCGTATTCTTTTTCTTTTGTTGTTGCACAGGGAGGAAGTTTTCGGTTCCCACAAAAAGTTCCACAAAGCAATTGTCTTTATGCTGGCGATTCTGATCCCCTCAGTCGGCTTTAAGTATCAAGGCTCACTCACGAATGTGATCAAAGAGCATAGCGTGACCTTCAATCTCTTCCTCGGCGACGCTTTTGTCTACGCCATAGCGATCCTGATGGTGACTATGAACCCTAACTTCCAATTCACCACGTCGTTGAAGTACATTTTTCTTGTTTCAGGAATCACTGCCTGTCAGTTGGTTCTGTTCATCGCCGTCACTAGCTTCTGGTGGTTCCTTGGGATTAATGCTTTCGGATTCATGTGTTGTCTTATATTTCAAAGCCGCTGGCGCAACATCAAATTCCAAACTCTTGGAACATTATTATTGGTACGAGTTGGGGATAATGTACGCAACTTTTTTCATTCACTTTGTGAAAAGATCTTTTCCAGGTTTTCTACTGCTGCTGATGGCGCAAGTGGCGAAGCGCGCCATGATACCGGATCATCAGGTGGCATCCAAATGTCTCAACTCGTGTAATCTTTCACGTTCATGATAGGATCGTCGGTGATTACAAGTAGGAGATATATATATCTATATATATGTATATATATACACGTAATTAAAAAAGAACCAGCAATATGTACTTGATTTGGAATTGAATGTTGCCTCTTCATCTGTCATCATGTTCTGTATTTTAAGACTTAAGTTCTCGTGTTTTCATGTAACTGTGGAACTTCCTTGTTTAGTACTGAGCTTATTTAATGGAATGTATGTTTCTATTGTTAGCAGGACCAAAAAAAAAAGTTATTTTTTTTTGCACGTTGCAATATATGTAGAAAAATAGTGTTCTGGAGATTTGATTATTGTTGGTACTGATGAATTATTTACATGATTATTGTAGGCATTGTTTGATATATTACTGTGTACTTCAACTTATATATGCACTCTAAAAAAAGAATAATTCTCAATGTCGATAACAAACTGCCGTTATATATGAAAATGCCTATAGAATACCATTCAACACTTCTAACGTTTTATTTTGAAATTTGTAACAATTAATTAATTTATATGTAAATTCTCATTTAGAATTTTGTCACATGATACTATAAGGACATTAGTGAAAAAGACAAAATCACTGAAAAAATATTATATTAGAATTACTTAATTGATATAATATAACACAAGTCATATTACAAAAGGTATATAAAAGCAATGTTGTACAGGAACCCCCTCCCTATGTATACTCACAAATTAAATCTGCACTGCTGTTTTCGTCCAATTCACGCTACAAATTGACGGTATCATGATTAACAATATAAAAATAGATCTGGCTGTCCAGTTTTAACTAACGACATTGGACCACCACATTGTTTATATTTAGCATGATAGCGACACAAATTTTTTAATTAATCATTTATAGCTATATAATTAATTTGACAACAAATCTAGATGGCTTTGTAGATATTTAAATTATTAAATTAAGTTTCGATGTCTACATGCATGGATAAGTGCCAAAAATTAAAGAAAAGAGACTTGCAAAATAGTGCTAGAAAAAAATAATAATAAAAGTCCTTTTTGTTAATAAGCCAAAAATAATAATAATAATAAAAGTCTTTTTTTTTTCTTTTTTAGGAAAAGTACATAGCTCAAAGCATTTTCCCTTTGATAGTTCGCGGGACAATATGCGCTTTTGAAGGTTTTTTTTTTTTTTTTTTTAATATTTTTAAGATGAAATGACCAATAAAGTCCACTATCTATGATATGATTAAGCTAATATTTGGTACATATATTTAGAATGGAATTTTTTAATTAAAATTAATTGATTTTTCAAAAATTAATTATAATTTTTATTAACTTTTTAAAAAAAATAAAAACTGAAATCGAAATTTTAAATCAGAGAGTTTAGATAAAACGAACACTTAAGCCTCGCTTGGTGAATGAGTTTAAACTCAAATTTTTCATCTCAGTTTTTATCTTTTCTTAAAAGTCAACAAAAATTATAACCAGTTTTTAAAAAGTCAACCAATTCAAACTAAAAAATTTCAACTCAAACTGTTTCACCAAACGAAGCATTAGTACTTCTTATGAAATAACAGTGCTCAACAATGCCAAATCAAAATTTTAAAAAAAAAAATGCAGCACACGTGGCTTGATTAAGGAGCAGAGAAAAGAAAGAGTCCATATAAATATTCCAGTCAACACGACGAAATACTTCGTTTCGAATATTTTATGGGAGACAAAAATGGGCCTTGATTATATAGTTGCATGTTCCCCGGCAGATTTTACCTATCTACACATCGAGCCAACTCTTACATATTACCGCACACCAAAATTGGATTTGGAAGAGAGGGGAGGGAAAAAAAAAAAGTAAAATCACAATCTTGTTTGAACAGAAACTAACTCAGAAATCATTATTATTATAATTTATATTAAAAAAAAAAAAAAAAAAACAACAACAACAACAAAACAAAATTCACTTATAGAAATTTTCATGTCAAAGAACATGGTACTGATTTTATCAAACCATGACTAAAGCAATCTTTATGAATTTCGCCTCATGTAAACAAAAAGGTATCCACATTCATATTCGACTCTTATAACCACCTGACCCATGGCGCTCTGCCTTCGTCCTCTCCCTGATGTACGTAGTCATGTAACAAAAAAAGATCCATATTCATATCTTACATTTTCCTCTTCCTTTGGTTTTTTTTTTTTTTTTTTTTTTCCGTTCTTACCTAACAAATAGGCTTAAGGGTACTCGGCCTCCATAATATAATCCATATATGAGGTTTTCTTTTATAAATATTTAAGGTAAATAACATAATTATCAAGTAAATAAATTTCTTTTTGAAAATTGGCAATATGCATAAATTTGCAAATTTTAATTAATTTTTTATTTATCTTATAAATTTACTATATATTTTGAATATTTTAAATCCTAATTATTTACGCTAATCATTTTTGTAAAGATATTATTTATTATAATTTCCCAATTTACTTTTTTCTTCCAACAACATGTATCCAAAAAGTTTATGAGGGGCCTCCTTTTGTTTAGGGCTGAACCCAGCCCATTCATCTGCCAATTCAGACCGGTCAACAGGTTGGGATCATATCAAATTAAAGCCAACACAAATTTTTAAAACTTTAATCCGAACCCTACTCATGACTTGTCAGATTAAAAAAAAAAAATCAACACTAATAAGATCAATCAGGTTGGCGAGTTGACCAACCCAACTCCTGCAACAAAACAACGTAGCTTCCGTTTGACAAAACGGTTTGAGTTAAGATTTTTAAATTGAGTTAAAGACAAGTTGAGTTGAGAATTAGAGTTGTGCATTTAATAAAAAGTTTGAATTAAAAAGTTTAACTTGAATTGAGTATTTAGATATAAAAAATTTGAGTTAAAAAGTTTAACTTGATAAAAAGTGTGTTTGTAACTTAGGTTTCAAGTAAAAAGTTTCATCTCAGTTTTTATCTTTTTCTTATATGTTTAAACAAATTATAACTAGTTTTTAAAAAATCAACCAATTCTAACTTAAAATTTTAATCTCCAACAAAATTTAATCTCCAATCAACTTCTGAAACTTCGAGAAATTTATAAACATCACATAATTCGGTGCATTATCATACTAAATAATAGTTGTAAATTACATCACTCGTGATTTGGGCACTCCAATTTTTTATTGGTTTAAATACAAAATCATACTATTTACAACTCTCGGGAAAAATAATGACAAAAATTAGAAACAAAAAAAAAAAAAAACCAATATAGCGTTTTGATTATGTATTAAAATTATAATAACTTTCTGGAGAACAAAATTTGGAAAGAAAAGAACAAAAAAAAAAAGAAAAAAAAAAAAAAGGAAAGCTATTATGAACTAATGAGTAATGACAAAGGACAAAACTTTAATTGGGATTAGGGAAGATTCTTTCCATTCCAGAAGCACAGAAAGGAGGGAAGGCTCTTCCCATGGTGTTCGCATTTGCAAAGAACCCAACCAAATCTTGCCTGTAAAGAAGAAGCGTCGACCACTTTTTCTCCTCTTTCGGATTCAACGCTTTGTTCTTCACAGAGAACACCTCATGAGCTGCCGCCATATTCTTTTTCCCCTTTCCGCCGCCAATTGCGGCGGCGGAGGAGATACCAGATCCTCTGTTTCTGATCGGCTTCTCTTCGGTCTTAGTGCCTTTGTTCTCCTTTGTCGAAGCCTTCCTCGATCCAAACGACGGCGTCAGGAACACGAACGAGTCCTGGCCGTCGCTGTGGCTCTGCCGGAGCAGATCGCGGAATCGCCACCGCCTCGAGGACGACGATCTGGCAGACTTGCTCTTCTCGCACCGTGCCGGTGACTGCGGAACGCCCTTCGAAGTCCACACGCAATACGTCCCCTCAGGAATCCCATCAAATTCGTCGACCTCTGATGATGACAATGAAGATAGAGGCTGGACGGAGACAGAGGATCAAAGACCCAAGCAGCACATGGGAAAGAGGAAGGACAGTCAACCGAGCAACAGGAAAGCAACAGATGGACGAGGAGGGAGGAAGAAGTCGGGCGGTGGGGAACGATTCGCGAATTCACAGTTTACCTTGGATTGGTATGCACAGTAAACCAAGTTTCATTTACTGCAACGATTCAAAGGTAAGTTGGAACCAAACTCCATTTCCAAACAACTTAAGTTGAAATTTGAGTTCAAACTAGTGAGCCAAACATGCATAATATTTTGGATTGATTAACACAACATGATCCACCAACCCGTTGACCTGCTGGAAGTAAGGAAAAAAAAAAAAAAAGAAGAAGAAAAGACTGTAACATATAATTAAATCCATACCAAACAAATTAAGTAATATGTCATCACATAAAGGCCAATCTAGTACACAAAAGCATATAAATTCATAATTAATTCATCACAAGAGATCAATCCAAGAAATAAAATCATATAAACCTGTAATTAATTGACCAAAAAAATCACTGTCAAGTCAATTTGAATTATGCATGAATTGTGGATGAGTTATTACAAGTTGATTTCGTGTCTATCAGACTAACCCATACCCAACGTTTTTTTTTTTTGATAATCGTGTTATATAGATTTGACCCAAAAACCAATCCGTATTATTTTTTTTTTCCAATTTAACCTATATTTTTTCATGTTTAATTCGTGTCATGTTATCATGTCATGACCCAATTTATCAATCATATGTCAATAATTCAGAAACAACCTATTTGACTTTTCTTTGATCTATCAATATCGCACTTTTTGTTTCTGTCTCTTCTGCTGAGTTTATAATTTCTCAGACTTAAAGTCCTCTGCTTTTAGTCGTGCCGAACAAAAGGTTACCTCATTTCTGTTTTAAAGTTGCGAACAAGAAAATAAGTAGCTAGTTCATGGTACACCTGGTTAATAATTATGGAATCCAAAAAAAAAAACAAAAACAAAAGAGTAAAGTCACAATTTAATTGGTTGAACAAACCAACTCAAAAGTCATTAATAAAAAGAGAAAAAACAAACAAACAAAAACAAAACAAAACAAACAATAAAACAGAATTCACTTGAAAATCATTTTAAAGAAGACAGTACAGATTTATCAAATTCTATCAATCACAACCGACCCCCTAGCTAGATATACTAGCTAGCTAGCTAGGCTCTTGGGAAATCCTTTGTGGCCCTAAAAGTTTTCAAAGTCTCTCTCTCTACAAATATATGTATATATATACATATTTATGTCTGTCAAGAGTCAAGAGGGCAAGGGAGGAGAATATTTGAACAAACCAACGACATTACTAACTTACTGCAAGTTTACTCGAATAGAAGATGGCAGATGGGCAAGAAAGGTAAGTGGTCCCTATAATAGAGTATTCGTATTGTACTTTAGAAACCCATCAACATTAGCCTTACTCAGATCTTTTTTTTTTTTTTTTTTTTGAGACTCATTCTGATATTGTCTCTTGATTTTGTTTCCACCTGATCATGAATGTCATTTCCTTTCCGTTCCCTTGATCACATGCCCTCCTTTTATCAAACGAACGATTTCGTACTATTCTTGTTTCTATTTTTTTTTTTTTTAAATTGAACATACCAAACCCCAAAATCTCCTTTGTCAATTCGCAATATTAATATTATTGTTGTTGTCACTATAATGTATAGTTCTCAATCTAATACATACATGTGTCCAACATAAAACCCCAAGGGTAGCTTATGTGGTTATAAAATCTGAAATCTGAAGGATCCAGAAGGATAGTTTGAATTTTCTTAGGACCATGTCTCTTGTTATAAACGCTAGCGACTTATCTTAATCTGTGTAAATAAACTTTTGAAAATGATAGTGCATAGATCCCGTAAGATTAGTTGGATTCTCATCCGATATATCCATTAATTAACAAAATAAAAGTGACAATAATGAATCCATTTTAATTTTCAACACAATGAAGTTTTCATTAAAATTAATATAAAATAAATTACAATCCTGAATAAAATAAAAATAAAAATAACATCGCAATATCATTTTTTGTTTTAGAGAAATTTAAATGTATGAAAGTTTTAAAAATATAAGTTAATTTTTATTTAAATAATTAATTATATAAGAGATTTAGATAATATATTAATTGTGATTTAGATTTACTAATTAAAGTAATACACATTAGGAAAGAAAAACATATAAAAAAAAGACGACATGAATTAAAGTGATAAAATGTCAAACTTTAATTGGATGGATGTACTATGAAAGCACAATGACATGGCATACTTGAACTACTGAATAATTTCTCTTTTTTTCTTTGTTTTATATTCTTTTACTTTCTTCTCTGCAACTTTAACGTTATTTCTTATTATTTTTTCTTAAAAAATGTCTTATACTATCCAAGACATATTTAATTATATAATCATTTTATTTGATTTTTATTTAAATAATTAAAAATTTTCGTCAACATTTGTGCCCTGACTGAGTTGAAAGTCTCGCTATGTCCTTGATGGTAACCCATTGTAATACTGGCTGGTGACGATCGCTATCCACTAGATTTTCTCATCGAAATAACTTTTTAAAAATATTCACATTTAACTTTAAAAATGATCCACACAATTGCATTTTTAACATCCTTATGACAGATATAAAACTACTTACTACACTACATAACTTCTCATCTTATGGCAGAAATAGATCCACTTCCTTTTTTTTTTTTTTTTTTTTTGACACGCGGATTTCCCAACATTGGGTCTAACGTTAGTTGTTAGGCCTAAACCCTGCCCATTAATTCATCAATAGTCGTTATTGGGCTCGGTAATGAGCCGTGGAAGTCGAAATTCTCTATGGCAAATTGTTTCTCGATTTTTTTTTTTTTTTTCTGAGTTATTCTAATTGAGGTCTTAAGGTAGGAATCTGCACGATTTGGTCAGGTCCCAAATCGTAAAATTTGGTAGATCTAACCATTTTTAACCGTTTGGAAAAAAAATATATAGATTGGTCTGGACCTTTTTTTTTTTTTTTTAATTTATGGTTTAATCCGGTTCTAGAAACAAAACAAAATAACTTAATAAGATTAGGTGAAGAGTCATGTTTTGAGTACCTCTTTATAATTTTGTCTATTTTAACATTAAAATTGACAGTTTTAGTGTTATAAAATGATAAAATTATCAACTTTAATATTAAATTTGACATAAATATAAGGAGTTGTCAAATTTATAACATTCTTGTCTATAACCTTTAGACTATTTTTTTGTGAAACTGGACCGGCAGTCCCAAATTGATTTGATCCTGTGATTTTGTTGTTTTTCTTGCACAACCTTATTTTAAGGTAACTAAGTGATTTATTGTAGACCTTCATTAAAAAAAATTAAAAAAAAATTTTAAATTCACAATCTAAGTTGAACAAACTGACATCAAAGACAAAATAATAATAATAATAATAATTCATACTCCAGTGGAACTTAACCTTTTTCCTCCCTCCAAGTTGTAAAATCTTCTAATTATTACGTCATTTAATTATGTGCATTTTTACTAATGACAACGTGCAGCCACATGCCACTATTACTAATATTAAAAAGAGAAAAGCACATACGTATACATTTTCACTCATACTCAATTGACTTAAAACAATTGAATTTATTTTATTCTTATTATTATTATTTTTTTGGTTTATATCGAAGAAGATTTTAGTGTTTTTGAAAATCACTATAGAAAAATAATTAATAAACGCCTTTTTGTTTTTGAAATTTATGAAATAAACTCTTTCGTGCTCAAGTTCTCATATATATATATATATATATATATATATATACACTAAGAACAAAAAAAATGATATGGCCATGACAATTATTTTATGAGATAGTAGCGCTAGTAGTCGTCAAAGTTTTTAGGTAGTGCTAACTTAACACTCAAATTTTTGACAATGACGCCTTTCTTTCTTCATGTTAACTTTATGAGTAGCGCCATATAGATTAATTTTAGTTATGTTTTGCCATGAATTTATTCCTTTTATCGACCATTAGCAGATGCTAAATTAAAATTAGAAAGAATAGTATTTTCTTCTCTCTCTTTTTTTTTTTTTAATAATATAGGAAGATTAGTACTTTCTTACACATTTGGTGTCAATTTTCTATTGAGACAGAATTATGAGGGTGCTAGCAACCAAATTATAACGTATATAAATCAAGATACATCCTTACTCAATATTGGAGAGTACTCTGTTACTTTTTTTATTAGGTGCATATAAAAATAGTGGGTGCGTTTGTTAATCCAAAAAACATTATTAGAAATTCATAGTGCCCAAAAATCAAGTTCTAAAAATAGTTTTCAAAATGTATGTAATTGATAGTATCCTGATTTTAGATCAACTTTGAAAAAAACTGAAGCTCCTTGTAATTTATCAAAATGCATATCATTGCTAAAATTCATTATCAATTTTGTATACAATATTATTTATTAATGAGCAACTGATTTTAGTAACTTAAGAAGAGACATGAGAGTAGAAAGAGTTGTTTTACAAGTCCACATAAATATTTCAAACAAATGCATGCTATTAGAAGAATGCATATGATCTGGAATCTTCAAGAAAAATAGTATTTAATCATTTGGATAAAATGTTTTCATCTGTCGTGGCATCTTTGACAATTCTTCATGTTGCACAGTGCCCCCAGCAATATTGTAATGCTTCGGTCACATCATCTTAATGTCCGTACAATATTCTTTCGTGTCTGACTTTTAAGATTGCTTGGCAGAATGGCGCAGTCTAATTTGACAATAATAATAATAATAATATATATGTATACTTGAAAAGAAAAAGTACATATATATATAGAGAGAGAGAGAGAGAGAGTTGAACACGGGCAAACTCCATCAGATCAAGGGATAAAATATTAGGGGAACGGATTTTCATTTTTATTTACCTTATAAGAGAAAAAGGAAAAAAGTAAACCAGTTAAATAAAATAACAATAGAAAATAGAGAGAGAGAGAGAGAGTAAACAAGAAGCGGACAGATTCAGAGGGATGGAAAATATATAAAAAGAAATAAGAAATAAAATATTTAAGTGAGGAAAATAAAAAGGAAGAAGGAAGATTTTCTTTCATATATCTTGTTTGGTAAAAGATAAAGAAAAGATTAAAAAAAAAGTTTAATATCTAATTCAGTTTATAATGATACCCTCATATAAATATGAACACATAAAAGGATTGAGATCAAAATATTTATTTTCGGTATCAATTTCTTGTCAAATGTTTCTTTCACACTTTTTTTTTTTTTTAAATTGGAAGGATTAAAAAATAGTAGTCATGGATTTATTACTTCATTTCTTTCTAATTTTCCCGCCACGACCTAAAATTCCTTTTTATCTTTAATTACTTGTAGCTTATGTACTCTGGCTAAAAAAATTATTATTTACTTTACCAGGTTTAAAACTATGTTATTTACTTTTTCACATATCCTAAAATATACTATTTGCGTTAAAAAAAAAAAAAAAGAAGGGAAACGTGGCAAATTAATGAAAAGAAAGAAAGGAGAGAGAAATACCACCTCAAAATTTCATGCTCCCAAATAATTATAGGCTTACTTCTCTTAATCATTTCATTTTTGGTGGTAAAATAGTTTATTCGTTTCTCTATAATATATGAGACTAATGGTTCGTTTGCCTTATCATCTCATTTCAACTCAAACTGTATTTTTTTTTGTCTTTTTTTTTAAAAAGTTTTTATCTTTTTCTCAAAAATTTTTTTGTCTTTTCTGAAAATTCAAAAAAATTTACTATTACAACTAAAATATTTCAACTCAAACTAACCAACCAAACGGACCCTAAGATCTTTTTATCGCTGATCTTAGATAATATGGTTGACAGATTTTATTCCGAATGCTATATTTTATGCATGCGTCAAAGCATGATTAAAAATTAAAGAAAAAGGAAATTTAAAGAAAACGAGAGAGTTGAGAAAATCAAATAATGTTGACATGATAAGCCAGCAGCTTCAAGGGGGCCTAACCAGATAAGGTAAACAAGAAGGGGACGGATTCACGTAACTTTTATAATAAATGACTACGGTTTTCTTAATTACGTAAGAAGAAACGTTCAAATTAATGTAAACAAAACAAGAGAGAAAACTATCTACTATGTATACCCCTTAAGGCTCAAACTGTCTTGTTCCCAAATTTTGAGAATATCAATCCCTCTGAAGAGTATCTTCACTGAATTATCAAAATTCATGTGTTAAACGTTAAAATTTGTCATTTGGATTCGAAAATTACTTTCTAACATTATATAACTTTTGACGTTAAATTTGACAATAACTACACTTAATTGTTATTTGTTATTGTCTACACAATTTCATGTAATCATTACAATATTAACATTTTTAATTTATTTTAAATATTAAAAATTTTTCCTTCACCAATGAATGAAGGATCTCTCTCTCCCCATAACAAAATGGCAGAAGCAAACAAGAGAGACTGATAACTCTAGAAATTAGAGTTATCTTAGGCACTTTTAGACTTAGATGAACTTGGTTTAGCGAGTATTTGTGTTTTTGTTAGCATATTTTCCTTTGTTTAGGTTTGTGTGATTTTTCTTATCTTGTTTGTTTGTTTGGTTGAAATCATGGCAAATATGAAGAAATAGGATTATTTGAGGGCTGATGTGCGTTTTCATTCTTTTGTGACTTGTAGGAGAGTATAAACCGAAAATGCTGCAGAAAATGCTGCAGCATTCCTTACAGCATTTTGTAGCAGAAGCAGTCAAAAAACTGAGCGAAAATGCTGCAGCAAAGTTGTCCAGCTGGCAATTTGCTGATAAAGTAAAAGAATAGATGACAGCTCATATGGTGGGAGCCACTTCTTTGCTTCAGCTGGGAAGCTTCACACGTGGGCAAGGATTGTTGTCCTAAAGAGTAATGTTTTGGCATTGAAAAAAGAGGAGCCGACACAAGAAAGGGGAGGCTGAAAACTGAGAAAAGATTAGCGAAAAACAGAGAGAAAGGGAGACGAAATTATTGGGAAAGAGAGAGAGAGGGCTGGGCGGAGATTTTTCTCTGCCATTTTTCACGCCTATTTCGGAGAGCAAGCAGAGGAGGAGAAGAGGAAAGACAAGAAGAACCATCTGTAGCTTTTTTTGGAGTTTTTCTTCTTCATACTCTTGCTTTGCTTTATTTTCTGATTTTCTTTCTTTATTGAACAATGATTGAAGTTTTTCATTTTGATTTTGTACTCCGAAACATGAGCTAAATTTCTTTAGCTAGGATTGTTGATGAATCCGAAATTGTGAGAATGATTTGAATGTTTTGTTGAAACGTTGGGTAAACTTGTTCCTGTTCGTCTAAGTGTTTGGAATGTTTATTTCTATTGTTGATTGGCCATCATTATATAGGAAATTAGGCTTGTTTAATTCTGGAAAGGTTAAATTGAGCTGGATATAGCTTGGATGATGCAAGTTCAATGTGCTTTTTAAAGTTTATATTGATTTGTGAATGGTATAGGAATATATTATTTACCTTACATAACCCATTGAAATTGGTGCTTGAAATTGTGTTCTGAGAACTAGACTCACATAGGAATATGTTGAAAAAGGTTTAATGAACTGTAATCATATTGATTTCGGAAGAACTTTATGATAAAAATCGAATTTCGGTTAACAGGACAGGTTTTGTTGCAGCATTCCCTACAGCATTCAGGTCAGACTTGCAATGGAGGGCGATTTGGCAATCCTAGTTTAATTCCCATTCTTGATTACAACTTCTTGATTGAATATTGTTCTTTTTGTCTATTTTAGTGCCTTTTCATTATACCCACTTTTATTTTGCTTGTTATTGCATTTTTCCTAATTTTGATTTCCAAACACAAATTAATTTGTGCTTGTTTCTTTTACAATTTATTTTAGTGTTTCAATCCCTGTGGAGACGATACTCAACTCACACTCTATATTACTTGTGCGATTACGTACACTTGCGTAGGCTTACATACACTAAATAATCGTGAACAGAGACGTAGAAGTCTTTTTTTCAACTTAACTTGCTTTGAATTCTCCATGGACCACCCTTCCATACATTCTCTCTCTCTACAAACCAATTAACGCTATGTGGATATTTTTTTCTTTTTTTAATTATTCCCAAAGGCTATCAGCATCAGGTTAAGAAATAAAGTTAAAAAAAAAAAAAAAAAAGAAGAAGAAAGAAGGAAAACTAACCCCCCCCCCCCCCCTTTTTTTCAATAAGCTAAAGAGAACTTATCTCTATTATTCGATTTAATCATATTAATGATTATAAATTACCTTCCTTGCTCCGCATCTGCCACGTTTCTTCGTTTTTTTTTTTTTTTTTTTCAGGAGGGGGTTGGTGTTTGAAGATTTTTTTGGTTAGAAACTATCCCAAGGTTTTTTTCAGTACGTGATTCTAGAATTATTTATTCTAAACATTCATGTGGATAAGACATGTTAAATAAGACATGTTTGAGCAAAAAACATTTTTTGGTAAAAATGTACGTAAGAATGTACCCAAAAAATGTATTATTGTTGTTATTATTATTATTTTGTTTGGCAATATTCTAGTCAAAGTCTTCCACCAAGTCGTTCGTTTCACGTTTCGTGATCTCTCCCTTGTGATGGGTGTGTTGGAAAATGATATCCGACATTTTTTTGGGTCTTTCCTTCGACAATGGTTCCATTACTCTAATTTTCTCGAGTGACATTCATTGCAAGAAATTGGTTAGTTGACACCTCTGTCTGTAATGTTCAAATCCGGACAACTATTACTTTATCGATCATCATAATAGTCTACTAACTTAATTACTTAATAACAATCTAATAGCTGTCATGTTCTAATAACTTAATGACGTATGATAAATTTATAATTCAACATTCTTTTTAGACCTAACATGTCAGTCATATAAATAAATTGAGATCCAAACCCGTCTTTGAACTCTATAATTATAATAATTTTAAAATCTAATAATAATGCTTCCAAAATTCTGAAAAATAAAAAATTAAAACAAAACATTTGTTAACTTTTATATTGTTGGTTTCTTGCCGTCTAAACATCGAAATTGCAACTATAGGCAAAGATGCTAAGCAAATTAATTATAAGTTTATCACAGCAAAACAGGGGCTTGGATCTTGTGCCAGACTAGAACTGAAACATAGGATTTGTTTAGTTGGTTAGTTTGAGTTGAAATATTTTAGTTGTAATAGTAAATTTTTTTGAATTTTCAGAAAAGACAAAAAACTTTTTGGGAAAAAGATAAAAAAAAGTACAGTTTGAGTTGGAATGAGATGATGAGGCAAACAAAGCCATACTTTTTTTAAAAAAAACATAAACTTTTATCTAAAATGTAGAAAATTCTGTGTAAGGACAATTTTTGTTTTAATTTTCTCAAGATATTGATGAATCTAAAATTTGATCCTTACGAAAAAGAGAAAAAATATGAGCTGTAGATGATTTTGGATTGACTGGCTTGCTTTTATGCAAGCTCGAATCCAAGTCTTCCGTTTACCATAAGAAAAGTGGAGCCATTTATGTCTCCAATCATCATATACTCCAAACTTCAATATAAGTATGAGTCTGCGCCGGTCTTAACCCTCCACATCCCGTTTTGTAACAGAAAAAAATCAGACATAAAACCAATCTCCAATGAGGCAGAACTGAAAAAAAAAAAAAAAAAAAACCTTCAAACACCAACCCCCTCCTGAAAAAAAAAAAAAAACGAAGACACGATGGCAGATGCGAAGCTGGAGGAGGCGGAGCAAGGAAGGTAATTACTGACACCTTAATTCACATATTTTTTGTTGTTGTTATGTAGTTCTTGTTTATGTTGTAGAGCTGGGAGCCGGAAGCTGCTGGTAGGGGTGGTGGTGTTGTTCTGGTAGTATTGTGATGTGGTGGTGGTAATTAATGTGGCGACAACGGTGGCGGCGAAGGCGGTGAAGACGGTGGCTTGGAAGGCAATGACGACGGCGGCTGCAGCAGAGGCCGTGACGGTGATGGTGGGTAGTGATGGTAATAGCACGTTGCTGGTGGTAGGGGTGTGGTGGTGTTGAGCAGGTGGTATGGTGGTGGTAACGGTGTTGGTGGTGGTGGTGGTGGTGGTGTGCTAGTGTCGTCTGTGCGGGTCGGGTCGGGTCGGCTTAAAACAGCCTCGCACCATCCCATTTACCCTGCGACGGCGATGGCGGTGGTGGTAGGGGTGGTGGCCGACCTGGTACATGCTCCAAGAGGAGGCCCTGAAGGCGCGCGGCGCGTGGTGAGGAAAATGGCCATGGCGCTGGGGCCTTTGCTCGGAATCCGGCGAGCGTACCGGACCAACTCGAACCCGTTCCGGCAGAGGGCCTGGCTGTGCCTGGCTTCTTCCTGATCATCGCCTTCCCATTTTCGACGATATCCCTAATACATATATATATATATCTTCTTTCTCTCTCTAGTCTCTCCCTAATATATATCTCTTCTTTCTCTCTCCGTCTCTCTCCGACGAGCGTACCGAACCGACTAGAACCCGTCCGGCCGAAGGCCTGGCCTTGCCTGGCTTCTTCCTGACGGTCGCCTTTACATTTTCGACGATATCCCAAATACATATATATATATATACGGGGTATTTGATGAATGAGTTGAGTTTAAGATTTTTAAGGTCATGTTTGGTAATTATTCCAACTCCAACTTATTTCAAACTTTTTTTTGTCTTTTTCTTAAAAAGTTTGTCTTTTTTCTAAAAAATTTTTGTCTTTTCTGAAAATTCAAAAAAATTTACTATTACAACTAAAATATTTCAATTCAAACTAACACACAAAACACCCTATAAGTTTTAATAGTAATTTTTTAGAAAAGACAAAATATTTTAGGTAAAATAAAAAAATTTTTCAGGAAAAAACAAAAATCATGATGAAAAAAAATACAATTTAGTTTAAACTAAACTAATCATATATCTTCTTTTAAAGTGTTTGGCACACCAATTCAAAACACTCGTCTCAAAATTTTTTTTGTCTTTTTCGCAAAAAGTTTTTTGTCTTTTTTGAAAATTCAAAAAAATTTACTATTAAAACTTAAAAATCTCAACTCAAACTACTCCACCAAACACCTTCTTTCTCTCTCTAGTCTCTACCTAATATATATCTCTTCTTTCTCTCTCTTCCTCTCTCTCCGACGAGCGAACAAACTAGAACCCGTCCGGCCGAGGGCCTGGCCTTGCCTGGCTTCTTCCTGATCATCGCCTTCATCATTTTCGACGATACATATCCCTAGTGTGTGTATATATGTATCTATCTTCTTTCTCTCTCTTCTCTCTCTAATAGACATGTATATATCTCTTATTTCTCTCTCTCTAGGTCTTTGTGGAATCAGAAATCTAGGACTTGTTGCTACGTTTGTTGATTGACATAGATGGAATGTCGGAAATGGTGGTTTTAGGCTTTTGGATTCTTGGGTCAATGACGGCCGGTGGTGGGGCTGTAGTGCTGTGGCGGTGGTAATGGTGCTGTTGTTTTCTTGTTGGTGGTGGTTGTAGTGTGTCCGCAGTGGTGGTGGTAATGGTATGGTTTTTTTGTTTTTGTGGTGGTGGTGGTGGTAGCGGTGATGGTGTTTTTTTTTTTTTTTTTGGGTAAATATTGGTCTTTAGATAGTTAGTTACAGCTTAATAGCTGTATTTAATTCATCAGCTGGTTAATCAATGAGAAGATAATTTTCTCGCTTTATAATCTCTCTCTCTGAGATGGAACCTTTCGAATTGTTTAAAAATATCGATGAGACAAAAAAATTTGAGGCTACGTGAAGACTAACTTCCTATTCCTTTTCTTTTGTTGTTGCACAGGGACAAAGTTTTCGGTTCCTACAAAGAGTTCCACCAAGCAATTGCCTTTATGCTGGGGATTCTGATCCCTTCAGTCGGCTTTAGGTATCAAGGCTCACTGACGAATGTGATCAAAGAGCATAGCGTGGCCTTCAATCTCTTCCTCGGCGACGCATTTGTCTACGCCATAGCGTTCCTGATGGTGACTTTGAACCCTAACTTCCAATTCACCACGTCGTTGAAGTACATTTTTCTTGTTTTAGGAATCACTGCCTGTCAGTTGGTTCTGTTCATCGCCGTCACTAGCTTCTGGTGGTTCCTCGGGATTAATGCTTTCGGATTCATGTGTTGTCTTATATTTCGAAGCCGCTGGGGCAACATCATATTCCAAACTCTTGGAACATTATTGGTACGAGTTGGGGATAATGTACGCAACTTTTTTATTTCACTTTGTCCAAAGATCATTTCCTGGTTTTCTACTGCTGCTGATGGCGCAAGGGACGCAGCGCGCCATGATAACAAATCAAGTGACAACCAAATGGATGATAACAAATCAAGTGACAACCAAATGGATAAAGTGTAATCTCTCTTGCACGTTCATATGATCAATGATTGCCAAGTGCGATATACATATTTATATATATACACGTGATCCAAAAAGAAGCAGCAATGAAGTCATTATTACTAGCTCAGTTGGAAAGAAAATAAAGGTTTTGAGGTTTTAGGAGCCGTAAGTCTTAGGTTTGAATATTCCCCCTTCGTCTGTCATCATGTTCCGCATTCTAAGACTAAATTCTCATATTTCCATGGAGCCGTGGAAGTTTCTATTTAGTACTGAGTTTGTTTATTGCAATATATGTTTCTATTGTTAGCAAGATAAGACCAAAAAAAAAAAAAAAAAAAGCTCTTATTTTGCACGTTGCGTAGAAAAAAATTGTTGTGGGGATTTGATTTTGTTGGACGTTGAATTATGCGCTTGATTATTGTAGGTATTGTTTGATATATGAAAGCTTTTTTTTTTTTTGAAAGGGTATATGATCGCGTGCTAATTCAACTTATACACACTAAAAAAGAATCTCTCTCAAAGTCAATAACACTCTGCCAAATTTATGCACACACACATTAAGTGCGCGTTTATTTCATCTAACTATTATTGCTTTATCTATTATTAACTTGACCATAAATCTATATGGATTGTAGATATTTAAGTTGTTAAATTACAATTCGATTTGTACATGCACGGAAAAGTGCCAAAAAGGAAAGAGACGATAACGTGATAGAGAGTGTGTTTGGTGGAGTAGTTTGAGTTAAGATTTTTTAGTTTCAATAATAAATTTTTTTGAATTTTCAGAAAAGACAAAAAACTTTTTGGGAAAAAGACAAAAACTTTTTGAGAAAAAGGCAAAAAAAATTTTGAAATGGGTATTTTAAAATGGTGTGCCAAACTAAGCCAGAAAGTCCTTTTTCTACGAGCCAAAAAGAAGTCTTGTTCAAAAAAAAAAAAAAAAGTTCTTTTTTTCTATGAGCCAAAAAGAAAGTCCTTTTTTCAAAGGGCTAGTAAATATCATTTTCCTTTTGATAGTTGGTGGGACAATATACCTGGAAGATTTTTTTTTTTTAATTTTTTTTTGGGTAACATGTAATAACCCAATGAAGACCACAATAAATATAAGAGGATTTAGTACTCTATAGAATAACAGTGCTCAAAAATGCCTAAATCCAAATCCAAAAACAACGGACGTCGCTTGATTAAGGAGCACAGAATAGAAAAGAGCCAATCTGAAAATTCCAATCAAGGCGACAAAAAACTTCGTTTCTAAGATTTCTCTCCTACTTTTTTATGGAAAAATTTTGAGAACCTACGAGCAAGGACAAAGAACGACCGAGAAAGAAAGATATATAACCAAGAGATCAAATGGATGGTGAAGAAGGCAAAAGATGCCCACAACCATATTTTTACTTTGACTATTATGTAGATCAGTCATCAGCTATCTTTGTTAGTTACAACTATTTTATCTTTATTAATAACAAAAATAGGGCTTGTTTCTTTGATGTATAATTTTTGGACATTTTCATGTATAATTTCGACCACATAGTTCAGACATTTTGATTATTAAATAAACTTCATATTAAAGCATGATTATTTTTGTAAAGAATAAATAAATTGAAACAAACATTGATGAGAAAAAAGGACCCAAAAAATTAGCACTTAACAAATAAAAGAAAGGATGATTAAATTTTTTTAGAGTTTAAAAATAAAAAATAAAAATGCAAACGGAAAAGGCAGTACCCATTGTTCTATGCGAGCTTGCTCTACCCTACCCCCGCCCCGCCTACCC
Source organism: Ficus microcarpa (assembly GCA_025413485.1). Classification (NCBI taxonomy): domain Eukaryota; kingdom Viridiplantae; phylum Streptophyta; class Magnoliopsida; order Rosales; family Moraceae; genus Ficus; species Ficus microcarpa. The sequence goes on from CM046383.1 coordinate 3,059,588, forward strand.
CAGCCCATAAAATGGGACAGGGCAAACGGGACAGGTCGGTTGTGCCTTAATTCTAATATACTATATTTAGTTAGGGGGTGCCTTAATTATAAATAAGGTTGTGCGTATAATTTTCCATTATTGAATTTTTGGAATGTTGGGCTCTCGTAATTTGCCTTGACCAAAGACAAAACTGGAAGATTTCTGGTGCAATAACTTATTTGTTGTTATTTTTTCCTAGTCTTGGAACAGACTTCCCTGACCTTATTTTTTATTCATTTATTAATGGGAACTTCCATCACTCTTAGTCTGTTACGACAACATGTTTCAAAGCTTCAACACAACACTGCATCTTTGCTTGTTTTACTAGGAGATTCTTACAATTCTTCACTCTCTGTTAAAATTCCTATTTTAACTGTTAAATTAAAATTTTTAGGATTTTATTTTTAAATATAAATGTTAATATTAAAAATTTATAACGTGTAACACAAAATTGCCATAATCATAATAGTTCAATAGTTTTAAAAAAATTCTAGTATGTTTAGATAACTGTACTTACTAATAATAGTAAAAAAATAATTCTTACATGCATAGAAATTTTCTTTTTACTACAATTGTTGCCTCAACCCAGTAGTAAAATAAAAATAAAATAAAAAACCCCTCATAAATTGCAATTCATGCTATTCATTAAAATAAAAATTTTAGATATTTATGTCCCCCGAATCCACAATATGCCGCATTTTTTTCCCCCAATTTAGCATTTTAAATAAAAATAAAATCCAAACACTTTAGGTGACGCAAAGACTTTTTTGCAGCACAACTACATCAGGAGTCCATTCAGACATCCGAATAAATTATTGCGCAAAGACTTTTTTGCGGCACAACTATCAGGAGTCCATTAACACACACAGAGTCAGACATCCGACAAAAATCAGTGACGCAAACACTTTTTTGCAGCACAACTGTCAAGACAGTCCATAAATACACACACACACACGCAAGGACATCCATCAACTATTATAACAAACCAAAATAAATAAATCTAGATTCACATCACGATAAGTTTTGTGGGGACATTTTGAAACTAATATGAATTAAAGAGAGATCCTTAAAATATGCAGTTATCCATTGAAATACCCTTTCTCCTTTTTATTATACTCAACACACTCTAATGAAATTCTATTTAATGCAAAAAAATCTAATTTAAACTTAAAATAATAAAATTATAAACTTTTAAATTTTAAAATTTTAAGCTATTATCGAGAGGAAATAAATAGTGAAACTTAATTTTTTTTTTTTTTTTAATTTCAAATTGAATAACTAGAGTTGTTCAATCAAACGGCATGCTTTTTGTTTTTCTGTTTTTTTGTTTTTTTGTTTTTAGTAAGATCAATCAAACACATGAGCTTAATTGTTTGGACTTATATTTATATTTGTTTGTTTTAATTGTTATTATTTTAATATTTTTATTTTTTTGAAACATATATAGCATCTTTGACAAAAGGCCCACCAGTCAACACGAATCAAAGACGCGTGGTTGAGAATTTTTGGCCGCTAATCTGCCGTTTTCTCTTGGAAACGACATGTGGAAAAATTCTACTGGTAAAAAGAATTCTTCCATAAAATCGAAACCGTAGGAGCTCTGCAGTAAGAATTAAGATTGAAGCCTAATGGCTAACGGTTAGAATTCTCGATCTGCTGTTCAAATAATGAAAGAACTTTGACAAGGGAAAAATATGTAGCTCATTTTTATTTTTATTTTTTGGTAATAAAAATGCAAAGAATTCTCCATAAGTGATCAAGCTGGCAGCACAATTCGTGTTTTAATAACTCACTGTTACCAAGTCAGTTTTCTTAATTTATTGGGTTCGAAATTCTTTCGTATATACACTAATTACATAGTTGCTAGATCTCTATAAATAATAATAATAATAATAATAATAATAATAAGATAATAATAAATTATATTGTCGGTCATAACTGAACAAGAGAAATATACTTGCAAACTGATAGTACCATAACATTCGGATTTTTTGTATAGTTCAATTCTATTAATATGATATTCGTTGAATATTTTGATTTTGTTATGTTAATCTTCAATACAAGTTCAAATTCTTATATTAATATTAAATTTAATATTTGGATAAGAGAATCATTTTTTTCTATTATCACTTCACGAAGAAAAGACGGCAGCTGCGTAGCAAGGAAGGTAATTACCGACACCTTAATTCACATATTTTTTGTTGTTGTTGTAGTTGTTCTTGGCGGCTGTGGCGACGCCGGTGACTGAAGTGACGGCGACGGCGGTGATGGCTACGTTAAGACTAATTTCCTAGGATCTTTTTCTTTTGTTGTTGCGCAGGGAGGAAGTAGCCGGTTCCCACAAAAAGTTCCACAAAGCAGTTGTCTGTACGCTGGCGATACTGATCCCCTTAGTCGGCGTTAAGTATGAAGGCTCACTCACGAATGTGATCAAAAAGCATAGCGTGGCCTTCAATCTCTTCCTCGGCGACGCATTTGTCTACGCCATAGCGATCCTGATGGGGGCTCTGAACCCAAACTCCCAATTCACCACGTCGTTCAAGTACATCTTTTTTGCTTCAGGATTCATCGGGATTAATGAACCCAAACTGCCTGTCAGTTGATTCTCTTCATCGCCGTCACTAGCTTCTGGTGGTTCCTCGGGATTAATGCTTTCGGATTCATGTGTTATCTTATATTTCTAAACCGCCGGCACAACATCATATTCCAAACTGGTGGAACATTATTGGTACAAGTTGGTGATAAAGTACGTCACTTTTTTCGTTCACTTTGTCAACAGATCTTTCCCAGGTTCTCTACTGCTGCTGATGGCGCTAGTGGAGAAGGGCGGCACGGGACGGGATCATCAGGTGGCATCCAAATGTCTCAACTCCCGTAATCTTTCACTTTTCATGATATGATCATCGGTGATTACAAGTAGGAGATTATAGATACATATATATATATATGTACATATACACGTAATAAAAAAAGAAGCAACGATATGTACTTGATTTGGAATTGAATGTTGCCTCTTCATCTGTCATCATGTTCCGTATTTTAAGACTAAATTCTCGTGTTTTAATGTAACTGTGAAACTTCCCTGTTTAGTACTGAGCTTGTTTAATGGAATGTATGTTTCTATTGTTAGCAGGACCAAAAAAAAAAAAAAGGTTTTTATTTTGCACGTTGCAATATATGTAGAAAAATAGTGCTCTGGAGATCTGATTATTGTTGGTATTGATGAATTATATGCTTGATTATTGTTGGTATTGTTTGATATATTACTGTATACTTCAACTTATATATGCACTCTAAAAAAGAATAATTCTCAATGTTGATGACAAACTGCCATTATATATGACATACATATGCAGCATAGAATACCATTCAACACTTCTAATTTTTTATTTTGAAACTTGTAAAACTAATTAATTTATATATAAATTCTTATTTAGAATCTTGTCATGTAATATTATAATGAAATTGGTGAAAAAGACAAATATCACTGAAAAAATATTACATTAAAATTACTTAATTGATATGATATACCACAAGTCATGTTACAACTAGTGTATAGAAGGAGTGTTGTATAGGAATTCCTCCCAATATATACACACACATTAAATCTCCACTAATGTTTTTGTCCAATTCACGCTACAAATTGACAGTATCATGATAAATAATATGAAAATAGATCTGACTGTTCAGTTTTTTCTAACGACATATTGGACCACCACATTCTTTATTTTTAGTAGCGACACAAATTTTCTAATTAATTGCTTATAGCTTTGTCTATAATTAATTTGACAACAAACTTAGCCCTTTGTATGGAACGATCTGGCCTCCAATATTATGCTCTTTCTAGTAATTGCATTTTCATAAAAAAGAAGTTTCGGCATATAATTTAATTAAGTTGGCTTAACTTGAGTCACCTGATTCTGATCAATTTTGTACCACAAAATAGGAATCGAGATGAGTGGCCTTAATCCGTATTATTTATTATGATTGGTAACACAAACACGATATTTATTGTTAAGCACATTAAAAATGTCTCATAAACAAAATGAGATCCAGTTCCTAATTATTCTTATCGTATAATAATAATAATTTATTGTACAGCCAAATTATTTATTGTTGCATCATGAACCGTAGGGGACAAGAAAGGAGAGGACATGCAATAAGCTGAAAATCTGTAACCGTCTCTTCACTCTTTAGAACTTTTTTCCATTGAAGTTATTGGTCGAAAACCTTGACAACTTAGCTTGACACCGTCACCAAAAAACAAAAGAAAGAAAAATAGAAGAATAAATTTTACTTTTGTTTACCATTTGTATACAGTGGCGCTTTTGTCGTCCTTGTTTTTTCATCTCAATAAAAGCGATGTTTACATATTCATTTTAAACAAAGGGATTTTTATATCATGCTGTGAATAAATCCCACCAAACTGAAGAAAATTAAAAAACCATTCGTTTCAAGCAAAAAAGACTAAATTCTCGAGTTTTCATGTAACTGTGGAACTTCCCTGTTTAGTACTGAGCTTGTTTAATGGAATGTATGTTTCTATTGTTAGCAGGACAAAAAAAAAAAAGGGTTTTTATTTTGCACGTTGCAATACATGTAGAAAAATGGTGCTCTGGAGATTTGATTATTGTTGGTATTGATGAATTATACGCTTGATTCTTGTAGGTATTGTCTGATATATTACTGTATACTTCAACTTATATATGCACTCTAAAAAAGAATAATTCTCAATGTCGATAGCAAATTACCATCATATATGAAAATGTCTTGTATACAACACAGAATACCATTTGACACTTATGACTTTTTATTTAGAAATTTGTAATAATTAATTGATTTATATATAAATTCTCGTTTAGAATCTTGTCACATAATACTATAATGATATTATAATATAAAAGATTAATATTACTGAAAAATATTATATTAAAATCACAAATCATGTTATAAATAATGTATGGGAGGAGTACGGTGTAGCAACCCCTCGCCATGTATCTATACACACACATATTAGATCTCTACTAATGTTTTCTCCTACTGATGCTTTCATCCAATTCACGCTACAAATTGACAGTATCATGATTAACAATATGAAAAAAGACATTGGAAATGTCTGGCTGTTCACTTTTATCTAACCATGTTGGACTACCACATCCTTTATTTTAGCATGATATAGCGATACAAATTTTCTGATTGATCACTCATTGTTTTATCTATAATTAATTTGACAATAAAAACTACATGGCTTTGTAGATATTTAAGTTATTAAATTAAGTTCCGATTGTGCCTGCATGTAAACCACTTTATAAGCATTGTTTCCAAAAGTTGTTTTTGTCATTTATCTCTGACTTTCACGGAAAAGTGCCAAAACTTATGGGCCCAATTGAAAAGACTTTACAAACACTGTTTCCAAAAGTTTTTTTTTTTTTTTTTGTCATTTCTCTGATTTTACTATTCACTTTTTTAAATATTTTCAAAAAATTCAAACTTTAAAAATTCATAATTTTATTATTTTAAATCTAAAAAAGATTTTTTTTTTAATTACACAGATTTTTGAGAGAAACGAAATAAGATTCATGTTACTATTTTTTTTTTCGAAAGATATTTTAAGTTATTACACATTTTCACTCCAAACAATTTATTTTCACCAAATACACATCTCCAAAACTCAAGCATCTCCAACCCTCAAAACATTATATCTTAAAATGTCCCCAAACAGATCCTAAAGGAAAGAGACATGCAAAATAGTGTAGAAAGTCCTTTTTTTCTATAAGAAAAAAAAGGGTCCTTTTTAAGGGAAAGTACATAGCCCATAGCATTTTCCTTTTGATAGTTGGTGGGACAATATACCCTTTTGAAGATATATTTATATATATATATATATATATATATTTTAAAGACATAATAACCCAAAGAAGACTGTTGTTATTTTAATTTAAATATTTCAAATATTTGAGACTTTTTATAGTTGTTTAATCTATTTTATTTTGGCCACTCTCTCGGTTTCACTGTGCCAAATATGTGTTTTGACTTGACTAAGCTTAGACAAGAGTTTAATTGTTTATTTGTTTGATAGCCATGCAATATGTTTGATAAATGTAGTGCATGCCATGTGACTTTCTTCTTGCGTATTGGGTATCATTTAAATCAAGAAAAAGGACACTTGTCCATTGTTTGCGGCCGAACTTGAATGAAGCTCTCACAAAAGTTTTATTATCTAATTATTTAATAGCTTTTGGTGTTGGTTTGCTGACTTTTAAAGCCATTCTCAACAAGTGTTATGGACTTTCCTTGAAACTTCTTTTAAGTGGTCGTGTAAGCTCGTGCAAGGCATATATGTTCATATGTTTATGAGTTAGAATGTTCACTTTTGAGTTGTGGCATTCCAAATTTTTCTGTCTTCTGTGTCATCCCAACTTTGCTAGAGGTCTGTTTCACAGCTGAGTATTTGGAAGTTGATTACGCCCAAATGTGTACAAAAACAAGCGGTCGATTGTAGTACAATTAGGACGGTCGATCCCACGAGAAGGTAATAAAAACAAACAAGAAAAGATTAGCGGAACAAAAGCGTTAGAGAAATAAGTAATCAAAGAGAGAAGAAGAGGAAGTATTTTTTTTTTTTTTTTGTGATTTTTAAAACAAATTTAAAGACAACGTACTTTTAAGGTAGACAAAAATTCAATAATCAAAAGGTGGTAAAGCATTAAGAATCTCTCATATGTATTGTTTTCCAATTTTAGTTTTGATTCAACAAAGGTATTCAAATGAATTAGACTTCTCACGTTAGGACCAAAAAGATTATTATTCTAAATTATCTAAAATCGACAATATATCAAATTGACAATATTGTAGTAAAAGATCAATTTATAAAATAATTCTAGTTACAAAACATTACATGACAAAATTTACATAGAAAAAGCATGATTAAATCTATATAAAAACTTGGCACATAATATTTAACATTTAAAGAAAATTAAAAAATGGAGAAGAATATTTCACTCATGTAGGAACCAAAAAGTTTGTGATGGGCCTTATTTTGTTTATGGCTAAACCTAGCCCATTCATCTGCCAATTAAGACTGGTCAACAGATTGGGATCTCGATAGATTAAAGTTGACGCAAATTTTCAAAATCCTAACCCGAACCCAACTCATGACTTGTTAGGTAAAAAAAAAAATCAACACTAACATAACCTATCAGGTTGGTAAGTTGACCCGACCCGACTCATGCAATCCACCAACATAATATTTTGGGTTGATTAACACAACATGATCCATTGACCCATTGACCTACTAGAAGTAAGGGGGGAAAAAAAAAAGACCTTAACATATAATTAGATCCATACCAAACAAATTAAGTAATATGCCATCACATAAAGGTCAATCTAGTACACAAAATCATATAAATTCATAATTAGTTCATCACAAAAGATCAATCCAAGAGACAAAATCATATAAACTTGTAATTAGTTGACCCAAAAGATCACTACCAAGTCAACCTGAATTATGTTCGAATTGTGGGTGAGTTATTATGAGTTGATTTCGTGTCTATCGGGTTAACCCATGCCCAACCTTTTTTTTTATTGGTAATAGTGACACGCAGGTTTGGCCCAAAAACCAACCCACACCCTTTTTTCTCAATTTAACCTGCATTTTTTTATGTTGAGTTCGTGTCGTGTATTATCGTGTGATGACCGGATTTATCAGTCATACAGTCAATAATTTGGAAACGACCTATTTGACTTTTCTTTGCTGTAGCAATATCGCACCTTTTGTTTTTGCCTCCTCTTTTGCTGAGTTTATAATTTCTCGGACTTGAAGTCCTCTGCGTTTAGTCGTGCGAGCAAAAGGCTTTCTCATTTCTGTTTTAAAGTTACGAACAAGAAAACAAGTGGCTAGTTTATGATATGCCTCGTTAATAATTAGGGAATCAAAAAACAAAAGAAAAAAAAAAAAAAAAAAAGAGAGAGAGAGACAAAAAACAAGGACTAAAGTCACACTTTAATTGGTTGAACAAACCAACTCAAAAGTCCTTACTAAAAAGAGAAAAACAAAAACAAAAAACAAAAAAAAAAAACAAAACAAAATAAAATAAAATAAAATAACAATAAAACAGAATTCACTTGAAAATCATTTCAAAGAAGACAGTACAGATTTATCAAATTCTATCAATCACAACCGACCCCTAGCTAGATATACAGGCTAGCTAGCTAGGCACTTGGGAAACCTTTGTGGCCCTAAAAGTTTTCAAAGTCTCTCTCTCTACAAATATATGTATATATATACATATTTATATGTCTGTCAAGAGTCAAGAGGGCAAGGGAGGAGAATATTTGAACAAGCCAACGACATTACTTACTGCGAGTTTACTCGAAGAGAAGATGGCAGATGGGCAAGAAAGGTAAGTGGTCCTATAATTGAGTATTCGTCTTCTACTATAGAAACCCATCAACATTAGCCATTCTCAGATCTCACTCTCTCTCTCTCTCTCTCTCTCTCTTTTTTTTTTTTTTTTTTTTTTAGACTCATTCTGATATTGTCTCTTGATTATGTTTCCACCTGATCATGAATGTCATTTCCTTTCCCTTACCTTGATCACATGCCTTCCTTTTATCAAACGAACGATTTCGTACTATTTTCGTTTCCATTTTTTTTTTTTTAAATTGAACAAACCAACCCCCAAAATCTCCTTTGTCAATTCGCAATATTAATATTATTGTTGTTGTCACTATAATGTATAGTTCTCAATCTAATACATACATGTGTCCAACATGAAACCCCAAGGGTAGCTTATGTGGTTATAAAACCTGAAATCTGAAGAATCTAGATGGATGGTTTGAATTTTCTTATGACCACGTCTCTTGTTATAAACACTAGTAACTTATCTTAATCTGTGTAAATAAACTTCTGAAAATAATGGTGCATAGATCCCGTAAGATTAGTTGGATTCTCATCCGATATATCCATTGATTAACAAAATAACAGTGGCAATAATGAATCCATTTTAATTTTCAACACTAGTTAGGATTCAAGTATCAAGGCTCTAAAAATCCTTGACCACATATACTGCTCAAGTTCTTGTCACATTCAAGTAAGTTTAACCTCGTTTGTGGAATCAACGCGGTTGAGCTGATCCTCCCCATCCTCGTCAACCGATTTTGGTGGTTTGCGGCAATGAATGCCTTCGGATTCATATTCTACAAGGTCCTAAGTCGGTGGCACGACATTTTCTATAATCTTTGCGTGCAATAATATTCATGAATATGGTCATGGGGTGCTAACAACTTTACGTGACTGCGACCAAAAAATTGCTTTTGGCAGATTGTTTCGTCAGTCACTGCAGCTTTATGATGACAATGAAAATTCTTGGAATATTATCGATCAGATCTTTGCCAGGTTTTCCACTGTTGCTGATCAGGCTACTCATGTGAAAGAACCTGAGACCGCGGGTGATAATATCCAGATGTCTCAACCTGTGTACATGTCTATCACGTTATTCCCCACTCTCTCTCTCTCTCTAGAATTGGTGTTCAATGTTTATTATTTCCCCTTCGCCTGTTATGTTGGGAAATTTAGGAGCAAAACAAGAAGCATTTGCTTTTACGTTTAGAATACTCATTGGTACCAATGTACTGTCCTCCGAAAAGTTTGTGCTGGGTAAATTAGAAAATAAATAAAATAAACAAACAAATAACGTTTATATATGCCGGGTGTTATTTTGTCTTAAGCCTAAACCCAGCCCATTCTGGATCTACCAATAGCTGTTGTTGGGCTCGCTAATGACCTCCCGAAGTCGAATATGACTTTGAGTGATTTTGAGCAATTTGCCCCGTAACCACACCTTTGGATTTAGGCCCATCTACAAGCTAGGAGTCACCTTAGAAAATGCATCATGCAAATTTACCGCTTTCTCAAGGTTCTTTGATTCTCATGACTTTTGTTTGACAAAAACCCATATTTGCTCCTTAGACACAGCCTTGATCCATCGCTGATTGACCTCAATCTATCGGGATGATAGACTTTGGTCCATGGATAATGAATTGTGATCCAAAAATAAAAAATAAAAATCAAACTATAAATTTAGTCCCAAATCTCTCTGTCCCTCTCTTTCTAGCCTTCGGGCGAGCGCTTCATCTGTATGACGGCAGGGTCTATGGTTTGATGGCTGCAAGAAGAGCTAGTGAGATATGAGAAGAGGAGGGAAGGAATAGATAAAATATATTTATTTGTCTTTTTATTAATCTAAAATGACATTTTACTATTATTCTTTAAAAATTGGTAAAGCATACACACCCTTTCAACAAGTCAAAAGTCAAACACAATACATCTTACTAAAACTGTCCAATCGGTTAAAATATATATATGATTACCACTGATACTTTACCAGATACCAATGGAATCAACATTAACCCCCGACAATCTCCTATCGTCGGAGTGAAATGGTATTTACTTTTGATACTCTACCATATTATTTTTTGTTTTCAACACAAGACGCCAACAATCTCTAATGTCTATCACCGGAGAATAATCTTTTTTTTTAATTTTAGATTTGATTTTTTTTTTCGTTTTTATGTTTTTTTTAATCTACTTGTTTTTTTATTTTTATTTTTATCTTACTATTTTAGCTCTTCGAAAACCTTCAGATCCCATTCTCATGTTAATATCAATCTAAAAATAGATAATTTAACATAGAAGTCAAAACTGTGTATTTTGTGACCACAAATATAATCTAATGGTAATTTCACACTTAACTTCACCTTAAAATGTAGAGTTCAAGTCTCCTTACTCCCAAATTAAAAAATATCGTGTATTTTATAAATGTGATCGTAGCTAGATCAAACTCTAATAAAGAAGCTCGTAATGGTGTTATATGGTAATCGTACAATAAGGCTTTGAAAGATTGAGCTCTTTACATGGATGCCACAAATCTATGACTTATGCCCCCCTCCTCTCTCTCTCTATCTCTCTCGCTCTCTCTCTACACATATATATATATATATATATCAAAGAATGCCATAACATGTCTGACAATCATATGGCAACTATGTTTAGAATATCACATATACATTCAAGATACCATATGGCAACCACATCATGACACCAATTGATAATCATGATACTGGCTGGTAACTAATCTGAGATATACCAGCCGATTACTATTGGTCTCCACATTTTGACCAGTAACCATGGACAGAGGGAGATGGAATCTTAGTGGGGGCACGTGCCCCCACTGACATAGTAAAAAGGAAAGTATACGCAATAGTTTACCGGCTGAGCTTAATTCATCTGGGCTTTCTCTTCGTCAAAGCATTTTATTGGGCTAAATTAATTGGACTTTGAATAGTTTTGAAAGTAAACCTTTCCCCTATTTTATTACATTTCCTAATGCATTAACCTTCAAAATAATTATCACACTTTCCCTTATTTAATTTGTCATTTGAATTTAAACCGTTTTCACTTTTCACAACCTTCATAGTTTATTTCTTTTTTTTTTTTCCTCTTCAATTTTTGTTTCCATATGCCATATTATCCCTTTCCCTTTTTGAGAAATTATTCAATAAATCAGGTATATTACGTCATCATACTCATATGGTATATCCATTTAATAAAAATTTGGCATTCGGATACTTTATTTATGTAAAATTTTTTGTTGTTTGTTTCTTTTTCATAATGTATATTTGGTAAATCTGAATCGTCACAAATATCTCACATAAATCTTTTTATATTAATCAATTAATTTTTTTAAACAATAAACTTTTAAAGAAAATTTTTTTTAATATACTTGAAACCTCCGTACGATGTTTCTTTCTCTTTTCCATAATATTAACAGAGGCTTTACTGTTGAGAATGAGAAAACTTCTTCATAGAAATAAACTAAAAATCAAGGGGGGCAAAAAACTTCATTCACCTGTTTGTATAACTCACACGACAAGATCCTAAAAGAAACTGCATGCTCAATTTGTTTTGTTTTGTTTTTGTTTTTGTTTTTTGTTTTTGTTTTTGTTTTTTTTTTTTTTTTGAAATGTAATGAAAACAACTAATAAGAAAAACCTTCATTCTTAAAAAATGATTAATAAATAAATAAAAAGAAAACGAAAATTCAATATATAGATTTTAAAAGCAAGAATTACCTTTTCAATTTCAAGTTGATGGTTGTTGATGTATTTGTACATATAGAAATATTTATTTATTGTCTTTCATTCATGACCTACATGATCAAGAATTGCCTTTACGGACGATATATATAAAAATAGTTATGTGTATTTCTTGATTTTTATTTATTCTCATTCCACACAATGAAGTTTTCATTAAAATTAATATAAAATAAATTACAATTCCTGAATAAAAGAAAAATAAAAAAAAAACATCGCAATGTCATTTTTTGTTTTAGAGAAATTTAAATGTATGAAAGTTTTAAAAATATAAGTTAATTTTTATTTAAATAATTAATTATATAAGAGATTTAGATGATATATTTATGGTGATTTAGATTTACTAATTAAAGTAATACACATTAGGAAAGAAAAACATATAACAAAAAGATGACATGAATTAAAGTGATAAAATATCAAACTTTAATTGGGTGGATGTACCACGAAAGCACAGTGACGTGATACACTTAAACTACTGAATAATTTCTCTTTTTTTCTTTGTTTTATATTCTTTTACTTTCTTCTATGCAACTTTAACGTTTTTTCTTATTATTTTTTCTTAAAAAATATCTTATACTATCCAAGACATTTTTTATGATATAATCATTTTATTTGATTTTTATTTAAATAATTAAAAATTTTTGTCAACATTTGTGTCCTGATTAAGTTGAAAGTCTTGCTATGTCCTTGCTGGTAACCCATTGTAATACTGGCCGGTGATGATCGCTATCCACTGGATTTTCTCATCGAAATATCTTTAAAAAAAAAATTCACATTTAACTTTAAAAATTATCCACACAATTGCATTTTTCACATCCTTATGACAGATATAAAACAACTTACTACACTACATAACTTCTCATCTAATGGGAGAAATAGAACCACTTTTTTTTTTTTTTTGGTGACGCGCCGGGGTCTAACGTTAGTTGTTAGGCCTAAACCCTGCCCATTAATTCATCAATAGTCACTATTGGGCTCGGTAATGAGCCGTGGAAGTCGAAATTCTCTATGGCAAATTGTTTCTCGATCTTTTTTTTTTCTTTTGTTTTTTTTTTTTTTTTTTTTTTCCTGAGTTAGTTTCTTGACTCAAAATCCTCTGCTTTCGGTTTTCCACAACAACGTTATTCTAATTGAGGTCTTAAGGTAGGAATCTGCACGATTTGGTCCAGTCCCAAATCGTAAAATTTGGTAGATTTAACCATTTTTTACGGTTTGGAAAAAAAAATATACATATATAGATTCGTCTGGACCTTTTTTTTTTTTTTTTTTGGGTTTAATCCGGTTTTAGAAACAAAACAAAATAATATGATAAGATTAGGTGGAGAGTCATGTTTTGAGTACCTCTTTATGATTTTACCTATTTTAATATTAAAATTGACAGATTTAGTATTATAAAATGACAAAATTATCAACTTTAATATTAAATTTGGCATAAATATAAGAAGTTGTCAAATTTATAGCATTCTTGTCTATAACCCTTAGACTATTTTTTTGTGAAACTGGACCGGCGGTCCCAAATTGATTTGATCCTGTGATTTTGTTGTTTCTCTTGCACAACCTTATTTTAAGGTTCGGAATAAGGTAACTAAGTGATTTACCTTCATTAAAAAATTTTAAAAAAATTTAAAATTCACAATCTAAGTTGAACAAACTGACTTCAAAGAAAAAAATAATAATAATAATTCATACTCCAGTAGAACTTAACCTTTTTTCTCCCTCCAAGTTGTAAAATCTTCTAATTATTACGTCATTTAATTATGTGCATATTTTACTAATGAGAACGTGCAGCCACATGCCACTATTAGTAATATTAAAAAGAGAAAAGCACATACGTATACATTTTCACTCATACTCAATTGACTTATAACAATTGAATTTATTTTATTCTTATTATTATTTTTTTTTTTGGTTCATATCGAAGAAGTTTTTAGTGTTTTTGAAAATCACTATAGAAAAATAATTACAAAACGCCTTTTTGTTTTTGAAATTTATGGAAAAACTCTTTCGTGCTCAACTTCTCATATATATATATATATATATATATATATATTCTAAGAACAAAAAAATGAGATGGCGATGACAATTATTTTTTGAGATAGTAGCACTATTAGTCCTCAAAATTTTTGGGTAGTGCTAAGTTAACACTCAAATTTTTGACAATGACGCCTTTCTCTCTTCATGTTAACTTCATGAGTAGCGCCATATAAATTAATTTTAGTTATGTTTTGCCATGAATATATTTCTTTTCTCGACCATTAGCAGATGCTAAATTAAAATTAGAAAGAATAGTATTTTCTTATCTCTCTCTCTCTCTCTCTTTAATAATATAGGAAGATTTGTACTTTCTTACACATTTGGTGTCAATTTTCTATTGAGACAGAATTATGAGGATGCTATCAACCAAATTATAGCGTATATAAATCAAGATGCATCCTTACTCAATATTGGAGAGTACTCTGTTACTTTATTTATTAGGTCCATATAAAAGTAGTGGGTGCGTTTGTTAATCCAAAAAACATTATTAGGAATTCCTAGTGCTCAAAAATCAAGTTCTAAAAGTGGTTTTCAAAATGTCTGTAATTGATAGTATCCTGATTTTAGATCAACTTTAAAGAAAACTGAAGCTCCTTGTAATTTATCAAAATGCATATCATTGCTAAAATTCGTTATCAATTTTGTATACAATATTATTTATTAATGAGCAACTGATTTTAGTAACTAAAGAAGAGACATGAGAGTAGAAAGAGCTGTTTTACAAGTCGTCACATATATTTTTCAAACAAATGCATGCTATTAGAAGAAAGCTTATGATCTGGAATCTTCAATTTTTGAAAGCCATTTCAAAGAAAAATAGTATTTAATCATTTGGATAAAATGTTTTCATCTGTCGTGGCACCTTTGACAATTCTTCATGTTGCACAGTGCCCCCGACAAGACTATAATCTTCGGTCACATCATCTTAAAATGTCCGTACAATATTCTTTCGTGTGCTGACTTTTAAGATTGCTTAGCAGAATGGAGCAGTCTAATTTAATAACAATAATATATATATATATATATCTATACATATGCGGTGACACTTAAAAAGAAAAAATACATATACAAGTATATACATATACATATATATATATATATATAGAGGGAGAGAGGTGAACAAATCAACTGACGACATAGTGAGCTAGTGGCTTCAACGGGCAAACTCCATCAAGGATAAAATATTGAGGGAACGGATTTTCATTTTATTTACCTTATAAGAGAAAAAGGAAATAAGTAAACCACTTAAATAAAATAACAATAGAAAATAGAAAGAGGGAGAGACAAAGTAAACAAGAAGCGGCCAGATTCAGAGGGTTGGAAAATATATATAAAAAAATGAGAAATAAAATATTTAGGGGGGGGGGGGGGGGGGGGGAATAAAAAGGAAGAAGGAAGATTTTCTTTCATATATCTTGTACATTACTTTGTGTATATATCTATACGCGATTGTCATATGATTGACTCAAGAGCGAAACTTCCACGAAATTGTTGTGTTTGCCCCACTGAAAATAATGGACCAAATAATAACGTCGCCTCTGTTGCGTTTTTTTTTTTTTTTTTGGGGGGGGGGGGGGGGTTCCTAATATGCTATATATATAATATATCAAGTTTCACAATGGAATAAATCCGATAATTATAATATTCTATTTAAAATCTTATAATTATCAGATAATTTTTAAATTTTTTATTTCGAATCCTATATCATGGTATTATTTGAAATTATTGATATAAAGGATAAATATCACTTAAAAATATGGTATTGGAATCAACATGTTATTTCAATAGCGTAAAAAATAAAAATAAAAATTGTAAGTGCCATTTATATATCTTTCCTAAATTTAGCATAAATCTAATCTCTAAAATGAGCATTAATTTGACACTTGGACCCTCATCCCTTTTTTTTTTTTTTTTTCTTTTTTAATGCACATTACTGTCTAAATCTTTATTTATTATTATTATTATTTTTCGCTAGTTTTTGGCCCATGACACAAAAATTAAAGAAGGATTTCTGAAATTTAACAACCTATTTGTGGTCAAGGCTTTAGGCTGTTTGGGATCATTTTTTGGAACAATATCTCTAAATTTTTTTCCCCCTTTTCCTCCAATTTTACTATGTGTTCTACTATTCATTGATGCCAAACGCCCTACCTAGTCATAATGAGACTTTCATGATTGTTAAAGACCAACGCACAAAATACGATGAACTCATAAAAAAAAATTTTAAAAAAGATTAAAAATTAAAAATTAAAAATTAAAAAAAAAAAAAAAAAAAAGGGCACACAAGATGATGAACTTCAAGACCTTGAGCTTATATCGCTCATTGACTATAAATTTCAACACCCCCATTTCCATTTAAAACAGAAAAAAAAAAAAAAAAAAAAAAAAAAAAAAAAAAAAAGAAGATCTCAACACTAGCCAGAGATTGTATATATCTTGTACATTACTTTGTGTATATATCTATACGCGATATATACAATCTCTGGCTAGTGTATATTACAAAGTAATGTAATATTACTTTGTGTATGTTACTTTTTATATTAATGAATCGTCGTATAAATATCTCATATAAATCTTTTTATATTAATCAATTAGTTTTTTTAAACAATAATCTTTTAAAGAAAATAATTTTTAATACACTTGAAACCTCCCTACGATGTTTCTTTCTCTTTTCCATATTATAAACAAAGGCTTTACGGTTGAGAATGAGAAAACTTCTTCATAGAAATAAACTAAAAATCAAGAGGGGAAAAAAAAAAAAAACCGTCCATTCACCTATATGTATAACTCACACGACAAGATCCTAAAAGAATCTGCATGCTTAATTTGTTTTTTTTATTTTATTTTATTTTTTATAAATGTATTGAAAACAACTAATAAGAAAAACCTTCATTCTTAAAAAATGATAAATAAATAAATAAAAAGAAAACGAAAATTCAAATATATAGATTTTTAAAGCAAGAATTACCTTTTCAAAGTCTACAAAAGGATTACATTGATAACCTCATATAAATATGAGCATATAAAAGGATTGAAATCATAATAGTTAGTTTAGGTGATTGAAATCGTAATAGTTATTTTAGGTACTTTCTTGTCAAATTTTTTCTTCACACATTTTTTTTTTAATTGGAAAGATTAAAAAATAGTATTCATGGATTTATTACTTCATTTCTTTCTAATTTTCCAGCCACGACCTAGTATGTTTAGATAACTGTACTTACTAATAGTAAAAAATAATTCTTACATAGAAATTTTCTTTTCACTACAGTTGATGCCTCAAGCCCACAACCCAGTAGTTTTTAAAAAAAAGAAAAGAAAAGAAAAAGAAAAACCTCAGAAATTGCAATTCATGCTATTCATTAAAATGAAAATTTTAAATATTTATGTAGAGATTATTGTTATTGTTGAAATTAAAGCGTTAGTTTTAAGCCAAGTGCGACGCCGTTGATTAGGGAAGGGATTGAGAACATATATATATATATATATATATATTTTGTATAATTTCGTTTGTGTTTTTCTTCTAAGTTTAATAAATTACTGACGCGAAGACTATTTTGTAGCACAACTACCAAGGAGAGTCCACACACACGCGCGCGCGCGTTCGGAGAAATTACTGATGCAAGGACTGTTTTGCAGCACAACTACCAGGAGAGTCCATAAAAAAAAAAAAAAAATATATATATATATATATATATATAGGGTAATTTTGAAACTAATGAATTAAAGTGAAATGACCCTTAAAATTATTGGATTCTTTTCCTTTTTATTATACTCTACATGAGTTGGTATATATACCAATGACCAAGGCCTAATGGTAATAATAATTAAGATTAAGGCCTAATGGCTAAGGGTTAGAGTTCTCGATCTGCTATTCATATAATGATAGAACTTTGACAAGGGAAAAGTATGTAGCTCCTTTTTTGTTTTTTTTTATTTTTTTATTTTTGGTGATAAAAGTGCAAAGAACTCTCCATTAGTGATAAAGCTGGCAGCACAATCGGTGTTTTTATAACTCACTATTACTAAAAGTCAGTTTTCGTTCCCTTTTCTCCCTTCACTTAATTTACACTAATTACATACTTGCTAGATCTCCATGAACTAATAATATTAATAATAAATTAAATAGTCTGTCACAAGTACTGGACAAGAGAAATGTACTTGCAAACAGATATGGCACCATAACATTTGGATTCTTTTAGTGTATAGTTCAATTATATTATATGCTATTCTTTGAATATTTTGATTTTTTGTTTTGTTAAAACATCTTCAATAGTCAATACAATGTCAAATTCTTATATTAATGTTAAATTTAATATTTGGATATATAAGAGAATCATTTTTAATATATGAAGTATCTAAACATACATTACATTGTATCAAAAAATTTAAAATAAAAAATAAAACTTAAAAGGCGTCTTATAGTCTAATTAAAAAAAAATAAAAAGTCTAATGTTATAAATAGAGACAGAAGATAAATAATAATTTAAAAAAGAGTTAAATTGAAGTTTCCGCCGGGGGGTATCGTGGGAACGCAATAGATTGGGGGGGATGTCAAAAACTTTTATACATTTTTGAATTTTTATTTTTCAACGGCCCCGACAAGGTTATCAACGGGGGCCCCCACAAGGTCAATGTTATCCCAAACCCATTTTCACTTTCTCAGCTGAACGGAAATACTTTTGTAATGTGAAATACTTTTTGATATTTGCTATCATCCTTGATGAGCCACGTGGCACTTCACTAAAACTTTCGGGTTAGTTTGGTTTCACACTTTCATCTTCGTTACCGCATAGGCTCATTTTCATTCCCCATCTCCTTCACTGCTAGTCTGCTACGCTTTCACCACTTCGCATTTTCAGAACCCATAGGCTCATCTAATTATACAAGCGACCCCATAGGCGTATTTTCATTCCCCATTTATTTCACTGCTAAGCTATCACCACTTCGCATTTTCAGAGCCAAAATATTAAAAAAAAAAAAAAAAAAAAATCTATTTTCACTTCACGAAGAAACGATGGCAGATGCGGAGCAAAGAAGGTAATTACTGACACCTTAATTCACATCTTTTTATTGTTGTTTTAGTTGTTCTTGTTGCTGTTGTATGGTTCTTGTTTATGTTGTGGAGCCAGAAGCCGGAAGCGGCGACGGCGATGGTGGTGGTTATAGTGTTGTCGGTGGTTAGGGTGGTGGTGTTGTTCTGGTAGTATTGTGGTGTGGTGGTGGTAATTAATGTGGCGGCAACGGTGGCTGCGAAGGCGGTGAAGACGGTGGCGGGGAAGGCAGTGACGACGGCGGCTGCAGCAGAGGCTGTGACGGTGATGGTTGATAGTGATGGTAATAGTACGCTTTTGGTGGTGTTGAGCAGGTGGTATAGTGGTGGTAGTGTTTTCTTGTTGGTGGTGGTGGTGGTGGTGGCGGTGTTGTGATGATAATGTTGTGGTAGAGGTGGTGGTGTTGGCAGTGGTGGTTCTATTTTTTGTGGTTGTAGCAGGCGGTGGTGATTGTGATAGTGATAGTGTTGTTAATATTGGTGTGCTTGAGCACGCAATAATGTAACTATAATCCATGTTTGGCGACTCGACCTCCCAAAGAACGCCGGTTCTGTGTACCCCACATATCACTTATGTGTGTTCGATCGGCAAGCTCAATCACACGTGATATACGGGCTCATGAGTACGCCGGACTGGAGTTGGCGAGAACGCCTATATGTGTGTGTGTGTGTGTACATATCCATGTCTAGACATATTTTGATGTATTATAAGTCAAAATTTCACCTCAGGAAATGGAAACATTCGAATTGTTTAAAAATACCGATGAGACAAAAAAATTTGAGACTACGTGAAGACTAACTTCGTATTCTTTTTCTTTTGTTGTTGCACAGAGATGAAGATTTCGGTTCCCACAAAAAGTTCCACAAAGCAATTGGCTTTACGCTGGCGATACTGATCCCGTTTGTCGGCGTTAAGTATGAAGGCTCACTCACGAATGTGATCAAAGAGCATAGCGTGGCCTTCAATCTCTTCCTCGGCGACGCATTTGTCTACGCCCTAGCGATCCTGCTGGTGGCTCTGAACCGTAACTCCCAATTCACCGCGTCGTTCAAGTACTTTTTTCTTGTTTCAGGAATCACTGCCTGTCAGTTGATTCTGTTCATCGCCGTCACTAGCTTCTGGTGGTTCCTCGGGATTAATGCTTTCGGATTCATGTGTTATCTTATATTTCTAAGCCGCTGGCACAACATCATATTCCAAGCTGGTGGAACATTATTGGTACAAGTTGGTGATAAACTACGTAACTTTTTTCGTTCACTTTGTCAACAGATCTTTCCCAGGTTTTCTACTGCTGCTGATGGCGCGAGTGGCGAAGGGCGGCACGGGACCGGATCATCAGGTGGCATCCAAATGTCTCAATTCCCGTAATCTCACTTCTCATGATATGATCATCGGTGATTACAAGTAGGAGATTATATATATATGTGTGTGTGTGTATATGTATATATACACGTAATAAAAAAAGAAGCAGCGATATGTACTTGATTTGGAATTGAAAGTTGCCTCTTCATATCTGTCATCATATTCTGTGTTTGAAGACTAAATTCTCGTGTTTTCATGTAACCATGTGGAACTTCCCTGTTTAGTACTGAGCTTGTTTAATGGAATGTATGTTTCTATTGTTAACAGGACAAAATAAAAAAAGGTTTTTATTTTGCACGTTGCAATATATGTAGAAAAATAGTGTTCTGGAGATTTGATTGTCGTTGGTATTGATGAATTATATGCTTGATTATTGTAGGTATTGTTTAACATATTACTGTATACTTCAACTTATACATGCACTCTACAAAAGAATAATTCTCAATGTCGATAACAAACTGCCATTGTATACAATATAGAATATCATTTAATATTTGTAACTTTTTATTTAGAAATTTATAATAATTAATTAATTTATATATAAATTCTCATTTAAAATTTTACACATGAAACTATAATGATATTATAACATAAAATATAAATATCACTTAAAAATATTATATTATAAAATCACAAATCGTCTTATAAATATTGTATCGGAGGAGTGCGGTGTAGGAACCCCTCACTATGTATATATATACACACACATATTAAATCTCTACTGATGTTTTCGTTCTACTGATACTTTCATCCAATTCACGCTACAAATTGACAGTTTCATGATCAACAATATGAAAATAGACATTGGTAGTATCTGGCTGTTCACTTTTATCTAACCATATTGGACTACCGCATTCTTTATTTTAGCATGATAGCGACACAAATTTTCTAATTAATCACTCATTGTTTTATCTATAATTAATTTGACAATAAATCTACATGGCTTTGTAGATATTTAAGTTATTAAATTAAGTTCCGATTGTACCTGCACGGAAAAGTGCCAAATATTAAGGGTCCAAAAAGGTTTTTTTTGTCATTTTTCTCTAATTTTATTATTCACTTTTCTAAATATTTTCAAAAAAACTCAAATTTTAAAAATTCACAACTTTATCATTTTAAGTCTAAAAAAGATGATTTTTTTAAAATTACATATATTTTTTTAAAGAAACAAAATAAAATATATACTACTAATTTTTTTTCTAAAGATATTTCAAATTATTACACATTTTTACTTTAAACAGTTCATTTTCACACCAAATGCACGTCTCTAAGAGGTGTTTTGGTTCGCTAGTTTGAGTTGAAATATTTTAGTTGTAATAGTAAATTTTTTTGAATTTTCAGAAAAGACAAAAAACTTTTTGGGAAAAAGACAAAAACTTTTTGGGAAAAGACAAAAAAAATTTGAGTTGGAACGGAAATGAACTCGCGAACCAAACACCCCCTAAAACTCAAGCATCTCGAACGCCAAAACATCATATCTTAAAGTGTACCAAACGGGTCCTAAAGGAAAGATACATGCAAAATAGTGCTACAGTGTCCTTTTCCCTAAAAAGCCAAAAAAAAAAAAAAAGTCCTTTTTTTTAGGGACAGTACATGGCTCATAGCATTTTCCTTTTGATATTCGGTCAGACGATATGCCCTTTTGAAGATTTTTTATTTTATTTTAAAAGACGTAATAACCCAATGAAGACTGTTGTTATTTTAATTAAAATATTTCACATATTTGAGACTTTTTTTTTTTGGCCACTCTCGGTTTCACTGTGCCTACAGTTGATGCCTTAACCCAGTAGTTTAAAAAAAAAAAAAAATCTCAGAAATTGCAATTCATGCTGCTCATTAAAATGAAAATTTTAAATGTAATGTAGAGATTATTGTTATTGTTGAAATTAAAGCGTTAGTTTTAAGCCAAGTGCGATGCCGTTAATTAGGGAAGTGTTTGAGAAGATTTTTTTGTTGTAAAATTTCGTTTGTGTTTTTCTTCTAAAGTTTAATAAATTAGTGACGCGGATACTTTTTTGCTGCACAACTAAGGAAAGTCCATAAGTAAACGCACACACACACGTCCGATTGATTACTGATGCAAAGACTTTTTTGCAGCACAAGTGCACAACTATCAGGAGAGTCCATAAAATAAATGTGTATATATATATATATATATATATATGTTAGGATAAGTTTTGGGTACATTTTGAAACTAATGAATTAAAAGTGAGACGATCCTTAAAATTATTGGATTCTTTTCCTTTTTATTATACTATACATGCATTTGATTGGCTCGTTTGAGTATTATAAATATTATTTTATTCGTCTCAAAATTTTATGTAATTTAAAAAAAATCTCATTTAGACTTTGAATGGTGAAGTTATAAACTTTTAAACTTTAAAATTTTAAGTTATAATTAGATATGTGAATAGTGAAACTGAATTAATTTTTCATTTAAAAAAAAAAGGAAAAAAACAAAACAAACTAAAAACAATTGGAAATTAGATAACTTGAGTTGTTCAATCAAATGCATCCTTAGTCGTTTGGACTTATAATGATATTTATTTTTTAACTTGGTCGTGCAATATTACAGATGGCATATATACCAATGTCCAAGGCCTAATGGCAATGATAATTAAGATTAAGGCCTAATGGCTAAGGGTCTATCTGCCATTCAAATAATGAAGGAACTTTGACGAGGGAAAAATATGTAGCTCATTTTTATTTTTTATCTTTTGGAAATAAAAGTGCAAAGAATTCTCCATAAGTGATAAAGCTGGCAGCACAATTCGTGTTTTAATAACTCACTGTTACCAAGTCAGTTTTCTTTCCTTTTCTCCCATCTCTTAATTTATTGGGTTCGAATTTCTTTCGTATATACATTAATTACATAGTTGCTAGACCTCTATAAAATAATAAATAATAATAATAATAATAAGATAATAATAAATTAAATTGTCTGTCATAACTGAACAAGAGAAATATAATTGCAAACAGATAGTACCAAAACATTCGGATTTTTTGTCTAGTTTAATTCTATTAATATGATATTCGTTGAATATTTTGATTTTATTATGTTGAAACATCTTCAATACAAGGTCAAATTCTTATATTAATATTAAATTTAATATTTGGATAAGAGAATAATTTTTTCAATACTATTTCATGCTTAATGTTAAATTCGGCACATGATTCATTTTGTGCCAAAATTTGAGAATCATTGTTCAATACTCATTTTGTGCCAAAATTTGACATCAAACGTGATACATGCTCATTTTTTTTTTTTTACATTTATTATTTATTGGTTGATGTGTTGATTTGGTTGCTGATAATTTCGACATTGCCATTATCAAATTATTTAATGTAAAAAACTTATTTATAGAAGTTTTAAAAAGCCTAAAATGCATAAACAGGTATATAACATTCGAAATACATATGTTTTCAAGTATAACTTTACATCGATATCTATGGGAGATGGCCTTCTATATTTATTTTATCTAAGCTATAAATTACTTGACGAGTAAAATCTAGGCATAGTTTCAGTTTGATTTTTAGTTTGCTTCAAGCTTCGAAAAAGTCACATCTTTGGACGTGAGCTGTTCATGCGAGTAAGGACAAAAGTTAACGTCAATTCACCCCCTGAGTCGTGGCATGTTCCAAGAAATTTACTTGACCAACCCCTCTCCACTGACCCAAAAAAATAAAAGTCAAAATTTTAATTTTACTTTAATATTCGTTGACATCCATGATCACGCCAGGTGTAGGGTAGATGCGGTCAAGAAAACACCATCTAATTGAAATCCACCATTCGTTTTCAAGCAAAGAAGAAATTGAAAAACAAAAATAAATAAATCTAATTATACTTCCCCAATTTTCGTCCCCCTATTTTCAACCACCTCTTGTAATCTTGTTTTCATATTTGCTATAATTCTTGATGCGCCACGTGTATCGGCTATAAAACACCGACTAATTGAAATCCAGCATTCAGCAAATTATACAAGCGACCCCGGCCATAGGCTCATTTTCATTCCCCATTTCTTTGGCTACTAAGCTCTCACCACTTTGCATTTTCAGAGCCCAAAAAAAAAAAATTTTTTTTTTTCCTATTATCACTTCACGAAGAAAAGATGGCCGCCGCGGAGCAAGGAAGGCAATTACTGGCACCTTAATTCACATATTTTTTGTTGTTGTTGTAGTTGTTCTTGGCGGCTGTGGCGACGCCGGTGACCAAAGTGACGGCGACGGCGGTGATGGCTACGTTAAGACTAACTTCCTATTCTTTTTCTGTTGTTGTTGGACAGGGAGGAAGTTGTCGGTTACTGTAAAGAGATCCACAAAGCATTTGGCTTTACGCTGGCAGTACTAACTCCCTTAGCTAGTCGGCTTTAAGTACGAAGGCTCACTCACGTATCTGATCAACGAACATAGTATGGCCTTCAATTTCTTCCTCGGGGACGCATCTATCTACGCCACAGCGTTCCTGAAGGTTGCTCTGAACCCAAACTTCCTATCCACGTCGTTGAAGTACATTTTTCTTGTTTCAGGAATCACAACCTGTCAGTTGATTCTGTTCATCGCCGTCACTAGCTTTTGGTGGTTCCTCGGGATTAATGCCTTCCGGTTCATGGGCTATCTGGTATTCCTAAATCGCTAGCACAACATTACATTCCAAACTCTTGGAACAATATTATTGGTACAAAGTAGCTGATGGAGTATGTAACAACTTTTTTCATTCACTTTTGTCAGCAGATCTTTACCTGGTTTTCTAATGCTGCTGATGGCGCAAGTGGGGAAGGGCGCCATGGAACCGGATCAGGTGACATCCAAATGCCTGAAACAGTGTAATCTCTCTTGCACGTTCATATGATCAATGATTGCCAAGTACGATATATAAATATACACACACACACGTGATCCAAAAAGAAGCAGCAACAAAGTCATTATGGCTACCTCAGTTGGTGAGAAAATGAAGGTTTTGAGGTTTTAGGAGCCGTAAATCCCAGGTTTGATCCTTAGCTGGTGTATAAAATTAATTACATGTTAGTTATTACACATGGATGCTTACATTAAAAAAAAATGTAGTACTTGTTTTGGAATTGAATGTTCCCCCTTCGTCTGTCATCATGTTCCGCATTCTAAGACTAAATTCTCATGTTTCCATGGAGCCGTGGAAGTTTCTATTTAGTACTGAGTTTGTTTAATGCAATATATGTTTCTATTGTTAGCAAGACAAGACCAAAAAAAAAAAAAAAAAAAAAAGCTTTTATTTTGCACGTTGCGTAAAAAAAAAATAGTTGTGGGGATTTGATTTTGTTGGATGTTGAATTATACGCTTGATTATTGTAGGTATTGTTTGATAAATGAGAGCTTTTTTTTTTTTTGAAAGGGGATATATATGATCACGTACTAATTCAACTTATACACACCTCTCAAAGTCAATAACACTTTGCCAAATTTATGCACACACATATATTTCATCTAACTATTGATTGCGACACATAAATATTTTTGGACTGTCACATACTTTATTTTTAGCATGAAGACACAAATTTTCTAGCTATTGATCTATTTTTGCTTTATCTATTATTAACTTGACCATAAATCTATATGGATTGCAGATATTTTTGTTAAATTACATTTCGATTTGTACATGCACGGAAAAGTGCCCAAAAGGAAAGAGACGATAACGTGATAGAAAGTCCTTTTTCTACGAGCCAAAAAGAAGTCTTATTCAAAAAAAAAAAAAAAAATTCTTTTTTTCTATGAGCCAAAAAGAAAGTCCTTTTTTCAAAGGTCAAGTAAATAGCATTTTCCTTTTGATAGTTGGTGGGACAATATACCTGGAAGATTTTTTTTTTAAAATTTTTTTTGGGTAAGATTTAATAACCCAATGAAGACCACAATAAATATAATAGGATTTAGTACCCTATGGAATAACAGTGCTCAAAAATGCCTAAATCCAAATCCAAAAACAACATACGTGGCTTGATTAAGGAGCACTGAATAGAAAAGAGCCAATCTAAGTATTCCAATCAAGACGAGAAAAAACTT
Source organism: Ficus microcarpa (assembly GCA_025413485.1). Taxonomy (NCBI): domain Eukaryota; kingdom Viridiplantae; phylum Streptophyta; class Magnoliopsida; order Rosales; family Moraceae; genus Ficus; species Ficus microcarpa. The sequence goes on from CM046383.1 coordinate 3,086,242, forward strand.
CGTTTCTAAGATTTCTCTCCAACCTTTTTTATGGAAAAATTTTGAGAACCTACGAGCAAGGACAAAGAACGACAGAGAAAGAAAGATATATAACCAAGAGATCATATGGATAGTGAAGAAGGCAAAAGATGCCCACAACCACATTTTTACTTTGACTATTATGTAGATCAGTCATCAGCTATCTTTGTTAGTTACAACTATTTTATCTTTATTAATAACAAAAATAGGGCTTGTTTCTTTGATGTATAATTTTGGACATTTTCATGTATAATTTCGACCATATAATTCAGACATTTTGATTATTAAATACACTTCATATAAAAGCATGATTATTTTTGTAAAGAATAAATAGATTAAAACAAACATTGATGAGAAAAAAGGACCCAAAAAATTAGCACTTAACAAATAAAAGAAAGGATGATTAAATTTTTTTAGAGTTTAAAAATAAAAAATAAAAATGCAAATGGAAAAGGCAGTACCCATTGTTCTATGCGAGCCTGCTCTACCCTACCGCCGCCCCGCGCACCCCAGCCCATAAAATGGGACAGGGCAAACGGGACAGGTGGACTTTTACATCCCCAGCCTCTCAAGTTGTGTAAAATAATAATAATAATAATAATAATGCAAATGGGAGAAGGCTTACCCATCATTCCGCACGAGTTTGCCCCTTCCCACCCCGCCAATAAAATAAGACACAGCAAACGTGGCAGTTTGGCTTTCACATCCCCAGCCTCCAATTGTGGTAAAAAATAAAAATGCAAACGGGATAAGACAGGTACCTATTAATATTATCTCGCGTGAGTTTACCTTATCAGTTTGCTATTTGTTTCAAATATTTTAAAATTTTACTATTTATTTCAATCATTCTAAAAAAACAAAACTATTTACTTTAATTTTCCAAATTACTTTTTTCTCCCAACATGTAAGGTCCGAGAAGTTTATGATGGACCTCATTTTGTCGAGGGCTAAACCCAGCCAATTCATCTGCCAATTAGGATTGGTAATTGGTATCAATGGTAATTGGTATCAATAGGTCAGGTTCACGTCGAATTAAAGTCAATGTGAATTTTCAAGACTCTAACCCAGACCCGACCCATGACTTGTCTGGTTAAAAAAAAAAAAAAAAAACTCCACAATAATATGACCTGTTAGGTTGGTGAGTTGACCTGATCCAACTCATGCAACCCGGCAACAGAATGTTTTGGGTTGGTTAACACAACATAGCATGTTGATCCACCACCCGCTAACCTGCCAGAAGCAAGAAAAGAAAAAAAAAGGAAGATTTTAACATGCAATTAGATCTATACTAAGCAAATTAAGTTATATGTTATCACATAAGGTCAATCTAATTCACAAAATCATATAAATTCATAATTAGTTCATCACAAAATATCAATCCAAAACACAAAACCATATTAATCCAAAATTAGCTCATATAAAAGACCACCACCAAGCCAACCTGAATTATGCACAAATTTTGAATGAGTTTTTACATGTTGATTTCGTTCCATCGGGTTAAAGCCAACCTTTTTTTTTTTTAATTATTGTGTCATGCATATTTGACCCAAAAACAAACCTGCACCCCTTTTTCTCAATTCTAACATGTATTTTTTCAGTTGAGTTTGTGTCTTATTATCGTGTCATGATCCGAATTACCAGTCTGTCAATAATAGATATTGGACTCAGAATCGACCTATTTGAATTTTCTTTGCTATAACAAATATCGCACACTTTTGCCCTTTCCTTTTTTGATGAGTTTTTAATTTCTCAGACTCAAAGTCCTGTGCTTTTAGTCGTGCCGAACAAAAGGTTTTCTACTTTCTGTTTTAAAGTTGCGAACAAGAAAACAAGTAGTTTATGATATACCTAGTCAATAATTAGGGAATCCCAAAAAAAAAAAAAAAAAAAAAGTTTAACTCTCTTATCCCTCTGTATGTTAATATATACTATATATATTATATATATATGCCTCCGTTTGGTAAACTGTATTTTTTCATCTCAATTTATGTAATTTTCTGAAAAATCAATAAAACTTCTAACTAGTTTTTAAAAAGTCAACTAACTTTAATTTAAAAATTTTATCTCCAACTAACTTACCAACGGAGGCATAGTTCTTTAGTAAAAAGTTGATGCAAAGAATTTTTTGGTGGATCCAAAAACAATTAAATTTTGTGAGCCGAGGTGGTAAGCTCGTCGCTCACTATAGGTACATTATTTATCATTTTTCCCAATCATTGGTGATGGAACTGTACAGTGAAAAAAAAAAAAAAAAGGATAAACCTTGTTTATAATTTGAGTTTAAAAATATAAAATTCATATTGATTTTTGAGTTTCGATTCCAGTTTTTAGCAGCTTTCTTTTAATTGGGTACAATATGAATGTAACTCTTTAGATTATCTTTTTTTTTTTTTTTTTGGTAATTTTATAGTCTGTACAACCTTTCTTGACTAACTGCAAATTCTGGTTATATTTAGATTTATGTTTTCTCATTTCACGAAAAAAAAAAAAAAAAAAAAAAAAAAAAAACTTCTCTCTTTAGTTTTTTTTTTTTAATATGTTTTTAAATAACACAAGAGTACGGAAAGAAATTTGATAGTATGATAATATTTTTATTCTTTTTCTTGATCAGGAGTTCTTTAAGTTTTAAAGAATTGTAGATTTCTATGTTTCTACAGGAGTTCTTTTTTTTAAATACTGATCAATTAAGCTCCAAAGAATAAAAAACAAAAAATTTATGGCCCAAACATGGCCGCAGTTTTTGACTACTTGAATCTCAAATTAACACGTTGCTGCCACGTGAGTGTCACGAATAACTCAAATTAAACCAACCTCAAAATGAGCCATACCTTTTCGGTCTTCCTTATACCACTACAAATTTAACCTCCATTCGAAAGGCATATGCTCGATTCATTTTGTTAATAGACAAAATTAGCCCTTTGTTTGGAACGATCTGGCCTCGAATATTATGCTCTGTTTAGCAATTGCATTTTCATAAAAAAGAAGAGTTGGCTTAACCGACCAAAGGGGACACGTAAAGGACAGCAAGAATCTGTCCTTGATAAATAATTAGCTTGACCACCCTCGCCGAAAAAAAAGAGAAATAGAAGGAAAAATTTTAATTTTGTTTACTATTTGTACACGATGGCGCTTTGTTATCCTTACTTCATGCTGTGAATAAATCCAACCCAACTGAATAAAATTAAAAAAAACTATTCGTTTCAAGCAAAAAAGAAACTGAAAAATTAGAAAAAAAAAAAAAATCTAATTTAATGTTCAAATTAGTCAATTAAGCGACCCCATCTTTAACACCTCATTTCCATTCCCATTTTTTTCACTTTCTTTCACTTGTAAGCTATTTCCACCTCACACTTTTCAGGGCAAAAAAAAAACATAAAACAAAAAACAAGAAGAAGAAGAAAAAGAAGAAGAAAAATCTATTACCACGTTTCGTGAAGAAATATGGCAGATGCGGAGCAAGGAAGGTTAGTGACACCTTTTCACAATTTTTGTCGTCGTCGTTGTTGTTGTAGTAGTAGTTGTTGTTGTTGTTATTGTTGTGGCGCCAGTAGCCTGCGAAGGTGATGGCGGTGGTGGTGGCGGCGTTGGTGGTTATACTGTTGTTGGTGGTAGGGGTGGTGGCCGACCTGGTACATGCTCCAAGAGAAGGCCCTGAAGGAGCGCGGCGCGCGGTGAGGAAAATGGCCATGGCGCTGGGGCCTTTGCTCGGAATCCGGCGAGCGTACCGAACCAACTAGAACCCGTCGGCAGAGGGCCTGGCATTGCCGGGCTTCTTCCTGATCATTGCCTTTATCATTTTCGACGATACTCCAGCTAGTGTGTGTATATATATATGTTATATGTATATCTATCTTCTTTCTATCTCTAGTCTGTCTCTAATATATATATATATATATATATCTATCTCTTCTTTCTCTCTCCGGCGACAGTACCGGACAGACTCGAACCCGTCCGGCAGAGGCCCTGGCCGTGCCGGGCTTCTTCCTGATCATCGCCTTCATCAATTTCGACGATATCCCAGCTAGTGAGTGTCTATATATATATATATATATATCTATCTTCTTTCTATCTCTAGTCTCTCTCTAATATATATATATCTTCTTTCTCTCTCCGGCGAGGGTACCGGACAGACTCGAACCCGTCCGGCAGAGGGCCTGGCCGTGCCGGGCTTCTTCCTGATAATCGCCTTCATCAATTTCGACGATAGTGTGTGTCAATATATATATGTTATATGTATATCTATCTTCTTTCTATCTCTAGTCTCTCTCTAATATATATATATATATATCTCTTCTTTCTCTCTCCGGCGAGGGTACCGGACAGACTCGAACCCGTCCGGCAGAGGGCCTGGCCGTGCCGGGCTTCTTTCTGATCATCGCCTTCATCATTTTCGACGATACCCTTGCTAGTGTGTGTCTATATATATATATATATATGTTATTTGTATATCTATCTTCTTTCTATCTCTAGTCTCTCTCTAATATATATATATATATATATCTCTTCTTTCTCTCACCGGCGAGGGTACCGGACAGACTCGAACCCATCCGGCAGAGGGCCTGGCCGTGCCGGGCTTCTTCCTGATCATCGCCTTCATCATTTTCTACGATATCCCTAATATATATATATATGTCTATCTTCTTTCTCTCTCTTCTCTCTCTAATATATATGTTTATATCTCTTATTTCTCTCTCCTCCCCCTGTTCTTTCTCTCTCTAGGTCTATGTGGAATCAGAAATTTAAGACTTGTCGCTATGTTGGTTGATTGACATAGATGGAATGCGGGAAATGGTGGTTTTAGGCTTTTGGATTCTTGGGCCCATGACGGTGGTGGGGCTGTAGTGGTGTGGCGGTGGTAATGGTGCTGGTGTTTTCTTGTTGGTGGTGGTTGCAGTGTTTTCGCAGTGTTGGTGGTAATGGTATAGTGCTTTTGTTTTTGTGGTGTTGGTGGTGGTGATGGTGTTTTTCGATAGTTATTTTGGTGGTGGTGGCGGTGTTGTGCTGATAATATTGTTGTGGTCGAGGTGGTGGTGGTGGGAGTGGTGTTGTTGGCAGTGGTGGTTCTATTTTTTGTGGTTGTAGCGGGCGGTAGGGATAGAGATAGTGTTGTTAATATTGGTGTGCATAAGCACGCAATGTGACTAATCCATGTTTTGGCGACTAGACTCTAATGTGTGCTTGGCATGCTCAAGCACACGATGATGTACGGGCTCATGACGCCGGACTGGAGTTGGCGAGAACGCCTATATATGTGTGTGTGTACATGTTTACATAGATTAGAATTATTAGGAGTATTAGGAATGTTGAATCCTCTGTTAGTGAGTCTTGTACACGTTTTAAGTTACTATTGGTTTCTAGATAGGTTTTTTTTTTGGGTAGATATTAGTTACAGCTTAATAGCTGTATTTATTGTAGTCCTCTGTATTCATCAGCTGGTTAATCAATGAGAAGATAATTTTCTCGCTTTATAATCTCTCTCTCTAAGACGGAACCTTTCGAATTGTTTACAAATATTGAGACAAAAAAATTTGAGGCTACGTGAAGACTAATTTCCTATGATCTTTTTCTTTTGTTTTTGCACAGGGAGGAAGTTGTTGGTTCCCACAAAAAGTTCCACAAAGCAATTGGCTTTACGCTGGCGATACTGATCCCCTTTGTCGGCGTTAAGTATGAAGGCTCACTGACGAATGTGATCAAAGAGCATAGCGTGGCCTTCAATCTCTTCCTCGGCGACGCATTTGTCTACGCCATAGCGATCCTGATGGTAGCTCTGAACCCAAACTCCCAATTCACCACGTCGTTGGAGCACATTTTTCATGTTTCAGGAATCACTGCCTGTCAGTTGATTCTGTTCATCGCCGTCACTAGCTTCTGGTGGTTCCTCGGGATTAATGCTTTCGGATTCATGTGTTATCTTGTATTTCTAAGCCGCTGGCACAACATCATATTCCAAACTCTTGGAACATTATTCGTACAAGTTGGTGATAAAGTACGTAACTTTTTTCATTCACTTTGTCAAGAGATCTTTCCCAGGTTTCCTACTGCTGCTGATGGCGCAAGTGGCGAAGGGCGCCATGGGACCGGATCATCAGGTGGCATCCAAATGTCTCAACTCGTGTAATCTTTCACGTTCATGATATGATCATCGGTGATTACAAGTAGCAGATATTTATCTATATATATATATGTATATGTACATGTATATGTATATACACGTAATTATTATAAAAAAAAAAAAAAGCAGTAATATGTTCCGTATTTTAAGACTATATTCTCGTATTTTCATGTAACTGTGGAACTTCCCTGTTCAGTACTAGGCTTGTTTAATAGAATGTATGTTTCTATTGTTAGCAGGACTAAAAAAAAAGGGTTTTTATTTTGCACGTTGCAATATTTGTAGAATAATAGTGTTCTGGAGATTTGATTATTGTTGGTATTGATGAATTATATGCTTGATTATTGTATATATTAGTGTATACTTCAACTTATACATGCACTCCTAAAAAAGAATAATTCTCAATATCGCTAACAAACTGCCATTATGTATGAAAATGTCTTGTATATAATACAAGATACCACTTGATGCTTGTAACTTTTTATTTAGAAATTTGTAATATTAATTGATTTATATGTAATTATTATTTAGAATCTTGCCACATGATACTATAATGATATTATAATGTAAAAAATAAATATCACTGAAAAATATTCTATTAAAATCACGTCATGTTATAAATAGTGTATGGGAGGAGTGTGGTTTACGAACCCCTCCCTGTGTGTGCATATATATAGACACACATTAAATCTCTAGTGACATTTTCGTTCTACTGATGCTTTCATCTAAACAGTTTATTTTCACCAAAACATACATCTCCAAAACTCAAGTATCTCCACCCCCAAAACATCATATCTTAAAATGTCCCCAAACGGTCCTAAAGGAAAGAGACATGCAAAATAGTGCTACAAAGTCCTTTTTTTCTATAAGAAAAAAAAAGTCCTCTTTTTTAAGGGAAATTACATAGCTCATAACCTTTTCCTTTTGATAGTTGGTGGGACAATATGCCCTTTTGAAGATATATATATATTTTTTTTTTTAAAGACGTAATAACCCAATGAAGACTGTTGTTATTTTAATTTAAATATTTCAAATATTTGAGACTTTTCATATTTGTTTAATCTATTTTATTTTGGCCACTCTCGGTTTCACTGTGCCAAATATGTGTTGAGACTTGACTAAGCTTACACAAAAGTTTAATTGCTTATTTGTTTAATAGCCATGCAAAATGTTTGATAAATGTAGTGCATGCCATGTAACTTTCTTCTTCCGTATTTGGTACTATTTAAATCGAGAAAAAGGACACTTGACCATTGTTTGTTGACGAACTTGAATGAAGCTCTCATAAAAGCTTTATTGTCTAACTATTTAATAGCTTTTGGTGTTGGTTTGCCGACTTTTAAAGCCTTTCTCAACTTTCTCAGCAAGTGTTATAGGCTTTCCTTGAAACTTCTTTTAAGTTGTCTTGTAAGCTTATGCAAGGCATATATGTGCTTATAAATGCCCATTAGCCATTCACGCAGACAATACAATTCAATGATCTTTTTTTCTTTCGTTCAAATGTTTATTTGTGCCCATATCTCTGATGCAATGATCTTTTCATTTCACTTGTCTAATCTTCACTAAATGTTCATGAGTTAGAACGTTCACTCTTGAGTTGTGATATTTCAAATTTTGTTGTCTTCTGTGTCATCCCACTCTTGCTGGAGGTCTGTTCCAGAGCGGAGTATTTGGAAGTGCACCCTTACAAAGCTCAGGTCGTTGAATTTTGGAGGTTGGACCGCCGTGAAGCCTAGATTGCACCCGGACATCTTCCAAGAGGGGTGGAATCCATCCTTAAGGATAGTGCCCAGCACACCTCGACCTTTCTTTCGATTTTGATAGTGTCCTATTTTATTTTATTTTTATTTGATTTTTCAATAAATCCCCAACAAAGACCACTATCTATAATAGGATTTAGCTAACGTTTGGGACATGTTTGGAAATGAAATTTTAGGTTAAAATTGGATTAATTTTTTTAAAAATTAATTATAATTTTAATTGATTTTTCAAACAAAGATAAAAATTGAAATAGAAATTTTAGGTCAGAAACTGAAAGCTAAACATGGACACTTGGTTTTTTTTATTTTTTTTTTTTTAATGGAATAACAATGCTCAAAAATGCATAAATTGAAATCCTAAAACGGTATACGTGGCTTGATTGAGGAGCAGAGAAAAGAAAGAATCAATCTAAATATTCCAGTCAACACGACATAATACTTCGTTTCTAAGATTTCACTCCAACTTTGTTTAATGGAAAAGTTTAGAGAATCTATAAGACCAAAAAACAAGGACAAAATATCAACCAAGAGTTCATATGGGTGGAGAAGAAGGCAAAGGAGACGCCTATAATAAAGTACGTTTTTATTTTGACTATTGTGTAGAGCAGTCATCAGCTGTAACATTAGTTATATCTACTTTATCTTTGAAAACTAATAGAATTAATTGTGGAATCTAGCTTTTTATTATTGTTATTTTTATCTGAATGCTTATCTTTATACAATGTTTTTATCACTTAGTGACAAATAGAACTTGTTTCTTTCATGTAATACTTTATAGAGGAGGGGGAAAAAAAAAGAAGATTATAATGGACTTTTTCAAATTTTTGGACATTTTCACGTATAATTTCGAGCATGTAGTTTAAACATTTTGATTATTAAATACACTTTGTACGAACGCATGATTCTTTACGAAAATAAACATTGAAGACAAAAAAGAACCTTAAAGAAAAGATGAGTAGAATTTTGTTTAGAGTTCAAAAGTAAAAAATAAAAATACAAACGGTATATATAAGGCAGTACCCATTGTCCCATGCAAGTTTGCCTTGCCCCGCCCCGCCCCACCCAATGGGGCAAACGGGACAGGTCAGCTTTTTACATCCCTAACCTCTCAAGTCGTGGAAAAAAATAAAAATGCGAATGCAAAAAGACGCTACCTATTGTCCTGCACGAGTTTGCAGTTTGCACCTCCCTAAAACTAGCTAAAAATCATTATTATTATTTAAAAAAAAAAAAAAAAGAACAACAACGGAAAAAATTTCACTTAGAGCCCGTTTGGAGGACATCTAGAGATGATGTTTTGAAAGTTGAGTTGAAAATGTTTGTTCGGTTCGAAATCTTTTGAAAAAGTTTTGTGATAGAGAAAAGAGTATAAAAATTTAAAATGTGCAAAAATTAAAAATAAGTGAAAAAAAATGTAAAATGGATCTTCGTCTTATTCGTCTCATCGATATAAGTATTTTGACATAATAATCATCTCATTTCGATTTGAAATGGGAAAGTTATAAACTTTTAGGGTTTGTTTGGTAAATTAGTTCATTTCAACTCAAACTTTACTTTTTTTTGTCTTTTTTCCAAAAAGTTTTTGTCTTTTTCTCAAAAAGTTTTTGTCTTTTCTAAAAATTCAAAAAAATTTACTATTACAACTAAAATATTTCAACTCAAACTAACCAACCAAACACACTTTAAAATTTAAGTTTTTTGAAAATGAAAAAGAGGGAAAGTTTGATATAAAATTGAGAATTTGAAATTTAGATTATTAAATACCATCAAAAATGACACCCCAAACGCCCTTAGAAATTGTCATGTCAAAGAACTTAGTACTGATTTATTATAGAATACCATCTATGAAATGTAACAAAAAAGGTCCGACTCCAACAACCACCCGGCCCATGGCACTCTGCCTTCTTCCTCTTCCTGATGTACGTAACAAATAGGCTTAAGGGCACTCGGCGTCCATAATATAATCGATACATGAGGCTTTTTATAAATACTAGTTATGAAATACGTGTAATGCACGTACTGTAGTTTTTATAATGATTATGAAAAATAAATAAATAAAAAATTAATTCAAAAATAAAATATAATAATAATTATCTAAATTCAAAAATTACATTTCATCTTAAAATCATGATGACTTAATATTTATTATAAAACACATATTATTATTTTGTTCTTTCACAGACCATTATGTTTTCTAAAATCAAAATTTTATATCATTCTATTGCAAATGATTATTTAAAATAACAATAATCTCATAATATATTTTTGAAGCAATCAATTAAGGATGAATTAATGAGAAAACGCCTTTAAGAGAGAAAATTTGGGACGTTTGCTTCTAATAAGGAACAAAAAAAAAAAAAGAAAGAAAGAAATTTAAAAAGTTACAAAAGGTAAAAAAAAATTGAAAAAAGACAAGCCAGAAATTTAAGAAAATTGATGAAATATTCAAAGTAGAAAGAGAATAAGAAAAAGTCAGAAAAGCAAAATATGGAAAAATGATATGAAGAGTTTCTACAACTTAACAGTTTTTCAAAAAAAAAAAAAACTCACTAATAAGGTACATATTTTACAACCAAATTTATTATTCTATTAAATGTTAAGGAAATATAATGAAATGGAAATTAATTTTGATGATGCCAAAAAAAGTAAAATAATCACATAATTATTATCCAAAGTAATAAAGTAAAAAGTTGAGAACCTTCTTTAATCATTGTGAAAACTCTTTAAAAAAAAAACATAAGTTTGACCATGTAGCGAAGAAAAAAAAACTTATCATAATTAGGTTTGATTATAGTTAAGAAAACTAAAATTTCTAATGTAAAAGTTGAGATAGTGATTAGAAAAGAATATGTAAGAGAGAAAGTGATAAAATATTGATTAAAGGAAAAACAAAATTATACTGAAAATGTATAAACAAATAGGAAAAGACAAGTAAAAATTTGAAAAAATTAATAACAACAACTATAATAATGATAATTAAGATAGTAATGCTGATGATGACGAAGATAAACCAAAGTAGAAGTAGATTGCAAGAAAAAAAAAACTTGAAAAAAAATAAAATAAAATAAAAAGTTTTTTTAAAAAGAAGAAAAACTACATAAAGGAAAAAAAAAAAGAATAAAATATAATGAAAAAGCAAAAAGGAAAGGAAGAAGAAGAAGAGGAGAGAGGAGGAGGAGGAGGAAAAAAAAAACGGGTTTCCATGAAAAAAAAAAAAAAAACCATGTTTTTGACGCTGGATTTTACTCTTTTAATATGTAGGATTTAAACTAAATAATAAATTTACCAGGTAAATAAATTACGCCTTTGTAAATCTGTAATGTACAATTTATAACTATTTTTTTATTTACCTTAAAAATTTATTATTTATTTTAAATATTTTAAAATCTTGTTATTTATTTCAATCATTTTTGTCAAGATACCTATTTGCTATAATTTCCCAATTTACTTCTTTCTTCCAGCAGCATATGTAAGGTCCAAAAAGTTTGTGATGGGCCTCATTTTGTTTAGGGCTAAACCCAACCCTTTCATCTGTTAATTAGGACTGATAATTCACGTCAACATATTGGGATCATATCAGATTAAAGTTAACATAAAATTTTAAAACTCAAACCCGGAACCCGACCCATGACTTGTTAGGTAAAAATAAAAAATAAAATCGACACTAATACAACATGCCAAGTTGGCGAGTTGACCTGACCCAACTCATACAACCCACTGACATAGTAGTTTGGGTTCATTAGCACACTATGATACGTTGATCCACCGATCCTGTTGATCCACCAGAATTAAGGGAAAAAAAATACTTTAAAATATAATTAGATCCATACCAAGTAAATTACATAATATGTCATCACATAAGGTCAATCTAGTATACAAAATCATATAAATTCATAATTAGTTCATTACAAAAGATCAATCGTAAACATAAAATCATATAAACCAGTAGTTAGTCAACCCAAAAGACCATCACCTAAGTGAAGCTAAATTATGCATGAATTTTTCAATGAATTGTTATGAGTTGATTTCGTGTCTATCTGACTGACTCGAACTTTTTTTTTTTTTTTTTGGTAATCATGTTATGCAGGTTTGACTCAAAAACCAACCCGCACCCCTTTTTTTCAATCCTAACCTGTTATTTTTTTTTTTTTTTTTTGTATTGACTGTGCATAAGGTGTTATAGTGTCATGACCCGAATTGCTAGTGACACTATGAATAATAGTTATTGGGTTGGGAAACAACGTATTTGACTTTTCTTTGCTGTAGTCGCACTTTTTTTTCTTCCTCCTCTTTTGCTAAGTTTATAATTTCTCAGACTTAAAAGTCATCTGCTTTTCGTCATGCCGAACAAAAGGGTTTTGATCTACGTTCTGTTTTACTAAACGCGTTTCTACATCTTGGCCCTGATATTGTCGATGGTGTCGCTAGACTCGACCCCGAGGGTGATGACATCTCGGCGTTCTAAGTGCAGCAAGCACAAATTAAGAGAGGGCAAAATGTGTACGTGCAAATATGAAAAAATAGTGGGAATTATCATTTAGTATACATGTTTGGAGATTTTTATCCCATTTAATTATTGGTTCGGATCTTTGGACTTGTTAATCACTTTTTATTTTACATTATAAGAAAACAAAAATCCTTGAAGTCATTACGTAGATAATAAAACAATATTATAGAGACGTGTTTATTTTGGGATATCGCTAAAAAAACCTTTTATATAATTTTCTTATAAAAAGAGAAGTGAATGCACAGCCCAGGCAACAAATAGATAAAGTATTAATTAAAGTTTGTATTTTGGGACCCAACATTACAGGTCTTACGAAATATTCAGACATCCGGAAGTTTATTACAGGACATGAAATAATTAACTTTATATAATCAGCTGTTCAATGGTTCCTGATTATAAAAGTCCTATAATATGAACATTTTCTTTAGTACAAGACCAATGAAAAGGGCTAGGACTATCTTATAGTCGACATAATAAAATAAGAAAAAAATTTTCTTTTTCTTTTTTCTTTTTCTGTTTATTTCGTCGATGAAACGTGTAACACAGCGTGCCTTCTTTATACACTAAAGTAATAACCCATTTGTTTGTTTTTGTTTTTGTTATTTTAAGGGGCCAGTTTGTGGTTCCAACTCTAGATGGAGTTTTACAATTATTTTTTATCTTTCTTATCAAAAGTAAACCAATTTTACAATATTCACTCTCCTTTTCATTTTCAAAAAACTCAAATTTTAAAAGTTCATAACTTTCTTATTTAAAGTTGAAATGAGATGATTTTGTTTTTTAAATTATATAAATTGACGAGAGAAATGAAATAATATCTACATTGTGCTATTTTTTTCTGATCACATTTTTTAATTTTTATAAATTTTAACAATCACGATTCATTTTCAATTAAACGCATATTTTCAAAATACCAACTCATTTATAGTCAAAATATTTCCAAAACTCCAACTCAATCAGTGTTTCAAATAGGCCGATAACCTATTGGGTTGATTGATAGTTTACTTTAAATGAAAAATATAGTGGGACGGGCCATATCTGTGACTTAAGGTTCGTTTAGAACGACATTTGAAGATTGTATTTTGGAGGTTGGATTAGAAATGTGTATTTGAGGAAAAAACTTTTTGAAAAATCCTATGGTATAGAAAAAAATACAAAAATTTAAAATGTGCTTGGAGAAAAATATATAAAATAAATCTTGTTTTGTTTATTTCGTCGTTCTGAATATGTTGACAATAAGAATTATCCAATGTCGATTTAAAATTAAAAAAAATATATTTTTAAAGTTTGAGTTTTTTAAAAATTAAAAAATATATATTTAATATAAAGTTGGAAATTTTAGATACTGATAATAAAATGGCATCTGGAGTTGTTGCCTGGCCAACGGGACTTAAACTGATTGCAAATCAATATCGTATCCACGTTGATAGAGATATCTCTGAGACATCCAGTCTTCCCTCGGCTTTTTGTTCCCCCTGCAATTTCAATCATTTCCTAACTGACAAACTTTAGAATGCAACATGCTTGTTTTTATTAATAAGCCTTATTTACAAAGCCTTTGCAAATAGAAAACTCGCTGTTTGTCTTTTAAGATTTTTTTTTTTTTTTTTTGGTTAGTTGGTGAAGTAGTTGAGTGTTCGATTGTGAATTAATCCAAATTGTGACATGATTTCATTTTTCTTCCTTATTTTTTTTTGTGTAATAATTATGTCTAATTAGATCTTTTTTTAAATCAATTTATAACTGAAAGATTCAAACTCTATAATTCTTAATAAAGTCGATTATATGTGAAATTACTTCTAGATCAATATTCTTGCCATCACGAGTAATTATCTTTTTCATACTTAGTTATTTTTTTCCTTTAAATATTATTTTCTTATAGTAGTAAACATATTCTCCTCCTTTTTTACCGACTTAAGGCATGTGCACCTTTACTCTGACTTATTATATGATATACATGTATATATATGTGATCTTATATACTAGATGGCACATCTAGACATATATGTGTAACCTGCCATTTGTGTGTGTGTGTGTGTGTGTGTCTGATCACATAATCAACAGTTCACTTCGTCGGCAACCCGCATTCTCTCATTCTTGCTTTTCCTGCTTTTATTCATTAAAATTATGTTGTTATTTAGACAGAAACTATAACAAATAGACCATTTTTAAAAAAAGTTTAACTTTATCTCCGGTTGATTAATTCTGCAGTTGATAATAAGTTTATCATTTTGTTGGCACAGCCAATTTAGACAGAAACTGTAACAAATAGACCATTTTTTTTTTAATTTAATTTTATCTCCCGTTGATTAATTCTGCAATTGATCATAAGTTTATCTTTTTGTTGGCACAGCCAATATGCAATCTGATCATCACATATATATCATTATTCCTTCAGTACCTAACAGCAGTTTTTTTTTTTTTTTGGTCTTATTCTCTAAATTACATGAATCAATTTCACTATTCACGTCTCTAAATTCTCTCCTTTTCATTTTCAAAAAACTCAAACTTTAAAAATCAATTACTTTTTTATTTTAAGTCAAAATAGATTTTTTTAATAAAAAAAATTACATAGAATAATGAGAGAAAGAAAATAAGATTTATATTACTATTTTTTTCCTAAAACATTTCTAGTTTTTACAGTCTTTAATTATCACAATTCATTTTGAGCTAAACACACAATTTAAAAAATTAACTCATTTTCAATCGACATGTTTTCAAAATTTCAATTTCAATTAGTATTCTAAACTGACCCTAAGAAAATGTTTGGTGAATGAGTTTAGTTTAAAATTTTTAAGTTTCAATAGTAATTTTTCAGAAAAGACAAAAAAATTTTTTAGAAAAGACAAAAAATTTTCTAAAAATTTTTTTCAGAAAAAAACAAAAATCATGATAAAAAAAAGTACAATTTAGTTTAAGTAGAGATGGAAATCAAACTCACCCAAATATCTAATAGCCAACTATAATTTGCACAAAAATATACCTTGTGATTATCAATGAGGCAACGAAACAATTCTTGTAATTGTCAACAATGCTAGTACTGATCGAGTTACAAAGAAAGATAAGGTATAAATAAGCGATCCGATATTTAGTACTTTTCTTGTGCAGAACTTTATCCTTCTCTTGTTATATTAATTGTTATATTTCGTTTCTTACAAGCCACTTTCAGATACAGACACATAAGTATATGGACATGAATTTTCGAATTGGCCGTACGTAGTTGACGAGACAAACCTACGTCGTCAACATTATTATCTTTAATTATACGAATATATTGATATAAGTGAGATATAACCAACGGTACTTGAGTTATTTTCTGTTTTTTTTTTTTTTCCCACAAATAACATTTTATTTCGTAACTATTTGTATCTTAAAATTTAGAGTTTAAATCCAGCAGTTCCAAATTCCAAAAGAGAGAGAGAGATATGGTTTTAACTTATGAGAACGATAGTGGACCAAAACACTTTAGAGTGATTTTGTTTGGTTAACGTAGATGATTTATATAGTTATATACAAAT
The DNA here is from genome assembly GCA_025413485.1 of Ficus microcarpa. Lineage (NCBI taxonomy): Eukaryota > Viridiplantae > Streptophyta > Magnoliopsida > Rosales > Moraceae > Ficus > Ficus microcarpa. The sequence goes on from CM046383.1 coordinate 3,102,160, forward strand.
CAATATAAGTTGGATATTGTCTAGCTTCTTAGGTCAAATAATGGTAGCGGAAAAATAGTTAGGTGGATTCTCAGTGGGGTTATACTTAGTAGTTTTATTTCTTATATATTTTTAAAATGATATGACTTGTCCCCTTGTTAATATATAAACACATATATCAAAATACTACTCCAAGTTTTTCCACACAAAAAAAAAAAAAAAATACTAGCTAGTTAAAGAATCCTAAAGGGATTAATTTCGTATGTCCGTTTTTCATTTCTTCTAGAACATATATACACTCAAACACACGTATACAATAGTACTTGTTTGCCTATGAATATATATATATATATATATATATGTATGCAACTAAGAATTTTAACATTAAACTCCGCATATCCTTTCACCACATAGCTAATATACACAATTTATAAAATGTATCCCCCACCAATAATAATACCTTCTTATGGTAAACTAGCTATTTCTATATATATTAGCTAGATCTCGAAAGACTTTCCCAGAGCCAATTAGAAGCCCTAGCTAGCTGATTTGGCAGCTTAAAAGGTCAGGAACAGAGACACAATTAATGGCCGATTATAGAGAGGTTAGTAGCTGGTAATTAGTACATATCTCGCTAGTTTTATTTGCGTAAGAATAATGTTAGAAATACCAAATGATCCAATCCTATCATACAAACGCGATCTTTCAATTCATTAACGAATTTATATACTTGTGTTTATTTTTTTTCTTTGCTTAATTCTGTTTGGTTGTGCAAATCAGGGATATAATTGAGCAATCAACTGGACTATTTGGTTCCTCCATTGAGCTCCTCCACACGGCTTTTGGCTTCGGCCTAACGCTGTTGCTCACTCATGTCGGATTCAAGTACCAAGGCTCAGCCACGACTCTTTTCCGAGAACACGGCTTAGTTATCTCTCTGTTCATTGTTGACGTCCTTATCTATGTCGTTGCTATTGTGAACGAGGCTGCGAGAACTACTAATAGTAGTACTAGTACTACTATTAGTTGCAGGGGTTAAAACACAAGACCTGCGTACAAACACATTTTTTTCATTTCCGGGGCTATAGGCTGCGAGTTACTTCTATTCATCCTCGTAACTCACGTTCTTATTTGGTTTGTGCTTAACATGTTTGTGTTCTTGTTTTTTGAGGTGCAACGTCGTTGGCACCAACAAATAAACGAGCTACTCCCGACCGTCACATCTTCTATCCTTGTACCCGCGCAAAAATTACTTGATTCACAACATGTTTTGGCCTCTCTATGGTAACGGTGTTTGGGTGCTAGCCAGATTATACTACTGGGGACAGGAGGTTTTTGCTGCTTATCCCTTGTTTACTCGCGGAATTCGTGTGGAACAAGATCAAGATGTTGACGTTGGTGATGGAATATTTTGTAACAATTTGTTCAACTCAGCACTTTCTGAAGAATCATGGTTTCTCAGGATTTATAATGGCGTAATTTGTTTTTCTTCCATTGGTAGATCTGTGGAACATCAAGCTGGTGGTGATGTTCAGATGACACATATGGTCTAGCTAGTTTTCTGTTTTATATGTACATATATATAATTTTTGAGGATATAAGCAATATGGAAGTTAATACCTCAAAAAGGGTATGTAATTACCAAAGCTAATTAGATTACATGACCACACCAATATGTGGTGTAATTTTGATCAGTTCGAGCAATTGAAATTTGTCATTATATATATATGTGTGTGTATATCTTTCAACAATAGTTTTCTTTCAACAATAGTTTTTTAACGGTCATACTATCATATATACTAAGTAGTACTTGTGCATTATCTTTGTCAATCTTTTAGTTCCCGTTTTATCCTTCCCCATGGTCGTCAAAAAATAAAAATAATAAAAAAAAACAAGCCTTTAAGGAAGATATATGAAGCCAATCAAACACTGAATTAATTTATAAATTCTGAAATCATTTCTTTTTTTAATATGAAATTTATAAGAATTTATGTTTTTAAGAATTGATGATCATGTCTCTTTACATATTATTAAGTTATGTCCATTTATTTCAAAATCTTTAATCACCTTCTCCATTTCTTTCTAAGTAAATGCATATAATTATCATCACCAATTTTATATATGTTTATATGGAGGACAAATATGATGACATATGCATGCATATGTAATTAGGAAAGATCACGGATAACTGATAGTCTGATACCAGAGAATTAGTTGACTGTTGACGAGGAAAAAAAAAAAACATAATAATTAGAATAATTTACTGGCATTACGATGAATCAATTGTCAATGGGATTCCAATATTCCATTACGTTAATTATTGTACCGCACGCAGCACCCTCTCGTGCACGTGCCATACATACGGAGAACACACAAAAAACAAAATAATCCAATATTCCAGGAGGAAGGACACTATGCACGAGAGCATTGGCAAATAATAATTGTTTAGACTTTTTAATTAAAAAAAAAAAACTAAATTAGTACTACATCATGTTTCAGTTGATGTTAGTAATTAATTATGATGATCAAAAAAAGAAATTACAAATTTTTAAAATTCTCCATGTTTTTTTCTCTAATCTTTAGTAATAATCCAACGACGGAGTTCCCTATTTATAAAAAGAAATTAAGAGAACCGAAATTGTAAGTGTAAAATCCTCAAAATATCCTTACTAAAACAACTTCAAATACTATAGATGCCAATCTGCATTGTTTCTGTTTAACGCATTTTTTTTGTAAGGTATTAATAACTAAGCTTTATGGTTTAAGGAGAACAGAAACAAAAAGCTCTACTCAGATATAAATAAATATATATATATAACATATTAATTGTGTGTATTATATAAAGTAATAATATTGACTTTCCAGTTCATGCTTTAGTACAAGCATAACCTTTTATATGTGTGTCTATTACACACATTTATATATGCATATCAGAAATTAATTGGATCAGTTTTCACTGTAAACATTAATAAGCTGCTGGTCAGTGCCAGCTAGATTACATGAGGAGGCTTGGTCAAAAATTTCGGATAAGATATCTTTGAATAGTTAATAACTAACTACATGCAACATATATATATATATATTCATTAGTTTTTGCATAAATATTTCATTCACTAAAAAATTATTCTTCAAATAAAAGAACGTGATGACGTTAATCCAGATAAAAAGAAAAAGACCAATATTATATTTAATTTGTTCTCCTTTCTAAGTCAGAAATCCTGGAACTGGTGTGTTTCATATATATTCCCTTTTGATTAATACTTTTTTTAAAACTAATTTAGGGCCGATGAATGATTTTGAGTTGAAATTTTTAAATTTAAATAATAATTTTTGTTGACTTTTTAGAAAAGATAAAAAAAATTTTAGAAAAAATAAAAATTTTTTTCAGAAAAAGATAAAAATTTGAGTTTAAACTTAAGAATCAAACTAGCCTTATACTTCTTGTTAAACTTTTCAAGGGGACGTTTGGATCATGAGTTTAGTTTAAGATTTTTAAGTTTTAATAGTAATTTTTGTTGATTTTTTAGAAAAGATAAAAAATTTTTCACAAAAAAATAAAAATCATGATAAAAAAATATGATTTAATTTAAAAACTCTTGATCCAAACACCCCAGTTTAACATTCATTTTTTTTTTTGTTCCAATATTCAGCTTGGCGACATTAATTATATTTTCTACTGCAAAGGTACAACTCGCACTTCAAGCTAGAAAAACCAATAATTCAGGTCGGCAACGTACTAACAAATAATTTAAACTAATAGAAAAACTTCTAGAGGAAAAACGTCTTTTTGCAATATATGCACTAAAGCAATTAATTGCAATATTCCTCGATAGAGCTGCTGATTTTGGCAGCTTTTTTTTTTTGATAGATTGCTGATTTTGGCAGTTGACTTTTATTAATGCAGCCGACGACCTGATTTTTCTATTTAAACTAGATTCCAACTTTTATTTTCTTTTTGATATCTTATGGGAACTACTTAGGATTTCAATATATATATTTATATATATACAATGTAACGTAATTCATAACTTTTAACTCTCCACCTTGAAGTTTGTTGTTGGCCAGGCCGTTGAGAAGTCTCGCCCTAACTTTTAGTTTCTGTATATGCATAAAAGATCCATATATAGACATATGTATGTATATCTGATTATCGCAGCAAATAAGCTCTATATTGTCTTTGGTAGCAACAAATAAGCTCTAAATTAGGAAGCTGATGCAGTAAACCATGTCCCGTGGCTGTGAGCAAGAAAGGTTTGACAACAGATTCTCAACTTCCAACAAATGTTTTTCTTTTTTTTTTTTTTTTTTTGGTTTCAGCTTGGAATTTCTTTATTTCTTTATTTATTTATTTTTTGCCTCCTTATTAGATTCATCAAATCGAGCTTTGATAAACGTGACTTACGTCCTTTATTCATGATCATATTTCAGACAAAATTAAACATAAAAAAAGATTTAAAAAGATAGATTCAATATCGTATGACCGAGCATGCTAAGACAGCTTCATGCACATGCAAACTGTACATATAATTAATTAACAATCTTTTTTTTAGGGATTTAAAAAAATGCGACAAAAATGCCTTCTTGAATCTACCTTTTGCTGTTTTGTTGTTATTTTTCTTCCTTTTTCATATATACTAATTGACGAGTATACACAGACAAACAAAGTAAGGCAAAACAAAAGTAAAATATATATATATGCTAGGTGACTGGAATGTCCCGTGACAGCCTTTGAGATGAAAAATCATCATAAATTCATCCTTTTAAAGTACAGTACAGATTGTATATGCATAACCGAGTATGCATATCATCTATTTAATTTTCTTTTCTCTCTCTCAATTTAGCTTATTTTTGTACGTAGTACTGCAAGTCATATTGATCAACAACAACAACAACAACTTCATGAATATTCCTCCAAAGACCTCCACACAGCATTCGGCTTCATCATCGGACTCCTGCTCACCCTCGTCGGAGTTAAGTATCAAGGCTCCGGCACAACCCTCTTCATACAAAACAGACAAATCGTGTCGCTTTTCATCATGAGCATAAGCCTCTACGCCACGGCGTTGGTGAAGACGACTCTTGCATCAAGAAATGACAATCATCAAAGCTCAAACTCTTATTTGGCGATTTTTCTTATCACCGGAACCTTTGCTTCTGAGTTGCTTCTCTTTATTCTTCTCACTCCCATAGGTTGGTCGTTGCTTAATATTCTTGCATTAGTTTTTCTAGCGGTGCAATATGGCTGTCACCAAACTGGTACTGACCGTACTACTACAGAACTGGTCCCAAACTCGGTGCGAAGCTTGTTCGCAGCCATTTTTAACATGTCTACTTCAACTCCAACAACCACCGGATCAGGTACTAATAGTCATGATGTCCAGATGCCCAACGTCGTATAACAATCCCGCCAAAAAAAAATAATAATAATTATAAAAATAACAGCATGAGTTAACTTTTCTGTTTTTTTCCCTAATTATTGATTTTTATGCTCATTCGTGTACATGTATGTTAGTATTTATTTTTATTAAAAAAGTTTACTATTCTGCTAGATATCTTGATGTATATATACAGTTATTCAAATGGAAAAGATTATACGTGACAAACGTATACAAATTATTAAAAAGCTCCTTTTGTTGAGAAGGTGTCTTATTAGATATATTAATACTTTTTGCGTGCATGATCAGTGAAGTAAAGTAAGTAATTAGTGACGTATTTTTAAAACTAAAACTTGTATGATATGATTACTTTTTAACTATTTTTTCATATTATTTTGACCGAATATACCTGTCTTTTTTTCTTTTCGAAAAATATATGAATTATTTGTAACAATCTATATATAAACTTGTATACGCACAGTCGATACGACAAACCATAATCGTATTAAATAGCATTTGTGATCTAGGCCGAAGTCAACATTCAGACACCCATAAGTTTACTATTGAACATGAAATAAGCTTTTATATATGTATCAACGTTCAATGGCTCCTGATCGTATAAGTCATTCAATATAACCTTTTTTTTTTTTTTTTAAATTTAATGCAACCATGAAAAGGGCAAGGACTGATTTATAGTCCAAATACTAAACAAGAAAAGATTTTCTTTTCTTTTCTTTTCCTTTTTTTTCCTATTTATTTTGTCAATGAAGCGTAATATTATAGCCTTCTTATACACTAATGTCATAACCCCATTTGAGTTTTTTTTTTATTTTTAATGGCCTGTTTGGGTTTGTATTATATTTCAGTTTAAAAATATAGAATACAATATGTATTTGGACGTATCTTTATATATTATATTTAAAATATAATGTGTGTTTAAATTATTTATATCTCAATAATCATTTTAACGTGTATTGATAAGAGAGATAATATGTTATGTGTTAGGAAAAAAAAAATAAATAGGAAAATAAATAAATAATAACATAAACATAAGATATAATATATTATGTTGAAATATAATGGAAGTTCTAGACCAAACATAAATATTTTTATGGATGATACGATTGATGTAGAAGTTTCCTTTAAATGGTAATTGTTTATCAGACCATATATGCTAGTTATACACTGATTCAAGATCATGATATTCAATCCAACGAAAAAGAAGATCATGATATTCGCGTTGATAAAGACATCTCTGACAAATTCAGTCTTTCCCTCAACTTTTTTGTCTCCTGTAATACAATGATTTCGTAACAGACAAATCCCTACCGTCTTAAACAAGTTACGAAAATTTATGGTGTAAAACTGTTATGTATTTTGAATTTTAAATTTTTTTACTTAAACACTTATAAAAGAGATCATTTAAAATTTAATCCGACGATTAAAAAATTATTGCGTTCATCATACTAACATAAACGATTGCCTTAGCATATAATTTAAAAAAAAAAAAAAATTGTTGCACTCTATGTCAGTATGACTACTGCGTCACGTATCTTTGGCATATATCGGTCTCATTTTCTTTTCGAGCATTCTATAATAGAAATATAATAGATTTTTTTTTGATAAATTTAGAAATATATTAAATCTAATCACAATCATATCGATATTAAAAATTCAAAATTTATTTATGTAAAAATGAATTAATCTAATTATACATATTCAACGGTTCAAAAACAGCAATAAATATTATAAGAAATGAGTTTTAGCTTATGGTATAATTCTTTTTGTCTTTTTGTCTCTCTTTTTTTTTTTTTTTTGGAATAGCAATCTATTATTAGGCAGAAGCCTCAAACGAAACGACATCAGAGACTACAGACGGAGTCTCATGAATCCAAACCTTAGTACAATTAGAGTTAAAACCAAACTTAGCTAGAAGATGAGCTACCTGATTGGCAGCCCGACGAATATGGTTCACCCCTATACTCTTTAGCTGAAACAACAATTGTCTCACGTCTTCCATAATCGGACTTTCCTCAGCGAGTTCCCGTTCCTCCGTAACAGCCGAGACAACATTTATTGCATCCGTTTCCACCTCAATGAGGACACTCTCCAATTCCTTTGCAAGCAATAACCCTTCACGAAGAGCAAAACATTCGGCCACAAAAGGAGAAAACGTCCCTTTCACAGTCTTTGCCATGGCTCCTACTATGCTCCCTTTTTCATCTCGAATAACAACTCCTATGCCAATATGGTCCGATCCTGGAGATACCGATGCGTCAACGTTTAGTTTATAATGACCCGATTGAGGGGGAGACCACACATCCGAACCTGTGGCTTGTTCTTGAGACAACACTTGATTCAGGATCTGTCATTCACCGAAACTGGCAATACCCAAATCAAGAATAGTAAACGGATCTCCATTCTCCCCCCCATGAATAACCTTATTTCTCTCTCCCCATAATCTCCAGGCAATCCAACACACCAAAGCAAAATCTTCCGTTGAAAGCTCTGACTGCAGACATCTCAGAAAATCTGAAAATGGGGCCTCCCTCCTTTTCTCCACCACTTCCCAAAACCGCGAGAGCTTCCATACTGCTAAAGATATCGGACAATCGAGAAGCGCATGTGATATTGATTCCGTCCTTCTTTTGCATCTCGGGCACACATCATCACAATTGATCCCTCTATACCGCAATGAACCCATCGTAGGGAGGATTTCATTGAATGCACGCCAGATAAACACCCGGACCTTAGGTGGAATTGGAAGGTTCCACATTTTCCTCCACCATGTAGTATCCAAGTTGCCATTAGAGGAAGATTCCAGGCGTCTAGACTCCATAACAGCCCTATACCCCGATCGCACCTTATAAAGGCCCCTGTGATCAAAATGCCATGCCCATCCGTCCCCTCCCTCTCCATTGCCAAGAGGGATTCCTCGAATGAGCTCTTGATCGATCGGCCAAAGTATATCTTCAATCTTACTCATATCCCAAGCGCGATGCCCGTCCATCATCAAGTCAGCAACTCTCAACGTCTCCCCTCCCACTGGCATATTAGTAATCACACGGAATGAAGATGGTCTAGGAATCCAAGGATCAGTAAAGACCCGCGTAGATAGCCCATTCCTGATACGCCGACGAAGACCAAGTTTAATGACCTGTCTACCCCACAGAATACTCCTCCAGAGGTACGACACACCACTCCTAGCTTCAGCCTCAAGAAAATCAACTTCTTTAAAATACTTATCCTTTAGAACTCGCGCAACTAAGGAGTCTGGACTTTGTAAAATTCTCCAGGATTGTTTTGCCACCATTGCTTGATTAAAAGCCGAAACATCCCGGAACCCCATTCCACCCTCCTCCTTCCTCCTACATAGCCTCTCCCACCGCCACCAATGGAGTTTCTTTGACTCACTTGCACCCCCCCACCAAAATCTTGCCATCATAGCTTGGATGTCTTCACACAAGGACACAGGAAGACGAAATACACTCATTGTATATGTGGGGACCGCTTGTACCACCGTCTTAATAAGGAGTTCCCTACCACCTATAGAAAAAAGTTGTCCACGCCATACCTGCATTTTCTTCCACACTCTCTCCTTGATCAACCTAAAAGCCTCTCGTTTTCCCCTCCCCACCAAAGTAGGCAGACCCAGATATTTGTCATGGGGTTGTGATTGCTCCAAGTCCAATAATTGGAGAATAGAAGTTCGCAGTTCATCCCGAACATTCTTGCTAAAGGTAATAGCCGATTTCTGCATATTGATAGACTGCCCTGATACCCTTTCATAGGTTGCTAGAATTTCATGGATTCGCAAACATTCGTCAATAAAAGCTCTGCAAAACACAAGACTGTCATCTGCAAAGAGGAGATGACTCACCTTGGGACCAGTGCGCGAGCAAGAAAACCCCGAAATACAGGACTCCCTCTCAGCAGATAGGAGAAGACTCGAAAGACCTTCAGCACAGAGTAAAAAAAGATAGGGAGAGAGAGGACACCCCTGCCTCAGTCCACGGGAGGGTGCTAGTTCTCCACATGGTTCCCCATTAACCATGAATGACAAAGTAGACGTAGTGACACAATCCTCTACCACTCTAATCCAAGCATCCGGAAACCCCATCTTCCGCATAACCCCGAAAATGAACGGCCATTCTATACGATCGTATGCTTTGCTCATATCCAGCTTCAGTGCCAACCAACCTTTCCCACCTTTTCGAATCTTACTTAATGAGTGCATAAGTTCAAAGGCTACTATGACATTATCCGTGATTAGCCGACCCGGAACATAAGCGCTTTGATTAGCTGAGATAACAGCTGGTAAAATGTTCTTCAAGCGAGACGCAAGAACCTTGGTGACAATCTTGTAGACAATATTACAGAGACTAATGGGTCGAAAATCCCCCATCTTCCTAGGATTAGCCACTTTAGGAATGAGAGCAACATTAGTATTATTAAAAGGCCGAATAGAATGTTTACCTTCAAGGACACCAATGCACACTCGAGCAATCTCAGGCCCTAGCACCGGCCAGTTCCTCTGGAAGAATACAGCATGAAATCCATCAGGACCCGGGGCCTTGGTAGGCCCCATTTCAAAAACTGCACGCCTAATCTCTTCTACAGCATAAGGAGCCAATAGAGAATCTCTCATCGATCTAGTAATCCTCCCCTCTATACAGTTTGCCACCATCTCTACTTCGGACAATTGAGGCCTCGAGGATGAAAAAATTTCCGAAAAATAAGTGGTAACAACTTCGTTTATCCCCTTCTCGTCCTCCCACCATTGACCCTCCTTGTCCTCCAACCCCCGGATCTCACTTTTTTTCCTCCTGGAAGAAGCTTTAGAATGAAAGAATTTGGTGTTCCTATCCCCGTTTTTCAGCCATTCCACCCTAGATCTCTGACGCCAATATTCTTCCTCCCATCCTAGCACTTTATCAAGCTCCTTCTCTGCCTCATGGATTCTGTTCATCGACTCTTCATCACGAGGCCCGTTATGCAACCTTTCCACCACCTGCTGAATCTGAGATACTTTCCTCGGAATATTGCCGAACTCCTCCATACCCCACCTTCTAAGTGCTCCAGCACATGACCTCAATCCAGTTGTTAGACAGTTAGGCGAGCCATCTAGATGTAGATTCTGCCATAGATCCTCAACAATCTTGGAGCAGTCCTCATGTTTAACCCATAACGGCTCAAAACGAAACCTACTCACTTTCCTTTGACCGGCCTTCATCCTTTTCGGCACAAGTTGGAGTAGTACGGCCCTATGATCGGACCCCCAGAAGTCCAACACTATCACCTTAGCTTTCCTAAACTGAAGTTGCCATTTGGTATTAGCCATAAATCGATCAAGGCGAACTTGGATGTTTGCACTCCCGCTCCGTCGATTATCCCACGTGAATTTAGGACCAACATATCCCATATCAGACAAGTCGCACTAATCCAACGTCTCCCTAAATAGTAACATGTCACTAAGGGACCTCTCGCCGCCGCCCTCCGCTTCTAATGGGTTCAAAATCTCATTAAAGTCACCGCCGCAAATCCATGGTACCTCCGGGTTAGTACGTAACCGCTTTAACAATTCCCACGCCTGCCGTCGAGCTTTCTTTTTAGGTGGCCCGTAAAATCCCGTAAACTGCCATTTCTCCCCATAATCGCAGGTAATGTCAGCATCGATATGGGAACATGAATAGCTTCGCAAACTGACCTGCCATGCCTCCCTCCAAAGTAGTACAAGCCCGCCACTTCGGCCAACACTATCAACGACAATCATGCCTTCAAACCCGAGTCTTCTTTTCAGACTTACAACCTTCTGTCCATACAGCCTGGTTTCCGAAAGGAAAACCAATCCCGGGGAAGTGCTCCGAATTAATTTCCGGAGCTTATTGAACGCTCGAGGATTCCCCAAACCCCGAGCGTTCCATGATAATACACTCATCGATCCCGGCGGGGCTGTGACACAGCCTCCGCCTCCTCCGTAGCTCCCGTCGTAATGGCCTCTAATTTCCTGACTTTAACCGCCTCTCCTGGTATACTCTCCATCTCTATTTTCCTTTTAACGGTTTTCTGTTTCATAGGTGCATGAGATGGCATCCCACTAATACCTTTAAGTCTTGCTGCTTTTTTCCACTTTCCCCCACTCTTTTTGGTTACATCTGCACCACCGATTGGGACAAGGGGAATATTAACTCCATTGGCTTCCTTTCCTACAGCACCATGCACGTCACCCACTAATAGCTTCATTTTTGTGCATGGAGAATGAAACACGTCGGCCAACCCATTCTCATTATGCTTATATTTGAAACGCACCGTTTCACTAAAGTCATGCCCATCTCCCACGTGATCCGCACGCCCGACAAAGTCATCCAAATGCTCCCCATTAATAACTGAATTAATACCCATTACAGTTTTAAAACTTTCCCCATATTCCCTCCTAGTTTTCGAATTACTTACCGGATTTGGCTCCATTGAATCCGGAGGGGGTGATTGCAACGGATCCCTTTCCTTCGTCGCTGACTGCAACGGCTCCCTTTCCTTCGCCGCTGATTTGGAAAGTTTCCCAAAATCGCACGGATTCTCCGGTTGTTCTCGCGCGTGAGAGGGCACTCCTTCATCATCCGCCGCCGTTTCGGACGACGTCCAAGATGCGCTCGGGTTATCCGCCAGTCCCGTCACAGTCGAACGCCATGCCGCAGGTTTATTCTGATCGCCACGACCAGTACGCCAATCTCCATCATTCTTACGAGATCCTGACGACCGGTTATCAACCCGTAAATCCGAATTGTAGGCGAGCCGGTTAGAGCTTCGTATACTCGCCTCCGAACATTCCAACCTCCCATGACCAATACGTCCACATCCATAGCAAAAGTCCGGCAGCCTCTCGTATTGGAATGACGCCCACACCGTAGCACCCTTGCTTCCAAATCTTACCGTCGCTCCCCGCCTGAGAGGTTTGGAGATATCCACCTGCACCCTTAGCCGCATATAGATCCCATGGCACCGCCCATTTTTGTCATCCTCGACATCTAGAAACTTCCCAATTCCGTTGCCAATCTTTTCACCGATCTCCCGAATCATCCCATCGAACGGGAGATTATAAACTCTAATCCAAAAGCATGAAAGACTCCAGTTGTTCCATTGCAGTGCTTCATCCCCGTTCACAGCCTTCAGTAACAGGAGTGACTTATTAAAAGACCATGGTTCCATCGCAAGAATCTTGGCCCTATCCTGCTCCTTCTCGAACGAAAACAAGAGAGTGTCTCGATCTAACACCTGCGCAGAAAACTCCCCAGCCGTCGCCCACAGCTTCTCCATGGTGGCCATTACCGAATTTTTATTATAGGGTTTCGAGGATAATATCTTCCCCATCTGCCCGAATCTCGCCAACTTTCGCCCTTTCTCCATAACTTCATCCGGGATGCCGATGACCGTGGCTTCTTCGTCTGTAATGGAGAACGAACCAAGACGCCCAACCACTTCCTCCATGGTCGGCTACACAACTCTCACCTTGCGGAAGAGACACACCCTCTCATAGAAACCTAGAGAGACGTCCTTTTGTTACATTTTTGTCTCTTTTTTTTTTTGGGCTTGGAATAAAAACTTTTTTCAAATATTTAATAGTATTTAAGTCTTTTTGATTTCACTCTAATCCAGCAGGTGTCAAGGGGTGGAAATTGAAATCAGTAGGAAGGCTGATGGGCCTCTTATGAATGATATAATGCCGCTACCCACTAGCTGAAACGCTGGGCACTTTTTTTTTTTGGGGTGGGGTGGGGGGAGGAAAGAAAGAAACTTTCATTAATTATGCTATCTTTGGTAGGGATGAAAAATGAAAGGTGGGAAGAAGACAGAAGGATTGTCTAGCAGAAATGAAAAATCATGGTGTTTAGTTTGAGTGATTTTTGAAGGGGGAAAAAAAGGATTAAAAGTTTTTCGGTACCTCGTTAAAATCTCTTTAGAAATTGGAGAGAACAATGAGGAGAAAACTTTACCAAATTATATATAAAAGTAAAAAAAATTTCTAAACAATCATTAAAAACCCTTGAAGACAAAAGAAAATACGAGTAAAACAGTAATTACATGATTTTTTTTTTTTGCAATACCTAATAATAAATTAATATTAACTTCTTTACTCATAATACCTAAAATATAAAGATATTAAAATCTCGTTTGTCTCTTTCTTTCTCTAATCACATTTTTCCTCTTCCTATTGTTTTCTTTCATTCTTACAAAACTTAACGACACTCAGCTTCAATAATAATAAAAGATACAGGAGGTTGGGCTTCAAGCCAAAATCTATCCTCCATTGGCCACTTTTCTTCTGCTCTTCTTTGGTCCATTTCTATTATTTTAGAGTTCCCAGCCTCTGATTTCCACAGATTTATGTACCCTTTTCTGTTGAACTTATTCTTGGCCTTTCTTGGCTTTTGGCTGATCTTTGACTTTTGTTGGATGCTCTTCTTTGTGTTCTCCTATTTTATTAATGGAATTGCTCTTCTTCTACAATGATCCAATAGGGTAATATGTATATCTCCTCTCCCAGTACAGTGCAACGTCCCATCGATGTTAACATCAGACAAGACAACCTCTCTGAATGTGTCACTCAAAACCCTATGGCTACTGGGGAACAATATTCTAAATTATAGTGCATTATCATGAGATCCTCAGATATACTAGCTAGCTAGCTAGGCTCTTGGGAAATCCTTAATGGCCCTAAAAGTTTTCAATCTCTCTCTCTCTCTCTCTCTCTCTCTCTCTCTCTATAAATATATGTATATATACACATATTTGTATGTCTGTCAAGAGTCAAGAGGGCGAGGGAGGAGAATATTTGAACAAACCAACGACATTACTAACTTACTGCAAGTTTACTAGAAGAGAAGATGGCAGATGGGCAACAAAGGTAAGTGGTCCCTATAATTGAGTAATCGTCTTCTACTTTAGAAACCCATCAACATTAGCCATCCTCAGGACTTTTCTTTTTGTTTTGTTTTGTTTTTTTTGTTTTTTTTGTTTTTTGAGACTCATTCTGATATTGCTTCTTGATTATGTTTCCGACTGATCATGAATGTCATTTCCTTTCCCTTCCCTTGATCACATGCCATCTTTCTATCAAACGAACAATTTCCATTTCTTTTAAATTGAACAAACCATGCCCCAAAATCTCCTTTGTCAATTCGCAATATTAATAATGTTGTTGTTGTCACTGTAATGTATAGTCCTCAATCTAATACATAAATGTGTCCAACATGAAACCCCAAGGGTAGCTTATGTGGTTATAAAACCTAGAATCTGAAGGATTCAAATGGATAGTTTGAATTTTATAAAGGACAGTTTCTCAAGGCCATGCCTCTTATTATAAATACTAGTGACTTATCTTAATCTGTGTAAATAAACTTTTGAAAATAATGGTGCATAGATCCCGTAAGATTAGTTGGACTCTCATCCGACAAATCCATTAATTAACAAAATAAAAGTGGCAATAATGAATCCATTTTAATTTTCAACACTAGTTAGTTGGACTCTCTTGTTGGTTTGACTTATATTTGGTTACCAATTTTGCTTGTTTATTGAACTAACTAAATCTCATTTTCTTGGTTTTTGTTTGTACAAGTTACGAGCTGCAACATCTTGGTGGTTCCTACAAAGAACTCCATAAAGCGTTTGGCTTTATCCTGGCGACGCTAAGCCCCCTTTGTTGGATTCAAGTATCAAGGCTCTAAAAATCCCTGACCGTATACTGCTCAAGTACTCGTCACATTCAAGTACGTTTAACCTCGTATGTGGAATCACCGCGGTTGAGCTGATACTCCTCATCCTCGTCACCCGATTTTGGGGGGTTGCGGCGATGAATTCCTTCAGATTCATAATCTACAAGGTCCTAAGTCGCTGACACAACATTTTCTATAATCTTTGCATGCAATGATATTCATGAATATGGTCATGGGGTGCTAACAAATTTACGTGACTGGGACCAACAAATTGCTTTTGGCAGATTGTTTAATCCGTCACTGCAGCTTTATGATGACAATGAAAATTCTTCAAATATTATAGATCAGATATTTGCCAGGTTTTCTAATTTTGCTGATCAGGCTACTCATGTGGAAGAACCTGAGACCGAGGGTGATAATATCCGGATGTCTCAACCTGTGAAAATGTCTATCACGTTATTCCTACTCTCTCTCTCTCTAGAGTTGGTGTACAATGTTTATCATTTCCCCTTCGCCTGTTATGTTGGGAAATTTAGGAGCAAAGCATTTGCTTTTACGTTTAGAATAGTCATTGATACTAATGTATTGTCCTCCGAAAAGTTTGTGTTGGGTAAATTAGAAAATAAATAAAATAAGCAAACAAATAACGTTTTTATATGCTGGGTGTTATTTTGTCTTAAGCCTAAACCCAGCCCATTCAGGATCTGTCAATAGCTGCTATTGGGCTCGCTAATGACTGGCCGAAGTCGAATTAGACTTCGAGTGATTTTTAGCAATTTGCCCCGTAAGCACACCTTTGGATTTAGCCCCATCTATAAGCAAGGAGTCACCTTAGAAAATGCATCACGCAAATTTACCCCTTTCTCAAGGTTCTTTGATTCTCATAGCTTTTGTTTGACAAAAACCCATATTTACTCCTTAGACACTGCCTTGATCCATCACTGATTGACCTCAATCTATCGGGATGATAGATTTTGGCACATGCATGATGAATTGTGATCCAAAAATTAAAAATTAAAAATTAAAAATAAAAATAAAAATCAAAGTATAAATTTAATCACAAATCTCTCTCTCTCTCTCTCTCTCTCTCTTTCTAGCCTTCTGGCAAGTGCTTCATCCGTATGATGGCGGGGTCTATGGTTTGATGGCTGCAAGAAGAGCTAGTGAGAGATGAGAAAGAGGAGGGAAGGAGTAGATAAAACATATTTATTTCTCTTTTTATTAATCTAAAATGACATTTTACTATTGCTCTTTAAAAATTGGTAAAGCACACTCACTCTTTCAACAAGTCAAAAGTCAAATACAATACATCTTACTAAAATTGTCCAACCGGTTAAAAAAAAAAAAAAATCTATGATTACCACTGATACTTTACCAGATGCCAATGGAATCAACATTAACCCTTGACAATCTCACGTCGTCGGGTAATACGGTATTTACTTTTGATACTCTACCATATTATTTTTTGTTTTCAGCACAAGATGTCAATAATCTCTAACATCTATCACCGGAGAATAATATCTTTTTTTTAATTTTAGATTTGATTTTTTTTTTTATGTTTTTTTTAATATGCTTGTTTTTTGTTTTTATTTTTACCTTACTATTTTAGCTCTTTGAAAACCTTCAAATCCCATTCTCATATTAATATCTATATAAAAATATATAATTTAACATAATACTCAAAACTGTGTATTTTGTGCTCATAAACGTAATCTAATAGTAATTTCACACTTAATTCTACCTTATGATGTAGAGTTCAAATCCCCTCACCTCCAAATTTAAAAAAATTGTGTATTTTATAAATGTGATGGGAATCAACTTTAATAACGAAGCTCATAATAGTGTTGTATGGTAATCGTACAATAGGGCTTTGTAAGATTGAGCTCTTTATATGGATGCCACAAATCTATGACTTATGCCCCCCTCTATATATATATATATATCTCAAAAAATGCCATGACATGTCAGGCCACTATGTTTAGAATATCACATATATATTCAAGATACCATATGGCACCACACTGTGACACCAATTGGTAATCATGATACTAACTTGGTAACTAATCTGAGATATACCACCCGATTACTATTGGTATCCACATTTTGACCGGTAACCATGGACAGAGGGAGATAGAATCTAGTGGGGGCATGTGCCCCCACTGACATGGCAAAAAGGAAAGTATAAGCAATAGTTTACCAGCTGGGCTTAACTCATCTGGGCTTTTTCTTTGTTAAAGCATTTTATAGGGCTAAATTAATTGGACTTTGAATACTTTCGAACGTAAACCTTTCCCCCATTTATATACATTTCCTTATACATTAACCTTCTAAATAATTATCACACTTTCCCTTATTTAATTTGTCTTTTGAATTTAAACCGTTTTCACTTTTCACAACCTTCATAGTTTACTTCTTCATTTTTTTTCTCCTCTTCAATTTTGGTTTTTGTATGCCATATTATCTCTTTCCCTTTTCGAGAAATTATTCGGTGAATCAGATGTACTACGTCATCGTGTTTATATGATACACTCACCTATTAAAAATTTGACATTTGGACACTTGATCTATGTAAAATTTTTTGTTGTATGTTTCTCTTTCCTAATGTATATTCAGTAAATCTAAAGTGTCATATATATCTCACATAAATCTTTTTATATTAATCAATTAATTTTTTTAAACAAAAATCTTTTAAAGAAAATAATTTTTAATACACTTGAAACCTCCCTAAGATGTTTCTTTCTCTTTTCCATAATATAAACGAAGGCTTTACTGTTGAGAATGAGAAAACTTCTTCATAGAAATAAACTAAAAATCAAGAGATAGAAAAAAAAAAAAAAAAAAAAAAAACCCCTTGATTCAGCTATATGTGTAACTAACAAGACAAGAACTGCATGCTCAATTTGTTTTGTTTTGTTTTGTTTGGTTGTTGTTGTTGTTGTTGTTTTTTTTTTTTTTTTGGGTCCTTGAAATGTAATGAAAACAACTAATAAGAAAAAACTTCATTCTTAAAAAATGATAAATAAATAAATAAATAAAAAGAAAACGAAAATTCAAATATATAGATTTTAAAAGCAAGAATTACCTTTTCAATTTCAAAGTTGATGGTTGTTGATGTATTTGTACATATAGAAATATTTATTTATTGTCTTTCATATATTACCAACATGATCAAATTGCTTTTACGGACGATATATATAAAAATAGTTATATGTGTATTTCTTGATTTTTTTTTTTTTTTACTCTCATTCCACACAATGAAGTTTTCATTAAAATTAATATAAAATAAATTACAATTCCTGAATAAAAAAAATTTAAAAAAAACATCGCAATGTCATTTTTTGTTTTAGATAAATTTAAATGTATGAAAGTTTTAAAAATATAAGTTAATTTTTATTTAAATAATTAATTATATAAGAGATTTAGATGATATATTTATGGTGATTTAGATTTACTAATTAAAGTAATACACATTAGGAAAGAGAAACATATAACAAAACGATGACATGAATTAAAGTGCTAATATGTCAAACTTTAATTGGGTGGGTGTACCACAAAAGCACAATGACGTGGTACACCTAAACTACTGAATAATTTCTCTTTTTTTCTTTGTTTTATATTCTTTTACTTTCTTCTCTGCAACTTTAACATTATTTCTTATTATGTTTTCTTAAAAATATCTTATACTATCCAAGACATTTTTTTATGATACAATCATTTTATTTGATTTTTATTTAAATAATTAAAAAATTTTGTGAATATTTGTGCCCTCACTGAGTTGAAAGTTTGGCTATGTCCTTACTGGTAACCATTGTAAAACTGGCTGGTGACGATGGCCATCCACTAGATTTTCTCATCAAAATAACTTTAAAAAAAAAAATTCACATTTAACTTTAAAAATGTATCCACACAATCGCATTTTTTACATCCTAATGACAGATTTGAAACTACTTACTACACTACACAACTTCTCATCTTATGGGAGAAATCGATCCACTCCTTTTTTTTCTTTTCTTTTTTTTTTTTTTGGTGACACTCGGATTTCCCAACATTGGGTCTACCGTTAATTGTTAGGCCTAAACCCTGCCCACCGATAGTTGTTGGGCTCGGTAACGAGCCGTGGAAGTCAAAATTCTGCAAATTGTTTCTCGAGCCCTTTTTTTTTTTTTTTTTTTTTTTTTTTTTTTTCTGAGTTAGTTTCTCAACTCAAAATCCTGTGCTTTTGATTTTGCACAAGAACATTATCCTCATTGAGGTCTTAAGTTAGGAATCTGCACGATTTGGTCCGGTCCCAAATCGTAAAATTTGGTAGATCTAACCCTTTTTTACCGTTTGGAAAAAAATATATATATAGATTGGTCTGGACCTTTTTTTTTTTTTTTTTTTTTTTTTTTTTTTTTTTTTAACATTGAGACTGGACCAGCTCAGCCCATTTTATTACGGTTTAATCCGGTTTTAGAAACAAAACAAAATAATAATATGAGAATATTAGGTGGAGAGCTTTGAATACTTTCTTATAATTTTGCTTACTCTAATATTAAAATTGATAGTTTTAGTGTTATAAAATGACAAAATTATCAACTTTAATATTATATTTAATATAAATATAAGGAGTTGTTAAATTCGTGGCATTCTTGCCTGTAACCCTTAGACTCCTTTTTTGTGAAACTGGACTGGCGTTCCCAAATTGATTTGATCCTGTGATTTTGTTGTTTTTCTTGCACAACCTCATTTTTAAGGTTCGGAATAAGGTAACTAAGTGATTTATCGTAGACCTTCATTAAAAAATTTTAAAAAAAAATTGAAATCGACAATCTAAGTTGAACAAACTGACTCCAATAACAATAATAATAATAATATAATAATTCATACTCCGGTAGAACTTAAGCTTTTTTCTCCCTCCAAGTTGTAAAATCTTCTAATTGCTACGTCATTTAATTATGTGCATATTTTACTAATGAGAACGTGCAGCCACATTCCACTATTACTAATATTAAAAAGAGAAAAGCGCATACGTATACATTTTCACTCATACTCAATTGACATAACAATCGAATTCATTTGAATTTATTTGATTTTATTTGATTTTATTTTTTTAGTTTATATCGAAGAAGATTTTAGTGTTTTTGAAAATCACTATAGAAAAATAATTACTAAACGCCTTTTTGTTTTTGAAATTCATGAAAAAAGTCTTTCGTGCTCAACTTCTCATATATATATATATATATACACATACATATATATATTCTAAGAACAAAAAAATGATATGGCCATGACAATTATTCTTTGAGATAGTAGCGCTATTAGTCCTCAAAATTTTTGGGTAGTGCTAAGTTAACACTCAAATTTTTGACAATGAGGCCTTTCTCTCTTCATGTTAACTTCATGAGTAGTGCCATATAGATTAATTTTAGTTATGTTTTGCCATGAATGTATTTCTTTTGTCGACCATTAGTGGATGCTAAATTAAAATTAAAAAGACTTGGTATTTTGTCTCTCTCTTTTTTTTTTAAATTATATAGGAAGATTAGTACTTTCTTATACATTTGGTGTCAATTTCTATTGAGACAAAATTATAAGGTGCTGTTAACCAAATTATGGCATATATAGATCAAGATGCATCCTTACTCAAAATTGGAGAGCATTATGTTACTCTGCTTATTATATCCATATAAAAGTAGTGGATGCGTTTGTTAATCCAAAAGCAATATTGTCTCCCATTTGCTTCGGTCACATCATCTTAAAGTGTCCGTACATGAATTTTCTATCGTAGGCTGACTTTTAAGACTGCGTACCAGAATGGCGCGGTCTAATTTAATAATATATATATATCTATTTATATCTATACATGGCGGTGACACTTGTAAAGGGAGAAAAAAACATATATATACATAGAGAGAGAGAGAGAGAGAGAGAGTTGAACAAATCAACTGACAACATGATGAGCTAGTGGCTTCAACGGGCAAACTCTAACGGGTCAAAGGATAAAATATTAAGGGACCGGATTTTCATTTTTATTTAACTTATCAGAGAAAAAAGAAAAAAGTAAACCAGTTAAATAAATTAACAATAGAAAATTGAAAGAGAGAGAGAGAGAGAGAGAGAGATTCAGAGGGGTGGAAAATATATAAAAAGAAATGAGAAATAAAATATTTAGGTGAGGAAAATAAAAAGGAAGAAGGAATATTTTCTTTCATATATCTTGTTTGGTAAAAGAAAAAGAAAAGATTAAGAAAATTGCAATGATACCCTCATATAAATGTGAACATATAAAAGGATTGAGATCAAAATAGTTTTTTGAGGTATCACTTTCTTGTCAAATGTTTCCTTCACACTTTTTTTTTTTTTAAAAATAAAATTGGAAGGATTAAAAAAAGTAGTCATGGATTTATTACTTCATTTCTTTCTAATTTTCCCGCCACGACCTAAGATTCCTTTTTATCTTTAATTATTTGTAGCTTATTTACTCTGGCTAAAAAAATTATTATTTACTTTACCAGGTTTAAAACTATGTTATTTACATTTTTACATATCCTAAAATATACCATTTGCGTTAAAAAAGAGGGGGGGGGGGGTAACGTGGCAAATTAATGAAAAGAAAGAAAGAAGGAGAGAGAAATACCACGTCAAAATTTCATGCTCCCAAATTATCATAGGCTTACTTCTCTTAATCATTTCATTTTTGGTGGTAAAATAGTTTATTCGTTTGTCCATAATATATGAGACTAGATCTTTTTATCGCTGATCTTAGATAATATGGCTGACAGATTTTATTCCGAATGCTATATTTTATGCATGCGTCAAAGCATGATTAAAATTAAAGAAAAAGGAAATTTAAAGAAAACGAGAGAGTTGAGAAAATCAAGTAATTAATGTTGACATGATAAGCCAGCGGCTTCAAGAGGGCCTAAACAGATAAGGTAAATATTTTATGCTAAATAGTTTTTTTTAAACATATTATTTATTGGATGATGTGTTGATTTGGTTGCTGATATTTTCGACATTGGCATTATCAAATTATTTAATGTAAAAAACTTATTTTTACAAGTTTTAAAAGGCCTAAAATACATAAACAGGTATATAAAATTCCAAATACATTTGTTTTCAATTACAACTTTACATCGATATCTATGGGAGATGGCCTTATATATTTATTTTCTATAAGCTATGAATTACTTTGCAAGTAAAATCTAGGCATAGTTTCCGTTTGATTTTTAGTTTGCTTCAGGCTTCGAAAATTTAATTAGCATAAATGAACTGGATCAGATCAAATGGTGATCTCTTTTACTGCGTAGTCACGTGAACTGTTCATGAGGGCGGACTCAATCAAACCATTTTCGACTCACCTAATTAAGACGGACGAATATTCATATTAGGCACATCCCAATATATCATTTTTCACGTCTTTGGAGTCAAGATGACAATACTTTTGTAAATTATAAGACACAAGTTAACACCAATCCACAGCCTGAGAAGAAAACCCGTCATTGTCGCGGAATGTTCCAAGAAATTTACTTGGCCAATCCGCGTTCCACTAACCCAAAAAAAAAAATAAATAAAAATTTTAATTTTGTTTTAATATTTGTTATCATCCATGAGGACGCCAGGTGTAGGGTAGTTGCGGTCAAGAATAAAACACCATCTAATTGAAATGCACCATTCGTTTTCAAGCAAAAAAGAAATTGAAAAATAAAATAAAAAATAAAAAAATCTAATTATATAAACGACCTCATTGGATTTAATCGCCCCATTTTCATCGACCTTTTAATTTTGTTTTCATATTTGCTATCATCCGTGATGAGCCAGGTGTATGGTCAATAAAACAGCATCTAATTGAAATCCAGCATTCATCAAATTATATAAGCTACCCCGGCCATAGGCTCATTTTCATTCCCCATTTCTTTCACTGCTAAGCTATCACCACTTCGCATTTTCAACTTATACACAGTAAAAAAGAATCTCTCTCAAAGTCGATAACACTCTGCCAAATTTTATGCACACGCACATTGAGTCAGGAAGTTTTTGCTGTTTATCCCTTGTTTACTCGTGGAATTCGTGTGGAACAAGATCAAGATGTTGATGTTGGTGATGGAATATTTTGTAACAATTTGTTCAACTCAGCACTTTCTGAAGAATCATGGTTTCTCAGGACTTATAATGGCGTAGTTTCTTTTTCTTCCATTGGTAGATCTGTGGAACATCAAGCTGGTGGTGATGTTCAGATGACACATATGATCTAGCTAGTTTTCTCCTTTATATGTACACACACACACATATATATATAATTTTTGAGGGATATAAGCATTATGGAAGTTAATACCTCAAAAACGATATGTAATTACCTAAGCTAATTAGTTTATATAACCACACCAATATGTGGTGTAATTTTAATCAGTTCGAGCAATTGAAATTTGTCATCATACATATATATATATATAGATATCTTTAAACAATAGTTTTTGAAGGGTCATACTATCATATATACTAAGTAGTACTTGTGCATTATCTTTGTCAATCTTTTAGTTCCCGTTTTATCCTTCCCCATAGTCGTCAAAAAATAAAAATAATTAAAAGCAAGCCTTTAAAGAAGATATATGAACCCAATCAAACACTGAATTAATTTATAAATTCTGAATCATTTCTTTTTTGAATATGAAATTTATAAAAATTTATGTTTTTAAGAATCAATAATCATGTCTCTTTGTATATTATTAAGTTATGTCCATTTATCTTGAAATCTTTAATCACATTCTCCATTTCTTTCCAAGTAAATGCATATAATTATCATCACCAATTATATATATACATATAAGGAGGACAAATATGATGACATATGCATGCATATGTAATTAGGAAAGATCACGGATAACTGATAGTTTGATACCAGAGAATTAGTTGACTGCTGACGAGGCAAAAAACTAATAATTAATACATAATAATTAGAATAATTGACTGGCATTACGATGAATCAATCGTCAATGGGATTCCAATATTCCACTATGTTAATTATTGTACCACACGCAGTACCCTCTCGTGCACGTGCGACGCACACGAAGAACACACACAAGAGAAAATAATCCAATATTCGTGGAGGAAGGACACTATGCACGAGAGCATTGGCAAATAATAATTGTTTAGTTTTTTTTAATTAAAAAATAAACTAAATAAGATGATGATTAAAAAAAAAAAAAAAAGAAATCACACATTTTTAAAATTCTATATGTTTTTTTTTTCTCTAATCTCTAGTAATCATCCTATGACAGGGTTCCCTATTAAAAAAAAAAAAAAAAATTAAGATAACCGAAATTATAAATGTGAAATCCTCAAAATACCTTTACTAAAACAATCTCAAATACTACAAACGTCGATCTGCATTGTTTCTATTTACGATATTTTTTCGTAGGGTATTAATTAAGCTTTATAGTTTAAGGAGAAGAGAAACAAAAAGCTCTACTCAGATATAAATATATATATATTAACATATTAATTGTGTGTATTATATAAAGTAATAATATTGACTTTCCAGTTCATGCTTAAGTACAAGCATAACCTTTTATATGTATGTATATTACACGTATTTATATTTGCATATCAGAAATTAATTGGATCCGTTTTCAGTATAGCCATTAATAAGCTGCTGGTCAGTGCCAGCTAGATTACATGAGGAGGCTTGGTCAAAATTTTCAGATAAGATATCTATGAATAGTTAATAACTAACTACATGCAAAAAAATATATATATATATATTCATTTGTTTTTGCACATGATAAATGTTTTTGCATTTATTTAATTTTGTTGTTAAACTTACCAAGGTTCACATTCATTATTATTATTATTATTATTTTGTTCTTATATTCAGCTTGACGACATTAGTTACATTTTCTACTTCAAAGGTATAACTCTAATTCCGCTTCAAGCTACAAATACCAATAATTCAGGTCGGCAACGTACTCACAAATAATTTAAACCAATTGAAAAACTTCTAGAAGAAAAACGTCTTTTTGCATTATGAAAAATAAAGCAATTAATTGGAATATTCCTCGATAGAGCTGCTGATTTTGGCAGTTTTCTCCTTTTTATTTTTATTTTTATTTTTAGATTGCTGATTTTGACAGTTGACTTTAATTAATGCAGCCGACGACCTGATTTTTCTATTTAAATAAGATTCCAACTTTTATTTTCTTTTTGATATCTTATGGGAACTACTAAGGATTTCAATATATATAGATATGTTTCACTGTAACGTAATTCATAACTTTTAACTCCACACCTTGGAGTTTGTTGTTCGCCAGGCCGTTAAGCAGTCTCGCCTTAACTTTTAATATGTGGTTGGTGAATGAGTTTAGTTTAAAATTTTTAAGTTTTAATAATAATTTTTTTAAAAGATAAAAATCATGATAAAAAAATTACAATTTAGTTTAAATTAAACTTTCAATCAAATATCCCCTTAGTTTCTATATATGCATAAAAGATCCATATATATACATATGTATGTATATCTGATTATCACAGCAAATAAGCTCTATCTTGTTTTTGATAACAACAAATAAGCTTTAGCTTAGGAAGCTGCTGAATTAGACCATTCCTGTGGCTGTGAGCAAGAAAGGTATGACAATAGATTCTCAACTTCGAACAAATGTTTTTCTTTTTTGTTTTTGGTTTGAGCTTGGAATTTCTTTATTATTTATTTATTTCTGTTAGTCTAGTTCAATTCTATTAATATGAAATTCCTTGAATATTTTGATGTTGTTATCTTAAAACATCTTCAAATAATGTCAAATTCTTATATTAATGCTAAATTCAATGTTTGGATAAGAGAATCATTTTTCAATACTATGTCATGCTTAATGTTAAATTCGGCACACGATTGATTTTGTGCCAAAACTTGAGAATCATTTTTCAATACTATGTCATGCTTAATGTTAAATTCGGCATATGATTCATTTTGTGCCAAAATTTGACACCAAACGTAATATAAGCTAAATCTTTTATATTTGTTATTGATTGATTGATGTGTTGATTTGGTTGCTAATAATTTCGACATTAACATTTTCAAGTATTAATTTTTACAAGTTTGTAAAAGCCTAAAATACAATAAACAGGTATATAACATTGGAAATACAAATATTCAAATATAACATTAACAACGATATTTATTGATGATGGCTTTATAGTAATCAATAATCTTGTATTTATTTTACATAAGCTATAAATTAATTAGCAAGTAGAATCTATGCATAATTTCAGTTTGGTTTTTAGTTTGCTTCAAGTTTCGACCAATTTAATTAGAATACTAAAAACTTGATGCAGCCTTTTTTTTTTTTTTTTTTTTTTTTAAATTACTACTGGAAAGGTAGCACTTAATGAACCTCAAGTACCACGGAGATCTCTTTTGCTGTTTAATTAGTCACGTACACAGTGTATAAGGGCGGCCTCAATCAAACCATTTTTGACACACCCATGAAGAAAGAAAAATGTTTTAGAACATCAGTGATATTCATATTAATAGATAAGTGAAGTTTATTGGTAGATCTTATATTATGAGACCTACTTTTTATTAGTTAAGTGATGTTAAATATTACTAATGTTTCTTAGCATTGTTTGGCAAGTACTAATATTAGGCATTGTAAGATGAAAAATGCCTTACAACATAATAAAGAAGTAGATCCCTCTGGTAAGTTCCATATTGTGGGACCTACCCTTTACTAGTGAATGATATTAAACATTACTGATATTCTCTAACTTTGTTCTTGTAAGATAGCACCTGCATAGCAGCTTCGGTCTTGGTCGCATTGCTTTTGTTATATATAAAATCCACTTCTTAGACTATTATATCAAAGGGTTAATTTCAAAAATAGTACATGTGAAAAAAAAAATATTATTAAAACTAGAATCACTTTTGTTTTCTTTCATTACTAGCATTGCCACTTCATTTTTTTATCTGATTTGTGGGACTCAAAAGCTAGTAAGGGATGCAAAATTCTGGGATTAACTCTGTATTCCTACCAGACCAAATCTCCCTCTAATGCCCTAACCCAATTTCAACCCATTTTCAAGATTTTAGAAAAAGAAACACAAGGTAGCACAGATAAAGAGAGAATAGGAACGAAAGAGAAAGAGAAATGCATCTCAAAAACTGTTAGAAATAGCTCAGAAATTGCTCGGAAACGTCCAAAACCACTACCCACGCCCTCTATGAAGTTCAAACTCCATAATGGATAAAGAATATTCAAAAGCCACCCAAACCCAATCAAAAAAACCTGAGTTTCCCATATCCAAACCCACAAAGTTGATGGAGAAAACCATTATTCTTGAAAGGAGGTCTCCCTAGCTAATGGCTTTGGCAGAGAAACGCCCACCGGTTGAGAAAAACTCTAAAAAGAAAGGCGCCAGAAGAAGGGTTAAAGAGAAACTAGGGAGAAAACGAAGTTAACGAATCTAAGAAGGCAACTATTGAAGAGAAGAACGCCGACGTTAAAGAAGTAAAAAGTTTGCATTTTTAATTGACATTTGGTAAAAATGTGCATTTTAATGAAAATGTTTGTAGTTTTTATTGATTATATATTAAAAAAAATAAATTTTTATATGTGTTTTTGGTGATATTCTATATTTCTGATTGATTTGTTGAAAAAAGTTTGCATCAAAAACCTAAAGTTTGTATTTTTATTTGATTTTGTGATATAAACTAAAAGTTTGTTGGCTTGGTATATGGATTTTGAGTTCAAGAAAACGTTTCAAAAATTGAATGTAGTAGTTGAATATTTTTTTGGTTGCCGAAGGTGTTTGGGTTTGTGTTAATTTTTGGTTAATTGTTGTTGATATTAAAAATGTGGTTATGTGGTTATTTATCTGAAAGCATGTTGTAATTTTATTCATAAGTCATTCTTATGATTGCTTGCTGGTTATCAATTTAATTATTCAGAGTTCTTATATTATCTATTGATCATTTTTATCATGATTTATTGGTCATAAATATAATTACTCTCTTATGATATTATTACCACAAATTTAGTTTCTGCGACACATTCCAGATACTAAAATTATCTACACGAATACAAATACTTTTGTCAGCAATGGGGAGACTACAAAAAACTTGAAAAAGTGCTTGTCACACCATTAGTAATGAGAATGTTATAATATAACTGACCAATTGGTCATCGTGAAAATGACATTTTGAGTTAAAAATTATTTTCACATGTCAACTGTTCTGGAATATTAATTTTAAAGTTATAAATAACATATGACACCTCTAATTTGTGCATTTCAAATCTTTATTTATTACAATAACATATAAAATAAATAATAGAGGTCATTATGGAAAAGACCCAATAGACACTATATATAATAATTACCTATGGTCAATAATAAATCTGACATTATATTTTTGTCGAATGTCAAACATTTTTCTTAATAATAATATTTATATTATAGATTATTTATGGTATCTCGCTATTATGTGTTTGAAAACTATTGTTAACACCATTAAATAAAAAAGAATTACCAAGAATGTTAAAATGTAATTGACTTTTTGGTCACTATAAAAATGGCCATTTGATTTAAAATTGAACTTAAAGTGTCAAATATTATGCAACATTAATTTTGATGTTAAACATTAAATAAGACAACTCCAATTTGTGCGTTTGAAAACTCATTAGGTTACAACAAGACATTGAACAAATAACAAAAGTCATTATGAATATGACTCACTTATCATTGTAATAATTAGTAACGCATGTACTAAATTCAAATCCAATAACAACGATTTAAGATAATCAGCATACAAATAAATATAACCAAAAATAAACAGTCATAACACCTAGATCAAACCCACAAACATGGTATTTAAAAGCACTAACATAAAGTTATAGCAAAATAAAAGCATGATAAATAAGACATTAGAGTCAAATTGTCAACAGATACAAAATAGTGCTAATGTGCATAAAAACCATTATATAACGATGCTCCAATAACATTCCTCAGTAACTCAATAAAACTAACATAAGTTGTAGTAAGGGACACCATTATTCCATTCATTTCACCACCAACATATCTCGATTCATTGTCCCATTGACTATTATACTTGATGAAAACACAAACTGCAGCTATTCCTAAAAGAAATAGTAAGATGTTAGTCAATATTATAATTACCATTTGGTTAAAAAATTATTGATCGGTCTGATCATCATAATCAGACCAAAAGATCATTATGTTATTTATCATTACTACTGTCAAAAATTTTTCAGAATAGGAAATCTTTTAGTAAGATACAAAAAAAACACAGGAAATCTATTTCATTACCATAAAAGTTACAAGAGACAACAGATATTGTAAGATCTTACCCTCAAAAGTTTGACATAGTCGCTTTTTAGATTATAATCCAAAACACAAACTCATTTAAAGCATATGGAAACAAAAAAAAAAGAACAAAGAACAAAGAACAAAACAAAATGAAAGAATAAGCACGATTACCTCAGATTTGGACCTGATCTAAGCTAGAATGAGGCTGATGCAAAGTGTGAAGAACTGAAGTGGACCAAAAGATGAGCTGCAACCTTCTTCAATTATGGTGGAGAGAGAGAGGGCATGATATATAGAGAGAAGAAGGATAAGATTAAAATAACATAATTGAGCTGCAGATTTTCAACAACGATGAAGAAGAGTGCATGAGATTACGTTTACAGGAAAACAAGGGAAAAAGATGAAAGATAAGGAGAGAGAGAGTTATATATGGTGGGGGGGCTGGAATGGGTAGGGCAAATGGGTGTGAGCAAGAAAGTGGGAAAATTTTAAAGTTTAGGGTTGGCTGAGGGTATTTTTTTACCTTTTACAGTCACCTCAATTGCTGGTGAGGACGTAATAGTGCTAGTAATAAAATAGAACAAAAATAATACTACTTTTAATTTTTTTTTTCTTACAGGTGCTATTTTTGAAGTTAACCCATATATCAAATTCAATTGCATAAATCCACGCACGTGACAAGAAAGCCTCCTCATTGACCCCCTTCCCACGTGCTCCATTATTGGAAAACCTTATCACAGAAAAAAAAAAAAAAAAAAAAAAAGAAGAGTAAAGTAAAGCATATAAGAATTCAAAAATAGAGAAACTTGAAAAAGAAAAAGAGAAAAAAGCCTCTTATTCTCCAAAAAGTCAATTTATTCGTCCTCGTATGTGTGTGTGTATGGGATGTGTCCCATAGCCGACACACCCATTTTATTTGACTCTCCGATTGGAGTTGAGCGGCCTGATTTAAAGGAGCAATTGACGATTCATCCAAAGGACAATCCGATACCGATAGGATGTCTAGGTAGAAAAATATTTTTAAAAGAGGCACATAGAACTTTACCTCATCATATTTTACAGCTGCCAAAGCCCAACACAATAAAAGCCAACCTATGCCTGTAGCTTTTATCCCCAAAAAAAAATAAAAAAAATAAAACTGTTCCCATGGTTGCAATTCGACATTATGATTGTCACCGATCGAGATCCAAACGACTGATAAAAAAAAGATTATACATAACCCCATGATTCCTCAAAGTCCACCCGAATCTGCCAACAATTACAGAGAATTTGATGTTCTTTTCCTAACAGAGAACAAAAGAAAGAAAAAAAAAAAAGAAGCAAATTTCGGATCAAACTAAATAGCAAGAACACAACTTTGTTATCAGATTGGTTACTACGTCATAGTAAAACATGATAAAAAAAATTAATCTTGCGTTTGATTTACCGGTTGATAATAAAATTTTTATGCTAAAATTGATTATTTTTTAAAATTTTATTATAAAAAAATATAAAAATTAATATAAAATTTGAGTTAACTTAAATCCCAAACGAAGCCTACAACTTGGATACTTTGCTAAGGATGGTTTTACAATATGGTGGCCCATCAACGGAGTTGCTGCATTTTTATGTGGTTTGACATTATATGATCACTGTTTTTTACTTTTATTTTATCATCAAATACACCTCTTTCCTCATAAAGGCACATTTTCACTACAAAAAGATTTAAACTTGGAAATACAATGCATCACAATCCCATTTTAACAATCAAGAAAACTTTTTTTTTAAATTACTATTAATCAATTTTTAAAATATGTAAATTGACCATTTAGCCCCTACATGAATTTTAATAATACAGATTCATCTGATATTTACAATAGTCAACCTGACTTGAGTTCTCTCTCTCTCTAACATGCGGTCTTCAGTTCTCCTTTTTAAGTCCACGCTAATCAATGTGTCCAACAAGGTGCCGGTTCTCATCAAAATACCGGAAATGAGACTAGCTCTCTCTCTCGCTCTATAAACACACACACACACATAAATATAAATATAAATATAAATATATATATATATATATATATATAGAATTTGTTGGTGGATCCAAAAACAATAAAAATTTGTGAGCCAAGGTGCTAAGCTCGTCGCTTCCAGGTGCTTTATTTATCATTTTTCCCAATTATTGGTGATGGACGTGTAAGTGGAAAAAAAAAAAAAAAGATAAACCATGTTTATAATTTGAGTTTAAAAATATAAAAATTCATATTGATTTTTGAGTTTCGATTCTGGTTTTTAGCATCTTTCTTTTAATTGGGCACTCTATGAATTTCTTTTAATTGGGTACAATATGAATGTAACTCTTTAGATTATCCTTTTTTTTTTTTTTTGGTAATTTTATAGTTTGTGTAACCTTTTTTGACTAACTGCAAATTCTGGTTATATTTAGGTTTATGTTTTCTCATTTCACGAAAAAAAAAAAAAAAAAATCTTCTTTCTTTATTATTATTTTTAATATGTTTTAAAATAACACAAAAGAGTACGGAAAGAAATTTGATAGTATGATAATAATTATTCTTTTTTCTACCGGAGTTCTTTAAGTTTTAAAGAATTGTAAATTTCTATATTTGAACACGACCTTTTGTTATTGGTGGTAGAGACGCGGAATGCACACATCCAAGTCGAAGCACGTATGGGAAGGGGCAACTTAGCAGGAACTGCTGGGGAAATGGTATCTTTGCCCTACCTAATAGCAAATCTGAACCAATTAAGCTCCAAAAATTTAAAAAATAAAAAAAATAAAAAAGTTATGGCCCAGACTAGGCCGCAATTTTTGACTACTTGAATCCCAAAGCAACACAACTAGTATCACGGACACAAATTGTACCAAGCTCAAAATTTTAATGCCATCTTTTAGGTCTTCCTTAGACGACCCCAAATTGTACCTTCATTCGATACGCACATGCTCATTTCATTTTGGTAATAGACAAACTTAGGATATGTTTGTCTCATCATCTCATTTCAATTTAAACTGTATTTTTTTTTTTTTGTCTTTTTCTCAAAAAGTTTTTATCTTTTTTTTCAAAAAGTTTTTTGTCTTTTTTGAAAATTCAAAAAAATTTACTATTACAACTAAAATATTTCAACTCAAATTAACCAACCAAACATACCTTAGCCCTTTGTATCGAACGATCTGGCCTCCAATATTATGCTCTTTCTAGTAATTGCATTTTCATAAAAAAGAAGTTTCGGCATATAATTTAATTCAGTTGGCTTAACTTGCGTCACATGTTTCTGATCAATTTTGTCCCACAAAATAGGAATGGAGATGAGTGGCCTTATAAATCCGTATTATTTATCATGATTGGTAACACAAACACGATATTCGTTGTTTAGCACATTAAAAATGTCTCATAAACAAAATGAGATCCAGTTCTTAATTATTCTTCTCGTATAATAATTATAATTTATTATACAGCCAAATTATTTCGAGAGTGTTTGGTTTAAAGTTTATTTTAAACTAAATTGTACTTTTTTTATCATGATTTTTGTTTTTTCTGAAAAATTTTTTATCTTTTCTAAAAATTTATTGTTAAAATTTAAAAATTTTAAATTAAACTGATTTATCAAACACCCTTTATTGTTGCACCACAAACCGAAGGGGACTAGAAAGAAGAGGACATGCAATAAGCTGAAAATCTGTTACCATCTCTTCACTCTTTAAAACCTTTTTCCATTGAAAATCTGCAACCATCTTTGCGTATATCTCACGCCGGACTGGAGTTGGCGAGAACGCCAACATATATCTATGTATCTCTTATCTATCTCTCCTCTCTCTCTAATATATATGTATGTGCCTCTCATTTCTCTCCCCTCTCTCTAATATATATTTACGTGTCACTATTTCTCGCTCTTCTCTTTCTAATATGTATGTATATGTCTCTTATTTCTCTCTCCTCTCTCTCTAAGATATATGTATATGTCACTAATTTCTCTGTCCTCTCTCTCTTATGTCTCTTTGTTTCTCTCTCCTCTCTCTCTTATATCTCTTTTATTTCTCTCTGCTCTCTCTTATGTCTCTTTGTTTCTCTCTCCTCTCTCTCTTATATCTCTTTTATTTCTCTCTCTTATGTATCTTTTGTTTCTCTCTCCTCTCTCTCTCTTATGTCTCTTTTGTTTTCTCTCTCTCTTATACCTCTTTAACTCTTTTATTTCTCTCTCCTCTCTCTGTTATATCTTTTTGTTTCTCTCTCTTTTATTTCTCTCTCCCATATATCTTTTGTTTCTCTCTCCTCTCTCTTTTATATAAATGTATACGTCTCTTATTTCTCTCCCCACTCGCTCGAATATATATGTATGTCTCTGATTTCTCTCTCCTCTCTCTCTAATATGTATGTATGTCCCTCTCATTTCTCTCTCCTCTCTCTCTAATATGTGTGTATGTCTCTCTCATTTCTCTCCCCTCTCTCTCTATTATATATGTATGTCTCTTATTTCTCTCTCCTCTCTCTCTAATATATATGTATGTCTCTTATTTCTCTCTCCTTTCTCTCTAATATGTATGTTTGTCTCTCTCATTTCTCTCCCCTCTCTCTCTAATATATATGTATGTCTCTTACTTCTCTCTCCTCTCTCTAATACGTATGTATGTCTCTGTCATTTCTCTCTCCTCTCTCTCTAATATATATATGTCTCTTATTTCTCTGTCCTCTCTCTCGAATATATATGTATATGTTTCTCAATGTTCAAATTAGCCGATTAAGCGACCCCATAGGCTTTAACACCCCATTTTCATCCCCCATTTCTTTCATTGCTAAGCTATTACACTACACACTTTTCAGGGCAAACAAAAAAAAAAAAGGGAGAGAGAGAAGAAGAAGAAGAAGAAAAATCTATTACCACTTCGTGAAGAAATATGGCAGATGCAGAGCAAGGATGGTTAGTGACACCTTTTCACAATTTTTGTCGTAGTTGTTATTGTTGTAGTAGTAATAGTTGTAGCAGTAGTTGTTGTTGTTATTGTTGTGGCGCCAGTGGCCTGCGACGGCGATGGCGGTGGCGCCGGCGGCGGTGGTGGTAGGGGTGGTGGCCGACTTGGTACATGCTCCAAGAGGAGGCCCTGAAGGAGTGCGGTGCGCGGTGAGGAAAATGTCCATGGCGCTGGGGCCTTTGCTCGGAATCCGGCGAGCTTACCGGGCCAACTCGAACCCGTCCGGCAGAGGGCCTGGCCGTGCCGGACTTCTCCTGATCATCGCCTTCACATATTCGACGATATCCCTAATATATATATCTATGTCCTTTCTCTCTCTAGTCTCTCTCCAATATACATATCTCTTCTTTCTCTCTCTTCCTCTTTCTCTGACGACCGTACCGACCAGACTAGAACCCGTCCGGCCGAGGGCCTGGCCGTGCCTGGCTTCTTCCTGATCATCGCCTTCATCATTTTTGACGATAAATATGCCTAGTGTGTGTGTATATATATATATGTATATTTATATGTATATGTATCTTCTTTTCGACGATAAATATCCCTAGTATATATAAATGTATATCTATCTTCTTTCTCTCTCCTCTCTCTAATATATATGTATATATTATCTCACCTCTCTCTAATATCTTCTCTCTCTAATATATATGTATATATCTCTTATTTCTCTCTCCATCTCTCTGTTCTCTGTTTGTCTAGGTCTATGTGGAATCCGAAAATTTAGGGCTTGTAGTTATGTTTGTTGATTGACATAGATGGAATGTCGGAAATGGTGGTTTTAGGCTTTTGGATTCTTGGGCCCATGACGGTGGTGGGGCTGTAGTGGTGTGGCGGTGGTAATGGTGCTGGAGTTGGCGAGAAAGCCTACATATATGTGTGTGTACATGTTTACATAGATTATAATTATTAGGAGTATTAGGAATGTTGAATCCTCTGTTAGTTAGTCTTGTACACGTTTTAAGTTACTATTGGTTTCTAGATAGGTTTTTTTTTTTTTGGTAGATATTGGTTTTTAGATAGTTAGTTACAGCTTAATAGCTGTATTTATTTTACTCCTCTGTATTCATCAGCTGGTTAATCAATGAGAAGATAATTTTCTCGCTTTATAATCTCTCTCTCTCTAAGATGGAACCTTTCGAATTGTTTACAAATATTAAGACAAAAAATTTGAGGCTACGTGAAGACAAATTTCCTAGGATCTTTTTCTTTTGTTGTTGCACAGGGAGGAAGTAGCCGGTTCCCACAAAAAGTTCCACAAAGCAATTGGCTTTACGATGGCGATACTGATCCCCTTTGTCGGCGTTAAGTATGAAGGCTCACTCACGAATGTGATCAAAGAGCATAGCGTGGCCTTCAATCTCTTCCTCGGCGACGCATTTGTCTACGCCATAGCGATCCTGATGGTGTCTCTGAACCCTAACTCCCAATTCACCACGTCGTTAAAGTACATTTTTCTTGTTTCAGGAATCACTGCCTGTCAGTTGGTTCTGTTCATCGCCGTCACTAGCTTCTGGTGGTTCCTCGGGATTAATGCTTTCGGATTCATGTGTTGTCTTATATTTCTAAGCCGCTGGCACAACATCATATTCCAAACTCTTGGAACATTGTTCGTACAAGTTGGTGATAAAGTACGTAACTTTTTTCATTCACTTTGTCAACAGATCTTTCCCAGGTTTTCTACTGCTGCTGGTGGCGCAAGTGGCGAAGGGCGCCATGGAACCGGATCATCAGGTGGCATCCAAATGTCTCAACTCGTGTAATCTTTCACGTTCATGATATGATCATCGGTGATTACAAGTAGCAGATATATATCTATATATATATATACGCATATACACGTAATTATTAAAAAAAAAAAAGCAGTAATATGTACTTGATTTGGAATTGAATGCTATTGCCTCTTCGGCTGTCATCATGTTCCATATTTTAAGACTAAATTCTCGTATTTTCATGTAACTGTGGAACTTTCCCGTTTAGTACTGAGCTTGTTTAATGGAATGTATGTTTCTATTGTTAGCAGGACAAAAAAAAAAAAAAAAAAAGGTTTTTATTTTGCACGTTGCAATATTTGTAGAATAATAGTGTTCTGGAGATTTGATTATTGTTGGTATTGATGAATTATATGCTTGATTATTTTAGGTATTGTTTGATATATTACTGTATACTTCAACTTATTCATGCTTTCTAAGAAAGAATAATTCTCAATGTCGATAACAAACTGCTATTATATATGAAAATGTCTTGTATACAGTACAAAATATCATTTAACACTTGTAACTTTTTATTTAGAAATTTGTAATATTAATTGATTTATATGTAAATTATTATTTAGAATCTTGTCACGTGATACTATAATAATATTATAATGTAAAAAACTAAATATCATTAAAAAATATTATATTAGAATCACAAATTATGTTATATATAGTGTATGGGAGGAGTGCAGTGTACGAACCCCTCCCTGTGTGTGTATATATAGACACACACATTAAATCTCTAGTGATGTTTTCGTTCTACTGATGCTTTCATCCAAACAGTTTATTTTCACAAAAACGCATATCTCTAAAACTCAAGTATCTCCACCCCCAAAACATCATATCTTAAAATATCCCCAAACGGTCCTAAAGGAAAGAGACATGCAAAATAGTGCTACAAAGTCCTTTTTTTCTATAAGCAAAAAAAAAAAAGAAAAAGAAAAAGAAAAAAGAAAAAGAAAAAGAAAAGAAAAGAAAAAGTCCTCTTTTTAAAGGGAATGGTTTTGGTAGAGACCCTTGGAGTGTCTCTATCGGTAGAGTCTTTTTTTGGACCGTTAAGATTCAATCGAATGGTTGAAAAGTTATTGATGTACCATAGTTTCCATACACCTTACCTCATATAAACTTTCCCACCCTTATCTTCTCTGTCGCCGGCGACCATTCCGCCGCCAGTGACGGACGCCGGCGACCCACCTCCGGCCTCCCCACCACCGGACGGCCGGCCGCCGGCGACTTGAATCTCTCTCTTCTCTTCTCCCTCTCTTCTCTCTCTCTCTTCCTCTCTCTCTCTCTCCAGCCAACCCCCCTGCCCCACCCCGGCCGCCCCACCGCCGCCCCAGCTCCGGTCCCTCTCCCCCACCGGCAGCCCTCTCTCTCTTCTCCTCTCTCTCTCTCTTCCCCCGCCGCGCCACCCCACCCCACCCCAATCCCCCTCCCCCGCCCCCACCGCTGGCCCCAGCCCTAGCCGCCCCCTGCACCCCCCTCTCTCTTCCCCTCTCACTACATGTTTGATAAATGTAGTGCATGCCATGCAACTTTCTTCTTGCGTAATTGGTATTATTTAAATCCAGAAAAAGGACACTTGACCATTGTTTGTTGACGAACTTGAATGAAGCTCTCACAAAAGCTTTATTGTCTAATTATTCAATAGCTTTTGGTGTTGGTTTGCTGACTTTTAAAGTCCTTCTCAGCATTCTCAGCAAGTGTTATAGGCTTTCCTTGAAACTTCTTTTAAGTTGTCGTGTAAGCTCATGCAAGGCATATATGTGCTTATAAATGCCCATTAGCCATTCACGCAGACAATACAATTCAATTATCTTTTTTTCTTTCGTTAATATGTTTACATGTGCCCATATCTCTCATGCAATGATCTTTTCATTTTACTTGTCTAATCTTCACTAAATGTTCATGAGTTAGAACGTTCACTCTTGAGTTGTGATATTCCAAATTTTGTTTTCTGTGTCATCCCACTCTTGCTAGAGGTCTGCTGAGTATTTGGAAGTGCACCCTTACAAAGCTCAGGTAGTTGAATCCTGGAGGTTGGATCGCCGTGAAGCCTGTATTGCACCCGGACATCTTTCGAGAAGGGCGGAATCTATCCTTAAGGACAATAACCAGCATGCCTTAGGCTTTATTTGCCTCATCATCTCATTCCAACTCAAACTGTATTTTTTTTATCTTTTTCCCAAAAAGTTTTTGTCTTTTTCCCAAAATTTTTTTTGTCTTTTCTGAAAATTCAAAAAAATTTACTATTACGACTAAAATATTTCAACTTAAACTAACAGTGTCCTATTTTATTTTATTTTTATTTGATTTTTCAATAAATCCCCAACAAAGACCACTATGTATGATAGGATTTAGCTAACATTTGGGACATGTTTTGGAAATGAAATTTTTAGGTTCAATGGGTTAATTTTTCAAAAACTAGTTATAATTTTAGTTGATTTTTTAGATAAAAATAAAAACTGAAATGAAAATTTTAGGTAAGAAACTGAAAACTAAACGGACACTTAGTATTTTTTTTTTTTAATGGAATAACAGTTCTCAAAAATGCCTAAATCGAAATCCAAAAACGGCATACGTGGCTTGATTAAGGACCAGAGAAAAGAAAGACTCAATTTAAATATTCCAGTCAACACGACATAATACTTCGTTTCTAAGATTTCACTCCAACTGTGTTTTATGGAAAACTTTAGAGAATCTATAAGACCAAGAAAACAAGGACAAAATATCAACCAATAGATCATATGGGTAGAGAAGAAGGCAAAAGAGATGCCCATTATTAAATACGTTTTTATTCTTGACTTTTGTGTAGAGCAGTTATCAGCTGTATTAGTTATATTTTTGAAAACTAATAGAATTAATTGTGGAATCTAGCTTCTTATCATTATATTTTTATCTGAGTGCTTATCTTTATACAATGTTTTTATCACTTAGTGACAAATAGAACTTGTTTCTTTCATTTAATACTCTATCGAAGAGGGAAAAAAAAAAGATTGTAATGAACTTTTTCAATTTTTGGACATTTTCACGTATAATTTCGAGCATGTAGTTTAGACATTTTAATTATTAAATACACATTGTAAGAACGCATGATTCTTAACGAAAATAAACAAATAAATAAAAATAAACATTGAAGAGTAAAAAGGACCTAAAAGAAAAGATGACTAGAATTTTGTTTAGAGTTCAAAAATAAAAAATAAAAATACAAACGGTATAAGGCGGTACCCATTGTCCCATGCCAGCCCATAAAGTGGGACATGGCAAACGGGACAGGTCAGCTTTTTACATCCCTAACCTCTCAAGTTGTGGAAAAAGACGCTATCTTGTTTGAACAAAAACTAACTCAGAAATCATTATTAATTATTATTAAAAAAAAAAAAAAAAAAAAACAACAACGAAACAAAATTCACTTAGGGCCCGTTTGAGGACATCTAGAAATACTATTTTGAAGGTTGAATTTGAAATACATGTTTGGTTTGAAAACTTTCGAAAAAGTTATATGATATAGAAAATAGTATAAAAATTTAAAATTTATAAAAATTAAAAATAATGAAAAAATATGCGAAATGGATTTTGTCTTATTCGTCTCGTTGATATAAATATTTTGACATAATAATCATCTCATTCCGATTTTAAATGAAAAATTATAAACTTTTAAAGTTCGAATTTTTTAAAAATGAAATAGAGGAAAATTTTAATGTAAAGTTGAGATTTTAAAATCTAAATAATAAAATATCATCTGGAACTGACATCCAAACAGGCCTTAGAAATTATCATGTCAAAGAACATAGTACTGATTAATTAGGTTCTATCAATTATTACAGACCATGACTAAAGCGATCTTTATGAATTTCGCCTGATGTAACAAAAAGGTGTCCATATTCAAATCCGACTCCTGTAACAACCCGGCACACGGCACTCTGCCTTCTTCCTCTCCCTGATGTACGTAACAAATAGGCTTAAGGGCACTCGGCGTCCATATGAGGTTTTTTATAAATATTTAAACTAAATAATAAATTTATCAGGTAAATAAATTACGCCTTGTAAATCTATAATGTACAATTTATAACTATTTTTTTATTTATGTTAAAATTTTATTATTTATTTCAAATATTTTAAAATCTTGTTATTTATTTCAATCATTTTTGAAAAGATACTATTTGCTATACAATTTCCCAATTTACTTCTTTCTTCCAGAAACATATGAGGTCCAAAAAGTTTGTGATGGGCCTCATTTTGTTTAGGGCTAAACCCAACCCATTCATATGTTAATTAGGACCGGTAATTCAACGAGTTGGGATTAAAACTAACACAAAATTTAAAAACTCTAATCAGATCCGACCCATGACTTGTTAGGTAAATATAAAAAATAAAATCAATACTAATACAACATGCCAATCTTCCGAGTTGACCCAACCGAACTCATACAACCCACCAACATAACATTTTGCGTTGTTTAGCACAGCATGATACATTGATCCACCAACCCGTTGACCTGCCAAAAGTAAGGGGAAAAAGACTTTAAAATATAATTAGATCCATATCAAGCAAATTACATAATATGTCATCACATAAGGTCAATCTAGTATACGAAATCATATAAATTCATAATTAGCTCATCATAAACTATCAATCCAAGACACAAGATCATATAAACCGGTAGTTAGTTAACCCAAAAGACCACTACCAAGTCAACATGAATTATACATGAATTTTGAATGAGCTGTTACGAGTTGATTTCGTGTCTATCCAATTGACTCAAACCTCCTTTTTTTTTTTTTTTTTTTTTTGTAATCATGTCATGTAGTTTTAACCAAAAAACCAATCCGCATCCCTTTTTCTCAATCCTAACTTGTATTTTTTTCATGTTGAGTGTGTGTCATGATCCAAACTGCCAGTGATACTGTGAATAATTAGTTATTGGGTTCGGAAACAACCTATTTGACTTTTCTTTGCTGTAGCAATATCGCACTTAATTTGTTTTCTTCCTCCTCATTTGCTGAGTTTATAATTTCTCAAACTTAAAAGTCCTCTGCTTTTCGTCGTGCCGAACAAAAGGTTTTCTCATTTCTGTTTTAAAGTTGCGAACAAGAAAATAAGTAGCTAGTTTATGGTATAGTTGGTTAATAATTATGGAATCAAAAAAAAAAAAAAAGAGTAAAGTCACAATATAATTGGTTGAACAAACCAACTCAAAAGTCATTCCTAGAAAGAGAAACAGCAAACAAACAAACAAAAACAAAAGCAAAAACAAAACAAAACAAACCAAACAAACAATAAAACAGAATTCACTCGGAAATCATTTCAAAGAAGACAACCCAGATTCATCAAATTCTATCCCCTAAAGCAATCCTTATTAATTTCGCTTGATGTAACAAAAAAGTATCCAGTAACATAACTTGCGTAAAATATAATATTTGAACCTACGAAAATTCACTTACGTACGTACGTACGTACCAGAGTAGTAGTACAAAATACAAATCCTACAGCAATATATTTTGTATCGTGTAACAGATCACGTCTATATATCTATATATAGAAAGTTAGACAATAGGTATGGAAGAGTTGAGTTGGATCAACTGAACGAGATCATGAGAGTCGGGCAAGTTGAGAGGAGGCAGAGAAAATTGACTGTAAGTTGAGCTTCCTCTTCTAATCTCTTGCATTGTATCAGCGCCGCGACGGTGTTCCTGAATATGCCTTGGCGGGTCAATGTTACCGCTTCGGTTACTAATTCTCTTTGCCTCTCTTCTTCCTCCGACCGGGAAAACTGCGTCTATAATGCTTTCGCACTCCTTCACCAGCTTTGAAACGAGGTCGGTAGTGAAAAATGGTTGTTCCAAGACTTTCTGGATGAATGGCAAGCGTAATATTCCTCCTGTTCGCTTGTCATACTTCTTCAATATTTTTGCCAACCCTACAAAATAAGAAGGAAACAAATTTTTCATTTTATTGATTAATAATTTGGATAATTTCACAGTTTTCATTGCTTATTTGATTATCAGAAATTGTGTCTCCTACGTTAATACCCTTCTTTTTGCAGGTTATATCCATGAAACTTAATTAAGATGGTCAATTTCTTTAATCGCTCTAATGAGAAAATGTATCCACAAATTAATTTGAATTTTTGTTGGAGTAATTGTCACGTTCGACAGATAATTAGTTTTATTATTGACAATTATTATTATGCAGACTATCATGTTACTGGAATTACAAAAATAATCTAACTTGATAGCGACATAAAAAAAAAAAACCTAAATCAAAATCTATTTATGATATTCTTTTTAATTATTGTTACCTGAGAAACTATTATAGCTAAATCGGAGTGAAAATTAAGTTGGCATTAACATTTATGAAAAGTTATGAATTTTTGACAATGACTAGCTAGGACCTTTTAATATTTTGTAACTTGCAAATTATTGAACAGAAAAAAAAAAAAAAAAAAAAAAAAAAAGGTGGTCAAGACTTATTAATATGAAAAGTCGTAGAGAAAAGGACCTGTGTAATTGATATTGCTGTAATTCTCTAAAAGCACCATTTCACCGTGGAAATCAACGATATACTTTCTGATTTTCCCCATTTCTTTTTTATAAATTGTCTCCGAATTAGGCTGTGTTCCATTTGGCCCCCACATATCAATCACTAACTGGATTCTATGCTGTAACTCCTGTATTACATATATACATACATACACATGCATACGTATATATACACGAATATTATAATTAGCTGTAGCGTATTTATCTGAACTAAGACACATATATGTAATTATCGAAATTATTTTGTTTTGAATTTATCTATTTGTACTTTTGTGTGTGTTGCATGGTATGACGTTGAACTTTAAGATTTTGTTGCCGATGCAGACATATATATATATATAAATTTATATATAATAATAATATATAGCAACCATAGAATATGGAATGACGAGCTATACAGGTTTCCGAGGCCACCAAACTTCAGAATATAATAGGCATATTACAATTAACACGTAATTAATTTATATAATAATATTTAGCTGATTTTTCTTTTAACCAGGCTAGGTCTAAAAGCATATTTAGAAGATATATGCCTTTTCTTTGGTTTCTAGTGAGTGCTATAACTCCGTAAAATTGTGATATACACTGGCCCCTTTTTTAGAGAAAGTAATTCCCTCACGTTTTCTCCATATAATTTCTTAAAGCTCTAGCTGGTTGATAGAATAAAAGTATATACTTTTTTTTTCCCTCCTTCACTCTTTTCTCTTTTTCCTTTTTTCTTTCTTTCTTTCTTTTTTTTTTTTTTAAG
Source organism: Ficus microcarpa (assembly GCA_025413485.1). NCBI lineage: Eukaryota > Viridiplantae > Streptophyta > Magnoliopsida > Rosales > Moraceae > Ficus > Ficus microcarpa. The sequence continues at coordinate 3,145,523 of CM046383.1, forward strand.
AACTACTGTTAGAAATCTTTTTTTTGGGGGGGGGGGGGGCTAATGAGCATCACGATCACGCAAGTTGCAAAAAGCAATATTATTTTTTTTTTCTATTTAAAAAACAATATATATTATTGATAGTATCCGTAAAAATTGGTTTCCAAATTATGATTCTTGCTTGTGAAAAATTAATGGATTTCATATTCTAATATCTCGTTTGGATCATATATTTAAAAAAGTAAGTAAGTTTGAAATAGAGTAAATTTACTTTATTTGTAAGAGATGCAAACGGGGTTAGGTTTCTTCTTGTGTTAATCAAAGTGCTTGTTGTCATTTGTTATTGCCACTTTTAACTTTGTTAAATATTTCTTTGGGAAAGGGAACTCCTTTTGATAACATCGCATATATTATGGGAATAATTCTTATTCTAAACTACCATAAAACAAGCAATTTTAGTAACTATTCTGTTTAATATCTATCAATACTTATGCAAGGTTATTATTACCACGACGATAAATTTATTCCAAAGCAAGTAAAGCATTTCCAATATAAATTTTTGAGTATATACATATGATGACAAACATAATTAGAAGTGAGAGTCAGCGCATATATGATTAGGTCCATAAATTTTTTCGTATATACATATGATGACAAACATAATTAGAAGTGAGAGTCAACGCATATATGATTAGTTCCAAAAATTTTTGTCTTTGGTCATCTTCAGTGTCAAAATATATTTTAATTTCACAACGAAAAACCAATAATTTTCAGACTTTTAAGAACCTTCAAGGAAAAAAAATATATAGGGAATTACCAATATTAATTACAAGGCCTGCAAACATTAATCCTGTCACTTTCTTCACACGAGCATCCTGAATCGAGTTAACTCTAGATTTTTCGTTGGGTCAACTCAGTTGACTTGTCCAACTCCAAACCAAGAACTCAAAGACCATAATTATAAACTTGTATTAATTTTAAACTAGTTGAAAAAGAAGTATTAGTGGTGACTGCGTATATCTAACAGGAATTTCATATATATTTTTACTAACGAAATTTTTAATTGAATTTCATCTTAGCAATATTTTGATAAAATCTTGGCTACGTGGCCTCCAATTGATGCGGCTTCATCAAAACTATCTATATACTCGAGCTCACTAAATCAATAATACTTAGAAAATTGATGGAAAAAAAACAAGTACCATAAAACGTAGAGTTTGAATATTCATAACCTCAAAGTCAAAATTTAAATTTAAAATTAAAAAAAAAAAAACGAGTACCTTATGTCGTATGATGAAGTCCTCCTCTTGTTCCATGAAGAAAGCATTGAACTTGTCAATCTCATTGTTCAACAAGTAGACAAACTCAGCCTCAGCTTTCCCATACTCCCTAGATCCACTCAACAACGCTGGAGCTGAGGAAATCAGCCTCACCAGCTTCTTCAGCTCCTTGTACGACAAGAACTTGTCCCTCCAATCCGGTAACGTCTCTTCGATTTGTTGCTTTAATCGCTTCCCAAACTTCATCGGATCCTTTTTTTTTTTTTTTTTTTTTTATTTACATATATTGGTACAAATGAAAGTAAATCAAAGAGGTGAATAAAAAAGCTAGATTTTTGTGAAGGTTTTGTAAAGAGGAAGAGGGTTTTTTATTTGCAAAAAGAAAGTGTTGGAATATTAGGGAGCATATGCTTGGCGTGATGAAGTGGCCGTTAGGAAAGGTATAAATGAGTCGTTGAAGGTAAGGGAATTCTTGAGCATATTCGGTTACTATTTTGTCTATAGTCATATTGATGACCCGTGAAAATTGACTATATATATGGCAGGACATATATATCTATATATATATATTTATACTATGTATATGCTATATATGTTTAATTATTGGGCAGGTGGAACTATGGGTTACGTTACATGAAGGGCGCATATGATTGGTGCTGGACATATTTTGAAGTGGGTCCCGGCTTGATTTGTTGGGTTTGTGATGTTTGTGGGTGGTATTTGGGCTGTCACGCTAGAAATTGTAGTTTTGTGAAAAAAAAAAAAAATAAAAATAAAAATGAATTTTGAACAAAGGATGATTCCGAGGAATCTCCCTTGAATGACCTATGAGAAAATAGAAAGGAAAATCAATAGAACAAATAGATATTTCTTTTCATTCATCGAACTATTTACTTTCTCCTATGTTTCAGAAAAAAGAAAAACAAAAAACAAAAAACAAAAAAACATTGTTCTCATATCAACCAAATCCCATGTTCCCACTTGTTTTCTACATTACTAATAAGAGTTAAGTGTCTAATATGTAGTGTATTTAAAAAGGTTTATTATTTTTTTAATTATTAGAATGAGATATTCTAAGACACTTTTATTCTTGAAAATAAATATCTCTATTTAATTAATAATACAGTAATAAGAGAATTTTATTAAAAAGGGTTTGATAAAAAGTAGATGGAAACGAGCCTCTTCTCATACTAGTTAGTTCCTAAGGGATGTGACTTTTTTATTGACGAGTAAATATTGTCACAATTACCAATCTTATAGCAAGTGGTATTGCCGTATATACTGTCTTGGATAATGATAACTCTTCTTTTTCTCTCTCATTGAGTACTCTCACAAACAGTAACGTGTGTTTGATTGGTATATTTGAGTTGAAATATTTGAGTTAAAATCGTTTGATTTTTAAAAAATTAATTAAAAATTTGTTGATTTTTTTAAAAAAATAATTTGAGATATTTTTAGTTTAAAATGGTGAACTAAACACCCCGAAATTTTCAATCTTTATTCCATTTGCTTGGTTTTTAAAAGCGGTCAAACCTCTAATCTACTTAAAACCGGTTAATTTTGATGGAATTGAACATGTTTAATAGCACCTAAAGTGTATATCAAGATTGTTTTACTGCCTCCATCTTTGAAACTCTCAAACACAATTGTAATTGAATTAGGGTGTATTTGGTTTCAAGGTTAAGACCTAAAGTTTGCATCTCAATTTTTTTTTTTTCCTTCTTAAAAAGTCAATAAAAATTATAATTAGTTTTTTAAAAAATCAACTAATTTCAACATAAAAATTTCATTCCAAACTTGTACACCAAACGGAAAACTTAGTCTATTGCTAATTTGATCAGACAAAGTTGAAATTCCTTATATAGAATTTTGTTTTTTCTTCCTTGTATGTATTATTTTTCAGACATTTTAAGTTGCATGGTTTTCTTTTGGACTAATATCTTTGCTTAACCCATTATTACGGAAGCACTTAGAATATTTTGTGTGAATTAGGGGAATCGTACCCCAATTTCAACATATATATATATATATATATATATACAGGATAAAAGGTTTGCTGGTGTATAGTAAAATCAAACTAGTGGAATTACGACATAGCCAAAAAATTAAAAATGTTTTACAAATTAAAATCTAATTACACATCTCACTTCATTATAAAGATGTTTAATTTATATCCCCAACATTTAAAGTTCGAAAAAAAAAAAAAGAAACAAAAACAAAAACTTGAAAATATCATTATAGTTATAACTACGTAATAACACTGTTTCTAAATTTTTTCTTAAAAAATTAAAATTAGGTTCAGTGACTTTTTTTAGTTACTCAATTTAATAGATAGTCGAACTTTTTTTTTTTTATTTAGTAAAATGGTCGTTTGTCATTTGCCTAGATTTGATCACTATAGTAGTGGTTGACTATCAAAATTGATAATTTACATTATGATTAATAGATGATTGACTATAGATTGACTATAGTCAACTGTGATTTATCAAATTAATCATATTATGTGATCAATTACCGATTGATCATTTAAAAAATTAATTAAACATTTAAAAAAAGCCTTTAAATTAATTTTTAAAAATCTTGACCATTGGTTATAAAACTTATTCAAAAGAAAAAGGTTTTTTTTTTAGCAAAAAATATTTTTAAAAAAACACTGTACGTCAATTTCACATTTTTAAGCATGCCATAAACTGTGATTTACCTGGGCCTCTCTTTGGGCTATAGCATGGACTAGACACGTGCCAAACAAACCTATGGCCCAACAAGTATGGACTACGATCTTTTTTTTTTTTTTTTTTTGGAACCATATACATTACAGCATCTCCTCCTTTTTTTTTTTTTTTTTTTTAATTTTTTTTAATTTTTAATTTTTAACCATATACATTACAGCATGTCCTCCTCATGATCTTTTTTTTTTTTTTTTTTGGAACCATATACATTACAGCATCTCCTCCTTTTTTTTTTTTTTTTTTGGGAACCATATACATTACAACATCTCCTCCTTTGTTTTCTTTTTCTGTTTTTTTTTTTTCCCTCCTTTGTTTTCTAAACAGACGTTTCAATTGAAATAAATACTTTTTTTTTTCCCTGTCTGAATCACTGTTTCCTGAGTACATGACTCAATATATTATAAATAAGTTGCCCATTCATTAAGCACAGATTGAGCAAGCATATTGATTATACTAGTCAATTATTGTTCAAAACACCAACTGTAGTTAGAGTTTGGAAATATTTTGATCGGAAATATGTTGAGTTTTGGAAAAAAAAAAAAAAAAAGGGGGAGCAACCGAAATACAAAAAGTCAACAAATGATCAAAGTTTGATCCTTTTCTATTGGCAGTTCATGATCAAAACCTCAAATCCAAAACCGTCCAACGTCATAGCAGTTCCAACTCAAAACTTTAGGGTTTTTTTTTTTTTTTTTCTTTTCTTTAAGCCCTCTTTTGGAAGGATTAACACCCCCAGACTCCCTAACCAGCCAGTCAAAATGGGAACTACATTTCTCCAGCACAGAGTTGCGAATAGTGTTCAAACGTGACAGAACTAACTCAATAGCCACTTGCAGCCTGTATTCCTCTGGATTAAACTGCGAATGCGATGAATTAATATTGCTAAGCGAAACTGAAAACAACCATATTAAACATTTAAGCAGATTTTGGTGTAAAACATAAATACCTCGGGAATACTATCCAATCCTTCCTGGCTGCCCACATATGCTTCATGGCGTAAATGGCGGAATCATGAATACTAGCTACTTGCACATATCTTTTATGGATAACTTTAAATAATTGAAGGCATAATCCATTGGGAAATATCGTTCTGACATCGCCCGCTTGCCAACCATCTATAAGGCGCAGCTGCAATGCAACATTTTCAAAGTATCCAACTTAGGCTAACCAACCCTTAAAAAAGAGCTAATTATTTGTAAACCACTTGATTTTTTTTGTCCCAATAGGTTTATCTACAAATCAACATAAGTTCATGGGGCTATAAGTGCTCACTATTTCTAACACTGTCTCCTCCGCGTCATGAAGTTCTCCAGAAGGAATAGCCATGGAATCCCATAACTCGACATTCGCTTCCCTTATATTGACCACAGCCGTGAAGCAACGAGTCTCATACGCGTCTAGCACTGGAATAACAATCTACACTAGCCAATAAATCAGGAATTAAACCAAACAACCGCAACAAATCAACAAGAAAATAAGAGCTTCTTACCTTGGTGCTTTTTGACAGATTCCCAAAATATTTGCGCCATCGAGATTCTATGAATTTATGAATGACCAACAAGTTTTCAGGTAGTCCTTCTACCTTCCTAAAGCTTGCCACTATCTGCATAATTTGTGAAACGATATTCAAAAAAGGTGCAGAACATTAAAAATTTCTCCACTCAAATGTGTACATATCATTTTGTGTAAATTAACCATATGGTGTGAATGGAGTGACGATAAGTTCAGATTTCAGATCCTAATAAAGGTACCGAAAGGAGACTTGGGAGGAACCAGCATTTTCGATTCTCTGGGATTTCATTCGGCTTACCCTCATGGCCACTCAACACTCTGGCATAAACATCGATTACCTACAAATTAAATAATATAGGATGACAGGGCGTCAATGGACATAGCCCCATCAAGCTTAGATGGGAGTTATAAGATACATTGGTTCAAAGCTATATCATAACTTTACTCACATTCTTGGATACCATAGCTCTTGGCTTTAAGGACAGCAGGTTGCCTCGATATAGCAGTGTTGCACCAAATTCTGCTACCAGTTCACTGCAAGATAGCATCGATGCAAGTGTTAAGCATTGCATAAATGTAAAAAGTATAAAACCAAAGTAAAACTATGATATCATGCTACAGAGAGGTGCGTTCACCCTTCGTTCAAAGTTTCAACGAAAATATACATTGCAATCCTCAAGTCTGTATCAGACAACAATTGGGTTAATTCAAAGGGGCCAATTTTGTAACCACCACTATTAACAAAATCCTTATAGATGGCTACAGAGCCAGCCTGCAAAGAAATATCGTCGCTCCAGCTCTGGAAATCACTCTCGGATTCATCGCCATCCAACACAATTGTATTGTTTCTCACACTGCTAGAACCCCAATTTTCCCTTGCTGCAGCTTCACGGTCACTCTCATATACTTCCACGAAATCTGTCACTACTTTAGCAATTTCCTTCTTAACAGTCTCTTGAATACATTGTTGCAGCCCACTTACAAATTGCTTCAATTCCTGGATCTCGGAGGTAGATTTTTTTATCTCCTTCATCATGTTATTCATGTCACTTTGCATGGATTGACAGTTATAACATCCATCGTTTGTTTCTCTCATTCGAATCTGTGAGCAGAATCCAAAAAAGTATTTTGACTATATTAGGCTGCACAACAAAACACTCTTTTTAAAAGTTTGAAAGTACACGGATGTTACTTTTTCACTTCCAAAACCAGAGCCCTCGTTGATCCATGCGACAACATCCTTTGATTTCTTCTCTGTCCAAGCAGCTATTGGCAGTATTGACCTGTCAATGTATTGATTGTGTCCTTCTAAATGATGCAGCTAAAAGACCTTCAAAACATAAAACTATCACATAATTCGGTACTCAATTGAATCTCATTGTAAACCATAGTGAAGAATTAGATTAGAATTTGTCTTACCTTAAGAAACAACACACACATCCACCTATAAATGCACCTTTCTTTTCCTTAAAATCGTGTATTGCATCGACAAGGTACGTAAATAATTTAGTTGCCCAATTCTTTTTCCTTACACTTTCCGAGCCGGCTATGGAGCGTACTATTGATGTACCAACATAGACAGAAGTGGTGGGCATCAACAATGTTCCAACGGTAAACAAGACAAACCTAGTTACAAACAAATCATCCACAGACTCTGCCTCAATCAAGTTATTCTCCAACTGCGTAAGCGATAACGTAGCATTCCCGTCCCTCACTGCAGCTCGCCTTCTCTTCACATCATCTAGAGACCCCTCTTGTTCGAAATCCTCCCCTCCATCTTTCACACCCATCACCATCTCAAAGGAAGATGCATTCAACATGAAAGTCTTCCCATGCACACGCAATGACGCATCCTCAACATTAAAATTTTCAATCAACCACCCAACTAAAGGCCTAAATATAGTACAACTACTCATTTCTAACAAACTGGAAAATCCCATTTCCCTAACGACCATCCGAAACTCATTCTTTAATTTTGTGCAGAGGTTAACAAATCGGGTAGGCGAGCAACGAGCTTGTATGCTTCTCTCGCTTTGGCCATCCGAACCATCTGAACTAATTCTTGTGCTCCCACTCTCACCGGTACCCAGCTGGTCTATCTCATCCATCCTCCCAGTTCCTTTTCTCTTCTTTAACCTTGATGTGCTAGCCATAAATCTCTATCAATGGAGATGAACAAATCAAGTAAGTATCATGAGTGGAAGTTCATATTTTCCCCTAATTTGACTTGTACTTTTATTCGTATTTGATAAATTTTGATTTCTAGGTAATACCCTAAATTCTTTACTTTAGAATTTACTCATAGAACTACTACAATTGTAAAAATTTAGAATTTCCTAGGTTTGAACTTGAAAATAGGGGAATTGAACTCAATTATAGATTCGGTTCATTTCGAAGAAGAAGAAAAAGAAAAGAAAAGATACAGCTAAATAAGAGAAAAAACTAATAACAAATAAAGATAAAGAGTTAAAAAAAAAATTTATTACACTATTTATTTTAGTTTAAAATTTTCGCTTAATTCATATGTATTGTCAATTCAGACAATATTAGACCTCTAATGCGTGTTAAATTAATTTGTCAATAATAAATTTTGACCTTTGCATTAAAACAAAAAAAAAAAAAAAAAAGTATTCTCTAAAGGAGTGATATATATGGTGTCTAAACTTTTCATCCAATCATCGTAATTTGTCATTTTTGAATTAATACTAAAACTTACTTTAACAAATTTCGAATCTCAATGACAGTGACAAAATTATAGAGTTTGAAAACAATATACGTTGGATTACTATGCTATTTTTTTGTACTCTTTTATAACAACTGTGACATTAACATTGGTAAACGTATTGCAAATGTGACCAAAAAAAAAAAATAATAAGACTTCATTAGAGAACACGTTTTTCAATTTTATCATAAGGAAAAAAAAAAAACCTACACCAATGAATTTTTTTTTTTAAGTTACACCAATATTAACCTTTGAAGGGGGGAAAAAAACAGAGAGAGAGAGAAAGAAAAACTAATTTCATGAGGACGTCTACTTAATATTATCTTCTAGGAAAGGCATTTACTCAACTGATGTTCTCAACTTTATTTAACAATATATGATTTTTTTTTTCTGTCAACTTTATATACAACAAGTTTTGGATTTTTCTATTTGTCAATCAATCAATCGTTCAAACAAATCAGAAACATCAGAACAATGGAAAACAGAAAAACGTTGATCTGAAACCAATGCAAAAACAATAGAGAGAGAGAGAGAGAGAGAATCGTAGGAGCGAATCTGAGAAACTTACAAAAGGGAATTGGAGCTGAATGTCGGTTAGAGACCGCTGAAGAAGAAGAAGAAGAAGAAGAAGAAGACGTTGTGGAGATGGATTTGACTTCGACTATTGCAAAGCAACAATGGCATAGAGTAGTTCTATTCCAAGTCTCTTTTTTTAGTCAAGTTTGTTGTAGATACTCATTTCTTACTTTAATTGATTATCTTCTTAATAATATTACGTAATATCATCTGAATTTAAAAATTTTAATCATATAAAAAGTTAAATATTTAAAATTTTTAAATAAATTAATGAATTGTTAAAATATTATTAAAAAGATAATCATTAAAATAGAAAAATTAGATAGCAAATTCGGATTTCTCATTGACTTCAGGGCTGGGACTTGGGCGTTGGTGAGGGGTGATATTGTCCTTTCAGACAAACGGCTTTTTTTTTTTTTTTTTTGTGAATAAAGACAAATGGCATATTTCTAGCCAAAAAAATTTTTTAAAAAAATGACAAATGGCATATTTGGCAGCAAGGAAACACAGTAGAAAAGTCCTTTGATTTTTTTCTTTTGTTTGGTGAATAGGAAAGTCCTTTGATTGATTTCAGAAGGATTAGTAATTTGTTTAATCATTTTAATATTGTCTTTTTATTATTAATTATTTTTTAATGAAGATGTTGATTTTCACCCCTTTATTTACTTGGTGATGACAATTTATCCATATATACGGGTACTCATGGATAAACGTCTCTAATAGGACGGGTATAAGGAAACCACACGAAGGTAGGGGTGCGTATGGCTGATACCATATGGGGTAAAGTTAACACCCCCAACTCGAGTACGGGGTAGAGGTGGGAAAGGGCTTCCATTTTTTAACATAACTGCAAAACGAAAACACCTTAAAAATAGTAAACAAAATGAATTGGAGTTTGTATTTTAATTTTTATTTTAAAAAAATAAAAACTCTCATTGAGTAAATAGATATGATATGGATATAACAATTCTAACGGAGATTCTCCACCTTCACCTCGCCTCAAATTAGATGGATGTGAAGGCATGCATTTGGGGTAAATTGGGGTAGAGTTTTGGAGTGTGAAAGCATACCGAACCCCATCTCATTCCATTGCTTTCCTATATATACACGCTATCACACTTCTTTTTTAGACAAATTTTACCATCATTATATATCCATAAGGAAACTTACTTTTAAGGAAAAAAAAAATATTTTTAAAGAAATATTTTTGACACTCCTCACAGCAGCAATCTGAATAATAATAATATTAATATTTTAAGATTATATTATTTAAATTCAAAATTATATGTTTTAGTGATCCGGATATTTCGGCCAATGGGGGCGGTACTAGTGGCAAGTTTGGTGACAGGAGGCGACTGCTGAGGGGGAAGGCGTTGTTTTTTAAAGGGAGAAAGAGTAAAATAACGTTTTTAAAATGTGTGATAGTAAATTATAGCACGAAGCTTTAAACATAGTAATAAATAATATAATCAAATTTAGGATCACATAATACTAAAAAAAAAAAAAATTTTCTTCCTTCCTTTACTCTCTAATATGAAACTATGCATATAAATTTGTCGTTAAAAATTAATCGTAAATTCAAAAATTTTTTAGAAAATCCAAAAAAATCTAAGGTTTATCAAAAATATTTGTTACAATTTATCATCTTTTAAAAAACTTACTATAAATTTCAAAGACACCTACAAAATATGCTATTTATTACATTTTCCTTTTTTTTTTTTTAAATGTTAGAATTTTAAATGTTCTTCTGTTAATTCCAAGGATATTTTTGTCCTTCGCTGTCAAAATAAATCTGTAAAAAAAAAAAAAGAAAAAAAAAAGAAGAAAGAAGAAGAAGAAGAAGAAGCGAGAGAGAGAGTTAGGCTTTAATATTTAGCAAATTTAGCATGAATTCGAGATCTAAATATTAATAAATGTGCAACCATATAATTTATTGATATACTATAAAATACAAGATATAAATGAAAATAAAAAAGAAAACTAATAAAAGCGCTAAAATACAAGATATTATATGATAGTATTTTCTAAATCCTTATGTTAGGGTGCACTCATCCCTGATATTGCCTATGTATATCCCACATTAACTTTTCTTACACTTCCAAGGTTCGTAGACCTGAGATTATTGTCAAATATTCACTGCAATTATCTTTCATAATTTTTTTCCTATTATTAATTGTTGATTGTGATACAGATGTGAACATATCATATCGTATTTCCTACTGTGGCATTTGGAAAAATGGGAAATAAAAAGATTGACAATACAAGTGCACGGACTACGAAAGTGCACACTTATTATTATATTAGTTAAAGTACGTGCAATGTACTTGTTGAGTTGTAATTGAGATTTTTACAACGTAAAACGTGGAAGAATATTTTTCTTAAAATATAATAATTTAATACTCTGTTTTGTAAAACAGTTTGAGTTAAAATTTTTAAATTTGAATTGGTAAATTTTTTAAAAATTAGTTATAATTTTGTTGACTTTTTAAAAAAAGATAAAAACTGATATGAAAAATTTGAATTTAGGCCTCGTTTGGGGTTTTAATCTAAACTGTACTTTTTATCTCAGTTTTTATTTTTTTCTGAAAAAGTTTTTGTTTTTTTCTGAAAAAGTTTTTGTCTTTTTCTGAAAATTTTTTTATCTTTTTTGAAAAATCAACAAAAATTTTCAACTCAAACCCTACTTTTTTCAACTCAAACTCATTCATCAAACGAACTCTTAAATTGTGTTACCAAACAAAGCATAAGTTAATAATTTATGTTTTATCATATAATCATATTAGTATTTTATTTAAGGCCGGTAATTTTGGACACGACACGGTGACACGATACGAGAACGACACGTAATAAATGGGTTTGGACCGCACGATTAATAATTGGGTCGAAATTGGGTCGACACGTTTAACACGAAAATAAATGGGTCGGAAATGGGCTGACATGATTAACACGTTTAACACATTTATATTAGAATTTTCAAATTAATTCTAACTTATTCGGACATGACACGGTGACACGACACGAGAACGACACGAAATAAATGGGTTTGGACCGCACGATTAATAATTGGGTCGAAATTGGGTCAACACGTTTAACACGAAAATAAATGGGTCGAAAATTGACTGACACGATTAACACGTTTAATATGAATTATCAGGCCTAATTTTATTTATTACATTGACAATTTTGTAATATATTAAAATATTAGTCTTTTTTATGCCCTAGCCCCGAGATACTTTCAACAGTGTATGGGAGTGGGAGTAAAAGCAAGAAGCAACTGCCAAGAAAAGGATAACATTAACCAAAAAAAAAAAAAGGCACTAAAATGATGTGTATTTGACTACCAAAAAAAAAAAAGAATAGTCGATCCATAGTCATTATTTTAATATGGTTATTATTTTTTTTTAATTTTTCTTTAATTTGATCTTGATCTCATTTTTATTCATTTTTGCTATCAAAAAAAAAAAAAAATTTTCTTCATTTTGTATGCAATTTTTTTTTATTCTAGTTAATTTTAATAGGCATGCACAAATGGTTAGCTCCTGTCAAATGACCAAAAAAAAAAAAATTTTTTTGTGGCAAAACAACAAAAAATGTCACCTCTTTATTAACATATTTAAATGGTTAACTTCTCTACGTATCATTTAAAATAGATATCTTCAATTATAAAGGATGCTTTACATTGTTTCTCATTATTGTCCCAAACTATATTATTTACTTCCCTTTGTCCCTTGTATCTGTCCCTTGTACATGCTTCACAGCTTAAAGAAATATGTAACGCAAAAAAAAAAAAAAAAGATATGAAATGACGCGACAAAAAGGGAAAGAGAGAGATGTTTGAAAAAACAAAAGTAACTTTGAGTGGATCTCATAAATTTTAAAACTTATCAGGATATAAGTGTAAAATAAAAAATATATATATATAAAAAAATAAAGAGGCTCCTTTACTTGCATCTAGGATATATACCAAAAAAAAAAAAGAAGCTTCAATCACTTGTAGTTAGGATCGGTCAAAAAAGACTGTGATCCCAAAACTCTAAACCACAGCTAAATCTGAAGTCGAAAAAGAAATAGTAAAGAGCACGTCTACTTTTTTATATATGAGTAGGATAATAGATATTATTATTGCTGGAATCTCAACTTACACTCGTTAAAATAGACCTCACTTTAAAGTCTTCTTCAACATTTTACATCCTAACACCATTGTGCTTCCTAAAATCTTATATTAAAATATTTAAATCTTACAAACTCCCTAATGTGAAATCATGTGTAAACAGTTGACTTCGTAAACCTTCCAATGACACCTCATCACGCCGCTAAGAAGAAAAACATAAGGATGAGTATAAAACCTCTTTTTTCTTCAACCAAAAAAATCTTCAAACACCAAGCCCCTCCTGAAAAGAAAAAAAAAATGAAGACAATTGATAAATATATGTACTCTGCCATTGCCACTTTGGGTCTTTTTCTTCAATTAAAATTCCAGCCAACAAATGTTTCCCCTTTAGATACCTACTACGCAAACATGATTTTCTTTCTCATTGCTTTTACTATTTTTATAGTTGCATCCATAATGGGTGTTGGAATATCCTGGGTCCAGGTCAATTCAAGTTTTCCATTGATCATTTCCAAAATTAGCTTCTTCTCCGGAACTCTTGCCTCCATTATGCTGATGCAGATATTGGCTCCGGTTCTTGGATGGACAATTTTTGTTCCATGGACAATCTTTTTTGTAAAGATTCTTCTTATTGAACAGTTGCGCGTCCTAGTTCTTCGTCATGTCCTTCTTCGGCTCTTTGTAATTATAAAGACACAGGGAAGAACAATACAAGGCGGACTGATTCAGGAACAAAATCAGCTCCTTCCCGTCTAAAGAAGTGTTTCCTTTTCCTTCATTCTAGCTAGGTCATATGGTGTTTTTTTTTTTTTTTTAATGCTTTATTGCCTAAAATGAATCAAATTTGGATGATCTCGAGTGATATCCGGGATAAATCTATAAAGGTTATCAAGAGAATAGGTCCTATAACATGAAACTCATTTATATATCCGACTCTTCTCTCAATCTTTATGTTGGAAATCACCCGAGAATTTTTCTTTTCATCTTTGCCCTCTGCGTTCTCATATAGGGAGATGCTCACTAGAGCCACGTCTTCACTGTACCTTTACTAGTCCTCGGAAAGCCAAGTCTTTTCTTAAATAATCTTTAGTTGTATTATAAAATTTATTTCTTGGATCTATTAAGTCGGCTCCTGGGTGGTTTCTGTTTTTGTATTTAAAAAGTATTGTGTCACTGTTAACAACAATGAAATAACAAGGCCAGCTTCATGATTTTCTTTTTCTTTTATTTTTCTATTTATTTTTTTTTTAAGAGAGTTCGTAATTAAAGTATATTGGTTGAGATATTTCTTAAATATCAAGGCCGAATTTAATATTTGGATATTTGTGCATCAACTATCTGGTCAATCATTAATGATTGATTATGTAATTATGAAAATCTAAATTATCCTCGGAGGATAAAAAGATAACAAAAGAACTTTTATTTATTTTCATAGAGAAACAGAACATAACTCCTAGAAAACAAAAAGGCAAGAAAATGATGTGATAAAAAGTGATCATTTATAAACTCAGGGGGATATAAATAGATGATGTGATTCCGGCAACCTGCAGTGTCGGAATCCGTCAATTAAGTGAGTGGTTTCCATGATTGCCTGCACCAATAGGCACTCGTTGACTCCGGCAAATGACCAATTATGGTCCTTCCTGTTAAATTGAATTGTACTAATTATTTTGTTATCTTTATCATTAAGCTATAACAATCTTTTCTTTATTTTATACAAATTTATATAAAAGGGCAATTTTACAACGAGACTCTCTCAATTTATCCTATCAATAAGGTAAAAATTGACAACCCTTCGATCAGCTTTATCGATCCAGATCAAAAAATTACACCAAAACTACCATGAGATGCTTTACACATGATTACACTTTCTTTCTTCCCCTTCTTTCTTCAAACGATCTATGTTGAAAGCTCTTCATGAAACAGAAGGAATTTCTTTCTTCCCCTTTCTTCGTCCAACCACTGTGTATGAGCTTTTTTTTTAAATATGAATCCATGAACAAGAGCTTCATCATTAAGATTAGAAATTTACAGTATATATATATTTTTGAAAGCAATTAAAAAAAAATCTACCATAGCTTTAATAATCGACCATTTATACGACAATATATCAACAATCAAACTCCAAAGAGAGAGAAAACGGAAGAATCAGGATCTATGACCGCCGCTAGACCCATCTCGCCGATCTCCTCTTGCTCGCCCAAAGACGCCATTGGATCTCCTACGCCGGTGAGTCTCACCGCCAACAGCCAGTCAAGAACGCGAGTTCGTAGCCTGTCGTCAGCCACATTGCAAACTCAGATCCAAACTCAAAGCCCAACCGGAAATCTAGGTTTCCGTCGCCACCCCTCGCTCCCTTTTCCATTAAGCCCTCTTCTTCTGTGCTCGGCGTTTAAGATGCGGCATTTCAAATTTGAAAAGAAGAAGATGGATGCCGTGAAGAAAACGAACCAAAAAAAATATATTTTTTTTGTTTTGGGAAATAATGAGCAAAATTCTTATGCTTTACTGTATGTGACTGTATTGTTACGACCTACATATACTTCCCACTTTTGATCGAATGGTTTAAAAAATCTATACCATCCATTGGGAAAAGTAACTATCGCCCATGGCAGAACTACCCCTATGTAAAACCTTTTCTCTGATGTATTTTTTATTGGTTTACTGTACTGGACAATACTGTTACGTCCTACTTCATACTTCCCACGATTTTGATTGAATGGTTTAAAAAATCTCCACCATGTATGGGAAAAAGCAACTGTCCCCCATGGTAGAACTACCCCTGTACAAAACCTTTTTTGTGATTTATTTTTTATTGGGTAAAATAACGATAAAATCCTTTTATATACCGTATTGATAAACTTCATTTTTAAATCGTTCAGATGTAATCAAACGGCTGAGATTTTGCTTATATACCATAATTATCATACACTTCACCTTACAATATTATTTGACTAAGAAATTAAAAAATAATAATAAAAAAAGAATTTTAAAAAAATTCACCTTCACCTGTGGTGGAAGGTTGGAGGGGATGGGAGGTTGCTGTTTCCGGGGTCTGGAATGAGGGAAGGATTGGGTTGGTCAGCGTCGAGGGGAGGGGGGCGACCTCATTGGCGTCAGGTGGGGGCGGGACTAGGTCAACGCCAACGCAAGGGGGAGGCGGGGCAAATCTGGCTCAGGGGGATGGGGGGATTTGTCGCTGGCGTTGGCAAGGAAGTCGCTGATGTCAGGGAATGAGGTTGGTCTTTTTTAAAATTTTTTTATAATTTTAATTTCTTAATCTATACTAATTGAGATAAGGTGTATTATAATTATTATACACAAATAATATTTTAACCATTCAATTAGATCTGAACGGTTTAAAAATAAACTTTATTGATAGCGTATATATAAAGACCTTTACCGCAACTTTACCCTTTTTTATTAAGTAGTTCAATGAGAAACCCTTGTTTTTCCAAATCTTTAAAAACAAAACAAAACAAAAAATACAGCAATGGGAGTCCTATTTGAACAAAGAACGATTCCAAGGAATCTCCATTGGATGACTTATGGGAAAATGGAAAACGAGAAATCAATCAAGCAATCAGTATTGTTACTAAAAATTAAAATAATAAATAAAAGTAATAGTGATATGGTTGAGCAATAAGCATGTTACCTAGCCAATTCCGATGGAGTACTTAGTTTAGTCTGTGGGAAGGAAAGAATCTAAATAGAAGCTCATACGTTAAAAACTTAGGGAGTATTTTCCTAAGTGGGAGTTATAAAATTTATGTAGTATATTTCATTAAAAAAATATATATCGTAAAATTATTTAAAAAAAAAAAATTGTTATCAAGACAAACTCTTGTAGATCATAACGGAAACTCCTACACAACTATGGACTTTTATATGCAGAAAATATTTGAAATAATTTATTTTCACCGTGTTATCTGCTGTCCTAGTAGATTTCAAAACACCCTATAGCTAAAAAAAATTTAGTCATATTTCAATGGCTGACTTGGATTGGATGGATAATTGGTGGACAACCAGTGTGTGACTCTAGTCTTGGTGATGGGTGATTCCGATAATTGATATGGTGTTAGGCTTCGTTTGGAATATCATTCCAAACTTAAAATTTTCATATCAGTTTTTGTCTTTTTCTGAAAAATTTTTTTGTTTTTTCTAAAAAAATTTTATCTTTTCTGAAAAGTCAATACAAATTTACTATTAAAATTTAAAATTTCTAACTCAAACTTATTCACCAAACGAACCCTTAATTTAAATAATAAAGGTGATATAAGAAGTATATGAGTATACTTGTTGGAGTTACTTCGTGGGGAAAGAAGAGATGTGGATAGGAGTTCATCAATTTGAAAAATAAAATTGTTCTCATTTATCTTTTGTAACTTCAGCTATAGCCACGTGCCTTAAAATATCTAAGAGAATGCATTAGTCTAGCTTAGTCCGTACCGAAGACATGGCTATGTCTTCTAGGTCAAAATATGAAAACAAAACAAAGCAAACATGAAGATAAGGCCGTTGTTTTTACTTCAAAGAGGGAATCAAAACCATTGAAATTCGGATGCTAAAGTATATACAAACTTTTATCAACGATGTCCTCACCTTTTAGGCAATATTTTTGGTAAGAAGGAAAGAAAACAAGAGGAAAAGAAAAAATGGAAGTGAAAGAAAATAAGAGAGAGATGAAATATTTTAGTTTTCCTCTATGTTGTTTGATATCATAGAATAAGAAAAAAGAAAAAAGTTGTATATTTATTATTTTTTTATTTATACATTTTCTTTTGCGTCAAAAGTAAGGACAAAAAAGTGATTTTAATCATTATTATGAGAGTATATGTTTTCCAACTATTTTTGAGAAGATAAAAGTTGATGGTCCTATAATAATTTTAATTCCTCATATTTTATTTCCTTCCTCTTTTCTTTCTTATCAAACAACCAACAAATTCATTTTCCATCAACTTTTCTTTCATCTCACTTCCTTCTTTCCTCTTTTTCACCCTATCAAACATAGCATTAAAGTGTTGCTTCTTCATCACAAGTCTAGTTCGCAAAAAAAAAAAAAAGGGTTGCCCATATTTTTGTTGAGCTTTTTAAAAAAAATAATAATAATAAAGAAAAAGAAAAAATGAAAGAAAATCTAGCCCTTTACTATCCAAGTTTTAGGCAGGTTGGGCAGTTTTTTGGGGTTTTTTTTTTCAATGGGAAATGAGAGGATCAAACTGTACAGTTCATGATAGAATCATATATAAAATTACTGTTAAATCATATTTACTATCACTTTTGGGTTCTCTATTTGATTGATTATTCATTGTAAATTTGTTTCTCCCTTGTTTTTTTGGGACTTAATACATTGTTTTGATACTAAAAACATATATACAAAAATAAACATTCAATATAAACTGTTTACTGCTTGCATTTGATTCGTCGGTTGGAAATAAAATTTTTAAGTTAGAATTAGTTGACTCTTCAAAACTTAATTATAATTTTTTGTTGACTTTTCAGAAAAAGACAAAAACTGATATGAAAAAAATATAGTTTAGTTAGAGTTAAGTTAAAATACTATACAAAAATGAATGCAAGAAAGAATATTGTGGATAAAATTGTAAAACTTCCAAAAGTTAAAAAAAAAAACAAAAACAAAAACAAAAACAAAATATGAAACTTACTTATATTAGACCTCAGAATTAAGCGTAAATCAAATAACTACGATCTACAAAAGGAATCCTTCTGAATTGTAAATTGCTAATTTAATTAATACAAATCCTCTAAGAATGAAATTCCCTTCTATAATAATTATATCACCATCACTTTCACCTTCTACAACTTCTCAATCACTCTCAAATAATTCCACAGTCCTATCACTGTCACTTTTCCCTAATAAAAAAACTTCTCGATTACTCATCAATGATTGCATCAAATCCGTCACTATTTTGGAAATTTTCTTCATGTCCTCCCTATGAGATTGCTGCAACCCAATAACAAGCTGTTTCACTTCTTGGATCTCAAGTTTACAGTTTTTTATGTCGCCATGCATGGATTGACATTTATAACGTCCATCTCTCTCATTTGAATCTGTAAATTCAAAAGTAGAGAGAAAAAGTATTCTAACCGCATCATATATATATGTCACACAACAAAACATTCTTTAAGTTCAAAAGTAGAGAGATATTACGTTTTTACTTCCATAGCAAGAGCCCTTATTGATCCATGTGACAACATGCATGCTTTGATTTCTTCTCCGTCCAAGCAGCTATTGGAGGTATTGATCTGTCAACGTATAGGTTGTGCCCTTCTAAATGATGCAGATAAAATACCTTGGAATATAAAATAAACACAATTCAATACTCAATAAATCATATTCTAAAACAAAGTGAAGAATGAAACTAGGATTGAATTTAGGAACAACACACATCCACCCACAAATGCTACTTTCTTTTGCTTAAAATCACGTTGCATTTTGACAAATTCCCAGAATATTCGCGCCACTGTACCACTCCAGCATCATAAAGGTCCATGTCATCAAGTAGTCTATCGAGCCCCACATCTTTTGCCTCCGTCTGCATAGGTGAAACAATTTTAAAAGGCTTCAGAACATTAAATTAATCTCCCACTCAAAGACTCTGTAAATTAACCATTTAGAATCAATGGAACAATCATAAGTTGAGTTGAAACACCAAAAAAAAGTGAATGCAAGAAAGAATGTTGTGGATAAAATTGGACAACATCCAAAAGTAAAAAAACAAAAAAACAAAATAGGAAACTTATATTGGACCTAAGAACTAAGCCTAAATCAAATAACTACAGTCTACAAAAGGTATCCTTCTCAATTGTAAATTGCTAATTTAATTAATACAAATCCTCTAAGAATGAAATTCCCTTCTATAATAATTGTCTTTAAGCCAAAATTATGATGCCCAATTACCGCATAATTTCTTCTCAATATAGAAAGTATAAGAATCCAAAATATCTATGCAAAAATATATGATATATAATGTTAATAACAATTATATAGAAAGTATAAGAATCCAAAATATCTATGCAAAAATATATGATATATAATGTTAATAATAATTATAAAGATTGATCCATAACGATGAGTTGTTTAATGTTTGAGGTTTTTTCGTTGTCATTTTTTGAAAAGCGCCAACTCAAAGTTATCAAATAATTATATCACCATCACTTTTCGCTTCTACAACTTCTTAATCACTGTCAAATAATTACAGAGTCATACCATTGTCACTTTTCCCTGATAAAAAAACTTCTCGATTACTCATCAATGATTGCATCAAATCCGTCACTATTTTGGAAATTTTCTTCATGTCCTCCCTATGAGATTGCAGCAACCCAATAACAAGCTGCTTCGGTTCTCTTATCTCAAGTTTACAGTTTTTTATATCACTATGCATGGATTGACATTTATAACATCCATCATCCATTTCTCTCATTCAAATCTGTAAGTTCAAAAGTACAGAGAAAAAATATGATAACCACAACATATATGTCACACAACGAAACATTCTTAAAGTTCAAAAGCAGAGAGATATTACGTTTCTACTTCCATAGCAAGAGCCCCCATTGATCCATGTGAGAGCATCCTTTGATTTCTTCTCCGTCCAAGCAATTATTGGAAGTTTTGATCTATCAACGTATAGGTTGTGCCCTTCCAAATGATGCAGATAAAATACCTTGGAATATAAAATAGATATAATTCAATACTCAATAAATCAAATTCTAAAACAAAGTGAAGAATGAAATTAGTATTGAATTTGCCTGTAGGAACAACACACATCCACCCACAAATGCTCCTTTCTTTTGCTTAAAATCACGTATTGCATCCACAAGGTATGTGAATGATTTAGTTGCCCAATTCTTTTTCCTCACACTTTCCAGACCAGTTATTGAACCCGCCAATGATGTACGAACGCAAACAGAAGTAGTGGGCATCAACAAAGTTCCAACGGTAAACAAGACAAACCGTGTCACAAACAGATCGTCCACAGACTCAGCCTCAACCAAGTACTTCTCCAACTGTATAAGCAATAACATAGCTTTCCCATCCCTCGCTGCATCTCGCCTTCTCTTCACATCATCTGGCTGCCCCACTTGTTCAAAACCATTCCCTCCATCTTTCACACCCATCACCATTTCGAACGACGATGGAATTAGTACAAAACCTTTTCCTTGTACACACTGATGCATCCTCAACATCAAATTTCTCAATCAGCCACCCGAATAAAGGCCTAAATAAACCACAACTGCTCATTCCCAACAAACTGGAAAATCCCATTTCGGTAATTGCCTTCCAAAACTCCTCCTTCAATTTCGTGCAGAGGTTCACAAATCGAGTAGGCGAGCAGCGAGGTACACATAGCCTGTTTGAAGCATCCAAACAACTTCGCACGCCGCCATTCTCATTGATGCTCAGGTCTATGTCACCTATCCTCCCAATGT
This sequence comes from Ficus microcarpa, assembly GCA_025413485.1. NCBI lineage: Eukaryota > Viridiplantae > Streptophyta > Magnoliopsida > Rosales > Moraceae > Ficus > Ficus microcarpa. Next base: position 3,166,883 of record CM046383.1, read on the forward strand.
CAGTCTTCAAATTTTCTCTTCTTTAAGATTGATGTGGCAGCCGCAAATGGAGCCAGACATATATATCAAGTTTTTATGGAGTCAATAGCGAAGCCAACTTGGACTCGGAGAGGCAACTACGCAACGGCCTTCCTTCAACTTCTTCCTCAAATCCATTTTTCTTGCTGTTTCTCTTTTAATGGACCCCTGAAATTTTCTAATTGCAATCTTTTACATATTTCTTTTTCAAAGTTAATATTTTCCCCTGAAATTTTCTAATTGACTTTTTAAGTATACTCAAACTGTCATATTTTTTTCTTAAAATTTTCGACTATAAGCTAAATTTTGACTTCTATATATATTTATATTTCAGACTCTAAATACTAAACAAAGCAAGAATCAACTGCACTATAATCAAAGCCACCATTTTCTCTGGCGAAGGCCAGATTCAATGGCACTAAAAGCCACCATTTTCGCTGGCGATGCGCGGATATCGATCTCTTGGAGTAATTTTGCCCATATGAGACAAAGCCTTACTTTTTGTTTGAGGCTTTTCTTAGTTTTTCTGGTGTTTAATGAAGGTTTCTTTAAGCCAAAAAAAAAAAAAAAAAAAAAATTTCTTTCTGAAAGACGGAGAAAGTGGGAAATGAGCAAGTGAATAGCAGATCTAGCAGATCAAATAAAATAAAATAAAAAAAGAGAGAGAAAAATGGGTAAATATTTGATACAATCTCATTTATATATTATATTGATATAGTTTATTTTTAAACCGTCAATCAAAGACTGAGATGTTATTTGTATATGATAATTATCATGCACATTATCTCATAGTATTATATACTGATTAATAAATTAAACAAATAATTATAAAAAAATAAAAAAATCTAGCCGATGAAAGCCTGGGGGAGCTCCTCACCGGCGGCTCGACATCGGCACGGGGGGGGCTTGTTGTCGTTGGGGGTGTTGCAGGGTCGGTTGCAGGTTGTCAGTCGGGATTGTCGGGCTCACGGGTGGGTGGTCTGTCGCCTGAGGTTGCAGGCCTTGGGCGGGGAGGGCCTCGTCATCATGGGATGCGGGGCTTCGGTTATGGGGCGGCCGAATCTAGCCGGCGAGGGACACAAGGGGGGGTGCATATCTGGTTTTGGGGGGGGGGGGGGAGCCTTCGTCGGCGTCAGTGGGGGTGTAGATCTAGTTGGGGGAGGGAGGGGGTCTTCGTCGGCGTCAAGGAAGGGGGGCACTCATTGCTGACGTGTATGGGGCCTGTCGGTGGACGGTCGTTGGTCATTTGTTTTTTAGTTTTTGTGAATTTTTTTTAATTTTTAATATATAATTTTATGAGATAATGTGCATTATAGTTATCATGCATAAATAACAAATCAATTATTCGATTATATCGTAACGATTTAAAAATGAACCAAACCGATATAGTATAGAAATGAAACTCTACCGTATAGTTGCCCAAGGAAAACATATTAAGAACAGGAAAGTAAAAAGTAAAGTTGGATGGGCCCACAATACAAGTTTTTAATAAAAAAAATTTTTTGACAACTGTTCCTGGAACTAGTAATTACTTGTATAAGTGCCTATTCGGTTCGTCAGTTTGGACTCAATATTTTGAGTTCAAATTGAACTCAAACCGTTTGGCACAAAAGTTCAGTCCCAATCCATAGTTGGACCGTTACACAGTAAACCAAACTCGGATTACTGTGCGCCCAACTCTCCATCCCTCTTGTGCCATAGAAGTAGGTCGTTGGGGTCCCTGAGCAACCACCGGAACGGAGTCATGGGGGTCCTGCCAGAGACGAACCCTTCGTCGGAGAGCCATCTCCAAGCGTCGGTTCCGGAGCTGGAGGTAGGAGCAGCCGGAGACCGCGAGGCGGAAGTGGAGTTCTGGAGCTTCCTTAGGGCGAGGGTCTTGGCTCAGGTGCGAACCCCGAGGGAGGATTGGGAAGAGACCTCCATGACTGCCACTTCGCCTGTTGTCTTGGCCTTCCTCATGTACTTGCCCATCTGCTGCTGCTGTTATTGTATGCTGTTGAATGCCTTGCTTAATCTTCCACTGAGGAGAGAGAAAATGGGTTTATCTGGAGAGAGAAAGGGGCCTGTTTGTTCCGAGAGAAAGAGAGAGAAAAAGAAAGGGAAAGATGGGGAAGAGGAGGGAGTGGGGTCTTTGTAGTGCCCTCGAATTAAAAAAACAAAAATAAAAAAAGGTGAAGGCTGTGTTTGTGTGTGGTAGCGTTGTTGTCTGGTAGGAGGGATTTTAGGATGAAAATTATTATGCTTGATATGATTTGGAAAGAAGTTTAAATGGAAAGAATTAGAAGGTCGGGTCCATTATAATTGGTAGCTTTTGAAATGTATTTTTTCTGTTACATAAATATAAAGAAAGTAAAATAACTATGTATTTTTTTTTTATCAATTTGTACTGATCAACTATGTATTTTTTGTTAGTTTATTTTATGGTTATGTAATAAATTTTACAAAAACTTTTGACGTATGTTGTTGATGTGTGTTATTAAATAAATTTATTTTAATTTTTCTATTTTCTTGATCTGAAACCTACAATAGAATATTAAATTTGAATTAAAAATTTTAACTCAAATTTTTAATATCCAAACAAGACCCTAACACTTTTTAAACTTTTCAACTCAAACTTTTTTTACCAAACACTCAATCCAAGTTAAATTTTTCAACTCAAACTTTTTACCAAACACTCAACTCAAACTCTCAACTTAACTTATTTCAAACTGAACTTAAAATTTTCAACTCAAACTAGTGAACCAAACGGACCCTAAATCTGTGTTATACAAGTTGGTCGTCAAAATAGAATGAAGAATGTGAAGATTATTTTTAATATATTAAATTTTAATATAATTTTTAATAATTTAGAGATAGAAAATGAAATCTCAAGAAAGTGATAGAAAATAGGGAGAGAAAGCGAGAGAGTGAGAGAGAGAGATGGATGTTTCTGAAAAAATTGACAGATTAGCTTACATAAAGGGCGAATATGATTGGTGCCGTACAGATTTTGAAGTGGTTCCCGAAATGATTTGTTGTAGTTACGGGGGAAAAACAAAAAATGAATTTTGAACAAAAGATAATTCCGAGGAATCTCCCTTTGAATGACCTATGGGAAAATGGAAAAGGGGAATCAGTAGAGCAAATGGTTATTTTTTAAAAATAATAAAGTATAAAATAGTGATATGGTTCTCGTAGAGTTAGTTCCATAAGTGAGAAAGAAGGAATTTGGGTAGAAATTACAAGTTTAAATTTGTAAATGTTTTCTTTTTATTTTTTCCTTAATGTAAATGAGAGCTATAAAATCGATAAATTATTTATTAAAAAAAAAGAAGAAGAAGAAGAAGAAAGAAAGAAAGAAAGAGAGAAAGAGAGGAAAAATTTGTTACGAGGACATACTATTATAGATCATAACTCGAGCTTATACACAACTAGGACCCAAGGGGGTTGGACGCTTGGACCCAAGTCGATTTTAATTTTTTCAATTAGAAAAATTATTACTCTACTTTCTTTTTTCTTAATTTACGCTTTTTTTTTTTTTTTTTTCATTTCAGATTTTATGCAGAAAATTTTTTAAACATTTATTTACACCATGTCACCTGCAATCTCAATAGATTTCAGAGCACCATATAGCTAAAAAATTTACTCATATTTCAAAAAAAAAAAAATGCACTGATTAAAATAATTTTTAGTTGCAATTATTTTTTCGTTCTTGAATATTATGATATTACGCATCAATATATATAATTGCAATTCCAATGGCTGACTTCAAGTTGTCGTTCAATGTGTGACTCTAATCACTAGTGATGGGTGATTCTGGATAATGATAATGTGATGAGTTAAATAATAAAGGTATTCGAATAGATAATTTACCTTATAAATTTGTTATTTATTATTATTTACTTTAAATATTTTTATTTTATATTGTTTACTTTATTTATTTTATATCAAAATGCCATTTATTTTATTCTCTCTAATTTTAATGATGGTAGACCGGTTCATTAGCTTCATATATTTTTTAATTTATTTGATATGATAATGTGATTAAAAATACATATTCAATTGACGTGTCATGATATAATTCAAGGGACATGAATAGGAAACACGGGAGTTGAATCCAGTTTGCACTTCCGTTAGGGGGTTGTTGTGGGAGAATAAATTCGTCGACATGTCATCAATGTTACTCTGACACTCATCAACGTCGTACTCGTGGATTCAGTGAAATGCTTTCAACCAAGAGAAGAAAAAAAAATACATACAAACTCGTAAACATGATCGATGTTCAAGAAAGGGAAAAAAGAAGTTCTCTGTTTTTTTTTTTTTTTTGCCTTTTTTTCCAAGTATAATCATATGTAGATATCACATTATAGTAAGGCTATTTAAAACTGATCCGAAGGATGATAATTTCTACCCCATCGGTGGGGAAAAAGTATGTCCTTTACTGTAGCCTTGTCCTAAAATGAAAGGTTAAAAAAAACGACAGAGAAAAAAGTAAAAGGGAAAGGTATGTTGGGATAAATATTTTTAAAATCCATTGATGCACCCACAATATTGGACGATAAGACATCTAATAACTTCTTGATTTAGGACAAAAACTATAGAATTCGTCATTTCGTATAAAATACCAACAATTGAAAGATTAAAAGAGTTACAATCTAATTTTTTGCTCAGAAAACTCTCTAATTTCACTTGGATAAATTCCACCTCACATTTAATGGGACTAACATATTTATACATTAAAATAGGAAACTCACTTAAATTGGACAGAAGATTTAATCCAAAACTAAATTTAACTTTCCTAAATCAAATAACTACAAAACGTATCCTTCTTAGTTATAAATTGCTAACGCAATTAATTCAGAACCTCAAAGAATGAAATTCCCTTCTATAGTAGTTGTCTTTTTTATTTATTTTTTTTTGGGTCAATTTGTGAAAAGCACGACTCAAAATGGTCCAATGTCTTTGCCAGTTGAAAGTCAAAATTTTATTTTTCTTTTTCCAGCCCTCTTGGTTGCCTTTTCCAGTGACTTAAAATGTGAACTACATTTTCCCAGCACAGAAGCGCGAACTCTGTTGAATTGTGATTGAACTAACTCAATATACACTTCCAGCAGGAATTCCTTCGGATTAAACTGCGAATACAATGAATATTGTTAAATGAAACTAAAATCAACCCACAAATATCTAAGCAGATTAGACCATAAAAATACAAATACCTTGGGAATGTTATCCAATCCTTTGCTGATTGCCCACATATGCTTCATCATGTAAATCCACAAATCATCCACGTCATCTGGTTGTGGCTGATATTTTTGATGGATAAGTTGAAATGATTGAAGGGATAATCCGTTGGGAAATGCCGTTTTGATGTTGTCCGCTAACAAATGGTCTAGAAGGCGTAGCTGCAAATGCAACATTTTTGAAGTCCCCAACTTAATTAGGCAGACAAATCATTCAAAGAACTAAATTTGTAAACCCCACTTGAAGTGTCCCAAAAAAGTTTATTTTGCGAATCAAACATCACTTATGGTGCTTTGCTTACTGTTTTTATCGCTGCCTCCTCACTTAGTTGAGGAAGCATAGGCAGGTACTCCCACAACACAACATTCTCTTCCCTTAGATTGACCACAGCGGTGAACCCATCAAGAATAAGGAACACTGGAATAACAATCTGTTTTGGAGGAGGTTGTTACTCGCCATATAGATTGGGAAATATAAAAAATAACCTCAAGCATCAATTAGAAATAAGTGCTTCATACCTTTGTGCATTTTGCCAAATTCCCTAAATATTTGCGCCACTCTGCTGCTTTCTTATTATAATAGTCCATGTTATCAAGCAGTCTTTGTATCCCCCGATTGTTTGCCTGCCACTGCAAAAGTGAAAGAAATTTTCAATAGGCAGTAGAGCATTAGATTAACCTCTCTAATCAAATATTATGTATAAAACTATTTTGTGTAAATTAACCATGTAGAGGCCATGGAGCAATTATAAGTTCAGATCCTCATAATGTACCGAAAAATCAATTGGGAGGAACCAGCACTCTCGGTTCTCTGGGATGTTATACTGCATACCCACAGCATCATTCAACAAACTGGCATAAGCATCCAATACCTATAAATGAAACAAAATAGGCGTCAACGGACGTAGCCCCCTTCATGCTTAGAAAGGTGGTGTAACTTATAAACTACTATTATCCACAGTTATTAAAACTTTACTCACTTTCTCCCATCCCCAATCCCCTGCAATTAAGGGGTCTATTAGCATCACTCGAGATAATTGCACATGACCAAATTGTACTATTATTTCCCTGCAAGATAGTACCGATACAATTATAGATTATCAACTAAATTGCAAAAAATAACTACGTAATTAAATTATAACTACGATATCAATATTCCACACAGAGGCGCATTTACCCTTCGTCAAGACTTTTATCGAAAATATACATGACAATCTTGTTTGCGTCAAAATCAGATAACGGCTGGCTTAATTTAAAGGGACCAACTTCTCGACCACCACTTCTAACAAAATTTTGGTACATGGCTATGGAGGCGTTATCCAAACTAACGTCGCTTTGATCTGTACTCTGGCTATGGAAATCACCCTCGGATTCATCATCATGCAACACAATGATAGCATTTTTCTCAATCCTATCACTGCCACTTTCCCCTGTTACACCTTTTCGATCACCACTAAGTAATTCCACCATCCTACTACGTAATTCCACAATCCCACTACCGCCACATTCCCCTGCTACAACTTCTCGATCACTGTTATTAGATTGTTCCAACACAATTACACGTTGCCTCAATTTCTGGATCTCAAGTTCACATTTGTTAATCCCGCATTCCCCCGCTACAACTTCTCGATCACTGTTATTAGATTGTTCCAACACAACTACACGTTGCCTCAATTCCTGGATCTCAAGTTCACATTTGTTAATCCCGCATTCCCCCGCTACAACTTCTCGATCACTGTTACTAGATTGTTCCGACACAATTACACGTTGCTTCAATTCTTGGATCTCAAGTTTAAGTTTTTTTATCTCTGTCCTCATATCAATCATGTCACTATGCATGGATTGGCAGTTATAACATCCATCGTCCGTCTTTCTCATTCGAATCTGTAAACCAAAGCAGAAAGTATTATAACCACGTTCGCACAACAAAACACTCTTTAAGTTCAAAAGTACAAGGATATTACTTTTTTACTTTCATAACCATAGCCTTCATTGATCCATGTGATAACATCCCTTGATTTCTTCTCGGTCCAAGCAGCTATCGGCAGTTTTGATCTGTCAATGTATTGATTGTGCCCTTGTAAATGATGCAGGTAAAAGACCTTCGAATATAAAACAGACATAATTCAATCATCAAAAAAATCTTATTCTACAACAAATTGAAGAATCAAATTAATATCGAATTACCTGTAGGAACAACACACATCCACCGACAAATGCTCCTTTCTTTTTCTTAAAATCGCGTATTGCATCCACAAGGTATGCAAATGATTTAGTTGCCCAAATTTTTTTCCTCACACTTTCCAAACCAGTTATAGAACCCACCATTGAAGTACCGACACAAACAGAAGTGGAGGGCATCAACAACGTTCCTACGGCAAACAAGACAAACCTAGCGACAAACAGCTCATCCACGGACTCGGTCCCAATCAAGTTATCCTCCAACTGTTTAATAGATAACGTAGCATTCCCATCCTTCACTGCATCTTGCATTGTCTTGACATCTTCTGGAGACCTTATTGGATCAAAATCCTCTCCTCCATCTTTCACACCCATCACCATCTCAAACGACGATGGAGTTAATATGAAAGTCTTCCCATGTACACACAATGATGCATCCTCAACATTGAAACTCTTAATCAACCACCCAACTAATGGCCTAAATATGGTGCAACTACTCATTTCCAACAAACTGGAAAATCCCATATCGCTCACTGCCATCCGAAATTCGTCCTTTAATCGTGTGCAAAGATTCACAAATCGAGTAGGTGAGCAGCGAGCTTGTATGTTTTCTTGCATTGCTCGTCCGATTCATCTAAACTAGTTCTTATGCTTCCACTCTCACTGTTACCTAGGTCTCCGTCACTCATCCTCATAATATCAGTTTTCTTCTTCTCTTCAAATTTTCTCTTCTTTAACTCTGATGTGCTAGCCATAAATCACTGTAAATGAATCCAAACAAATCAAGCAAGTATCGACTCAGTAGCGGAGCCACCTTGGACCCGGAGGGACGACTGCTTGATGCAACTTCTGCCTAAAATAACTTTTTCTTACCATTTTTTTTAATTTGTCTATTGAAAGTTTCTAATTCCAATTATTGTATAATTATTTTTTAAAAAAAATGCTAAGGACACCAAATCTAATCTCAATTTTTGAGCATCAATTTGTATAGCATACGAGTTGTCATTATTTTATTGGCAAGTGTTTAAAACATAGACATATCAATTGATTACAACTAGTAATGAAAATTGATACTCAAAAAGTTAAGATTTGTATTGATATCCCTAGCATTACTCATTTTTAAAAGTTTATATTTTCCCGTATATTTACTTTTTAGTGTACTCGAATTTCATAAATTTCTTAAAATTTTCGATTCTGACCTAAATTTTGACTTAAAAAATACATTCATATTTCAAATTTAAAATCCTTAAATAAAGCAAGAATCAACTACACTGTCATTAAAAGTTCATTATTTTGTAGACTTTAAACTAAAAAAAAAAAAAAATCCTAATTACAGACTTGGTTCATTCAAAAGAAGAAAGAATTAATTTCATTGTTAAGAAAAACAAAATAAATAAATAAATAAATAACAAAAACAAAAAGAGAGATAAGAGTTAAAAATAACAATTTCACTGCTATTTTTTAATTCCAAATTGGCTCAACTCATATTCCTGGGGAAAAAAAAAAAGATAGTGAAGTAAATAGCATTTTTATAATAAATAATAAAAATAAATATTAGGTTTTTAAAAATATTTCGAATTAATAACAGTATATCTTAGGTAAATATATTTATTTTAAATTATTTACTTAGTAAAATTTACTATGTTTCGGCTCCCCATTGAATGTCATCATCTAGCATTACCTTGCCCATCTTAACCAATTTAATGACAGACGAAGAAAAAAAAAATAGTAATATTTATTCATATGGAAGCCCAAAAAATCTACGCCAACCCAAGTCTGGTTACTAAAAAAAAAAAAAAGAGAAAAAAAAAAAAAGGGACATCTGCCTAATATTATTAGCTCCGAGGAACGACACGTACTTGAATCTTGATTGTTGTTCTCAAATTTGTTTTATATTATTTAACATTTTATCATTTGCCCCCGAATTTTGGATTCTTATCAGGAGTCCGTAAATATGAACAAGTTTCGTTTAATTTTGACCGTTATGAATCAATCACCGATAAAACAAATCAGAAAAACCGGAACTTTATGGAGAACATAAACGCTGATCATTAAGCCAAAAATAAAATATAAAAAAAAGGAAAAAAAGAAAAAAATTTGAAGGAGCGAATGTGAGAAACTTACAAGGGAATTGAAGCTCACGATCGGCGAGAGATTCGGCAGACTGCTGAAGAAGAAGAAGAATAAGAAGAAGAAGAAAGATGTGAACCGTTTCCGGTGGGGAAAGTTCACTGGTGGGGTGGAGACAAATGATAGAGAATGACCAGAAAAACAACAACCTCAGTTTTCTCAGTTGCGTGTTTTTTTGTTTTTGTTTTTGTTTTTGAGTAAATTGCTTAATTTTTAAATTTGTATAAATTTAGACCTTGTGTTTTTTAAAGTTTGTATAAATTTATTAGCCCCCTTTTTTTTTAATAGTTTGAGTGATCTTAATTTATTAAAATATTATTGTGAGAATTCTTTTAATTCTTTTTTGGTCAAAGTCAACTATGGATTCATATCGTGTCCTCCGTGGTTCTTCCTCAGAATAGCAATATTTAATTGAGGGAGCTATTAGTTGGTGTTTAAGATCATCTTACACACTCCTAAACATGTTCTAATGCCCTCATGCAAAAATAAATCAATTTCACTGAAATACTTCTTTAAATCTATTGGGGTATCCTATGTATCCAAAGCTCTTTTTCCCTTTCAGTCCCAAAACATATAGAAAAATGTCTTATTAAAAAGTATAAATTTTAAAGTAAATAAAATAAAAATCCAAAATAAAATTAACCTATGTTTGGAGCTCTCACTCCAATCAAATTTTTTCAGATTTTTTTTTTTAAATTGTCTTTTCATCAAAATATCAATTTCAATTTTTAAGTTGGTGTCAATTCAGATAGAATTTTTAAGTTAGAGTTGTTGACTTTTCAAAAACTAGATATAATTTTTGTTGACTTTTCAAACAAAAGACAACAACTGAGATGAAAAAGTACAGTTTAGTTGGAGTTACGTTAAAATATTAAACAAAACATAAATCTCTCTTAAAAACTTAAACTTTAAAAGTTTTTAACTTTATTATTTCAAATCGAAATGAGATATGTATTTTTAAAATTACATAAAATGATGAGAATAACAAAACAACATACATATTGCCATTTTTTTCCGAACACGGTTAAAAAAGTTTTTACACATTTTAACACAAAACAGTTCATTTTCAATAAAATACACGACTCCAAACATTCATTTTTTTTCCAATCAAACTATTTTTAAAACTCCAACTTAAATGCATATACCAAGAAGGCGAGCTTATTATATCTGTCTATTTAATATATATATATATACACACATATATATGAACAAACACACAAACACCTACAAGATAACAAAATCAATGAATCCAATATCAAGTTAAACCCAACTCCAAAATAAAAATCATATTGTAAATACTTTACGGCTGGGAAAAAGAATATTAATATTCGATCCCACTTTGGTTGAAATATAATATATAAATTTCCTGATGAAACCAACATATATGGTTCTTACACTCCTCAACGTCAATCTTACATTATTAAAGGGTCTTTAAAATATGGAAATTCAAAGTAGTTAGTTTGAGTCAAACATGAAATATTTTAGTTGTAATAGTGAATTTGAGGAATTTTGAATTTACACTCTAATGTGATAAATATAATTTATTTTAAACTAAATTAACTTTTTCAAAGTTTTTGACTGAAAAAGTTTTTTGTCTTTTTTGAAAAAGTTTTTTGTTTTTTCTAAAAAGTCAACAAAAATTACTATTGAAACTTAAAAATCTTAAACTAAGGGTCCGTTTGGTGAATGAGTTTGAGTTGAAATTTTTAAATTTGAATAGTAACTTTTGTTGACTTTTTAGAAAAGATAAAAAATTTTTTCAGAAAAAGCTTCACATCAAACATACTGACAATATAGAACCTATACGTCAAACACGAAAACGTCAAACACAATATTCAATATATCCACCATGGGCCCCATTTCTTTCATGCGATGCCATGAATTGAGAAATCTTTGATATGTTACACTCTAAACATCTTACATTACACAGTCCACAACATAATCCTTGCATCTCCTTCATGGTCTTGCATTATTGTCTTTGTCAACAGGCTTGCGCTCACACTATCCAACTTTAAGAAAAATATAATATTAACAATCACTTGGGCCAAAAAGAATGTCCACTACACTTTTGTTACACTCCTTGTAACATTGATCTTGCATCAAAGTTTGTAATATTTTACAAGCCCTTTCTACTACATAAAAACACTACATCAAACATATTGTCTAATGAAAACGTCATACTTTTTTTTTTTAAAAAATTCAATGGAAGATTTCCAAAACCCACATTATAAAATCCTCTGCATAGCTTCTCTGTTTCTTCAACCAAAAAAAAAACATCATACCCCACTTGCCCTCCTGAAAAAACATGAAGGCAATTGATTCTATAATCATCTCTGCCATCACCATTTTGGGCCTCTTTCTTCAATTAAAATACCAGTCCAGAATGTGTACCCTTTTGATACTCACCATACAACCATGATTTTCTTGCTCATTGCATTTACTATGTATGCTTTTGCATGCATAATAGAGGAGAAAATAGCTGGTTCGGGTTCTGCAATGATTGTTTCCAAGCTCAGCTTCTTCTCCGGAACTCTTGCCTCTATTCTGCTTATGCAGATGCTGGTTCCGGTTCTTGGATGGTCGATTTTCATTTTTTGGACAATCTTCTTCATAAAGATTGTTCTTATTGAATTTCGACGCAATTCTAGTTCTTCGTCATGTCCTTTCTCTGGTCTTTTCTCTGTTTTAACAGGTGGGAAAGACCAAGACCCTGTACTAGGTCGATTAGTCCAGGAGCAAAGTCGGCTCCCTCCGGCCTAAACAGGTTTTTCCTAATCCCTTCCCTCCTTGTACTAATATATATATATATATATATGTTACCAAAGATAAGGCAGATTTGGAATGATTGTGTGTGATTTGATTTCCCAGATAGAGGAATGGAGGGCTGCCTAAGTTAAAAGAAGGTGATTTTTCAGTTTAGCTATCTGAGAGGAAAGTCGGATTCATGTCCACAATGAGAGGGAGATTCTCACGCAAGACAAAAGCTTTGCTTTGTGCCCCTTACTAGTCCGTTGGAAAGCCCAAAAATTTGTCTTACCAATTAATCATTGTTAGGATAGGTTTAGTAGGTCATGTTATATCATATAATGATATAATGATTTGTTGTATTGTGTTACGTTATATCTTATGATCTTATATTGTGTTGTATTATGTTGTAATTTAGAGGCATGAAACTGTGATAATGTTGTATTAAAAATGGAATGGGTCGTTTGGGGGGCTTCATTATTTTCTGTTTCCTTGGATCTTTTTTGGTTCTTTAATTAAGGCGTTCTTTGTTGGTTTTTTATTTATGTAATATCAGTCTAAAGAGTGTTAACAATTAAAATTGGATGTGATTAATGTCTTTTTTCACCCCTGATTTTAGCCTTAAAAGGAAAGGGCAAATGATGAGATGAGGTGTAATTTTCGAATAATATGTACCCACTGAAATAATAAAAGGACAGTCTGGACATGTTCATAAGAAAATTAATACTAATAACATTTATTGTACTAATAATTAATAATTAAAACAACAACAATACAGAAGCCATTTAAAAAAAAAAAAAAAAAAAAAAAGGATTTCGGACCTCTGATCCCCATTGTCTAAAACCTGCAATACAGTCGGAATTCTCTTCGTTATCTCTGAACTCAAAATTCGAAAATGGCGAAATCGGAATTCAATTCCCTCCAAAACTCGCTTATGAATCAGAACCAACTCGTCGACGCGCTCACCGCCCACATCTCTCTCTACCACTCTCACTCCCAATCGTCCAACCCTAACCCTAACTCAAGCCCAAGGTCCTCCGTCCTCAAATGGTTCTCCTCCCTCACCGTCCACCAGCGCCAGGCTCACCTAACCGTCGTGGACGCCAAGTTCGTCCAGACTCTCCTCCAAATGCTCCGCACGCGCCTCACGCGCGGCCACGGCCTCTTCATCGTCCTCCCCGACCTCCTCTCCGGCGACCTCCCCAGCGTTTGCTTCAAGAAGTCCCGCGGTCTCCTCTCTAGGGTCTCCGAGTCCAACGAGTCGGAAAGGTCCATTTTTGATGCGACTCGGTTGTTCTCCTCCGGAGAAGGCGAGGCGATTGAGGAGTGTTCGTCGTCGGCGAAGTGCCTGGATTCGGTGACCGTGAGCGAGGAATTCGTCGGGGATTTGGACCTATTCGTGGAGGTTATGGACGGAGTGTCGAACGGCGGGTTTTTGAGAGGCGAAGAGAGCGAATTGGGATCGGCTTGGGTCGAATTTGGAATGGTTGAAGGCGAAAGGCTATTACGGTATCGAAGCTTTTGTGGCCAATCGGTTGGAGGTGGCTTTGAGGCTTGCTTGGCTAAATGGTAGCAGCGGAAATGGGAAGAAGAGAGGAGTGAAATTGAAAGAGAAAGCGAGCTCCGCTGGAGTCGCGGCGAATGTGTTTTGGAGGAAGAAATGGTGTGTGGATTGGTGGGATAATTTGGATTCTTCAACTAGGAAGAAAATCTTCAATGCAGTTTTAGGAAAATCAGCTAAACATTTGGTACTTGCTCGAAACTTTAATAAACGTCTGAAAGTTATGTTCTTTATGTTCTTATATGCTTTTTCATTAAATGTCTGGTTTTGATGTTATCTATGTTCGTTTTGGAATTTCAATGTCGTGAGAAATTTGGTTTTTACTCGAACTTAAAGCATTTGATAGTAATGTTCTTTCTGTTTTTATTTGATGTTTTCATAAAAATGTCTGGTTTTGATGTTGTCTATGATCGTTTTGGAATTCAGTGTCGTGAGGTTTTGAAGGCGACTGGTAGTGCATTGGAGGATGAGCTTTGGCTCTTCAACACAGGATCGGAGCGACCATTGAGGTACAAAGATACTGTAAATACGCGAAAGACAGTGTCAACACTTGAACCTGACGCTGAATTTGGGTCAAACATTGTCCCAGCCTCTGTTTCTGGAAAATCTACTTCCTTATCCAACGCCTTGAATAGTTTGTTTGTGCTTCGGGATATTGTATTGATGACATCGTTATTTCAGGATAGTGTATGTGATCATAAAAGGAAAATTTTCTTCAGCACATTGAGTTCAATTTGTACCGTTTCGGATTTAATACTAAGGAAAGTGAGAGGATTTTTAATGGTTATTTCGCTTGGTTGCACAAAACTTGAACTTATGGCAGAAGAAAATGTTAGCAAGTCCCCACCTGTTAAGTTCAAAGGAAAAGTTGGTTCTTGTAGCCGTAAGAAAAAGGGGAAGACCCGAAATACGAAGAAGCTAAATCCTGTTGAAGAGGGTTGCATTGAATGTGCGTGATAAATCTCTTATGGTAACTTCTTGCCCCCTCTTATGGAGTCCTTTTTCACACACAATGCTTGTTAAGAAGGGTTGCGTTTTATTTTATTTATTTTTGTTTTGCCAGGATGTTGATTGTGCATTGGCTCATAAAGAGAAGGCAGAATCGGTAGAGTCCAAGAAGACACCTGATGTACCGCGGAGGAAGGATATGTACAACGACAAATCTTTGTTTAAAGTAGAAATGGCTCCACTAGTTGTTTAATTTGGTTCTCATTTCTTGTCGATGGTTTCATCGGTTTATAACTGTTACCCTTTAATCAGGAACCTGCCAAAGCAGTGGGTGTTGGGAAAGCTCAATCTGCTGCAAGGAAGTCGAGAAGAGAAAAGGGCAAAAACAGAATTAATGGCATTCGGAGTCCTGCTGAACTGCCCAATTGTAAAAGACTAGCAATTGAAGCTTCGTCTTCCACCATTTCCCAAGATGAGGCAGTGAAGGATTCTTCAGTATTTGTTCATTCAACTTTCCCGAACTTCTCAGCTGAAAATTCATCTCAGAGCGATGTCTTTGAATCGAGCTCAATTCCTTCTAGTTCTGCAAATGGACCTATCAAGGATGACAACAATAGCCAGAGAATTCAAGAGAACAAAGGTTCAGATTATGAGTTAGATAAAAGTGTGACTGAAAATAAAACAATATCTTCTAGATTGGAAACTCCAAGTTGTAACACAGATGAGAAGGTAATGTCTTCCTCTCTGCCTGCATTAGACACTAAAGTTTTCGGAAATGAGGATAGCAGTTGTGAGAAATCTGCACGTATTAGTGAATTTGACGTAAAAACAGCTTTGCCAGAAAAACAGGTGAGAGTTTTTGATATTAAAGAAACACGTGTTTTAATACAAGAGCAAGAAAGTAGAAAGGTGTCTGATACCATGCCTTCGTCCTCTTCCGATGGTCCTCCACATGAGTGGCCGAGTGTGGCTTCTACCTGCTTTCCACCTCTTAACCCACATCTCCCACCTGCCACTGATCGGTTGCATTTGGATGTTGGTCGAAATTGGCATCATCACTTTCGTCAATCCATTTTACCTGCAATACATCAGCGGAATATAGAAGGTGGGTGTAACCCAGCTTTGTGTAGAAGATTGCCAATGAGTTTAGATTGGCCTCCAATGGTCCGTGGTGCTTGTGGTTTGGCTTCATCACTGACCTGTAATTATGATTCTGGGTTCATCTCTAGATGGCATTGTACTTATCCTCAAGGTTTTCCTAACCATAGCATGCAATTAAATGCAGTAACCACTGATGAAGAAAGGAAGCATTCTGGGGATTTCACAGACCTACCCGAGTTAACAAGTAAACATGAAGTAGCTGATGACGGGGATAACCACTGGATATCAGAGGATGAAATTGATGTGCATGCAATCTCAGGGATTGATTATAATCAACACTTTGGTGGTGGTGTGATGTATTGGAATCCTTCTGATCATCCAGCGGGAGGATTCTCTCGCCCTCCCTCCCTTAGTTCAGATGATAGCTTGTGGGCTTGGCGTGAAGCGGACATGAATAGGGCTGTTGATGATATGGTTGCATTCTCTTCTCCATACAGTACAACTGGTTTGACTTCACCTACTGCTTCTTTTTGTTCGCCTTTTGACAGTTTGGGCCCATATGTTATGACAGGAAATGAGGTACCTGGCAAGGCGCTTCATTCCTCGTCAACAGCTACAGATGCAGCGGTTGAGGAGGATACATCTATATCATTGACAGATTTAACTGGTGATGTTGAAGGAAAGACGGGAGATCCACTCCCTTACCACATTTTGCCTCCCATCATCGTTCCCAATGTGATGAGGGATAGGTCAAGATCTGAGTTCAGGTGTAGTCATGATGTTAAAAGTCCTTGTGTTTCTCTTACTAGACGCGAACAACCTCGAATGAAACGACCACCATCACCTGTTGTGCGATGCGTTACACGAGCCCCACGTCCACCTCAACCCTCTCCTGTGAGTGAATCCAGGAAACACAGGGGTTTTCCAACTGTTAGATCTGGTAGTTCGAGCCCACGACATTGGGGCATGCGAGGTTGGTTCCATGATGGAACTAATTTGGAAGAAGCTTGCTTATACAGGGATGGCGCAGAAGTTGTTTGGCCATCTTGGAGAAATAATAGCTTTTCAGGCCACCCAATGATTCAACCTCTTCCTGCAGCCTTACTGCAGGACCGGTTAATTGCCATGTCCCATCTATCTCGTGATCAGGAACATGTAACTATAGAATCTACCTTACGACTATGTTAATTTTTACCCAGTATAGATACTATATTAATCTGATGCTTACATTGTTATGCAGCCAGATGTTGCATTGCCTATGCAACCGATTGAATCACAGAGCTCTCCTCGTAGAAAAGCCTCTCTTTCTGTGATGCACAGCCTTCTCCATGATGAGATTGACTCTTTCTGCAAGCAGGTATTGAGCTTCATATTCACTATCATCATTTTCGTCTCCCATTTCCTAGCACATCATTTTAGCATATCTTCCAAGGTGAAACCAAAATTTTCTGCTAAAAATTTAAAGCTTCTATCACCATCCACACAGCATTAAAAATAAAACTGATTTGTATATAAATCATCAAGGTCGCTGCACAAAATCTGGCTAGAAAGCCTTATATAACATGGGCTGTCAAGCGGGTCACTCGGTCTCTTCAAGTGCTGTGGCCCAGGTCCAGGACAAACATATTTGGTTCAAATTCATCTGGTTTGGCCCTTCCTACTAGTGATGTAGACCTTGTGGTTTGTCTCCCTCCTGTGAGGAACCTGGTAAAATCAGCACCATCTAATTGCTTATGACAGCCTCCTCTTCTTTTTCGTTTATGGTATCTAATTGCAACATTTCTGTAGGAACCAATTAAAGAAGCTGGTATATTGGAGGGTCGTAATGGTATTAAAGAAACATGCCTTCAGGTATCTTGCCATGTTGGTCATGCTGTACAATATGCTGTTTATTTATTGCTAATCTATAAAATGAAAAAATATAATTACATTGATATTGTGGTGCTAACTGTAGGGCAGTTTGAAAAATAATCCTGGCTGTAGAGATGTCATCACAGTTAGGTCTTTCCATTAGCTAAATGAATTTCAAAGTTTATAGCCTCCAACTGTTTGAAATAGCATGTACTGCCTAGATATGGTATTTAGTAGTGAATCTTAATTTATGTTTTTCTTATATACGAGTATGTTACGCCCCTTTTGCCTTGCATGAACCCCATATCTCTTACAAGCCAAATGGTTTTAATGTGTGTTTATGCTTGCATTTCTTTTCTTTCTACTGATAGTAGGAAAATGTTTACTTGTCTTGTTCCCCGCAGCATGCAGCTAGGTATCTGGCAAATCAGGATTGGGTAAAAATTGATTCTCTCAAGATCGTGGAAAATACAGCTGTAATGCTTAATCTTTTTTTTATCAATTTTCGTTTATATTATTTACACCTTCTCGTTTTGCTTATCTTCTCACCATTGTTCCCTTTTATTTTTTTTGGGCTGTTAGATACCTATTATTATGCTTGTGGTTGAAGTTCCTGTTGATGCCTCTTCTACTTCCAATGTTCAATCACCAAAAGAAGAACTTGCTCCTATGTCTGGTGAACAAGGTTCTAATGTCCAATCCGATGTGGTTGTTCTAGAAGAATCTGCTTTGCCAAAATGCTCGCAAATAAACTATGAAACTAACAAGGACTCAATATCAGTTCGTCTTGACATTAGTTTCAAGTCTCCATCACATACAGGACTCCAGACTACAGATCTGGTATCTCTCTTTCTCTCTGTGTATGTGAAAAAGCACCTATTACGTACTATATTTTGTAGATGTGTGTGTATGTATGTATATATTTATGTTCACAGAACCTTCAAGTTCCACAAGTTCACTATTTAGGCTTCTTAGACAAAAGCTAATTTAATTGATGTTTACCGTCTTAATAAGATTCGAGGAGAATTGGTTATTGAGTTGGCAATCATTTCTTGTTTGTATGTCGGCATTTGTACTGGGGTTCCAATATGTTTTATGTGCAATATCTTATTTGCAATCACAGGTTAAGAAGCTGACTGAGCAATTTCCAGCAGCCATGCCTCTTGCTTTGGTACTTAAACAGTTCTTGGCAGATCGCAGCCTGGATCAATCCTACTCTGGTGGCTTGAGTTCCTACTGTTTGGTGAGTAATGCTGCAATACTTATTTTACTTGATTGATTCTGTCATATTGATGTAAAGCTGTATAGTTTCGCCCATTTCTTGTTTCGAACATAAAAATTGATTTTTAGGTTACTATTCAACAATAAAGGCTACCATTAAATTCATGTGTTTAACACATTAACTTCTACAAAATTTTAGCAAAAGTTACAGTTGCACTGTAGCAGTCAAATCAAGGCATAAGTCATTAACATTCTACCAGTTGTTAAAACTGCAACCCTTGTCATCGGCCAAGGGCTTATAAATATGATCATATCCTGTAACTGTGTTTGCAAGACTCAAAGGTTCCTTAGAATATTAACTTAGACGGTAATGGAAGAATTTTAGGCGCGAGAGTGGCCCAAATAATAGGTCTTGTGGGATAAGTAATGAAAAATGACGTATTGAAGATCTAATCTGTCAGGAGAAACACTTGATTTGATCGAAGCGTTATAAACTGATTACAAGTAGATTACAAGTAGTTCTGAAACTTTGTTTATAATGTTATCCTGTTACCTTGACCAAGCTCGTTTTTTAGTATACATGACTGGAGTGATCAGAGTACTCATAGTACGTGTGCTTGA
Source organism: Ficus microcarpa (assembly GCA_025413485.1). Lineage (NCBI taxonomy): Eukaryota > Viridiplantae > Streptophyta > Magnoliopsida > Rosales > Moraceae > Ficus > Ficus microcarpa. Next base: position 3,186,479 of record CM046383.1, read on the forward strand.
TGTCCAGTTTCATGTTTTGATAGTGTCTAATTTTTTTTTCTTTTCATTTTTGGCAGATATTGCTAATTACGCGTTTTCTTCAACATGAGCATCATCTGGGCCGTCCAATCAACCAAGTAATGTTTGCTACTTGATGTTGTTTTTGACAGCACCGTTTCTTTGTATTGGTCATACGGTCTTCTTAGTGCAACTTATATGATGCATCAAAAACAAATAACATGTACGCAACAATTTTTTTTTTTTTCCCCTAACATATGAAACCTTGATTTTTGAAAATTTTTTTTTAAGCCCAAAAAATTAAGTTGATTTATTTTATTATTCGTTCTTTTGGTTTTTCCCATATATGCTGAACTAAATGACAACAAATGGTTCGACTGGACTCAGTTGAGTTTCAGTTTCTACTCAAACCTATAGCAATTGGAAACTATTTCCCCCATCATTTACAACAAATAAGAGAAAAATATGGTGTTTCCTTATAAGTTGGTGATATAGAATTTGATTCACATTCAAAATAGTTCTTTTTTATTCATATTTATGTTTTCCATTGATGTTAATTATGTTCTGAATGCTTGTCTGACTGCAAAATTAATGATCTTTCAGAACTTTGGAAGCCTATTGATGGATTTTCTTTACTTCTTTGGGTAAGTAAGTTTGCTGTCGGCATATATTATGTTTCTATCTAAATGCTTATTCAATGATTACTCTGCTGATATTAGGGAGCTGTTAAATTATTTGTTTGTCTCCATTGATATTTTTGATCATTTGAGCATATTTTTCAGGAATATGTTTGATCCTCGCCAGATGCGAATATCGGTACGGGGAAGTGGAGTTTATATAAAAAGGGAAAGAGGTTGCAGGTAATGCTATTACCTTTTTCTTTCTCAAATCAGTGCATAATTTTGGAAAGCATCCATTTCTTTCTTTTTGATGTACTTGATGTTGCAGCATCGATCCAATACACATCGAAGATCCCCTTTTTCCAACTAATAATGTTGGCAGGAATTGCTTTAGGATTCATCAATGTATAAAGGTAATTTTCTGTTCTTTGTTGGATTTGTTGTCTGATTTAGAGCAACGGCAAGAAAATTGCCGTTAGAATATAAAAAGACGATAATAATATGTATTCGAGTTATTTTCAGCACATCTTTTTATTCTGACATTCAATCACAATGCGTAATGTAGGCATTTTCGGAAGCCTATTCTATTTTGGAGAATGAGCTCGCTTCTCTTTCAAATGATGATGAAAAGTGTTCAGAGCCCTCCTGTAGATTGCTGCCAAAGATCATACCAAATATCGATTTATCATAGGGATTCATTGTTTATAAAACCTTATATTTGAGAAGTATGTAAACCAGGTCGGCTAGGAAGTCGAGCTAACCTAAGTAGGAAAAGAGGTATTTTTTAATCTCTTCATTATATTGTCTAGTGTTCTTTTTTTTCAATAAATAATTTTAGCACAGTTCCTTCCCCCCCCACAAAAACTAACCAGCCCTTTTTGTCTTGTTCATTATTTCTATTTGCACGATTCTCATATTATCTTTTTCTTTTGGTCTTTTCATTTGTGTAGGAAGTTAGTTGGCCCACAGCTTGGCTCCTGTTCATTACAATGACGAACGGACCCTTGTTTAAGCAAGATCAAACTTGAGGAATTCATGGATTTCTTAGTACCTTATTAAGGTGCTACGTGGCTTTGGTTTTGCGTAACCTTTATTTCAATACAAGTAAAGGACTGAAGCAAAGTAGTCGGAATAAACAGGTGAAGCTAACTCATCATAATTTGGGAATGCGTTGGTCCCCTTTTCCGTTGGTGAGTACGTCAAAGACTTCTTGTTGACTGCTTCCATAACGAAAATTCTGTTAAAGTCTGGATCTTGATGATTCTTCATGTGGAAGTTGGAATGAACCTTCCACCTATCGAAATCCCGGGTAATTTCTGTTTAAGTCTCCACTCTTTATTTATTTAAAAGAAAATTTAGACAAGCTGTGCTGTTTCTATAGTCCTAGCATTACTACTAAGAGATACTTCAGCTTTGGCAATGGTCCTTTCTGTTTTCATTCCACTTTGTTGTGTATGTCCGTTTTTAGGGTAGTATTCTACGTATCAAATTTCATTCCGATATTAATTCTCTGCGGTTCTGGCATTTATGTTTTTGAATCCACATGCCACCCGTTGCAATATATGATTCATTTGTTTTTCAATTCGAAAATGTTCTGCTAAGGTGCTAGCGTTCTCTATGTTGGATCCTTTTGTAGAGCACGACTATAGTTTTCCAGAGAAAATGCTTCCAAGCTCTCAGTTCTGAAGTGGATTATGGAAGATTAAGCCAAAGTGCATTTGCATGACACGCCACACTGCAATTATGGTGCTGGAAACAAATAAAGATCTTTTACTTATGCAACGTGAAACAAGCTTCCAGGATCACGAGGACAGCTTTCCTATCATGACTTTATATGACGGAGAGGTCGGGACGATCACCGATTTCTGATATACCGTGAAATGTAGGAATAATGTACCACAAGTCCCTCAAAGTTTTGTATCTATTGTCACGACCTTTTACTAATTATATTTGTTTGTGCATATGTATGTAATATATGTTATGTAGATTCCTCGAGCCGATTAGATTGACCTCTGCTCAATATAGGGTTGCTACAAAATTAGTGCATAATGTTTTGCTTAGTTCAAATCCATGAGCTTGATCTGATACCTTTTCAACCACTCATACAACAAGATTCGACTTGTTACAAGCGATTTTAAAGTTCTTTCTAACCTAGAAATAAAGCTCAATTCTCATATTTCTTCTTCAGGGAAAAGGTCGATGTCCCTGGCTGGACCCATTCGGAGTCTTTCTTGTAGATCCACATTCTTGGGCAGTACAAGTTCAGTTCCCTCGCCAGACATGGAGAAGTATCTCTCTAGCACCATCTGCGACCATTAAACCCACGAAAATATTAACAAGTAAAGCCAAATGAAATGAGCCAATCCCAAAGCCATACGGCTATAATCAGCACAAAAACCAAATGTGATTGCGTACCATTGCAGCGTAGGCATCACTTTTGTTTTGCCTAGCAGACTCACTGAGGCCCCTGCAAGAGATGGGTTTTAAGCTGAGTTTAGATCCTCTTCGGAGATGGGTTTGAACTGAAAAAATCTAATTTGAGGGGGTGGATGGCAAACCATCCATTTTCATCTCATTTCAAACTTTTTTTTGTCTTTTTCCTAAAAAGTTTGTCTTTTTCCCAAAAAGTTTTTTGTCTTTTCTGAAAATTCAAAAAAATTTACTATTACAACTAAAATATTTCAACTCAAATTAACACACCAAACACCCCCCGATGAGCAATAAAAATGAGTGAAATGAGCAAAGTGTAGATTTCGAAAGAGTGAAAATTTTGATTATTTTGCTTGAAACAGGGACTTTTAATGTTCCCATAATCCCATCTAGCAATAGCAATTTGCCCATCTTTGCGTGATCAAAATTTTCAAATCCCATGATGAACTTAAAAACAAATCAATCTCCCACTTTTTACTCCAAGAACACCCTTTTAGCATTCCAATCTAAAAATACAATAACCATTTACTCAAAGACGGATTAGTAATCAGACCAGGCAAAAATTGGAGGGGGGGGGGGGGGAGATAAAAAGATTTTGGGTCAACATAATCAATTACATGCAAATCATTCTGTCAACGGCCTCTCTTGTTGTTCCATGTTCATCTAGCAGGAACACTCTCCAACCCCTGAGTTTAAACACGAAGTTCAAAACTACACATTAACTCAAATCTACTCATTGGGTGGGTGCAAAAGAATTGCTAAACAAACATAATAACAGAGTTCAGAAATTCATTAAAAATGATACATAAATATTTCCTACACAAATATTCTAACCTTAAACTCGTCAAAAATGAGAAGAAAAGAATGCGTTATAACCTGTGAGCAGCTCGAACAGCAAGTCTGCCGGCAACACTCCGGACTTTGTTGGACTGCGGGGTCTCCTTCCCGTCACTCGACTTCGGAAGTCCAATTATAAACTCATCAGCTTCCTACACTTTTTTAATTTAATTTAATTTTTATTTTTTTTTCCAACTATAGACTTTCAATATGCTCCTCGAGTCCTTTCAAGACAGTGATAGGGCCAGAAACTTTAGGTTACAGGACTAATAACTACATGTTTTTAATTTTCAGATGAACAAATTGAAGTTTTTAACCTTTAAGCTATTTACAAATTTGTGTGAAATACATATATATATATATATATATACACACACACACACACATACACACACACATACATACAAACATACAAATAAGAAAAACTTGTGGGACTTGGGCCACTGGCTTTGTGCCTAACTCCCTGTTTCAAGATAATTGAGTACCAAAAAAAAAAAAAAAAAAAAAAATTCCAAACCTGCCTTTGGGCAATGCCAAGAAGCTGTAACTCAAGCTTCTCTCCTCTCAGTTTCAAAACCTATATAGACAAAAAAAATAAACAAATAAATAAAAAAATAAATGGATTTGTTCCACTACGGGCAAGGAAAGAGGGGATAATTTACGGTGAGAGGACGGAGGGAGAAGCCTTTACTGAGGGCAACGCCGGTGCGGGACATTCCCAGGTCTACTCCTAAGCTGAACCCTCCTCTCCAATTCCGGTCAAGTTTCCGGCGAAGGGCATTCGGCGGAATTTCGTCAACCATGGCTGCCCTTACTCCTCCGTGGTGGTGGAGCTTGTGCTTACGTGGTTGTTTCCGCAATAGTTGCAGAGAGGAAGGGGCATTTTTGGGATTACGACCACCGGCACCGTTGATCGGAGAGAGGAACGGAGCTTGTGACGATGATGAAGCTCGCTTTGTTGAAACGACCACATCTGGATTTCTGAGCTGCGTTTTGTTGCCAAGAGCAAGTTAGATGCTTTAAAAGGGTGGTTGGTACCTTAACTCAAACCAATCAATTTAAATTTTTTTTTATATTTTTTTAAAAAAATTTTTATCTTTTTTTTTTAAAAAAAATTTTTATCTTTTTTCTTTTAATTTTTCATCTTTTCTAAAAATTTAAAAAATTTACTATTAAAACTTAAATTTCTCAACTTAAACTACTATACTAAACACCCTATAAGTGTCCGTTTGCGGTTACTTCCCAAAAGTTTTTTTTTTTTTCTTTTTTTTTTTGGAGAAAATTATCTAAACAATTACCATTTTTTTCCCCTTTTATTGAATAATATAATACAAAATTTTCTATCTTAAGACATAAATTTTTATTTAATTTTATATTATATTAATCTAAAATTATTTTTTTATTATGTTTGTGCAATGTTAAATTTGTGCTATTCATATACTTTACCGAAGTTTTTTTTTTTTTGGTTATTTTCTTCTAATTTTACTACTCATTTTTTCAAATATTTTTTTAAAAAAAAATTCAAACTTTAAGAGTCTTTAATATTATCATTTTAAGTCAAAATAAAGTGATTTTTATTTTAAATTGCAAAAAAATTCAAGAGTAGCGAAACAAAATTTATATTATTAAATTTTTTCCGATATATTTTAAGCATTTTATACTTTTTCACTCTTAATAATTTATTTTTCACTAAATGTACACATGTTCAAAACTTAAGCTATCTTTAACCTTTCAAAACACCGTATTGTCTCCAAACATGTCCGCAAACCGAGCATAAGAGATGTCTGTTCAAGCATTCTCATTCACAAGGAAATGACAAGTCGTTTATATTGGATATTGTTTAGTTGACCACTTGAAACTGTAAATCTTGACCTGCTTTCCTCTTGAAATCTGACATTTCAGTTTGTATGGATTTCAAAAAAGTCAAAAATTGAATAGATTTATTTTAAAATGATTTTTTTTAGATTTAAAATGGTGTGTCTAACAAAAAAAAAAAAAATTAATGTTGAACTTGAATTCGATGAAAATGCAAAATGCAATAGAATGACGTCAAACACAAAATGCAGAGAATTGGAACCAAATGACATAAACTCATATGATGGGTCACGTGATCTTTTTCGTTAGAAAATTAACATTGAATTAAGACGGAAAGGAACTAAATGTTGTCATCGGTTTGAGAGAATTTAAGAGTTGTCTCAGTTAAAATTAAAAAAATAAGAATCAAATCGTTCATTCTTTTCACCATAGCACGGGTCAAGCTCTTGATGAGCCATGGCAATGTCAAGTGTCACAAATTGATCAGTCTTGACAACGTCCTAGGAAGAAACACCTCGGAATTATCTCCGATGTCTAGAGTGTGCAAATTCCTGCAAGTTACCTATGGAGTCAAGCAATTTCCATTTTTTCTCGATACCGCACAACCTTAAGTACCTCAAGTACTGAATCAAATTACCGATTCCTCTCAGAAATTTAGCATCTGTCAATCTGCCTTCTAATGAAATCAAGTCCCAACACTCTTAACAGCATAAAACTCTTCTTTCTTAGAGATGAAAAAGGACGAGTATGCAGACCAAAGCACAAAAGCAAACGGAGACGGGGATGTACTTGTTGCGTCCAAGGTCCATGGAAATCCAGACCGTGGTTCACACGAACAGCGATCTGGCGTGAATGAGTTGTAGTAGAGTAATGATGAGCTTAAGAACTAGCTATCATCATGTTCACGTTGCTTTGCTCCATTAAGCCCGAAGGAAACTTCCTCCTTCGATTTGGATAAGCAGAACTCTCGAAATAGTTCATGCAATCGATATGTTTTGACACCTTTTCTCGATATATTCTTCAGCTACGTTTTCTGCCGGTACTGGTCCACCCAATATCGGTACAAAGCCTTCTGCAATCCATAGTTGAATCAATTTTCGTTTCGGAATCTCACTATCTTCCGGCGAAAGATTCCTAAATAAAGAAACCATGGCTTCAAATATCAAGGCAAATGTTGGAAGCTCAAGTCCAAGAGATCTTCCACTCGGTACTGTTGTTCCGATTTGAGTTCATTGATGACGAGTGTTTTCACATCTTTCTGCAGCTTTTCGGGATTGATGTAACGAGTTCAGCTTTGTTCTTAACAAGTCTGCAAGTACAACAATTGCAAGAGGTAGTCCTCCACATTTAGCCACCATCTCCTTTCCTAGTTCCTGAAATTCTGACGGATAACTACCGCGTTCACTAAAAGACTTGCTCGGAAATGCTTTACGCTTAAGAAGCTCCCTGCTCTCTTCAGGTGTTAAAAGTGGAGGTTTGATTGGGAAACAACGAGGGTCGGTGGAGGAAGCTACTGTTTCATTGCGTGTTGTAAATAGAATTTTGCTTCCCGGCTTCCCCATCAGAAAAGCACCTTTGAATGGAAGACCAAGCCTCAATGCTCCAAACATCACCAACAACTATAAGATACCGCTTACCTCTTAACTCGTCTTTATGCATTCAACCAAGTCATGATCTTCCAAAGCCTTTTAGAAGTCTCTCATCCGATTTTCTCCTTTCTTCAAGAAGCTCCTTCATTCGGTATAATCTCCTTTCGGAGAATCCTCTCCTGTTCAGCCTAGAAACCAATTTGCATCTAGATTTCTGACAAGAACTTCCCTTGGTTACTTACTTTTGAGATAGAAAAACCCAGGCATGGCAATCAAATCGCTTCTTTAGGTCAACATCTTTATTAGAACTTTCTTGGCAAGAGTGGTCTTGCCTAAGCCATCCATACCGTACAATAGACACAATGCAACGCTGATCTTCCTCGTTCATCAGTTGAGCCTTCAAAGCCGCCATGGAACTCTCCATGCTAATAAAACTACCGTCTTCATCATCCTCGTCCGGATAAGACCTCCTCAAGTTCCTCAAAGAATCAGCTCCTTCTCCGGTACACTAAATTGAATCTGGTACCTTTGCCTGCTTTTCGCTGATGCTTCTAGCTTCTTCTTGATGGAGTTTATCAGTGTCCTGAAGTTTAGGGAGATGAAAACCACTCTTGAGTACATATGACGAGTGGACTCTGTAGATGTAAGTCTCAATGGCATCCTCAATCTCACAAGCTACATCTCTAACTTCTATCACCCAGTTTCGGATGCGCTTTGTCTTGTTCCTGCTTCTGGCTGGTGTCTTCTAAAACGCACTTGATCCGAGTCAACTCCGTTCGCAGATTCTCCACATCCTCCTTGACACTGCTGAAGGAAGCAGATTCTTGAGTGAGCAAGTCATCGAGTCTTTTGATTGCTTGGGACACAAACGCCTCGGCCAAAGTCAATACTATAGATTCTGCCATTGAAACACCACTAGTTGCTTGATCTGCCTGCACAACTGTGTTTCTTGCCACTACGTACTTTTATTTCTCTCTATGTCACAGAGAACACCAATCTTTTTTCCAAGAATTTTCCTTTTGTTTGTTTGTTTGTTTATTTTTGTTTTTTCTCTTTCTTTCTAATCTCCACCAAACTCATACATCTTTGTTCAATGTCTCTGCCGTAATCGGAGAATTATCGGACTAAAAAAATAAAAAAAATTCCGTCTCCATTAGTGATTGTGGACCACCATGACGTACCAGGAGAGCCATGACTGGCCTCTTGTTATTTTAATTTTTGTTTTTGGCATCTTGCTCTAGGTCCTCTCTTTACTTTAGTATCTTATTGGTTCATTAAAAAATAAATAAAAAAATTTTCTATCCCGCAAAACTTGAATTCAAAACTCAATACATTAAAAATTAATTCACGACTCACTAAATATCAATTGAGCTAGCCTCCAATCGCGGGGGTGTAACAAATATAATTAGTCATTTGAAACATCTATGAATCAATACCCATGGAAAAGTGTTCGGTCTTTGGTCTTCTTTCATTTTGGTTAGAAAGTCTTTGGTTGATGATGAAACCGTCTTGTGAAATATATGTTTATGAACCGTTAGATTTGGTAAAATCACATCGAAATAATATATATACATATATAATGGTTCAAAACAGAGGCTTATAGATAAGGTAAGTTTTCAGACATTATGACATAAACAAGTATTTATTTTTATTTTTAAGAAACGAGTGTTTCTAAATTTTTGCGCCTTTAAAGCATGTGTTTTAATTGTTAAGATGAGCAAGTTAAATACTTGAGAACACTTGGAATTGTAAGACTTGGGATTGAAAAATTAAATTACACAAATACTGGCTCAAACACTGAGAACTTAAATATATAAATAATAATTTTAGTTGTTTTTCTTTCATAAACTGAGATGAGTTATTTTTAAACAGTTAGAAGCATAATTATTAACCTAAATACTTCATACTTTTGCTTGTTCGTGTCGTTTCTCGAGGTTGTCGACATTAACACAAATGATTAGGTCAAAATACATCGACATCTGTTTACGGGTTATTGACGTTTACACACTTCCTGTCGTTTCTTTATGCTTTTTTTACCTGCTTAACTTTGTATGCTTTTCTCCACAATGACCTTTTTCGTATCATTCTCCTTTTTATATGATGATGTAATTTTTAAGATTGTTTCGTTTAATATCCCTATCGTTTTAAAACATTTCGTACTTTCATGGTCTTGTCGTTTTCTATGTAAACGTTTTCTAACACAATTTATGTCGTTTTCTAATGTTGTTGATCAACTTAATGTTAGATTGTCGTTTTTCTTTTGCCGTTGTCATGGATCGAATGGATGTCGTTCTCTGCACAACCAGGTTGTCAATACTGACACCTTTTTCTGTTGAAGCTGTTTTAAGTTATTTGCCTTTTTTCCTCAGGTGTCGTTCCAGGACATTTAAGTTTTCATGTCGTTTTAGGTTACATTGATCATTTATGATCTGTAAGGTTATTTTCGCTTTCCATTTACACATTGTTCTCTTTATTTGTCAGTCTTCCACTTATGTCCCCTTTTTATTTATTTATTTATTTATTTTTTGGGTGAAGATTAAGAATTCGAACTCGGCATTTTGACAGAATGAGGTATGAATTATGATTGACATCCTACAGAAAAGGTCATGTTCTCCTGTTCCGGTCCACTACTTTTTTATTACTACAATTTAACGATTATCTGACAAGACTAGAATACTCTATTACGTTATAAATTGCGAACTTCATGTTAATACATACTTCAAAGTGCTCACATAAAAAGTTGCATGAAGCATTGAGAAAATTTCTACACACACATACCAACACATAAACACACGCACGCATATATATGAACATGTGTGTATATGCAAAGATTTGCAATATAGATAGATATTTGGTTATCTCTGAAAACTCAAACAGAAGAGGTCATATGATTAGCGAAATAATTTTCATTTGTGTAATCATGAACATGCACGTCCAAAAGGAACAAAAAGTCCTTAATCCTTTATCTGTACTTGAATGAAGAAAAGGGCAAGTGTGTCATTGCAAAAGTAATCTTGTAGAGGGAGACTATAAACTGGCCAAATATTCACACCAATGTATTAACCTGAGTTGTCGCCTCGTGCCATCAAGCGAAAGGTGAGGCGTTACTATCAAGTAGACTCGTCTCTTCTTGCTAAACAATTGAGCTATGTACGCAACTTCGCTTGGCTACATTAAGCTTTCTCTGAAACCGTCCCAGAAACTTGCTCGCTTGCTCCTGAATTTTCTCCTGGAACTGTAACTGCATTCCCAATGGGAACAAGTTCATCCTTCGCAGCAACATCAGAAGTTTCATTTTCAGTTTTGGTGTCAGACTCTGTGGTGAGAGATTGCACGTCGCTCTTTGTTTCAACCGTAGGAGCATTTTGGTTCCCATCATCTTCTAGTGTTGGTTCAGTTCCTTGAGTCCGCAAGCTGGGTTGATTTTGTGTACCGAAACTTGATTCTGGTGCTGGTGCTGTAGTGGGTGCAACTCCGACCGCCCCTGATGCTTGGGCATGAGAGAGCACATAAGTCATTAAAAGCTGGGCCAGGAGGACCTGAGGGTCATTAATACCTTGCTGAGCTTGAGGGGCAAGTGAAGTTGATGGGGCATTATAGTTAGGCGGATAGAGTGCCTGAAGCCCTGCTTCTCCATACAAAGCCCGGTGGCCATGAAAGCGCTTGAGGTTCGATTGGTGCTTCTTACCAGTCAAATGACTATCAAACACAACTTGTGACTCACACTTGACGTTGCACAATTCGCATATTAGAGGAATCACCTGTTTGGGCTTAGGAGGCTCAACTAGTCTTCTTGATCCTTCACTACCTCTCATGTACTTACCCCCTCGGCCGCCTCTCATCTTGCGCTTAGAACCACGTCCCCTGGCTAGAAATTGGGCCTGCTGTTTCCTCTCCGGTTCCGCGGAAGTTTCAGAATTGTCCCCCATGGCAAATTGTTGTTCTGTTTCATTGCTATTATCATTAGTCACAGCTTGAGAAGTATTTCCTGATAAGAGTTGGTTTTTCTCGGGCTGACCAACATCGGTTTTCAATTCAGTGTTGGGCATTTGTGCATTCTGCTGTCCAGTAGTGACTTTGTTGAGTTTCTGCAACTCCTCAAATACCTGCAAATTCTTTTTATGTCGCTTTCCGTTCTTATGCTGCTCTAGTATTTCCGGAGTGTTGCAGTCAACCCTACAAAGTTCACACCATGCCATACGGGGAGGCCGGCAGAATGGAGCATCAGGCACTTGTGCTGGTACAGGCAATGGCGCCTGCCCAGGAACCGATGCTGAAGGCTGCTGCTGCTGCAGAGAAGCAGCTTCACCTTCAGCCGGCACAGATGCTGTATTCAGATTGGTAAATACAGCACCATGCGATCCAAAGTGCCTACCGCCACCCTGCCCACGACCCCTGCCACGGAAAGAGGGTGCAGAGCCATCTGGTCTGGGACCATGGCGACCGAAATGGCCCCGACCCCCTCTGAAGGGCCTATTGCCCCTTCTACCTCCTCTAAATGGAGTATGCCCAATCTGCAGAATAGCATTTAAGTATAAAACAGTCCATCTAACGATACCATTACCAAATGATTCACACCGAAAAAGAAAGTGACAGAGTAAACAAAGAAACTTAAAATTGAACCTTCAAAACTTACACATTGCGAGAAACAAATACGGATACCATTAGTGATTCAAAGCAATTAGTTAGACTGAGTTCTCTAGTAATAGGGAGACAAAAGTGCAAAATTCACATCCTATAACTCCATTAAGGTCTATATCTTCAAAAATTTCTATGCCTATAATTCACATTATGACCAAAACTTGTCTGAAATCTTTTAATAATCTTCCTATGGAGAACAAACAAGATCCAAGAAGTCCAAAAATATATATATATATACACACACACATATATATATATATTCATTTTCTCATCAAACACCTTCAGGCATAAAACATATAAAGAAACAACTGAAGTATTCAAAAAGACATGAAGGGAAAAAAAAAAAAAAAAAAAAAAAAACCCCAAAAATCACATCAATTCTTAACTCAACAAAACAAAACAAGAATCAAAGCCCTTACCGGCACGTGCAGAGCCCGCTGCGTGGCGTCTACGTTCCCGGGGAACTGCGCCAGCTGGGAAAGCGCCGCCACAGCCGCAACCGGGTCGAAGGCGGACGTCAATCCCTGATCGGAACCCGAACCCGGTGGGCCTTCCGCAACAACCCCATGGGGGTAATAATACCCGTTTTGCTGATTCTGCGGATCGTTGGGTTCCTGCTCCGGCAGCGGAATCGGGACGCCGGGAGGGTGAATCGAATTGGGTTCGTGGTGGAAATGGTGGTGGGTCTGATGAGCATAAGAATTGGCGTAATCATGGGGAAAATGGTGATATGGGTAAGAGTGATTCTGGGAATAGTATTCGTAGGATTGTTGGTATTGGGATGAATTATATGAATCTTGTTGTGATTGATACTGGTATTGCTGGTATTGTTGTTGTTGGTCGTCTTGTTGCGTGTAAGAGGAATAATCCATTTTTGTTTCGTTTTGTGTTGTTTTATGGTTAGTGAAGAGATGATTGGTCGTCTCCTTCTTGTTGTTGAAGAGAGGGAAAATTTCAGATCTTTTAGAGGGGAAGAACCAGATGGAGGATTGTCGTTGGGCTTCTTCAACAATTTCATGGGAAACATCCAAATGCATGATTTATGATCATCTTTTGTTGGCCACTGTTGTTTTCTTAGCTTTATGTTGGTTTATCATGGATAGGTATTTGGTAAAATGACGTGGAAATTAGCAAAATAATCTTATCTCATTTTAATACACAATACTGTGTGATTACTTCTGATTATTTGAAGCCATTTTATTAATAAAAATTTTTAAATAACTTTTAAAAAGTGATTAATAGGATATTTGATGAATGAATTAAGTTTGAGTTAGAGTTAAAATTTTTAAGTTTGAATAGTATTAATTTTTTAAAAAATAATTATAAATTTTGTTGACTTTTAAAAAAAACAAAAATTAAAATGAAAAAGTACAGTTTAATTATAATTGAGATGTTAAACCAAACATAAATCATTTTACTAATCAACTTTTTTTATTTAAAGAAAACACTATCCAAAACTGTGTTTACCTTCAATACTATTTTTATTATTCGTACTCGCAAAACACCCTTTTATATTGGGTGTAAATATATATATTAAGATAATTGCACATGTAATTCCATTTTACAGTACAGTAGCTTTCAAACCCATCACCTCTAGTTTCAAAAAAAAAAAAATAATAATAATAATAAAACTGTATTTATTTAATCAATGATAAACCATACCTAAAATGATTTAACTTTTTAAAACTATCAATACAAAGCACAAAAGTGGATGTAGACCAAACACGAGGAGTTTTGTATATTTTTCCTTTTAAAACAAACTTTTCTCAAAGACACAAAGGTAGAAATAGAACTTCTCAAAAAATAAAATAAAAAATTGAAAAGAAAAAACTAATTGAAAAAACAAAAAGCATCGACTCTACAAAATCAAAAGGGCAAGAAAAGTGGTAAAAGAGACAAAATACAAATGTAATTTAGTATTTTGTATGAATTTGTGAATGTGGTAAGAAAAATTGAGACAAATAGTTTGTTCTATGAATTTGAGAGTCGCTTCTGGTATACTCGCATATACATTCAACAAAAAGGATTTGTATTAGGTCATGAAATGCCTTTGGCTTGCCCTTCTCAGTCCAAAGGACAAAATGCCCTTTTTATGTTTTGGTCATCCAAAACCCAGCTATTGGCTTCCTAGATATACATATATATTTGCTCAACGTAGTATTGTGGTTCAAAGGGATTTCACCAAAAATCTTGACCTCCCGTTTGTGCTATCCCCTCCATCGTTCTTCTTGCAGAAAGATGGAAGTTACAAAAACGCACTGACTACTAAATGCCTCAAAAGAATCCGTAATATTTGCCCGAAACACTTCATAGTTGGACCTCATGAAGATCGTCCCCAAAACTACCACTATTTCTTGGCAGCAGCGGTGGAGGAACGCCTGGTGCTTCTCCTAAAGGTTTTGTTTCCTTCATCATAGGAGGACTCCGTGCATCGGTAAGGCTTCCACTCCACGATGCAGTCCGGCGGGAGTGGTGTGGAAGAGGGCTGTTGTCTGTTCCCATTTTTCCTGCTTTACTTACAATTGTGTCCATGCTAGGGAACCGTTGCATGGGGTTCCCTATCATGGCCGGCGTTGATATTGACGTTTGTGTCACGGAAGAGGATGAATCCCACGTTGAAAATGTTGAGGAATCGCTGTTGTTTATAGTGGCTTCTTGAAAGCTTTCTCCAGCTGTTTGAACCGTCTCCCCTGGTGAAGTTACAGGAGCGGGGATGAAAAACTTGGGATTGGTACCACCAAGAGGTTTGGCAGCTGGAGCAGAAGGTGAATGGAACAAGTTTGTTGCGGTCCCGGCGCTCTTGTTGAATGTATCGACATACCTGAGGCAAGTTTGAAGTGTTTTACACTTGAAACAAGTACAGATAGCTAGAGAGAGATTCAGAAATGAAGACTGGTTTCTGAAATTCTGTACCTTGATCTAACACCCATACGCCCACGTGCGGAGAACTGATTTGAACTGGGTGGAATAGGCGGCATCCCTGGACTCTTTTCCGAAGAGTTTGGACTCTTAATTTCTGGCCCAGAAATTGAGTCAAATCTTTCAGGTTTTGGAGAATCCTTCATGCCGTAATCTTGTATCCCGCTCTGAAAAGCTGCAGTTGTTGGTGGGGGTGGTAAGGCTGTTTCTTCAGGTGGAAGTTCGGCCCCTTTTTCAACCCAACGCTTGAGTTTCTCATCGTAATAGAAAGCATTTGGCTCACCCAATTTCGCCTTTGGAAGAACCACAAATGGAATAATCAATATAACAAGTAGAACGTTGTCAATCAAAAAAAAAAAAAAAAAAAAACTTCAGTAACTACCTGCTTATCTGGGCGCGAACGAATGACTAATCCTACAGTCTTCTGGAATAACTGCGAGCCAAAACGACCAAAGCGAGAACCAGTAGAGGCCAAAGTTCTTTCTTGGGTATTAGAAGATTTTTCATTCTTGGATGAATCAACCTGAAACAACAAAGTTCTGATGTAACAATTTCCTGGGTTTATACTAATATATGTTGGAACTCCTAGCTAACAATCTAAGAGCATAAGAAAAACAGAATCTACCTTTCCTGGGTTTCTACTGAAGTCTGGCTCTGAAATGCTTCTATTTTGCCTTGTTTTGTTATCACTCTCACTAGTCCATTCATTTATTGGTTCCATTGATGCTGAAGGCATTAACGAGGACATTGCCATTGTTGACTGACTGTTTGATATTCTTGCACCTCCTAGTTGCTGAGCATGTTCAATAGGTTGAGCATCACCTTGTGCCGTCGAAGGTATGGGTGGAGGTAGGCCACCAACAACACGATTAGCGGTACTATCAAAGAAGGTAAGCAATTTGCGAGCCAAATTTGTACCGTAACCACCCTGCACATAATAACCTCATAAGCTATATAAATACATTATACCAAAAGACGAATTGATGGCCATAACAATAATATAGCTAAAAAATTTACTTGCTGATGGGTTTTTATTCGCTCTTCTAGAGATTGCACTGATTGTCTCCACATTTCCACTTCAGGCACTCGACCAGTTTTTAAAGACTTCAATATCGCTTGGCAGTACCTGCTCAGACATAATGTGGGGGTGAGAAACAACCACGTTTACATTAACAATGCGGGAAGGGAAATAATTCAATTAATACTTACTTCAGAGCATCTGAAATCTTTCCAACTTCAGCCAGCATGTGGGCATAAATAAGCTTATATGGCTGAAAAGGTAGAAGGAGAAACTGAGAATTCCCAAGAACCTTCGAGTATTCATACAATTCTGTCCTCTGTCAAGGAATTCAAAAGGTTAGTATCGTTGCGTAATCCGCAAGTCCAAACAAAAAAAAATAAAATAAGAGCAAATCCAGCAAGTAGTACACAAAAGATCAAACAAGTGAGAAACTTCTTATTTTAAAGAAATTGGTGACTATGACTCCAAGCTATCCAGTATTTTTTGAGAGAGAGAGACAAATAACTAAAGAAAATAAAAGGATATTTTTAGAGATCGAGTAAAACAAATAACTAAAGAAAATAAAAGGTGATGATGGCAATAAACAGGCCGACAAGTAGACTAGAAGATGTGCTCATAAAATTGACACTACTTATACAGGTAAATTTGAGGCTACGTACCATAAGGCCTTGACTTAGAAAACCAGAGTATGTGACTAGTAAGCAAGAAAGCAGGAAATTCGAGCTCAGTGTGATTATTAATGGTTAAATTCTCAAATTAGTTTCTAAAGCTCCCCTTATTTTATACTAAAAGTGCAGTTCAAAGGGTCCTTAGAGATTTTATAGCTAAAGAAATAAAGATATAGGAGGAGTTGAAAGACCTGAATAGCTTCAGGACTAGCATATGTTCGAGGGAATTTCCAATGATCTGCACCAATAAGACACAGCCTTGCACTGTCCGAATGTGGCTCAAAGTTGGCTTCTGCAACCAAATAGCATATGTGTGCAGCCACAATCTGTACAATTAATTTCCGGTCAGGATATGCTTCCAGAGATGATAAACATCTTTCAATCCAAAGAAACTAATGAACTCCAATCACGAAACTTTTAGCATACCTCCCCCATCTCCTTCCATAGGCAATCGCCGAGATGGATGATAACTAGCTCATCATCTTTTGTTCTGTTTGCAGTTATGATGGCTAAATTGTCTGTCCATTCATCCAAGGTACGGTCAGCTTTTACCTGTCGTTCAAATAATAAAATGAAAAAGCTGAAGCAAATTGACTTGGGGAAATCCTAACAGTATTTAGAGTCCAAGGCCCAACATAAGTAACAATGTAGAAGGAACTAAATTCGTTTATCACCTGTGCAGGTCGTTGAAACATGTTTACAGAACCGGCTAGGCTGCTCTGAGTATTGACATTGGAGAACACATCAGCGGGCTGTCCAGCAATCAGAAGGCATAAGGTCCGCAATGGTGATCCCGCTGTAAACTGCTTTAATGCCATTTTCTTCACCGTATCAATGTAAAACTGCATGCATTTTAAGCACGGAAGAAATGGACGACAGTATCATTAGAAATAAGCCCCACAAGGCTGTTACGCTTATGATGAAATGTAGATCAATCATTTGGATATCCACAGAGTGGCAAGATTTTCCAGTTGAAGGAACCTGGTCGCCAAGTTGTGAAGCAAGGACAAGTGCTGGACCCCACAATTGACCTTCTTGAGCGAATTCAAGAGCCTCCTTCTTCCTACCAGAGGCGAGGAGCTTCTGTACCTCAAGGGCAGTAGCCTAAAACGATTTTACATGTTGCTACCAGTAAGTTACAGAAGAAATCCTATAGCCAAAAGGTCATAATGGATTGCAATATTACAAAGCCCCAAAAAAATAGTTACTTGCCTGAATCTGATCTTCGGAAGGGACATTCTGTAAGCAGCGCGTAAAAGCCCCATACTCTGGGTTTCTTTTAGCAGATGCGAATAGTTTTGCTACAGCTGCCTCTGGACTATCGTTATCCTAATTTAATCAGAATTGAAGTCACTAGTCATAAAAGCTCTTAAAGATATTTCTATAGGAAAAAAAAAGGGGTAAAATATAAATGAATTTTAACTTGCAACTCATGCAATGGAATGATACTAAAACAAACTCGTGTGTAATGAAAAAGACTAGCTAAAATTAAGTATGTAGTTTTCACACAAAGGAAAATACCTTCAACGCTAGGTCAGTCCCAAAGGGCGACCGAAGTTTTCCATAGTACTGCAATGCTATTTTAAGCAACGAGAACAGCAACCTCAAGAGATCCCCTCTCCCGTAATCCATGTACGGTGCTTCGTAGCTTGCAATCTTTTCATCAACCCATTTATTTAACTCCTTACTTCCAGCATTCCCCCCAACCAAAGGACCAGGAAAAGATTGCTGGCACAATGCACGGAAATAATCACGACCACCAGTTTCGAAGCCTGAAGCATCAGTTTTCTCTGTGAAAACTTCCATCATGTTGAGAATACTGATCACACCAGCTCGTGATTCCTTCAGGACATGCATATAAACAGTTAAATATATTGGAAATTATGCCAACACCAAGCATGAAAAAACATGTACAAATGTATTTGTGTGTAAAGCACAAGGCCTAACCTGGCTTCCATATGCTGAGTTTGCTTGAATGGAACTAGCGTCTTTCATGACAACGAGTTTCCCACCAAATCCGAAAGTAACAAGAGCATGTGGAGGCCTTCTTTCCGATGTCCTCTCTCCAATGCTAGAATAAGAGAATGAAACTCCACTCTGGAGAGATTGCTGTGCAAAAAGTATCGCTTTCTGACCATCGAATTGCGCAGGCGAAAAGTGCGTCTCTTGGTACTTCTCCTCCTTGGCCTGATTAATCTGAGCGAAGTTCCCCACATGATCAACACTTTGAAACCCAACATTTCCAAAACCGCCATCAAATCCCTGACCTGATTGCTCATACGACGAAGCTGATCCATCATGGAAAGAAGCTGATCCAAACCCAGTTTGTTGGTAGGCAAAACTATTTCCATGATCTTTCGACACATACTGGTTCCCTAATTGTTGGCTTCCAGCATAGCCAATAGTCACACTTTGTGCAACTTGCTGAGTTTGAGTTTGCCACATATTCACATTCGCAACGCCTTCTTGACCTGCAAAGTTTTGCGATCCATAACTCTCCTCACTCTTATTGACATAGTGAAGATTTTGATCGACCCCTTGAGCATAATTCACAGATTGAGTATAAGATTCCAGAGCTTTCCATTCTTGGGAAATCGTGTCGTAATACCACTCGGGGTATTGTGGATCAAACACCATATGAGCAGGATATTCAGAAACAGAATGTTGTGCAGTTTGTCCTAAATAAGAAGCATGTGATTTCTGATCAGACTCATAATTCGAGTTAAAACTCTCCTGCCCCATAGCACTAGAATTCACATCATCGATTTTGCTTGCATTAACATTGTAACCCTCCACCTGATACCACTGCCTGGTAATCGGATCATACTTCCAACCTGGATAAAGATTTTCCCAATTTTGCTCCTGTGAAATCCCATTTTGCTCTAAACCTGAAGAACCTGAATCAGCAACAACATCTCTTACACTTGATTCAACCAATGACTTGTCTCCTCCACCCACATTCGCAAATGGGTCCTCCGAATTCTCTTCCGTCGCGCCAAAAAGATCCGAATATGACCGAATCCACTTCCGCCATGTTGATTCGAGTCCGAGTTAAACGAATCCCATTGAACCACTTTCACCTTCCCTGACTCAGACACTTCACTCTTAGTATTAGCTTCTTCTCCACCACCAAATTCGCCTTCTTTTTTCGTCTCATTTTCGCTCTCTTGAACCAGCGAACCGCTCTCATCTTCCACTCCCAAATCCGGATTTACCCCAGAATCCCCACCAGAGTCAACTCTAGAAGGTTCCACCTCCGAAATGCTCAAATTGGAGAGCTTATTCTCGACAACGGTGGAAGATCCAGTGAAATCAATCTCATCATCATCGTTGACCAGCCTGTCGAAGAAATCCTCGTCCGTCTGATCCTCAGCCTCGAATGGATCAGAAGACGCCATGATTGGATTCAATTCAATTCAACTCAATTCCCTCTAGCAAGTCAAGAAAACAATTGGGATTCACCGAAAACTCATTGCAGAGAGAGAAAATCGAACTGGGCAATCGGAAAACTCGTCGAATTCTTCTGATAACCCAGCAGCAATTAAAAAGGTGTTTAACCTCTACCAAATTAGCAAGATCAAGTATACGTTTAAAACCAGAAATTGACTTCTTCTTCTTTAGAGAGAGAAGCAGAACTTGAATATTATACTACAATTAAAAAAAAAAAAAAAAAAAGGAAAAGAGAGTAAGTAACATAATTTGAATGAAGAATTAGATAAAAAGGCTTACCGATTAAAGTGAGAAATTGAGAGAGAGAGAGACAGGGAAATGGGTTTATGGGTAAGTTTACAGTTTTTACTAAAGAGACAAAAGATGAGATCTTTTTGTAGCGGCGAAAGGAGAGAGAAGACTGGTAAAGATTAACATCTTTATAAGAGTTCCATTGAAATAAAATAAATAAATAAATAAAACACCCACACACACACACACAGAGACACCTTTTTTTTTTTTTAGGATTAAAAATCTTTTTAAGGGTATTCTTTAATTTATTTATATTTTCAAAAAAAATTTATAAGATAGGTTTTTTTTTCCTCTTTTTTTTTTTTTTTTTTTTATGGGCTAATCAAAATGATAAGGTTGGTTTCATTATCATGTGTGTATAAAGATGGGAAAATATTCCACGTGTTAATGCACGTGACGAGAATTGTTTAAAATGTTTGGGCACTTGGGTAGGTTGCCACTCAATTAGGTAGCTGATTTTTCAAAGATTTTATTATTAGTTGACCTTTTTCTTGTTGTTTTTGCCTTTTGGCCCTTCGTAGTTCTTTCTTTGTCTCAAGAGGAAATTAAAATGGTTTCTGTTTTTTTTTTTTTTTTTTTTTGTGGAATTATGGAGACTTATTTGGATGGACTCACTTCCAATCTTCGAATAATTGATCAAATCATATTTTTAGCTTCTAACTTTTAAAATAATTCAAAATGAGCTCTCAAACTATAAATTATCTTAATTTAATCTATTATTCGTTAAAATGTATTCTTTCTTAATAATTGTGCTTTAACGTGTACAAAATTAATCCCTATTAATAAATTGCTTATGATCTTTATGTGATTAATTGGGGACAATTTTATTATTTAGAGATTAGTTACATTACGTTTTCAAATTCAAGGATCAAAATTAGATTTTCATAAACTTGGATTAAAAATGGAATTAATCCTTCTCATTTTGAGAAAAGAGAAAGGATCTGAAGTAACTAAGTAATACTTAGATCTACTGCATAAAATGTCGGTTTGCTTTTATATAGTAAATAATCCATAATGGCGTATTATACAAATTTTTAGATTTCCTTTCCTTTAATTGCAGTAAAAAGTTGGCAAAAAAGGGAGTGATAGACCTTCTTTTATAAACAAGTAATAACGCCAAATCCAAAATGATCTTGTGTGTTTGTGTGTTTTTTCTTTTTCTCTCTCTCTCTCTCTTTTTTTAAGGGAAAACAACTGGTATTGTGTTTACGCTGTATAGAAACAGACATACCTCTTCGGCTTTATTATAATGTTTTATAAGCTGTAATCTGATCAGCTTATTAGCCATGTAAAGATGTAATATAAAGAAAAACGACATCAAAACATCATGTCGTTTTGTTTAAAAAGAAAAAAAAGAAACCCACTCCCTTTGTATGTCGTTTTTCTTCTGAATATCAAACATTAAAAAATGTTCACCCAAAACAAGGGTGTTTTCCCAATACAAAGGGTAAAATCTATAATTTATTTGTATTGAGGTTCCAATTTGGGAGTCGTCTGTTACATATCCACCATGTGGGTTTCACTATTGTGAAGAAGATAGTATACAAGAGATGTTTGATACTAAGAAAAGAGCTTGAGAACGAGAATTCCTAGAGAAACCAGAGAAAATCATTGTCTAGAATCTCGAGAAAGAGAGAACTTTGAACATAAAAATGTCTTTTGTCTTCTAATTCGAGTAGAAGTTATCTTGTATTGGTTAATTTTCATTCTTGTGCATGCCTCTATGAGATTTGTCCCGTTGTAGATGACAGAATAAGTCTTCTTAGAAAACCACTGTTTTACCGAATTGTCTTTCTACCATCCCAAGTAAACAATTTACGCTGACAATACGTCGTTTTCATTCGTCATGAGAACATTAAATTTGAAACGACATTTTATTTTCTAACACCACAAAAATATTCAGAAAAAACGACATCAGCAAACAAGCTTGTTGTTTTCATGCAAACAACGAGACTTCGAAGATTTTACATCGCATCATCGTCCCATTAATAGCTATACATTAACACAAACCGTTACGCTAGTAGGGTTTTTTTTTTTTTTTTTTTTTTTGGTTCCTTTTAAAGTTCAGAAGAAACGACATTCTTTTGAAAACACCATGTAAGCCTCAAGGCAGCAATGAAAATATTAAGGAAAATGGCAGCAAATAGATAGCAAGCCCTTTTTCCTAAAAAAGAACGTGTTTTATTAAGTCATTTTCTTGTCAAATTAACCACATCGTAATAAAAATTCTCGGAAACTACATAATTTATCCAAAATGTCTTAATGTCTCAAGGAAACAGAATTTGCCAACAACATGTCGTTTTACCATTTTTGAAGAGAAACGACATTATGACGTTCGTTTTACTAAAGCGAGATGTTTTTACTTTGTCATTTGTTTGCCCATTATCATCGACATGATAAATGTTCTATGTTCTTAGCAAACGACATGGAATTTCTTTTTATTGTGTCAGAAAACAAATTATTAGGAACCTTATGAGGTGGAACCCACCTTTATAAAATCGACTTGTAAATAGGGGATCTAAAATGTGTAAATTCATTACCTACTATATAATATTTGCATGTAAGACATTATATATCTAACTTAAATTATACTTATTGCACGTCATCTTCTTCTTTCATGATCAACTGCGTTGTTTCAAAGAATGCGTCAATTCATGCACCAAGAAAATATGAATTTTTTTATAATTTAACGATGAGAGATTCAAACTTCATACTTGTAGTGAAGTTAAGTATAACATTATCAGCAGGGTATGCCTGTAATCATAAGAAACAGATTTAAGAAAAGCAAGACAAAAAACCTACTTGTCTGTTTCTCTATGACACGGGTCGTTTAACAGGATACGACATATCGTTTTACTTGCTTAGGAGAAACGACATCGTTGAGAACGAAAAGTCACTGTCCAGCCCAAGCAACCGAAACTACATGTCGTTGTCTCAAGCAAATTAACAGTAACATATGAAGTTCAGAATACAGTGACCAGACACGGACTTTGTTACTAAAGGATAAACAGACACGAACCAATGACCAGAGATGTTGTGGTTTTTCTTCAGTGAAAACGGCATTATTATTATTATTTTTTTCACACATAGGAAACGACATCAATGAAACAAAATATGGTTCAGTACTTCAGTCGTTTTGTCTGAACGACATGTAATTGTTTCTTTTCTGAAAATTTCCTTGCTTTGACTTACGACATGTCGTTTTTTTCTATGGAATTTCATTTATGTTTTTATCATTTAAATGCGACATCGACAATCCTCATGAGATAACACTTTGGAAAACGACATGTCTTTGCTTACTTTTTCTGTAAACGACTAGTCGTTCCCTTGAAAATGCAAACTTGGCCTAAACGGTATATCAATTGAAAACTTTAGCGAAGCTTTTTTTTTTTTTTTCCCCTTGAGAATAAAGGGGTTTTTTTTTTTTTTTTTAAATAATTGCGGGATCGATATGGTGCCTTCCCATATCCAAGCCCCATTCCCCTCCTATCCAATATCGAATGATCTAGTGGTCGTCAATTTAGTTGAGCTTTTTCCCTAGATGAATCACAAATGTCTGGTGTTGTTTTGAATTAAGTGATCCAATTTGTTCTAACTCTACTAATCGAATTTGGAATGAAGTAATCCAACTTTATGTGTGTGTGTGTGTGCGCGCAATCCAAGTTAATTTATTAGTGACACTACAGTACAGCTGCAGAGAGGTCCAAAAAACTTGGTCATTCTAAAATCCAAATTAGACTGCTTGTAAGTTGAAAATTGGCACGGTCTTTACTCAAAGGGAGCTGCTCAAATTTGGTGTCTTGTCTCTTACTCACATGGAAATTAATTCAATTCTACTCGTTTTATGCCACTTATCAGGTCAAGAAGTCAATCAGATTTTCTGGCAGTACACTCTTTTCTATCTCATTTTCACTTTTTATCACTGTATAGTCTCAGCGCCATTTATGCAATATTCATTGCTCTTTGCTTGCCCTTGGCCAGCCTGTGACATAGTTTTCCGCCTTGAAGGGTTGAAGCTGGTAGAAAGTCATATAACAACTCCCAAGGCCCAAGTGAAATATGTATGTGTGTATATATGTAGACATACTCTCTTATCCAATGATCAGATTTGTAATTTTTTTTTTTTTTTTTTAGTGTTATTGTACAATTCATTGATTTTAACTAATTGTTACGAGTTATTTAGTAAAAAATTATAACTATCAGATATGTTCGGCTATTGGATAAGAAACTATTCCCATATGTATATGTATTTTTCTATAATTTTTAATATTTGTATAAATAACAATAGGACTGAAAAAAAGTTGACCAAAATATGTGCTTCTCACGATCAGATGGCTAAAAAGTGACAACCCCATTAAAGAGATTCACCTTGCCGGAAGTCTGGACCCAAAGAGAGTGACAACGTTTTTAGCTCTTTCCAAGTAAATGACTATTCCCCCAAATTCAATCGTAGACAAATAAATTACAGGCCCTAAGAAAAAAAAAAACATTTTTCCATTGATGAAACTTCACTTTCATAAAAAGTCACACTGCCGCCGCCCCCACACAATTGAATTTCTCAAAAATTATGCATTCAAGAGATGGAGTAATTTTTTGTGTACTACTTACCCTGTTGGGTTAGCTCAACATGTGAAGAGAGAGATTTAAATAAAAACTGTAAGATTTAAAATCTGAAAGTGTTTGTATTTTTCGTTAATAAATGAGAATATTATAAAACTATACTCCAAAAAAAAAAAAAAAGTATACTAGTACTTCTACATGGTTTCTTCTACTTTTCATATCTTTAGAGAAGCATGTGCTTCACGGTGCAAAGGATTAGAATATATATAATTAGTTGCATATATATAACGAGGCTAGGAGGTGGTTCTAGCTTTGCTAGGCAAGCAAGGAATCATATTATTTACATGCTAATTTCTCTAGACGATATATGCATATATGCGTATTTATTTGTGTATGTATAATAAGTTTCAACCATTATCTCTTTACTTAGGAGAGTTGTCTATGTGAAATTTCATCAGTTTTCTTGTTACCTTTTTCATTCAATTTAGTTGTAGTAAATGTTTGCTGGGAAGTACAGTTAGAGATTGGGGAAAATAGTACATTATTGATTAGGTAATTTCATGAAGGTGTGTGTGTGTATATATATATAGCGAAGTCAATTCAAAGCATAACAAGACAGTTAAAGACTGGCATCCAAAGGTATTTTTGGTTCAACTAACCAATAATTGGGCTGTTCACAGTAACTTTTATTGGTTTGACTAGTCATATATCTTACTCCTTTAATAATATAAACACCACTTGACCAGTTGAATCAAAGTTCATCAAAACCATGTACCAGAGAGTCAGAAAAACTACTTCAATTTTTCTAGCTCCTCAACATGGGCTTTGACTAGTATATACAGGCAATCGGTTTCTCAACCGTTCTCTACGTTTGTAATAACCCAATATACATGTGTGTGTGTATATATATATATATTTTTTAAATCTCTCATATAAATACTAGTTCACAACATAGCCAGGTGTTTGGACACAACCTACGGTTACAATGCCATGGCATGCAAGGATATATAGACAAATAAAACCTTGTTAGGGCTATAGCTCGGCGGGTGAAAGAGAAGGAGTTTGATAAGAACTCTCAAATTTAAAATCGGTGAATATTTTTATTTTTCAGTTAATAATAGGTACTAAAAGCCATAGGTCTCATACGTTTTAATTATCAAATAAATAAATAAATAATTCTTGAGGTTTTGGTTAAAAAGGGCCGGCAAGTTTGGTACAGCCAAACCACTAACCAAAAGAGGTTTTTTTTTTTTTTTTTTTAATTTTTTCAAGGCAAGTAATATTAGCTAGTATATATGTATATATTTGTCTATATCTAACTCCTTTGATTCCATCACCGCATGACCTTGCAAGTGTTATAATAGCAATAAATCACAATGAAAGAAAAGCATATCTTTTGGAGTTGCTTAAGGGTCACAAAATGAGAAGGAAAAAAAAAAAAAAAAAAGTCTGCACCTTTTAAAACGCAAGAAATGCCGTCACGTTAGTCGCAGGCCTAGAGTCCTTGATCAGTTATAATCTGAAGTACTTTTTTTTTATTTTAAATTTTTTGTTTTGTTTTTATTTTTGTCCAATAATTTTAAGAGCCAAGTCAATGGAAATCAATTTCAATAGGTGGGGAAGTTTTAAAGCCCAGCGACTTTGCAGTAAATATTGACGATAAAAAAAGGAAATAAGAATAAGACGATGAACACTTGGAGACAATGAAAAAAACTAACGAGTCATTGGTATCATGTGACCATAAACAGGCAGCCAAAAATAAAACCCAAATGTTTTGGCGTTGTTTTCATTTTCGTGTGCATGATTGGACAAGAAACCAATATGGTTGTTGATGATTTGCAAGTTCTCTAACTACATAAACACCAAAGAAAATTTACCAATTGCACAAGTTTAAATAATCAAACCATCACAAGATATTTTTTTTAAATGCTAGGATTTCATCTTAAAAGTAAGGTTAACTTATTAAGATGAGTAGTATTACTCTTTTAAATCAAATCTCAATTTTATGTTTAGTTAATGTAAGACTTTTGTCCGTACACTCCCAAACAATCCCCCCTTAGACGAAGCTAATGATCATTTCAGCTTCCACTTGAACAGTGATTTATTGGTCCATCTTCTTTAATCAACCAAATCATAAAGGATCACAACCCATCGAGATTTCCACCCCTGCGTGTTATGATCGAGTTTCTACCTTGAGAGCGCTACATTTTTTTTTAATCATGGTCTTTCTGGGTACCCACCATGCTTCATCCGATTTTTCTTGAAGCTCATCTTGTGTGTATATGGTTATATATGTTAGAAATCTGGCTTTAATAACACTAATTGAGTCTATAGATTTTATTTTAAAAGACTGAGTAGCCTATACTTTTAATTAAACTTATTTTATATCTAATTAATGTGGGACTTTTAGTCGTATACTCTCAACTGTGTCCCTATCATAGAAAGTTCAGCATTGATATCTTTGCCAAATTTTCTCGTCCACTATATTTGGAGCTTTCTCAATAGCAAATTTCTAGAGAAGTACTAGTAATGTTCCTCCGTAGTTCCCAAGAAATTACAAGCGGAATATTTGTGGCCTAAGGTCTAGTAAATGCCTCCCAATGATGCTTAAGAAAGTGGCAACTTGTTCATTAATGTGACTAAAACAAGCTGCAAAAATCAGATCCCGAGGACTTTTTGAGAACTCCCAAAAAAGTGTGTTTGTCACAAAATTTCCACTTCTTACCCTACATAAATGGAGGCACTTTTCAGCCATGGAATCCACATATATAGATATATATATATATATATATTATATAGGTGAAATTATAGATGAGTTTCTTACAAGAAAATGTGAAGTATAAAAGCGTCTTCTCTCTTATGGGCTGGAGTTCACATGTGAGAGAGTACACAAACTATATATATAGATTTATGTATCTTTAGTACTAGCTATAGTGAAAGACTTTTGAGTTGAGTCTATGACTTGTAAATAGGGGCATGGAATCATGGAATTTCTAGCGTGAACAATAGGCAATGTTTTATAGCTAAGTATTGCTTTTAAATTAAAACCAAAGAATTTATTTAATAATAATAATAATAATAATAAAAGAAAAGTTGGGGTAATTTAGTAAAAGAAGATACATAAAAGAAGGAAAAACAGAAAATGTGTGGAAAGAAAGAATGCAGCGAAAAAAGAAAGTTTGGTTAGGAAAAGGGCATAAGCTATCTTGAATGCCAAAATTGGTGAGGAGACATATGGTTGATTCACAAGTTGAGCATTGAACCTCTAACGCTCCATTTGGTTGGTGTGGTAATGCACTAAAAGTTCTCTCTCTCTCTCTCTCTCTCTCTCTCTCTCTATATATATATATATATATATATATATGTATGTATAGGTGCATACATATAGACCTTTGTGGACTTTCCCTCTCACTAAATTTAATTAACCAAGTTTTTGAATGGCTAAGCTATTACTTCTTTCATTTATGGTGGTTGTACAGTCCACATGTTAGGTAATATAAATCTACCTGCAATAAAAATAATAAAGCTAGCCTTTTTTTTAATTTTTTGGTCGTGGTACTATACTAATATGTAGTGGTTAAAGTTTAGTTAAGGTCTTAAGATTATCGTTACATAAAACACCACATCGAAACTTTGCTTTGATTAGCTTCAATTTGAGCTAAGCTAAGAAGTTAAGCTATAAACCAATATGAAGATAAAACTTCAACTAAAAAAAAAAAAAAAAAAAACTAGCAAGCTAATTAAACTTCCCTCTTTTCAACGCAAATTAGATGCCATGTGCCTTTATTATCGAGAGTAACAAATTCAAATAAGAAACAATCAAGCAATCATATTCAACCGTTACATAATTTCATTTTAAATTACCGTCACTATGATCTATATACTAAACTATGAGTTAAGATGTATTAATTAAACTCCACACGCTCAATAGTTTTAAACTAGGTTGCTATTAAACTTAAATCTTAAATGTGTTCACAAATGGAACTCAATTAGTATGACTTTTTTTTTTTTTTTAATTTTGTAAAGGAAATATAAAATCAATGTTCAAGAGCATGACCTTTAATTGCATTGGAGTACTAAGCCATTTAAAGTTTGATGTGAAAGTCTTCCCAACTACATTGCAAACCCAAGACCACAAAATTTCTCAACCCA
Organism: Ficus microcarpa; assembly: GCA_025413485.1. Lineage (NCBI taxonomy): Eukaryota > Viridiplantae > Streptophyta > Magnoliopsida > Rosales > Moraceae > Ficus > Ficus microcarpa. The sequence continues at coordinate 3,215,469 of CM046383.1, forward strand.
CGTTAATTGCCCATGGAAAGAAAGATAATCAAAAAGTCCTCCCCACATAACAACAAGATAAAAAGCAACAAAGGCAACTAACTTGCGATGAAAACAGGCATTTTTGTCTTGTTTTTGGTAGCTCATGTGTTGTTTGTCATAGTAGAGGCCAAATTCATGGAAATCAGATATACTTTCTCTATGCTTCTAGTAGTGGTCTTTCTTTCTCTCTTTCTTTTTTATTTTTTATTTTTTGATATATTTTTCTTTTCTTTCTTTTCTTTTCTTTTTAAATTATGTTTCAAATAGAATTCGATATCAGTGACGGAGCTATTTATGGTGAAGTGGAGATTCTGTACCTAGTGAATTTATCCTTATGTTAAATTTACTTTTAAATTTACTTTATCTCACTTAAAATTGATTATTCTTGTATAAATTCTCTTAAAAATTTTATCTTTTAATGTATGTTTTTTATTAAAATAATATGTTGACTCTATAGTTGTTCGGTGCCCAGATATAGATGCTATGAAAACCTCCATACATTTGAAGTCAATAGTAGGGGAATTGATGAGGAGGGAGTGCCTTTTTTTCTCAACGATGATAATGATGATGTTGTATTGGTTTAGAAAACTTTGAAAGAGAAAAGAAATTGAAAAGGAGCCCATTGTTGACTAGTTCTTTTTGGGACCTTTTGAAAGTCATAAGACGGCCAATTAGGGCTGGTTTTGTTTGTCTGTTTTTCCTTCTTCTCTCTTTTTTTTTTTTTTTTTTTTTTTTAATTTTTTCTTTCCTCGTCATTCAAACTTTGCACAATATTATCTCCCACCACTTGGAGTCATTTTTTGTGTGTGTGAATATGTAGTGGCACTCACTCTCACATAACAACAACAACAACAACAAAGAAAAAAAAATTTTGAACGAAAAAATTTTAAAAAAAATATTACCCTTTTAACCATTACCAGTCATTTGCCTTTTTTTTTTTTGCTCACTTTTTTTAATCCTTTGGATGGAACAAGAACCGACCCACCGACTGATATGGCCCTCTCAAATATCTCGACTATAAAAAGGCCAGCTAGCTATAGCCAACCCAACGCTGTCCTGCCAACGCCATGTATATTTACATATATCTATATATATATATATATATATATTGTCACAACACATTTAGGATCCATTTGATGAATGAGTTTGAGTTGAAAATTTTAAGTTTCAATATAATTTTTGTTGACTTTTCAGAAAAGACAAAAGACTTTTTCAGAAAAGACAAAAAATTTTTTCAGAAAAAGACAAAAACTGAGATGAAAATTTTGAGTTTAAACTAACTTGCCAAACGCCCCCTTAGTTTAATTTTTCTGTTTATGTACATCCACTGATTGGCTCGGCATTAAAGATAAGCTTTGCCATAATAAATAGTAGATGATGAGGACTTTGTTCTTTTTATCCTTAACTTTTTTTTTTTTTTTTTTTTGGCCCTTTTCCTTTTGGTTTTTCCAAAGATGATTTGAAACTCTTCAGCTAGCTAGATAGCTCGGTTAAAAAATGGCTACTACCCTTCAGAATAGGACACCTCATCATCTACCGTTTTGTTGGCGACGAAGAACTAGTGGTACTTAAATGAAAGGAAAATATAATTATAAATATATTTTTAACGATAATTTTTTTTTAATCTGATTTCGTTTTAAAATAAAGACTCTAAATTTAAAATAATTAAAAAAAAAAGGGAAATGGTATGTTAAAAAATATTATAAACTGGACACTTATTTTGACATGTAGAATATGGTTATAACTCTTTTTAATAAGATAAATGGAAGTTCTTGACTAAAACCTCATATGCTTTAGACAAAAGAAAAAGAAAAAGAAAATTGAATGCCCATTATCGTCCACTCAATCACACGATGGGAAAAGGATAACGAGAGGGAAAAGTTAGAAGCAGTATATTCTTCTACTTGTAGTTCTACTTGTTAGTATTACAGACGAAACTTTTTTTTTTTTCTTTTTTCTTTTTCTTTTTATTACTTTATTCTATGTATTTTTATTTGGGTTGAGTCTATAGTGGCAAAAGAGGATTGATAAGGTCGGTCCAGGAATATATTTTTGGCATTATACAGAGAATAAAAATACAGTGCGAATTTACGGCTCAAATTGGTCAAATAAAAAAAGGCAGATCAACCATGTTTCTTACCATCCTCCTCCGTATATATTCTCTTTTTTTTTTTTTTTTTTTCCTTTAGATGTATTTTCCTTTATAGTATATAACACAATTATAATCTCGTTGAAACTAACTCAACAACGCATAAAAAAGGTTGAATATAAATTCTTAAGTTTGAAATCTGCAAGAAATAAAAATTCTAAACTCTATAATGAAATATATATATATATATATATATTGTTGGTTGCAGAGGAATATAATTCATGTTCGGCGCTTTAGTCAACACGTAAAGTTGTAATTTTTAGTAGCTTGTCAAAGCAACAGTACCGGTTATTGCTCAGAAAAGCAACAAAAACCACTTTGTTTGGTACTAGCTGATAGTATTGTTAAAAAATAAATAAATAAATAAATCAGATCAACAAGATTAACGTCTTTTGCGGTCAAATTAATGGAAAGATTATACACTGTTTAAGCATGTGTTTAGTGCTAAGATTTAGATTGTAAAATTTAGATTTAAATTAAATTATCCATTTGGTGAGACATTTGAATTACTTGAGTTAAAAGTGTAAAAATTTGAAATGTATTCAGAAAAAACATCAATATGAAGTTTGTTTCGTTCGTCTTGAAATTCTATGCAATTTAAAAAAAAAAAATCTCATTTAAACTTGTATATGCAAAGTCCGTTTGGGGCGTCGTCTGGAGATGGCAAATCAACATCGAGATTTTAAAATCCCAACTTTATATCAAACTTTCCCTCTATTTTATTTTCAAAAAACTAAAACTTTAAAAGTCCATAACTTTTTCATTTGAAATCAAAATGCAATGATTTTTATATCAAAATGCTAGTAACGACGAGATGACAAGACAAAATCCATTTTACATATTTTTTTTAAACACATTTCAAATTTTTGAATTATTTTCTATACTACAAAATTTTTTTAAAAGTTTCCCCCTGAACATGTATTTCCAACCCAATTTTCAAAACACCATCTTCAGATATTCTCTAAAATAGGCCCTTAAAGTTTGAGTTACAAAATCGTAATAGTAACCGTAAATAATGAAATTGAGGTTGACTTAAAAAAAATAAAAATTAAATTGTAAATTATAATCCAAACCTCGGTGCCAAACATGCACTAAGTTCCTGTTTATCCTAATTAGACATTTATCATCTTGTTAAATGATAAACCTTTCTGACTAAAATATAAAATAGTGAAACATATTCTTGGGAATAATTAGTTATTAAGAATTTTCCACTTGAAATGTATATATTCATAATGAAAGGCAAGTTGGGTTATGCCTAACCTAGAAAGGAGCAGGAAGTAGGACGACCACAGACAGTTGATGAGAGGATCAGAAAACTTCATACAAGTCTTTGGTGGACAAGTCATTAATTTTTCTTACTTTTTTAATAAAAGTCTCATGAAAATAATTAATATAAAACTTTCTTCTATATATAAGAAAAAGCCCTTCAAACAAGACTTTTGAATAAGCCTCATTATTTTTCTCTTTGACGTGATTTAAGTTGTCAATCTTCTCCTGATTTCTACCATACGTTATACAATAATTTTCCTTTAAAAAAAAAAAGAAAGAAAAAGAAAAAGAAACCAAACTATATAGAAATCTATTGCTAGACAAACCAATGGCCAAAAAGGATGATAAACAAACAAATAAATTGACCAATTCGTCCTTTCATTTACTCATTTTCCTATTTGTTCTGGTCGGAAGTTCTTATACTTTTAGTTGCTATCAATTGGTAACTTCGTTATTATTTTTGCCCCATAGAAACCAGTGGTAATTTACTCATAAAATGTTAGTGTAAAAAAGGTTAAACCCCATCAAAATTATTTTAGATTAAGAAAAATATAAACTAATTAGTGAAATATTATGAAAATCCGAAGGTTAATACTTACGCTTAACAGAAAAATAATTTTTCAAATCCTATAACAGAATTCTCTAAGTCGAGATGTTTTCATGTTTTTCGGACTAAGTGATGAGCGATGAAAATCTAAAGATGACAAGTAGTTTACACTATCCTAGTAAAGGAAACAACTCCAAATGACATTGAGGCAAAGGCAAAAATTAATTTCATTCTTCTTTAATTTGAACAAGTGATCAGACCCAAACATATGCTAATCAAAATAACTGATGAAACCTGATTTGGCTATCATGCGCGTCAGAGTGGCAAACCAAACAACCGCCAGTTTTATGGTAGCCTTTTACCTGACTGACAGCCCATTGACATGTTAGTTCTGTACTTTTGTTGTTTAGCCAATTATTAGATTTTCATTTCAAAAATATACAAATATTTATATATATATACACACACACACACACACACATATATGTCGCCATTTTTTAATGAGAAATATTTAGCCATTTAGATGAAAATTAAGTTTTATTATATTTTATTTTGCTTATAAGGTTATCCTATAATGAAAACGACTTTTGGTCCCTACTAGATATGTGTTCCTCTAATAATGTGCCCTGTATAACAAATAGAAATTTCAACTCTTTCTTTTTTGGTAGGTGATATTGTGAGCTTTATAGGTGCTACTTAAAAGATTCAAGACCCTTTGCTTAAGAGTGAAAAGCTTCAACTAAATGACTGAGAATACTCTAACTAATTTGAATAATTTACTTTATGGAAAAAAAAAAAAAAAAAAAGAAGAAGAAAGACAACTAAAATTATGTTAGTAAATACACATTAAATGAATGTGACTAAAGGGTTTGCATTAATTTTCCATTGTGACTGCCTGATAAGCAGATACTTTGGTTCAAACCAAACCTAGCAATAATATTCTCTCAGTGAAACAAGGGATTTGCCTTTACTCAAAATATCAACTTTCCAGATTTCCCACGTATGGAAAATAAAAATTTTTATGAGTTGTCAAAATTTATTTTGAAAAACCAAAAAAAAAAAAAAAAAAAAAAATCAGATGCACCATTCAAGGCTATTGGAGTCGGTCTCTCTCTAAAAAAAAAAAATTTTTTTTTTTAAGTTTTCTCTCTCTAATCCCAACTGCTAGTTGTGCAGATCTATTATAAGTAAAGGTGAAACACTCACAGACAAAGACAGAGTGGTACAGTAGTAGATAAGAGGAGAATTAGCTTCCTCTTCAAGAACTGTACAATGTCAGTACTAAGGAGGTGGTGGGGAGTCATTTTTTAGTACTAATAAAAAAAACATGCGTTGCGGGTTGATCAACTTCCTTGAGAAAGACTTTTTCAAATATGCAATTTTTAAAAACAACAAAGTAAAAAATAAAAAATAAAAAATTATTTAATAAACAAATCAAAGAATGGTGGAACAGAACAGAACAGAACAGAAAAGAACAGAATAGTCAGCTAGAAGCGCTGGGAAGCTAAAAACAGAACACCCCATTAACCAGAAAATGCTTACTTTTCCTATTTAGAACTTCTCAACTTCCCCAAAAAAAAAATTAATAACAATAATAATAATAAAAACAAAAATGAAAATTGTAGTTCCTCCATTGATGGATGTTGGAAGCAGTAGTAACAGAAGCAAGAACAGACTTGAGAGAAATGAATTACAGTTAGATAGAATATGAAGATAGAAGAAGAAGAAGAAGAGCCGAAGAAAAGGAAGTCTATAATAAATATGGTAAATTAAACTAAAAAAAGTAACTTAAATAACAATATTTTTTCCTCGTAATATCAGATCCATCCAAGCATAACCGAAAATTGCTCCCAAAAAAAAGAAAAAGAAAAAAGATGATCTGTTTTTTTTTTTTTTTTTTTTACCTAATGGGGTTGACGAATTCTGCATCGGAAACTGCCGAGAGCTCCACTTGGCTAACAATCTCACCATCATCATCTTCCTCATCATCGTCATCAGGCGCCGGGAGATTAAGATCGATCAAGCTGATTTCTCCGAACTTGTTCGAACTTTTCTTAGTACTAGAAACTACAACACTCGGATTCTTAACATGACAGCTTGTTGTTGGTGTTTGTGTTTGTGTTCGCTGAGGTGCTGAACTAGTATTCATAGCCGTGGTATTAGCACTAACAATAACATGCGATCTCTTGTGGCCGCCAAGAGCTTGTCCGGAGGCGAAAACTCGTAAACAGACAGGACACTGGTGGATTTTCCTCTGTGATGAAATAAGAGTAGTGCCTGCATTTTCCCGAACTTCGGCGGCGACTTCGTCCGCCGCCGCCGCAGCGACCGGAGAAGAGTACAGCTTGATCTTCTTGTGGCCGGCTCTGTGGCCTCCGAGAGCTTGGTAAGAGCGGAACACTTTGTTGCACGTCTCGCATTTGTACTTGCCTCTTGTTCTAGTATTCCTCGGAGACTTGATCAGCTCTTCGTATTCGTTCTCGCTGTCGTCTTGTTCATCGACTTCATCGTCTTCTTCGTCTTGAATATCGTCTTCTTCGTCGTCTTCAACTTCGTTGTCTCGGCTCCAGTTGTCTCTGGACAGCATCATCAAGCAGTGAGCGATGTCCTCGTCCGTCGCGGCGGTGTCGGAGACCGAGCTTACCGGCTCGGATTCTGATGATTTGATCATTTTCTTGTTGTTTGGGGAGGAATCTTGGACTAATTGGGCCTTGTGGTATTGCCAGTACCGGTGGTGATCGGGAGATATGGAGGAAGATTTTCTAGTTCTTTTGGATCGCCGCCGAGTCGGGTTTTTCGACGACTCGGTCTCGCTCTCCCGGTCCTGGAGGATCACCGACGACGCGGCGTCGACGGCGGTTGCGAAGGAGAATTCGGGATCTACCAAGCGAATGCTTCTCTTCGGATTCTCTCTTAGACCGTAATACAGCTCTTTCTCTTCATCCTCTTCCTCTTCTTGCTCTTCTCTCTCCTCTCCTTCTTCTTCCGATGATGATGATGAAGATGAAGCTGAATCGGCTTCTTCCTCCGCCGTCGGAGGCGGTGGCGGAGGTGGTTGTGGTAGTGGTGGTGGTGGTTCTTGGTGCTCTAGCTTCGGTGGGATTGGGAGGCTCATCATGTGGGACCTCATGTGGCCTCCTAATGCTCTGCCATTAGAGAAGCTTCGGAAGCAGAGTTTACACTTGTGCTTCTCCATTTTACCAAAACAGGGCAAAACAACAGAGGAGCAGGAGGAGGAGAAGAAGTAGAAGAAGAACAATTTATTTGTTTGGTGTTTCTCTCTCTAATTTTCTCTCTTTCTCTCTCAAGGCCTTGAGAATTATCTTCAGCTTTTCTTTTGCCTCCTCCTTTTCTTTGCTATGTTGTGTTTATGAGAGAGAGTGGTAAACTAAAATAGGAGTAGGTGACAAGCATTCCTCCACCAAGAGGGTTATATACAAAAGGGTTTTCTTTTTTTTTTTTTTTATTGATTTGGTTGTAAAAACTTTTATTTGTTTTTTTTTTTCCTTTTTTTTTTTCACATGAAAAACGGAAAAAAAATAATTAAGATCTTAATTAATTAAAGCGTATGCATGAAGGGAGAAAAGAGCGACATGTAACATGCGAACCTTGCCCGTTTCTGTATTTATTCCCACCATCTTTCTCCTTTAAATTCACCACTTTTCTAAATTCCCAAAAATACCCTTTTCCCATATCAATATCTCGGTAAATAAATTTAAAAAAAAAAAAAAAAAAACCCCACTTCCAATCATACTTTTCCCATTTTTCTTGAAAGAAAATAAATATGCAAATTTTTATAGTATTGGGAATATTTATACAAAGAAGGGCATTTGGGTAAATGAGTAGGGGTTACCAGAATTAACCGGTGGCCTGCTTGTCCAAGTCAAGGGAAACTGCTGGGTTTGTTGTAACGACGAAGCAGAAAAATAAAATACAAACCCCAAAAGAAAACAGACCCCACCTCTATTTAAACATCACCCAGCTGTGACCTATCAAACACACACCATTCCTTTTGAAAGCAACCACGCGTAACAACCGAATCGACGTGTCACCACCATACTAAATCATCAATGGACCCCACTTCATCAAATTACAAAAATGGTCACTTCCCTTAGATGATACAGTTACTAAATAAATAAAAAAAACATTAACCCCAAAAATATATAAATATTATAACCTTTTTGTGCCGGTGATTTAAGGCCAATTGTCCTCCTTTTTCTTTGTCCCACCAAGTAACAACATACTCATTTTGTTACAATTTGTTTTGAAAAACTGAAATTTATTATTATTCTTTTTTTTTTTTTTTGGGTTTGGGCAAGTAGAATTAGTTTTCCATTAATTTTGGATCTCTAATTGGAAGTTGTGAGATGGGATATCATAACCTTATCGAAAGGATAACTAATGAAACGGAAAATTTAGAAAAACAGATCTCGACTGTGAGAATGAAAGGTGGGAAATGAATGGGAAACTAACCTCCTCTCCTCTCTCTTTGTGGTGAGGAAGGAGAGGAGTATTCTAAGGGGGGTGGAGAGTAGATGCCGTTTTGTTAGGGGTTGGTAGACCAAGTCCTATTCTTTATGTGCTCCCCACAATTTTGATTCCAACGAGCCCCGTCCATGTGGGTTATTAATTAAATTACACATTGTTGAGTAAGCAATCCTCATTAGAAATAACAATAATAATGCAAAAAAAAAAAAAAAAAAGGAAGAGAGAGAAAGAGATAGATATGAGCTTGGTACTTGGACTTTGTTATGAAAGTGCCATGTCAAAGTACTAACACCGAATTTGTTGGTCTTTCTTTATTTCTTTTCTCTTTATTTTTCTCAATTTAATTTAATTCCAGCCAGTAAATGTCATTGTCAACTATGTTGTAATGGAGCATTAGCATCTTATTGGGCTTAAGTAGCTATTGGCAAGGCTAAGTATGTAGTGAGAAATATTCTTCCCTTTTTTTTGGTTTTTTTTTTTTTGGTAAATTTTTTCTTTTTCACTCAATATTGTATTGAGAAAGTTGTAGCGGAGGTAAGTTGACAAGTTAGCATAAAAATAGGCTTTTTAAAATATTTGTTGACATCCACGTGTCGTGCATGGATATATAATACTTTTGAAAGAACCCAAAGGTTGTTTCTTCAATGAAAAAAATTCCCTTCATCATGCATGTAAGATCCACTCCCACTAGAAACGTGATTATTATTGTGTTCATGTAACTATATATATATATATATATATGTATGTATACATTTCCCTTCTTAATTTCCTTGTGACTGACTTTGGATATGAATAATTAATCTTATGAATTTAGTGTTTCATGTCATACCATAACCATCTAAATGCAATTCATTTTCCACAATGTCTCTTTCAAACTTGTATTATAACGCCTACTTTGTTTCGCTTTATAACAATTAAAAAAAAAAAATTCGAGGAAACCTATTTTTATACTAAATTTTGCAGTTTAAATCAAGGAATCCTATCTTTTTTTCTTGTTTCTTTTTTTTTTTTTTGAAAGAATATTTATGCAAATGACTTCTAAGGAAAAAAATTGTGCCAATTTTAACATACACAATTTGGTCAGTCGTTTCTGGACGGACCATTTTTGTCAAGATTCAAAACATCATAAATTCATAATAGTCTAATGCATGCCGGAGTGCCAAATTGAAATAAGGTGTATTCTTCTGAGCAAATTGTGTAAATATCTTTCTATTTATTATTATTATTATTATTATTATTTTAATGACAATACAAGAAGTGTCCATCACAAATAATAAGGCGAAGATTTGTGTGTCATTACTTTGTTAACACTTTTAAGTTTAGGCCCAAATATTAGAAGTATGAACTTCTTTTCCGCAATACAAGCATAAGTTGGCAAAAATGTTCAACCTCTAAATTCAACAAAAAAAAAAAACAAATGACAATTTGGTAGTCGAATTTTCGCATATACTCTTGGTAATGACTTTTCTTCATGTTCTGATTCTTTTCAAAGGGTCGTATTCACAAACGGCTTTCGTTCGTTGGGGCTGATTTTTAAGATCCATTAGTTGATTTTGTGGAAAAAAAAAAAAAACAAATAAATAAATAAAATAAACATTCTGTTCTTTTGCTTTTTTTTTTATTTTTTATTTTTTTTATAACCTACTTTGTTTGTTTGATCCTGGAATTTGATATTAGAATTTTGGAACCAAGATTGGAACTTTTTCACCTTGCAGCCTCGACGGTGTTTTTTCTTTTTTTTTTTTTTAATGGGATATCTAATATTGTTGCTTCCTAAATTTATCATCCTTTCAAAAGTTGTTGCCTCTTTTTTTTACAATTAATTTACTAAATATTCTAAATTAATGTAATATACCTCATTTTACTTTCTATTAGAGTTTATCGTAGATTTGAAAATTTTTGCTTGAAAATGGGGCTCAACATCTTCGCGTTAGGTGCACGTGAGTTTTTCATAACCCATTGAATTTTTTGTAAAAATACATTTTTTTTAATTTACTATTTGCTCTGTTTTTCTTTTTTCTTTTCTTTTCTTTTTTTTCTTTCAAAGGTACACCGTACCTATTTATGGGATTCTGAAATTTAATATCAGAATATTGGAATCCAGACTTGCTTTTCTTTCACTTTGAAACCTAACATTAATTAAATACCTAACGTGATGAAAATTAAAATTTAATTAGCAGATTATTATTATTTTTTAATGTGCACGAATTGTACCATTCAACATTACTACTCAGCAAGGTGCTCTGTTTTTCATTTATAAGCAATGACTACTCTGTTTTTTTTTTTTTTTTTTTTTTTTGCTCCAAATAATTATTGAATTTAATATTAATCAGGATAACAACTTTATTTTACGTGGGTTTTCTTTTAGCCATTTTTTTTTCTTTTCAATCTATATTCTCTAATGACGTGCCTTGAAAAGTCTTTTCTGCAGTAAATAAATGCATTTAATGAGTCTTCAGAGACCATGAACGAGGTCCTTAAAAAGGGCTTTTTTTTTTCTTTTTTCTTTTTTTTTTTTAATAACTTATTAAGAGACTTACCAAATCTGGATTTTGCTCTTTAATGGCAGTAAAATATGCAATCAATCTCGAGAAACAGTTTAAAGATCTCATACATTAGGTTATGTCATTTAAACCATAATAATTGTTATAATTCCTTTTGAGTTATGTTATTTACTTGTCACCGTTTAAGTTTTGCTACTTAAAGCCTTATCAATAAATTTCGAAAACATTTGCAAATAATAAATAATTAATTAATTAAAAAAAAACTAATTCTACGCCACGTTACGCATGCTCTCTTAGATTTTCAGATCTTTAATTATGGCTTTAATATATTATTATTTTTGCCTTCATAATATAGAACTTTTGAGTATTTACAATTTGGGAATTCTAAGGCTGTGAGAGTAATTTTCTTTTTTTACTACGGGTAGAAATTGTGTTTTAATTAAAAAGCAAAAACTTTTAAATATTTGATTTATAAATGAGAATAATTTTATATTCAACGTTTCGTGAATATTTATAAATGAGACTGTTAAAAATTAATCTTATTATTAAAACACATTATTTTTTACCGGAAATTGAAAAGTATCTTCACCATCCTAACTTTTCCGTGTATATAAATATATATTTTGATAAATAACTTTTCCGTATATTTTGTTTGCTCATCAACGTTGGAATTATCGATACGAGCATGCTTTACAACCTTACCAACATAAAAGAGAGATATCGTCATTAGTTGGTTATGTCAAGCACGCTGTCTAGTATTTTTATTCTTATTCTTATTATTATTATAAGATGATGATTTAGATTTTCTTTCACTCATTTGACGGGAATTTTTTAGAATTTAATTAAAAAAAAAAAAAGAGAGAGAGTAAATTCACCAAAGTCATCAAATTGAATACCACCACGCGCACGCAAGGATATGTCCAAATTAGGATTACTCGACAATAGTAGAAACAAATTTGATTATTGGTTTGTTAAGTTGAGAAAAGTTTATGGAAAAAAAAAAAAAAAAAAAAAGGAGAGTGATTCATTTCTCCTTGAGTAACTTATGAATAAAATAATTTATCAAAAAAACTTATGAATAAAATAATGAAAAAGCAAGAAGAAGGTGAATGTGCAAGCATTGATATAAGGTGCTAGCTGCCATCATAAGGAAATATATAGCTTAACTAAAGACAATAGAAACATTATGCTATTTGCATGTCATCTTTTTCTTTTTCTTTTACTTTTTTCCTTAAAAAATAAACCGAAGGGATAAAAACTCAAAACCTCAATACCAAAGGACTTTAGGTATGAATAACCTGTCATTGGTGTACTTTGTGTGGGTATATGCATGGAAAATAAGCCTACTTTTGGTGACAATGTTTAACTCCAACTAAACTGTGCCTTTTTATATCAATTTTTGTCTTTTTCTGAAAAATCAATAAAATTAATAATTAATTTTTAAAAAAGTCAACCAACTCAAATTTAAAATTTTTATCTCATCTCAAACACCAAACGAATCCTAAGTTTGTGTGTCTTATGATTTCTAAAAAGATTTTTTTTTAATGTTTTAGTTTTGCAAGTACGTTTTTTTTTTTCTTTTTAATATACTTTTCTACTATTAAAAAAAGTACTGTCTTTTTTTTTTTTTTTTGAAGATAGAAATTATATTATGAAGTATGAAAGACAATACATTCATCAGCAATTCACATACAAAGTCTCCTATTACAGAAAATCTAACATAGATAGATAATTGATTTCATCAGTAAATTCAAACGATGCACAAAAAAAAATAACATATACCAAACTTCATGAATGAAAGACTGTGTACAAAAATATGTACACAAAATATTGAGTACACAAATGATTCTTCAACAAATCTCCTATAATTAATAAAAAATCTGACCAACTAATGACAAAAAAATCCGTGGCACAAAAATCACACAAACAACCATAAAGAAACAAATCTTGCGGACAATAGGAAGCTTTTTTGACATCATTCATATGATGATGGTTATTTGCTTTAATCTAATTCCAATATGGAAAATAAAGATAAAATAAGCAAATGAAGTTATAACTTGTAACGCATTATAGTAAACTTGCTCCTAATTAATAGTACTTTAAATTGTCACATATTAAGTGGATTGGAAACTTGAACATGATCAAGACAAAAGTTCACATGCAGCTGCATATATACGTGTCCCCAAATTTCCGATATTTTGAATATTTGGATGCCTCTTTTCGTCATGATCTAAGATACATCGTTCCTAGACATACCCAAAAAAAAAAAAAAAAAAAAAAAAAGGAGAGAGAGAGAGAGAGAAAAAGACTAAAAAAAAGATTAATGTTTTATGATATGACCCTCTACCTTGTCATCTGCCAGTTCAGATGTTGTCAAATTCGTTTTCATATAAGCTGAGATTTTGAGTTTACAAAATATTAAACAGGTTAGATCTTTTTCCCAAAAAAAAAAAAAAAAAGTTTGAACCATATTTTAGCGTGATGCTAAACAGTCTAGATGAATGGTCGCATTTATTGAATTTCTTTTTTTCAAAGGTTAGGCAATCCTAATTGTGACATACATAAATTTCGAACATTTAGACTATATAATGAAAAATCAAAGATCACATAAAAAACACTTTTAACTTTTTTGTAATTAATTGAATTATATCTGTAATCACGGTATATATATTTAATTTATCCATTTGCATAGATGCTTGGATTTGGAAGGATGCTAATCTTGCATTAAAAAAAACAAAAACAAAAACAAAAAAACAACTCTATGGTTTCACATTGACATTGCATGAATTTCTTAGCTGAAATATTCTAAGATGAAGAGAAATCAAACCTAACCTTCACCTGATAATGAAGTGACAACATCGACAACAAAATCTTTTTATATTTCACGGGTGGACGGGTTGGGGCGGCTTGATTGTCGGGTCAAGAATTTCTACTCCTTTCTTTGTCTAAAAAAATTATCCATACACACACACACGACACGGGGTAAAGTTTATATTTGAAAGCTATCTAAGAGTCCAACTTTGATTTCTAACTTTCAAGAAATTAATAGCACTTAATTGTATTTGGCTTACCGATGATCTGCTCAATGGATTGGGAAGAACTTTATTCCCAAAAATTAACTTAAAAGCACGAGGATATTCAATCCATATATAAACAGGATAATAGTCTAATAACTTAATCATGAGAGACAAACCCTCTCTTACGCCTAGCATGTCATGCAAATAGGTTAAGATACAAATCCAAATATGGCCCGTAAAATCTAGCTCTAATACAAAATTAAATGAGCTTGGATAAAACTTATCCTCAAAACTTAGCTCAAGATGAGAAGGTCTCTACCTATCAACATATGAACATCACAATAACCTAGCAATTTAGTGATGTGAGATAAGTTCACAATCTAACACAGTCCACGATCAATTACTTCCTCAAGTTTTTTGTTAACTTAAGTAGAATTCATCCCCAAAGGCTGACTCAAGGAGGTACCCAATTCACACATAAATTTCATAATGGTCTAATAACTTAATAATGTGAGACAAATTCAACTTCTACTAACACTATTCATACGCTAATGTATCATGCATGTGAAATATAAACAAGATCTAAAACCATCATCGTCTATGAAGATCTGACTTTGATACTATATTTATAAATGGATTTAAGTAGAATTCATATTTGAAAACTAACTCAAAAAAGATTATATCTAATTTATATATAAATATCATAATAATCCAATAATGTAGTTACATGTGAAAATTTTAACTTCTAACGGTTTTTTTGACTTTTACCAGACAGAACTTATTATCATCCAAAGACTAGAGAACAAGTTAGGTGCTTGGAGAATCCATAGAAAGCCGCCGTAGAATTCTAAGAATAGTAATAATAATAATAATAATAATAATGAATAATGAATAATGAATAATGAATAATAAATAATAGAAGCCGCCATAGCCACTTCACCGTGGTCGGTATAAATTACCAGCAAAACTAAATGTTAGTGGAATCCTGAGTTCTCATTGTAAACAATGGCATACTTTTCAATCCAACGTCACAAATACTTGAGAGAGCAATTTTCTTGTATGTATTTAATACATATATATATATATATATATATATATATTGTTACACTACGAAGAATTGCAACTTTTTTAAAGACGAAAGTTTCAGCTAACGAAATTTTACAAATCACGTACGTGTTCCACTTTACAGATAAGATGAAGAAACGGGCCGTCGGCCCGGACCATTGGAGATCAAGCGGGCCAGACCGGACCCATCTGGAGGCGACCTGTAGCATATATAAAACTTGAAAATCATTATAATAATTATTTCGTGATTATGTTATTTCTAAGATGTTCTAAAAAATTTCTATAGTCCTATTTCACACATATAATCATGCCATTACCCATCCACAATAACGTGAACAGGTTAATTACTAATTATACATCTTTATATTAAAAAAAAATTGGGAAAATTGTATCAAATAGTATATTTTTTAAAGTACTTTTGAAGTTTATAACATATTTTTTAAAAGACGGTAAATTATAGCATATATTTTCTCGTAAATCCTTAGATTTTTTGTATTTTTTAGAAAATAATGGATTTATGATTAATTTTTAATGACAAATTTATGTGCATAATTTTATGTTAGAGACAGAGAGAAAGAGGGGAATGAGATTTGGGGGCGGGGAGGAGGAGGAAGGAGTAGGGGATTTTTCTTGATATTATATGGTCATAAATTTGAATGAGAATTATGTGGTCATTTGAAGTTACGATCCCCACCCATAGCCCCGCTCTTTCTTGTTGTTCGCCTGCTTTGGAAGGAAAAAAAAAAAAAACCATAGCCCTAGCCAACCTCCCTCCCATGTCATTAGACCAAAGGGTCTAATTAGGCAGGTTAATTACTAATATTAATAAACCGCCATGAGTCTTATTAGTACTAATTTTATCTTCCTTCTTAATTTCTTTTGGAAAATTTTAATTAGGGAAAGGACAATTAGTTGATGACTCTCTTGAGACTTGTTTCACTGCGGAATGGTGCATGGTGTACTATTTCCGGTGCCCCGCCCAAGTTCTCTCAACTTAATTGCAACACATTTTTGCCCGCCTCATTGCATAATGCCAAACAAAAGAAAGACGAAAAAGTACTAAATTAAAAGAAAGATCACGTAAAATGAATATTATGTAGCTCGTTAAGATCTAATAAATTGCTAATCCCTTTTACAGACCCTCAAATTATCAATTACAGAATGGATTTATGTTAATTTTCTCTATACAGTTCTAATTTTATCGGATGTTTTCAAAGGTGAAAATTTAGCTAACTAAGTAGTCGATCGATGGTTAATTTCATCCTAAATCTAGGAAGAAAATTTATGACTACTCGACTATCTTGTTACGAACTGCAAAATTATAATTAGAAGGAGATTATGAATTATGTTAAGTGACCACAATCTAGTACCAGATGACATATATATTTATATATATATGTGTGTGTATTTATATTTTATATATATATATAAAGCTGTTTGACTAGTAGATTAATGGACGGACAAACCGTGAAACTTGAGCCATGATTAATAGTGAAAGCAAAAACATAGAAACTTTTTTTTTTAAAAAAATACATTTTTAGCAGCTTGCCGGATTTTCAAAAAAGGAAGTGAATTATGGTGACTTGTCGAGTGGCCACAATCCCCATATCTATGATATCATATGTCATATATATATATATATATATTATATATGGTTGTTGGCGACAACAAAATTAATTTAAGAACTGTCAAGGCCAGCTTGATTAAGAGTCCCTGGCTAGCTAGCGATTTAGGCGCAATGAGATTATTGTTATTAACAATTATTATTGTTTTCCCTGACTACGAGATTAACTGGTTACCTTTGATTAAAATCTCTACTTTTTTCCTTTCCCCAAAAAAAAAAAAAAAAAAAAAAAGTTCTTTTGCATAATATCAGCTATAAAATCTCTATGAAAAGCTGGGCCCAAAGTGGATCTAGTAAGTGATCTAGATCTGTGATACATATTTACTTATTTTTCAGACTCGTATATGCTATGCTTGGTAGGGGTGAAAAGTGGGAGGAAAGAATAGATGGATGGATTTTTGAAGAGGAAAAAAAGTTGTAGATAGTTTGATTAAAAAAATAATAAGAATAAGCAGAGGAAGTGTACAAATAAAGTGCTTGCGTTTGGATATAGATTGTATTTAAATTGAATGTTTACATTTAAATTTAGAATTTAAATTGTATATTCAAATTTAATATATGTTTGAATAGATTTTGTTAAAGGTAATATTTGAGTACTGTTTAAAAAAAAAAAGAGTGGAGAACAGATTTTTAAAATGTGGAAATTTTTATTTGGATTTGAGTTGAATTGTTATGAATAGTTAAAATATTTAAATACACTTCAATGTTTCATTATCAACCAAACACCCATTGTATTAAAGTTAAATAATAATTTTTGGAGATTGGTAATCCAAACTAATAGAAAATAGCTTATGGATTCCACTTCTATTTCCCCTCTTTAAGAAAGTTGAGAGATTTTTAAAGAGAAAACTTTTTGCATGCTTATATAAATAGTTATATTATTTTCTTGTCAATATTTTTAAATAAATAATATTAATGAAGTGACAAAATAATCATTTACTTAATCTTACCTTTTTTTTCCCCCTTTATTGTCATTTCAAACCATATATAGAGTGGAAAAATAACTTCTTTTCTATCACTCGTATTATCTATCCCCCTTTTTTTTTTTTTTTTTTTTACCACTTCCCACTTACCAAAAGGAGAGTAAATCCAAAAGAAATTTTCTTAACCCACCGAATCCAATAGCAATGGGCAAGGTAGACTACTCCACAACAAAGTCATATCTATATACGTTTAACGATATATATTCTATGTACTTATTATTTAAAAACTGCCACTAATGGTTCTTGAGATAATATTTTTAAAAGAAATTATGGTTATAGCTTACGTAATGTCCAGAAAACTCATAATGTTGTAGAGTGCCATGAAAAGTGCAAAGGTGGGTACCGATAGATTGGAGGCAAATATGCAATTTGCTTTATTAAATAGCGTTTACTTTACAAAGAGGAGTGAACAACTTCCAAAGTCATACTTTTAATGGCAGGCATTTTGTGACTAGATTCTACTTAAAGATTGGGACCCTTCTTGGAGAATTTTTTATTTTTTATTTTTTATTTTTTTTAGGGGACAAAATAAGAATATCTCTCAAGTTTCAATCCTAAGACTTAAGATCTAGAATTTAATTTCCACCCGCATGAGCTAGTTCCAACAACCACTCTTTCAAAGATTTTTTTTTTTTTTTTTTTAATTTAAGGATATGAGATTCAAAATTTGCACCTATTGTGATGAAATTAGATATAGAATTACTATGATAAAGTGCGTATTAATGAGATAAATTTTACCGTTAGATCTTCATCGGTATTTTTTTTTAATCTGATATATATATATATGTATCATGATTAAGCTGTAGAAATTAAACTAAAGTTAAAAGCGTAAATATCTAGTGGCATGGACTGATCAATTTGAAGGTGAATCGAGTGGTTGGTTGGTATAGAATATGATTGGATTTGTTGCCAATAACTATAAGCATGTTTATAAGAGTAGTAGTACTACTGTTAGTAATAGTACTAGTCGATGCGTTAGCTAGTAGTAGAGTGGTTGTAAGGCATTGCGATATAAAAAACAAAAAAAAAAAAAAAAAGGGCAAAGCACGCGCTAGTGGAAATTGAGCTAAGACGAGTGTTAATGCATTTATTACTTTTTTCAGCATATTAAACTTACTTTCTATCTAAAGTCAAAGATGTCGTCTCTTTGGTGAAATCTAGTGATTTAATTGCTAAAACGTGTATTGTTTAGTCATCGTGAATAGTGATTCGTGCTCTTTCACACACATATCACACGGTTTAGTCGACAACTTTCTAAAATTTGCTTTTCATTTTTTGATTCTGAGAACTTATTCTTAAAGTATTTAGATGATATGTCGAAAGTGTTTCTTATTTCTTGAAGAACTTATAGTAAATTCTATAAAAATACTTAAAAGAATACCTTTCTGAGTAAACTAACTTGTATGAGTGTTTTAGTAAGATAATATAAACTTTAATCTAACATTTGATATTTATTAAAAAATTTAAAATAATTTTGATATCTGAAAACTCTTTTAAAATGTGATTCTTACCACTTACTGAAAAATAATAACTTTTACTTTTCTTTTTCTACAAACTAAAAACAAGAGTAAAAACTCTGTTAAACAAGATCATACGCATATATATAACATAGGTATTCTTTCTAAGATAAATATCACATTAATATTTCTATAATAAAAAAAAGTTGGAATCGTTCTATTATATATGTGTGTGTGTGTGTCTATATATACACATTTTTTAAATGAAGGCTGTATCAGGGTATGACTGTGTGATATGTCAAGATTCCTGGCCGTTCAAGTAACTCAACATGAAATATGTTTACCTTAGTTGCCTTAACTAATTTATAGATATTATATATATATATATATGTATATATATTGCGCTTTATTATCAAGTAATTGATCATGACCGTTTCATTTTCTCTCAATCTTTATAATTTTAAAATTATTTCCAGCTGGTTTAGTATTACTTGTTGATCTTCCTGTGGACTAATTCCACTTTATTACTTGCTCCCAAATAATTCAAGAATGTGTTTACGAAGCAAAGCAATCTAATGAGAAGTTCCAACATGCATGTTTTCTTAAAGCACTTTGCATAATTGCACGTAATGTTGGGGAAAGTGCTTACAACATTTTGATATAATGAAACATGTATATATAATTTACATAGCTTATAAAAAACATATTAACTTTCTCTATAAGAAGAAAAGGAAAAAAAAAAAAAGAGAGAGAGTGAATTGGCTAGTCTTATATAACTTTTGACCATCTGTAATACTCAAATAAGAAGCTTGTGAGTCGAAAGTATTACATGAAAATCTAAGCTCAAAAGAGCAAACAAATTTAAAATACTTTATAGTCTCTAGTCCAAGAAATATTTGAGTTATATATATATATATATATATGTTGTAACCTTTCGAAAGTAATATCATTCTCTTATATATAACACACACACACACATAGTATATATATGTATATACAAAAATAAAAAAAATAAAAGGAAGAAGAAGAAGAAGGTATACATGAGCTAAAGTTTATAGGAGGATTATTGGTAGTAAGTTGGGAAGGCAATGAAAATGGCCAGGAACGTAGTTCACCGCACGTCCTCTCGATCGGTCCCTCCAACAAAAATGTGTTCCCATGACAGACCAATGGAGGACTGCCACGTGACAGAATGGTAACCCACGATTGAGCAGACGACGACGACCACCACCACCACCATGACCACCACCAAGGCCAAATCAGTGATTGAAAAGAGACCCCACAATTGCCAATTAAACCGGTCCTTGTTGTCCTCCTAATTAAGTCAACGTTTAGCCAACTTTGAGTACTAATAATATATCTTACGGTAGTGCGCGAAACATGCTACAACACAGGCTCTCTTTTTCCTACCTGACATCTGTCTCTCTCTTCCTTTCTCTCTGCCTTTTATTTATTTATTTATTTATTTATTTTATTTTTACACGTGCAGTGTGTTCGGTCCCGCACATGCTCTTGTTATTTTCTTTTTCCGAGATTTTTATAAGAATATCTGAAAAAAATACATTATCTAAAATTCTATTTAACTTAGCCGTACAAAACTATATGATAATACCATTTTTTTTTTTTTGGGGTCAAAAATCGATATCAGAAACTGATTATTATGCAAATATGTTTCATCTCTCGATTTGATTTGCGTCAGATACAATAATTAAAAGCATGTATTATTAAAACGAAACCCTATGTTAAAGGGACCTTGTCTTTTTTTCCCTTTGTTAATGCATAATGTCTACTTTTTTTCTCAATCTAATTGGGCAGTAGGTTTGTGCTCATCTTGCTCAGACAGCACCACAGCTGAAGCAATGAACTTAGTTATGTCAACATTTTTAGTAAAAGGGCAATTATTTATCAGTCACCTTAACACATGTACAACACCGTTTCCACTTTTTCAATAACTTTATTTAACCAGCTAGTTTCACTATAGCTATTGCGAGACAAGTGCAATATAACGGTAATTTTATATCAGACTCCATCATAAGATGTAGAGCTCAGATCAAATGTTTCACTTTTACTGTAATCTTGCCAAAAATCTAATATATTTAGAAATAATTACACAGTATAAGGTAGAAGAATCTATCCATGTTATCCAAAACTAACAACAAAAAAAAAAATCCTAAGTACAAATTTTTTTTTATTAAGAAAATATAAAAGTCTGATATGAGTCCAGGGCAAATTTGGTCCTGCTTGACCCAAAAAAAAATTTTTTTACAATAATAAAATAAAATAGATTAACAACAAGTGTATTGAATTGTATGAGCATGTGGAGATCAGAGGGATTCTAATTACAGTTCTTATTACAAAAAATTATTATAACAAACAAAAAAAAAAATTTTTTTAAAGAGAGAGAGAGAGAGAGTACGGAGAAAGTTTACTCGTACATTGTTTTTTTATTTTATTTTATTTTATTTTATAGCTTTTGACAAAAGTTTGTTGTTGTTTTTTTTCTCCAAGGGCCAGCTCCAACGTCAGTTGTTGAACCAATCCCCACCTGCAACCACGGTGACGAGCCCTCACTCACGTTCATATCCTTAAGCTCACTTAGCTTCGCTAACTTCACCTTACTGTCAGCTTCATCCTCCACCACCACCGTCTGATTGTGATTGTGTTGATGATGATGATGATGATGATTGTTGTTCACGATCTGCGCCGTCGATGCGATCCTCGCATTACTATTAATAGTGTTGTTGTTGTTGTTGGTGTTGGTGTTGTTGCAGTCTTCGTTGTGATTCACGTTGTCAACGTCGACGTTTTGGTGGTGGGAGTGACGTTGTTGATTAAAATGATGATTACGATCTTGAATAATAATGTTGTTATCCTTTTGATGATTACGATCTTCTTTCGCCGATGACGATGCAACTATCCACGGCTGTAAGTAGATCTCAGTCGACAACAATGCCGTCTTGACATCCATTACTGGAGCCGGCAGATTAAGGTCGAGCTTCAGATCAAGATCCTGATGATCGTGATCATGATGTTTCTGATTATGATTATTATTATTGTTGTTAATGATCATCTGCTCGTTGATGCTTTCGTGGAACTGTTGGAATTTCGCCAATGCCGAGGTGTCCGGCGCGTTCGACGTGATCCAATGGCATCTCTTATGTCCTCCCAACGCCTGTCCCGAGGAGAAAATCCGGTGACAGATCGAGCACTCGTGGACCTTTTTCCTCTTCGATGTCGAGGCTAATGTGTTTGCCCCGCCGCCGTGGTGATGATCCTGTGTCGCCGCCGCCGCCGCCGCCGCCATTGGGGTTGAGCTCGATTTGGTCGGGAAAAACTCGTCGTGAGTGATGACGTCGTCGTCGTCGGCGAGGCTTTCGTTGGGGGCGGGCCCGTGGTGGTCGAGCCGGGCTGCGAAGCAGCCTTTAACCTTCTTGTGGCTGGCTCTGTGTCCCCCCAAGGCTTGGTGGGAATTGAACACTTTCTTGCAAGCTTTGCATTCGAACAAACCTTTGTTGTTGCTGTTACTCGCAACTCCTTTAGCCTTGTTGTTCATATTCATAACGTTGTTGTTGTTGTTCTCCGGAACCCTAAAGGAAATCGGAGCGATGAAATTCATGATGTTCCTTCTCTGCTGCGCCTCTTCGTCTTTGCTCGCCGAGGCGCAGGACTCCTCGGGCTCCGCCGCCGCCACCGCTGTCTCTGTCGGATCAACCGCCGCATTCGAGAGCATCATCAAGCAATTGGCTAGGTCTTCTTCCTCGCTTGAAGGGCAATGAGAATTGTTAATAATGTTGTTACTGTTCATCATCAAATTGCCCACCTTCGCCCTAAACGATCTCTTTCGCTTGGACCAGTTACCGCAGCCTCTGCGGTCGTCGCCGGAGTCAGCCGGAGAGGAGACGAGGGACTCGGCATCCTCGGAACTGCATTTGCCGTGTTCGAGGAAGGATTTCCAGGACAAGAACTCCTTGCCGCAGTTCTCACAGGCCCGGCAGCTCCTCAGGCGGTTAGGATTTGTCCTCAAGGCGTACATGCGCTTGTTCGTCGGCGGACGTTTCCGGCGCCGGCGGCGAGCTTGTCCTCCCAGTCGCTGGCTGCGTCGTCGTCGTCGTCGATGTGTCCGCCGCTGTCGTCGCCGATGCCGTGTGCCCTCATGTGCCCTCCCAACGCCCGACCGCACCCAAACCCTTTCTTGCAGATTCTACAAAAGTGCTTCAAGTTTGTTTGCTGCTGGTCCACAATCAGAGCCATACAACAATGTCCCAGAAGAAAAAGAGAGGAAAAAAAAAAAAAGAAAGAAAAAAAGAGAAAAAAAAGAAAAGAAAAGTAACAAAGAGAGAAAAGTGAATTGGATTAAGATGAAATATATTTATAAACATATAAACATACAAAGTATATAAATATATAAATAATGGAAGATGATGATTTTATTAAGGGAGAGAGAGAGAGAGAGAGAGAGAGATGAAGTTTGTTTGTTCTAGTAAGAGATAGAGGATATTGGTGAAAATTATAGTAGTCTCCTGGTTTATAGTTGAAGTATTGGTTAATTTGTGGTGAAATTGGTGGATGAGAGAGAGAGTAGAGAGAGGAAGTAGTGAGAGGAGTGTTAGCATGGTGACAAGTGGAAGGAGGGTCAGAGAGAAGGGTCAGAGACTTTTTCTACGGACCCTTCTCTCTCTGTTTTTTCTTGGGGCGGGACGTGGAGGCGCCGCCGGGTCAAACCCAAACCCAAAAGCCATGGTTGTCCGTACAATCCAGTGCATTTTGCTCTAATTTTATTTCTCATAATCTCCTATTATATCTTTCTGTCTAGATAATGTGTATTGACAAATGTGATAAATGTTAGAGAGAGAAAGAGAGTGTTAGAGAGAGAGAGAGAGAGAGAGAGAGGAGAGAGTGAAAGAGAGGAACAGAGTGAGTGGTTCTAACTGCCATACCTATTCATATCCCTTCAATTCCAAGCCAAGAAAACTAACCCAATGCTTCTCCTTGTCTGTCGGTTGGTTCAAGCTGCTTTTTCGCTCTATAAAAACTAAACTAAACTTTTCTCTTCTTTCTTTTTCTTTTTCTTTTTCTTGTTTAACAAAATACCCAAAAAAAAAAAGTTCAATGTATTAGCGATGTATTAGTATTAATCAGCTAATTAATCATATTTATCCTCAAGGGATAAATTTTATCTTTGAGCTCAATTTTAACCAGTACTATATTGTGGACGTCTACATGCTAAAGTTGCCGTGGTACTCTACAAGTTTGCCTAGTCAAGTTTCTTGTAAAGTAATTAATTTCTTTTTTTTTACCATTTTAATTTTAACTAAAATTTGGCATCTTCATGGCCGGTGAGTCAACCCTGAACACTTTCTTAATCTACGTACGATTAATATGACCCGGGGTGTTAGGATCTCCATCCTTTCATGCATGAACATATATTGAAATATGTATCTTAGGCTCCATTTAGTGAACGAGTTTGAGTTAGAAATTTTAAATTTCAATAATAAATTTGTGTTGACTTTTCATAAAAGATAAAAACTTTTTCAGAAAAGACAAAAACTAATATGAAAATTTTAAGTTTGGAATGGTTTTCCAAACGAAACCTTAGTTAAATTATTTATATTTTTTAAAAATTTCCTTTTTATTTTTATTTTTTTAACGATCGAGTCGATGAACTACCTGTTTATAACCAACCTAAAATTATGTATCTTTCGACATTAATAAGTTAATATTTAGCTACCATAACTGAGCTATAACCATAAGTACATGAGTACCTTTTTTTAATATCTATTTATTACTCTCATTTATTAAAATAATAATAAAAAAATTCACAAGTTTTAAAAAGAAAAAAAAAATTCACACACACACACATATATATATATATCATTTACAAGTATAACAGTGCATTTTTTTAAAAAACTAATTCATTAAGGGGGAGGAAAAAAAAAAAAAAAAAGAGCCTAGGACAATGAATTACTGAAAGGGACTGATATGGTCCAACTTTTCCATGAATTGCTGAGAAAGCAAAATATGATTTTCTTACCAATTAACATATCGCAATAGTTTTCCAATAGCTTGGATTTTGTTTATAGTTTTTGAGTACTGCATTAATCTTGACTCTCACTTATAAGTAAGTCTTGTATATGATAATATCATTAAATTAGTTTTGGAGATCAGGATTTGGGACAGTTATATCCTTGCACACCAACTTTTCCTTTTAGCTGGATCATTATGATTAGAAGGGAGTCTATATAGTAGTTTAATTTGAGTCCAAAAACAGAAAACAAGTTATCTCATCTCGTGACAGTCTGGCTGGTGATATATGTAGATGTTGAAATATATCCAATAATAAATACATAAGGTAAAGTAGTACTGGGATAAAATAAATAATCTAGTCAAATGAAGAAATAATAAGTAGAGCAATTTTATATATTTGACTAACTTAATTCCTACCTAATAAAATAACAACAATCTGATTAATTATAATTAACTCACGGTTTCAGTCTTTGATCAGATTGGAATATCATCACCCTTTTTTTATTTTTTATTTTATTCTTTCTGATCACATCAGATTTGCTAAATTTCAAAGTAATGTTGATATATAAGAAAATATTTTAGTGTCAATATGAAGTTTACACTTCTTATTTTTAATATGTTATAGGTGAAGGATAATCTTTCTGTGTATATAATTCATAAAAGAAAAGGTATCGTTATATTTATTTTGGGACTAATCTCACATGTACCCTTTATTCATAGGGCTATTCTCACTTCCAAACTTAAGAAACGTCCACTTTATCTTTCAAATTCTGAATTAATCCCGGTTACTATCGTATGTTACAATTAATTTTAAAAATGTATTAAAAAGAGATAGTATGGTCATGTGGTCTTTCTAAGAATTTTTGTCACACACTAACGGAAAATAGTAAGGTGATCACACTAAACTACCTCCTTTTTCCTTTTGTTTTTAACATTTAAACAAAAAGAGTTATTAATTAATAAGATTAATTCAAAGTTCAAGTGATAGAATGAGAGTTTTAAAGTTTAAAAGATAAAAAAAAAAAAAATGAGATTGATCATATTATTTGAGTGGTTTTGATCGTATCAATTCATCAATCCTCATGTTTTTTGATAAATAGATTAATTGCTAATTCATATATATATGTGTGTGTGTGTGTATATATATATATGTAGCGTATTTTTCAACTGAGGAGACTGGCTTTGCTTGGCTGTATCAGTCCCACCAATTCTTGCACAGTTCAAACTTAGATATCTCAGTACTATATACTTGTCGTGTATGGTCCCAGTACTGATCCGTAAAAGTTCAAATAAATGATTAGCTCTCCCAATTTGCTCTGCTTTTTGTTCCTGTAGAAAAAACAGCCGATGAATTACAACAATAATTACCACAATTATGTTCAATATGATCACGAAGTACTCCACGGCCTTTTATAATATATTAATCATTGTTGGGTTTTATTTTTTCATTTTTTCATTTTTTATTATTTCTGCTAAAGAAAATGATCGTCGGTTCTTCTCTCTATATGCACTCTAGAATTATATATATATATATATATATATATAGTATTAAAGGTTGCTAGCTATGAAACAGCCTAATAAGTATGAGTGACATAAATGTTAGTTAGGCTTTTAATGAATACTATTCATGGAAAACGTATTTCATATATATTAATGGTCAAATCTTTTTACGACAAGTGTACTTTAATCAAAATACACAAAATTGACAGAAGTTGATACAAATCCAACGGTTTAAAATGAATCTTACTTGTAAAATATACACTACTGTAGAATATTTCTCATAATTTGGACTGGTTATGACTGATCTCATACATACATACATACATACATATATATATATATATATTGGGACTGTGTCATTCCTGAATAGTTGAGCTTTCAGCAAGAGTGTGGGTCATGAAGTTGCAATGGCACTTACTATTTAAAGTAGTCAGTAAACTCTTGGTTAAGCAAAGACATTGCTTCCGTCAGTGAAGTAAGATTAGTCTCTAAACAATCATTATTTCCCAACACAGTTCTTTTTTGCTTTGATTCAAAGCATTCCCAAAAATAAACAAGTGGTACTGATGACTTGAGTACTAGTGAGAGTGAATTAGTAATAAGAAATATATATATATATATATTTATTAACTAGCTAGCTCACACACTGAGTTCAACCTTTAAAAAAAAAAAAAAGGGAATTCCTATTTAACTGAATCATCTTTACCTGCAAAATGTACTATAAGAGTTGGATCGTCCATTAATCATAATTTGCAGGACAACAACCACCTAAATATTCCCTTAGAAAGGTAAAATAAGCTAATCATTTCTGTGATTAATTTAAGTAGAAGTCACTAGTAGATCTATAGTTTTGTTTCTATATATGTTGAAGTTGGTTCTTGGTGATGAACTAAATTGGCACTTGGGGTGTGTTTGGTAAGGAATGAGAGAAAATAGGAAGGAAAATACGGTACATTACCTAAGTTAGGAAAACGGAGGAGAGAGAGGTCTTTTCTCTTCGTTTGGAACAATAAATGAGAATGTCATATTTGACAAGCTGCTTTTAGTAGTTAAACTTCAATTCATGCATATACGTATACAATCATATATATATATATATATATCTTTATTTCCTTTTTAACTTTTTATTTGTGGCTACAATCACTGCAAACTAGGTCACTTAAGTATAAAAATATATTTATAAAACACCGATATTTAAAGAAAACTTAGAATTCGGATTAGATTTTTCCAATTGTAAGTTCAACAGATAAGTCGTAAGCTTTTTTACTTTATCAAAAAAACATGTGAGAAAGTCTTTTCTAAGCTTATTAGAAGTTGCAGTAGCTGGTCATCCTAAGCTTGCTTATGGCTACCTTGTAAATTAAAGAACGTCACATTAACCAAATTAACGAAAAAGAATTTTTAACCTCATAATGAAATGATTTCATATATATAATGTCAATATATTTATTTATATAGGTATGATCTCACTTTTTTTGTTTCGATTATAAATTTTGGAATTTAAGATTTGTGGCATGCAAATAGACTGGTAAAAAAAGAGAGAGACGGGACAGAAAGAAAATAGAAAAGGATTGGGATTTGTGTAATTTTATTATGGAATAAAAAGTAACTAAAATAATTAATTTTATTGGAAAATCCAACTAGGAAAAAAAAAAGTTAGTATACAATGAATTTTAACCACAAAAATTTGTGTTATAAATCTAAAGATGTAAAAAAATATTATATCTTACAACATTTCACCTAATTTTTAAAGGAGAAAGTGCTAAAAAGCAATTTTTTTTTTTGAAACTTAGAGAAATAATAGCAAATTTTAAAATATTTTAGATAAATAATTTATTTACGAAAAAGTAAATAAATGACTTATTTGATAAATAAATATTATTTACTTCAAATATTTTTTGAATGGCCTATATGGTATAATTTTTGTTTTCTCTAGTAGAGAAAATCGTGAAAAGAATCACTTAATAAACGGTCATATTTATTTATTTTCCTTCCTATTTGGATTTTGACTTTTTATATTTGTCTAATTGGAGTAGTAAAGCTGAAACTATTATAGTTAGAACAATTAGAGACGTTCTTATTTATTTATTTTTAATTTAAAAATAGGAGAACTCAAACTCTACATATTATGGTGAAATCAGAGATGAAATTATCGTTATATTACATATGGAATCAAAAATCACCCTTTCTGGTATCATTGACAAGGCCCAAAAGCTAAGTCTAACAATGAGACCCAAGCCCAACTCTTAGAGACTCATCCAGCCATTTACTATTTCCAGCACCCAATTATGCAAAGTCGTCATTTCCTCACTCATGTCTTTGCCCATTGGATATTTGAAACATATCATATAATTATGCAAGTCATTGCTTCTTTAATAATTAAAGTCTTTTTTATTAAATTAAGAATTAATAATTAAGAGTCAACAAAATAACAATAGCGGCTGCCCCACTAGACGGTTATGGCTTGTTTCAGGGACCTAACATCATGCCTGGCCCACTCCAAACCAGTTAGTTAACTTTGGGGCCCACCCACGACAACATGCATGCGTGGGTCGATTATCTATCATATTTTCATTTTTGACTTTTTTTTTCTTAAAAAAAAAAAAAAACATGTGCTCATATTTACAATTAAAAACTATAATAAAGTCCCTTTTATGTACCTTATCAATAAAATTCATTTTTAAATCATTAATATGTAATTGAACAGCTATAATATTGTAATACACATTGTCTCATATTAATATAGATTAATAAATAAAATTTTTTTAAAAAGACCACTTCTTCCCTGACACCAGTGACTTCCCCACTGATGTCAGTGACATACCTTTCTCCCCCCAAGCCAGATTTTCCCTGCCTCCCCTCTACAATATTGGCATTGACCCAGTCCCCCCCCCCCGGTCAATGGCGAACCAACCCCTACCCCCAATCGAACTCGTGAACCAGACGAAGGCCCCCCCGCCGTGACGAAGGCCCCCCTTCTCGTTAGTCGACGAGCCCCCATGCAACCTAGGCGACCCCCCTCGGTGATGACGAGTCCCCGCTGCGACCCATGAGCACCGCCCCATAGCAACCCAATCTGCCCTCTCCCGACAGACCCCACCAGATTCTAGGCCCCTCTCGCCCCTTGAAACCCCAATGACAGTGCCCCCTTCAGTGAGCTTTCATTGTTCGAGGATGGCGAAATCACCTCCCCCTAGCGACCTTCCACCCATCGGCGATAGTGACCTTCACGAGGATGGTGAGCGATAACAGAAGATAGAGATAAGGGCGAGAGAGATAGAGTTTTTTTTTTTTTTTTTAGTAAAGGAAAAGGAAATAGAAAATCTGGTGTACTCAATATCAAATTTGCATTAAATTACCAGCCGTAGATTTTAAAAGCAATTCAATAATAGCTTTTAGATAAGAAACTATGATAAGAAACTATTGATAGTGCTTCCTTAAATAAGCTTTACTATAGATTTTCCCAATATTTACAGGAAAAAAAAAAACATAGCAGTAATATTATTATGAATTTAACTCCTCGTGAGCGTAGAATTACTGTTAGGCCAAACTTACGAGCGAGTACAGATTTAAATAGGAGCAAAGAGGGATATGTGTCCACGCTTCAATTTTTAATTTCTAATTTAACCTAGAAGTTTGTTTATTGTTTAATATTAGAGAGAAAGAAGTAAATAGTATTTTTAAAGTAAACAATTTAATTAAAAAAAATATGTTTTAAAAAATATTTAGAGTAATTAACAGTAAGTAACAAATTTACTAGGTAAATCGATTATTTATTTTTAGTAGATAAATTATTTATCTTAGTAAATTTTCTAGTTACTAATATTTAGTTTAATAATTTTAACATCTTATTATTTACTTCATTTAATTTCATAAATTTGTGATTTACTATAATTTCCGGCATTAGTATCATTTTTTATTGGTGTATAAATAGTCAGTACACACCATTAATTATACACTGTCAAATTTCAATTTGAAGTAAAAAAAATCCTAAACTTTATCGACAATTCTCCAAATGACGAACTATAGAAAAATCATATAATGTTTTGAATACATTATGATTTTACTTTCTTTTAGTTTACTTACATTTTTTCTTGTTGATTTAAATAAATGATTTCGATTGAATGGTATTATTTAAATTCTAAATTAACATAGAAAAAAAGACGACACCCACTCCAATTGGATAATTGGATTGGATTTTGTAGATATGTTTGATTGAATTGGATAAAATACTGAGAAATTCAATAAATAGGATTGGTTGTGGTTAAAAAATATTTGATAAGATTGGATTGACTTTTCGAACTTTGCCAAGTACTGCACTGCACATGAGTAAAATCGTACATATACGCACACGGCACATGCATACATATATATATATATATATATATATATATATATGTAAATGTTTATATATGAAGTGAAAACAAAAACAATATATATATATATATATGTGTGTGTGTGTGAAGTGAAAAACAAAAATAAGGACAAAATGAAAAAGTGTACATGCTCGCATCAACCAATAAGCTAAGTTGGAGCAATTCGATGCCTAGCTAGTACTATCAATAATAAGTTGTCAATATTGATTAGGTATTAACTTAGCTAATTAGGGCAATTTAATTAGGCTACATATATAACAATTATATATTAGCATGTTAATTACTTTGTTTAGGGAAAGTCGATCAGCCGAGAAAATTAAGGCGCGAGTAAGAAACACACAAAAATTCCAAAATATTTATCAAAAGTTCATAATATATTATGAAGACAAACCTCCAAGTCTCCTCATAAGTTGACTTAGGGTTATATAAGCTTCTTTTAGTCATACATTGGTAATTATGCCCAGCTATATCTAGCTAGCTTGAGGATCAAATTGTTAATTTTTGATAAGTCAAAAATTAACTACTGATCTATAAGTCTGGCCAGGGGACCAACCAGCCGGAATCACGTTGTTCGCCACAATGGTCTCGCCGGATTCCCCCGAAGTGAGGCGGAAAGAGAACGGAGCCGTCATTGCCGAGCCAGCGTCCAGTTTCCAAACGGCGCCCCAAGATTGTTGCATGGGACGCCACGAGTCCCCGTCAAGTGCCTGCTTGAGCTCAACCGTGCCAATGTCGCCGTCGCCGTCGCCATATTCGATAAGAGATGCGAAATAGTTAGAGTTGGAGCCTGAATCCACTTGGAAGGTTATGGTCTTGCCGGGATAGTTGCATTGAACCCTGAAAGCAGTGCCAAAGAATAATAGCATAAAAGACAAGTTGATGGAAATAAAATGTTGAAAATGGGATAGTGACGGGATAAAAAGGAAAATTCTAGCGTTAATTCAAGGAAAACAGAAAAGGTTAACCAAAATAGGTCAACAAATTTGAAATAAAACACTTAGCTTAGCTAATGGGGCACGGGTGAGAGAAGGACTTTGAATATGAGTTTCCATATTCGAAATTTAAAAGTAATTTTTTTTTAATAAGTGAGAATCATAAACTCAATACTCCGTAGTAAAGGGGAAAAAAACATAGTCATGTGAACACGTACAGAAGTTTATAGAAATTGAGAGATTTTTGACTTAAAATGTCTTTTTTCTTTTTTTTTTTTTTTTTTTTTTGGTTCTTTCTCCATCTCTTTGAGTCTACCTTTGGTATTGAATTTGCAAGATTCCAGCGTTGCGTAGCTGATCAGCTTGACCAGAAGTGGCCATGGCTCCGAAAGCCGTACCACTCAAGTCAAAGTGAGCAGCCTCGGAAGTGCATTCAGGGCACTCATCGGTTATGACCACAGTCACAGGGCTTCCCGAGCAGGCCTTGTTTGTTGTGCATTTCACCTGGTAACACGCCCCGCATCCTTTCCCCGACTTGAACAACGACGGACCTCCCGCCGACACCATTGAAGAAAACGGAGGTTGCTCCACCGCTCCTTGATATCCACAAGCACCCCCTGATCATCACACACACACACATGTCAAAAATATATATAGTCTATAATTATTAACTAAAAAAGTGCATTCGTGTTTTTTTGAACCGCCAGATTTAGATCCTAATTATTAAGATGTTAATTATTAAGATACGAGATATTGACAATAAATATGACAAAATGTTGTGTTTTTTTTAAATAATTATTTGGACTCAATACCATCACTTCCGGCACCGTTGGCGCTCCCGTACCAAGTTGCGCCGGCAGCGGACCAGCCAGAATCGAGGGACTGGTAGTACTTCGAGACATTGAGGTTCTTGGGATTAAAGCAAGAGATAGGGCTCAGCAGAAGAGAGAGGAAGGCTAGCAAAGTGAAGAAGGGAAGTGAATAATGTAGGAAATTAGCAAGAGCCATTGTGAAAAGAAATACTATATATATATTTGCTAATATTATTAGGCAAGAGTCCAAGACAAGTACTCAACTGGTTTTTCCGTGTGTTTTGTGTTGGTGAATCATATGGATATGAACTCTTGGTATTTATAGAGAGAATCGTACTGCATGGTTTCAAATTCAACCTCTTGTTTTCTGCCACGTGCAGTCTGTTTTCAGGGAACTAAAAGGCCTATATAGGTGTTTCATATAATTATAATATTAGCTTGAGTTAAGAGAAGTTGAGTTACAAGTTTCCCAATTGTATTTCTCTGCACTTATTTCCTCACCGATAGGCGCAATACGAGGGCTTCCATTATTATTTTAGTTTCTTGCAACATAATTAAAGAGACAATATTGCACATTATTAGTACTACGGATTATGGAAGTTATAGGCCTCACATGCTCTAAATACACACATTTTTCTTGTTTAACAAAGAAAAAATGATGAAACAACAAAAATTTATTTTCATATATAATTTAACTGTAATTTCACATCTGATTATATTCTAAGATGTAGATAAAAGCGTTATTAAAATCGATATAAATGAACGAGAAGGTGCCTGTATGTATACTTTGGCTAGGAGCTAGCTATACGAATTAAGATTACTTCAACTTTACGAATTAAGATTCTTGTATTGTCTTCATCTGCATTATCAATTCGTTTGCTTTTTTGAACTTTTCCAACCGAAGAATTTTTATCTGGATGCTTCTTTTAATAGTAAAAAAAAAACAAACTTCAAGATTTTCGGGAAATTTTTATACAAGGGGAAACAACTTTTAGAAAATAAAACAGATTTATCAAATTGAAAACTGGGTTTATTCTTTCAAATTCAAGTTCTAAATTTGAACGAAGACTTGAAATATATATACACACATGAGGACTCTCTTATGCGACACATGTACGAAACAATAGTTATAACTTTTTTTGTGTGCTATTGTAATAATTAGTTGATTCTAATATAATATTTTTAAGTGATATTTATCCTTTTGTTCTGATAATTTTAAATAGTCTATATTATACGATTATTAATAGAACATGTTACAAGATCATTAATAGAAAGTTATATGTAAATCAACTTATAGTTACAAGATAAAAAGTATGATGTAACAAATGTCATTCATGTCTGGCTATTAAACAAGAGAGTATTCTTATATATATATATATATATATATATATATATATATATTAATTATACAATTAAAAGCTGCCGTAATTGGTGGGGCCCATGTATAAACTTCCGTCAATATTGTACAAACACAACCCCCCCTTTTAAGGAAGATATGTAATTGCCTCATCACACAAGATTTGCGGTTTTGGTTGTTTAATTTCCTTATCAGCAAACGATCGAAGGCGAAATTTGATCGTCAATATTGCCGTTAATGGTGGTTGCAGACCGTTGAAGTCGAATCTCACCCGCACGTAAGTTTTCCATCTGACGGTCATGATTAAACCGGATTCTGATCACGTGCATGTCCACATCGTTCATAAACATCTGCACGTAATACTTGGCGAAATTCGGGTAAATCCGTAGTCTAGACCTCATTTTTCACGGTGATGATGTTGCTTTTCATCATCATATAATGGCTTATCCTTAAGCACCCCAAAACAATTAAATTAGTAAACAACAAAGACTAAAGGAAAAAAATATATATAATATTTACATATTTAACGTTTTCTGTAACTTGTGGTCCACCCTTTGTTTTTATCATTGGTTAGTTCTTTGCCTTGCATATAAATAAATATAGATATACACATCGGTAGAGGCAGTCTATTATTTCAATAAAATTGTATATTAAAAGAAGTTTTTGGGGAGATTTATGTCAAGATAGTCAATT
The DNA here is from genome assembly GCA_025413485.1 of Ficus microcarpa. Classification (NCBI taxonomy): domain Eukaryota; kingdom Viridiplantae; phylum Streptophyta; class Magnoliopsida; order Rosales; family Moraceae; genus Ficus; species Ficus microcarpa. The sequence continues at coordinate 3,250,287 of CM046383.1, forward strand.
TTTAATGAGATAAAACAAGAAAAATGTGAAGTTTTTAGAGAAAGTACTATTAAAAAGCGAGTTCACTAGTATTGAATCCTCTGCTTGGTCATAAATGATTCCGTCTTGTATATACATGCATATATTTATAAATATATACATATATATAAGTTTGGAGAACCGTACGAAGGTGGAGAAATTGCGTTATGTTTGCATTGGTGAAGGGATTGACTATATGAGCCTCTGCACATGGTTATCCCTATCAACATGAGATAAGAAAAGATGCACAAATCAGACTCTCTAAATTTCAACTAATTAGAAATTAGTGAGTCTCACGTCGATGATTAATATGGCCAAAAGGTATCATTTTCACTAAGATTTCAAAGAGATTGTAAACCTATTTTGTAAATGACTAGGTATAATTAATATGGCCAAGTTTGTCTTAATAAAGTAAGAAAGAAGGTCCATATTCAACATAAAATTCCAAGTTACTAAGTAGGTTAAAAATTGAATGGGGTTCCAAAAATGCTTGTGTGAATACGACTCAGTTCTTCCTCATAATTAGGATTAATCTAAATAGAGTGCTTAGCATATAAAGGATAAATTAATAGTAGGCGAAAGTGTGAAGCAAAGATTTGGAACTAAGCAAGGATAAGAACTTATGAACAGTTTTTATTTATTTATTTATTTTTGGAATGGAACTAAGAAGAGGGGCTGAGCATATTTTAGGGTAAGGTGACATAGAACGTTAGTAATGTAAAATTGACAAATAGCATCCCCTAATGTTTATGGATGATTTGGAAGTTTTTACAGCTAATATACGGTTGATAGAAAAACCGTAACTTTACAATCTTTTAACCATGTCGCACAAGCATCTACAACAACTATGTCAGTGCAAATGACGAAGATGTCGTTTATTCTTTCTTCTAGGACGTTCTCAAGTTTGATACACGACAACCGCAAATAAAAAGTCCTGAAGAGTATGCGTTTTTACAGCATTAGACTGTGATGATTTGCTTGAAACTAGATTCATCTTTCGAGTAAAATTGGATCAAGTCCTTTCTTTTTTGTTTGGTAGGTTCTGAGATTTCTTTTATAAATGATGAGGGTAGAAGATGAGTGACACCGATAATCTTCTTTTCGAGCATAAAAGAAAAAAAAAAAAAAAGAATAAAATGGAGTATCTCCAAAATGTAAGACAATGGTAAGTTGATTGTCACATGCACGTTGTTTGTTTTTGCAATAACTTATTGGAAGCATCCAAAGCAATGGACAGAGAGTCAGATGCATGCCCTTAATCGGCCACAGGTATCCAAGAAGCCAGCATAACAAGACAAAACTCAGAAAGGCCCATATGCAGCCCGGTGAAAAGGGCCCATTAAGGCAGCTAGCAGGCCGATTTCTCGAACCACTGTTGTTCTGGATTTGGACCATCTCTTCTCATGCGCACTTAAAGTTTAAGAGAAACTAAAGCAAATAGGTGGCTACGACGCTTAAGGTAATTTTGTATTTGATTTTCATTATAAAGTGTAGAGTTTAAATTCTCTATACTCTAAGTTTCCAAAAAAAAAAAAATCAACAACAACAAATAGGCATTTCTAAAAGCATATTTTGAAAATTTTTGAGGTAAATAGCACATTTATGATAAATTGTTTATTTACAAAAATCTTTAAGGTAATTTTATTGTAAAAATGCTTCGTGAATAAATTACTTATCATAAATATGATTTTATTGTAAATATTTTCTTACAATAATATTTTTAGAATAACTGATGTTGTGAATATGCTTCATTAATATATTATTTACCGTACATATGTTATTTATCATCACTCAAAAATTCTTCTACTATTTTATTTTTAGGGTAAATTGTTAGATTGATCCCTGAATTTTTGATTTTATGCAACTTTGATCCTTGAATTTTTTTAGTAGTTAAAATGCCTCTAAACTATTAAAATGTTGCTACAATTGTCCTTCACGTTAATTTTTGGATGGAATCTGTTAGTTAGTATTATTTTTTGACCAACTTATTAACGGATACTGTTTAAAAATTAACAGAAATGACTATTGTAACAATATATATTTTAATAGTTTATGAGCATTTCTTATTATTTTTTTTTTCATAGCTATAAAGACCATAAGCTAATAAAAACATTACTACAGTAATCCTTACCGTTAATTTTTGTACAAAATCCGTAGTTAGCACAATTTTTTAATCAAATTTGGTAACAGATTCTGTACAAAAATTGATAAAAATGACTATTGTAGTAATATTTTAAAAGTTTAGGGAGCATTCCAGTTTTAAAAAAAAATTCATATATCAAAGTTGAATAAAATTAAAAATTTAAGAATTAAATAAGCAAATTACACTTTTTTTTTTTTTTTTAACTAGAGATTTTTGACATATTTTCTTCGTTCGCCCAAAGTATGAAAAGACAACTATTTCTTCGTTCTTTTTCATATTAATTTTTCCTCCTAACAGGCAAAGGAATTCCATTCCACTCTTATGTCAACCCCCCAGTTTGAAGATAATGTTTTTCTAAGTTCAATTGTATGTGCACTCTAAGCATTTAAAAGTTTAAAAAATTTAGCTATCTTTGATCTTCTGATATTATTCAACATGAATAATTACTTGAACAACAATCACAGTGATAATATTCTTGTTGATCCCGGTCTCATAATGGCATTGTGCAGACACAATCTCAACCCAACCCACCGCCAATTAACTTTATTCTAATTATGAGTTTACATATATAATTATGAGAGAATTCTACAGTAGAATACGAGAAAAAAAATTCTACTATTAAAAGTTAAATGTATTCAACCGTCGACCTGTATTATATTCTTCAAATTTTTTTGCATATTCTTTATTTTGATATGATTTTAGCTATATTAATGTTTAAAAACGTACTATATATATTTATATATATATAAAGCACCATATGATTAACCATTATAACCAGACAACAACATTCAGCATCCAAATCATTTTCCCTTGCAAAATAATGGGATCAGATCAAAGTCTTATTAAGAAGAAGTTAGGCACTGTTCATGTAAATGGCAGCATTAGGCTGATTTGATTACATTTCTGTCTGTTTAACTAAATACAATAAGTACCTATCAACATACAAAAATCTTGTATTGATTAGCTTTGATCCTTTTGTCTTCTTGCATTATAGCCCATGTATAATAAAAATTCCCAAATAGTTGTTTATATATATAAATAAACATATACATATATATATATATATATGTAAAAACAAATCCGGCTAATAATTTGTATTCCTTTTTTGTCCTTTTGCGAGATTTATAAACAAAGCCCGGAGTGGACAGGAGGTGGTGTAGCACCAAACTTCTATTTTGTCTTTTGTGACATGCATGGTCCAATTCCCTATAGTGTAGGGAAATGCAAAAGGATATTAATTTTATAGTACTATAGTCAAATATGAAAAAGAAAATTCAGATTAAAATTATATTTTAAGGGCCCCGTTTCCCCCAAAGTTTTTTTTCTTTTTTTTTTTGTCTTTTCCATCTAATTTTACCATTTATTTTTCTAAACATTTTCAAAAAATTTAAACTTTAAAAGTTCATAATTTTATTATTTGAAGTCAAAATAAGATTATTTTTTTCTTCAAATTGTATAGAATTTCGAAAGAAACGAAACAAAATCCATATTGTTAATTTTTTTCTGAACACATTTCAAATTTTTACAATTTTTTTCTCTAAACAATTTATTTTCACCAAACGCATATTTACAAAACTCAAATCATCTCTAACCTTCAAAATACTAAAAGTGACCCCAAATAGGTCCTAAATTAAATTTGTCATTTATTTTATTATTTGGTGAATGGCATTTTTTGTGGTTGCTATGTCGAATATTATATTTCAGTTCAACTACTGTGTGAATGTGACATTAAACAAATCATGAACTAGTTTGTTAACTCTTTATATTTTAGTTTCTTTTTAAAGTTTTGTGATACTTTTATGAGTAATAATACGTTTGATAATATATTGCGCATAAGATATAGAACTCCATGCAAGGTCATCATGAAATAATAAGCTCAAGCATGTGGTTTTTGAGAAGCGATTGTTACAGAGAGTAAAAGATAGCACTTATTTAGTGGTAAGTTTCATTTCAGGATCTAATCCTTGTATATCTTGTGATGTAATTAGATATAAATCATTGTTAGATATATTTATGTAATTATTATACGTATGGATATGTATGTTTGTATGTTTATATTCTCACACACACATGAAAATGGGTGGGAAATAATGTAGTTATTTTTTAAAATTCGTAGTAAAAACACTGTAATTATAATACGATTGATGAAATAACGGTCTAGGAGGCTCAATTATCAAACTTATGGATGGAATTAGATCAATTATTTGGTTTAATTGAAACAAGAGACGCATATCAAAGGAATGGCTCGTTGGAACAACCATGCTTAAATCCCTCAAATCAGTGGCGGAGTGAGGTGGGGATGCGGGGGGGCTATCGCCCCCATTGAAAGTTTTTATTCTTTCAAATTTACTTCAAAAGCTTTTATAATTTGTACTCATTTGTCCTCATTACTTTAATTTAATGTTTATGATTTTATTGCTTTTCCTCCACTAAAATTAAAAATTCTCACATAACTCCTGCTAAATTTTATTTTATCCTGAAAAAAAAAAATTTAGTGTACTCTCCGACTGAAATATATTTCTAGCTCCGTCCCTGACTCAAATCATGGGTCCTATTATGTGAAATCTTATATTTTTCAATAAATATTTTATTTAAGTAATACACTCACACATATATATATATGTATAGAGAGAGAGAGAGAGAGAGAGAGAGAGAGCCATACGTACATCAACCTCATCAACAACTGCTTGATAGGATTGTTCCTTTTACCAACCGTGGCATCTTTTGATTTAATAATGGTAAGTGTGTGGCTTTCTTTTTTTGTCCAATGAAGAAATTAATTAAAGCAAAGTAATGGGATTGAGCTCTTTTTTTTTTTTTTTTTTTATAATGGAAATGGAATCTGCCTCGTGAACTAGTTGTTTTGTCAAAGGATCAGTAAGATGTAGACGAAGCAACGTACGAAATAACTCTTATCATGATTTGTGTTTTTCTCAATATAAATGACCTAGACAAAAGATAGGTGCCAACTGGTCCCTAAATACCCCGAATTATCATTAATATATATATATATATATATCCTATTCGCAGTTGGGTTTTGTCAAACTAATGGAAACAAGAGCTTTTAATTTGCAAAAGTGTGGGATGAGGCAATCAGCATTAACTATCTTTTTTGAGCATGACTATAAAAGCCCCAGAAGTTGAGAAGTAATGGAATTGAGCCATTGTTATTCACATAGAAAACGAATCACGTAACTTGAAAACAAAGCAAGTTAACCAAATCCTTTCACGGACTTATAGTGACTGATTGGTTGAAAATAGTCTCAAGCAATGATTATACGATTCAAACATGAGACTTCGTACATCTACCAAATCATTTAGTAGTAAGTCCAATGCCAGTAAACTACCACCTAGAAAGATTTGTGAATGAAAGGAGGATAAATAGTTTTGAGAGCGCACTCTCTTATATATAAAGTATTATTCATCTTTTTTTTTTTTTTTTAACGTAAGATAATATTACAATCATGTATAATTGAAAACACCAGTATATAAATCTGAAAAATTCAGATAAAAATCTAGAGTCAAATGTGTAATAGAATTTTTTTTTCTCCCTTCTAATGAATTTAATGTTTTTTTTTTTTTTAACCACAATCATTACATAGAAAGGATAAGGAGAGAAAAATAACTAATAGGTGCAGTACTAGTAATAATGATATGCCATAAGATGCTGAGTGGGAAAATGTGGGTGAAAATAAACTCATTTTATTTGTTAAAAACTGGCCTCTTAATCATCCAACAAATTTATAGCTAGCACAATAACAAGTTGTAATAACTAGCTAGCAAAAGTTGTTAACAAAAACTAAAATAAAAACGAGCTAAAGAGACTCATCTTGTACCTACCAGAAAGAAATGTCCAATCGTGCGACATCACTTTTTTATGAGTGAACTTAGCATCAACTTTTAATTAATTAATTTGCTTTAGTGAATGAATATCCCGTCAATTAATTCCCTTAATTTTAATAATGTGTTAGGTGCGTGTCTTGAGGTGCATTAGTGGGGTTAGTGACTAATCAAAAGCAACCAAAAAGACAACATGTTGGACACTGAATTTTTGGTTATCACATAAACTAGCTAATAGTGTCGTTTTTTCTTTTTCTTTCTCTTTTTCTTTTTCTTTTTTCCTTTTCTAAATGAGTAATACGATAAGCAATTCAGATATCAACTTTTGAATATCAATTCACATGATGATGACTTGTCAATCTTTTACTGGTAGATACATCTGTTAAGTTTAAAATTTATCAATAAAATAATGATAACTCACGTATCATATAAGTTAGTACTAAAGAATTTGAATTAGAGCTAGTATTAGAGATTAGAAGATTCCCACTTAGCTTCCTATGAACAATTTGTCCTCTTTTATATTACTTATCTCAATTTCTCTCCTTCCTCTCCTCTTTCCTTTTGGGATTTGTCGTTTGTTGGGATTACATTATAATATATTCTGTCTGGATCCTATATGCGCAGGTTTTGGCGTGCTAATATTAATTATCATGTGTGTTTTATTAGAAATATAATGGTTTGATTAATTAATGCTACGTGCATGAGTATAAATAATTATGATCAAAGGAAGGTCAAATATATATTGTAGCAATTCTATGCTCTAATCATGTGATTAATTGATTTACAGATGGCACTTCCTAACTTTTTCATTAAATATTATCATGTAATTATGAGGAATATTTTTACAATTTTTTTTTCTGTTCTGCTAAAGAGAGATGAATATATAGATATTTAATTAGTTATTTCAGACTTCTTTTTTTTTTTTTTTAAAGAAACTTTTTCTTTCACCAAAGAAACATTATTTATGGTACTCAAAACAACACAAAGAACAGAACAAAAATTATAATAATAAGAATGAAAAGTGTAGGTTGATTGATGCAGGCCTTCACTTCGGCCTGCTTTAGCAACCAAAAGTCTTGTTGATGAAATCAAAGTTTGCCCCTTTCATTATTTCAATCATATATTCCACCTTTTTTTTTTTTGGTCCTGAATATTCGACTTTTAGCAACCAATTTAAAGAAAAAGGAAATAGAAAGAGATATCGTAACAAAATTAAATAATAATTCAATTGATTAATATAACTAGTAATTATATTTATGAACTGAGCTCAATAAAATTAGTGAGGATATTTTTGTGAAAATTTTCGAATCAAGACACATGTCTTGTATTATATAATTCACGTTTTTCACAAGATAATCAATACATGGTACTCAGGGGTCGCTCTTTACAAAAAGTAGATCGTTAATATATCTATTTCTATATGTGTATATATATATATATATATATATTTTTTTTTTTTTTCTTATTGAGTGATCGTTTTAATCGGAAAAAATATAAATTTTTATTTTGATATATTATAGGGTATTATTTGGAATTATTATTAAAAATAACATGTATCACACAAAATACTATATATTTATAATCTCAATATTACATATTCTTAGATTTTTATTATATTATTGAATTAATATGATTGTGAAACATAAGACCTTACCTATATATTTATATACAACTCTATTTGAGGCGCAACCTTTAACATTTATTGAAAGAAAAGGTACAATTCAACTAATAATTATTTGGCTGAACTGGAATAGGGACACATAAGGAGTGGCAAGGCAACTCAACCTCAAAAGTAAATTTTGAAATAGAATTTGACATTTCAACAAAAAGCTTCTGAACAAAATGATAGTATTTCTTTCATTAACATAGTCAAGAACCCACATCTCTTAGCCACAAAAAAAAAAAAAAAAAAAAAAAAAAAAAAAAAAAGAACCCACACATTTTGATCTCCTTCCACTAGCTATATCAACCAAAATCCCTTTATCCTAAAAAAAATTGAACAAAAAGAAAACCCAAAGTCCTTGTACCCTTCAACAAGCTTTCAAACCTTAACTATTTGTACACCTCAAATCTGTACATCAAAATTACAGCACCATTATATATAAATGGTTTAAAAAAGAAAGAGGGGGGAGAGAGGCAAAAGAAAAGAAAAAATAAAGAAATATATAGTTCACATGACCAGTAAATTAAAGCATAAGACGAGCAATTTGAATGTTATTATAATATCTTCCTTCGTCATGACTTTGCCTGGATTTGATTTCCTCTGCACATCTTAATGTCCTCTCTATGTGGTAACCTCCTCCAATGCTAACTTCTCTTTCCAAATGACTACAATAGCTCTCAAACACACTCACATTCACATGTAACTTGAAACCCATCAAGAACAAAAACTCCACCTCCAACTTGTTCAATTCATTTGTTGTTAACCCCCCAACTCTTGCAAAGTATGAATTTCTGTAATTCCTGCATTATCACAATTAAACAACTAAATTAAGCCTTAAAGTGTGTGTGTATATATATATAGTCGATTCACATGTGACATAATTATTATGATAGCTGTTTGATCTATCGATAAATCCATACTCATTTAGAAAAACGTGTACAGAGAGAGATAGAGATAGACTCACATGTCTTCAACATATTTGGAAGCCACCATGATTGTGGTAATGAGAAGTCTATGAACATTTCTGGGATTGATCCTAAACCAAGGATTCGTTTGGCAGAAGCGATCGATGTAGACATAGGCGACGACATAAACCGAAGGCCCTGCTCTTGTGTATCTGAAAATCCTCTCCAAATAGGACTGAATTGTCATGTCCGGGGTCTCATGGCAATCGAAAATCCGAGTCCTAGTGTCATTGGACAAGTACCATAATTTGCTCCCACAATTCTTCACAATCCTTTGGTTCCTAGCCATGCTTCTCTCTATAAGAGAAGCCAAAACACTAACCACTAGTGGGATGTTGGAATCATCTTGGTAAGAATATGAATACAAATCGGATCGAAGTTTTCTCGGAGAAATCGCAGCATTTGAAATGGAAGAAGAAGAAGAAGAACTAGTAGTAGCCATTTTTTTAAGCACTAAGAAAACAAATGTTGTAAAAGAAAGGATATAGGAGAGAGAGATCAAGAAAATGTTGATGGGTTGTGATAAATGGGAGGTTTTGACGAGAAGGGCTTTATATACAAGATGGTGGGAGATAAAAGAAAGAGGGAAATGACATTGGTTTGGGACATATGGAAGGTGAGAGGAAAGCTGAAGACTGAAGGGGGCAAAAAAAAAACTGTAGATATGTGTGCCTACTTTGAACAGCCAAAGTACAGACAAACAGCTAAGCTTTCTCTTTGTATAATACTACACACACACACACACAAAAGAAAAATAAAAATAAAAATCTTGTTTCTCTCTCTCTCTGTGTCTTCTCACATCGCTATAGAGAATTGCCATTTTAAAATCTCGCCGACAGTTGGTTGAAGGGCAAAGGGGCATGGGAGAAAGGAAGGAGCATTCATGGCTAGTAGGTCAATGCAGGGTTGGTGTGTGTGTGTATATACATAATACCATATCTATATTGATAATCTATGTTCTTAAATGATAGATCTAGTTAAAATCGTATTAAAATTAAAGTATACGTAAGATTAACACAATCTATAATATCATTAAAATATAATCACAGTAGTTTTTCATATTCTATCAAGTAATTTTATTTTAATGGATTGTTTGACAAAATTTTTTAGAAGCTGTTTTTTCAAGTGTTTAAATGATTTAATAGAAAAGTATTTAACTTTTTAGAAAAATTATTTTAACTCATTAAACTTTTTTAAAATGTGAATTTAAATATTTAGTAGAAAGTCATAATTTTTGACTTCTATTATTTAACAGATAAAAATAAAAATAAAAATTCTGTGAAACCGGCATGTAATAAACCTCTTTGTCCAAAGGATGACTCTTGCCTCGAGATTTCCAAAATCGGTACTTAAACAGAATACAAGTGACTAGTGTGGCTATATAATACACGTGCAATGGGCTAAGGAGCTTTTAAGAAGGCTCAATTAAATATCTTTTTGTTTGCAACAACTTGTTCATACACAGGCTCTGGCCAGCACCTGCAGTACGACTTTTCTGTTAAAAAATTATTTAAAAAAATAAAAGGAAAGAAAAAAAGAATAGCATTAACGCTTTAAGACGAAAAGTTAATTGTCAAGGACTAAACATAACATTACTCTTATTCTATTAATTTTTTCAATTTGGTCCTTAATTTATCCTCCTTGAAATTTTGAATTTTGAATTACAAAATTTATTAAAATTTTCTAAAAAATTCCACTTATGCCCCAATAATTGATTTATAAATACATATTATTTCACATTTAAAATCTCAAATAAATAAAGAGTCAATAACACTGTTAAATTTGTATTTTGGACTTTTTAAAATTTGTTATTTTAGATTATAAAGTTTACATAAGAAGAAACGAAGAATATATTCGAACAATTTTTTAATTTAAAATTTAGTTTAACTCATACTCCTCTTGAAAGAATTTTTGGTACCGCCACGATTACACTTGAACTTTTTTTTTATGATTGAGAATATTTTTGGAATTATATATTTTAAACGTCAACTTTAAATGAAGCAACTTACGAATAATTTCATAAAAAAAAATGATACAAATGAGGAGCTTAAAAAAGCATAAACCTTTTTTTTTTTTTTTAAGTTTCTATGAGAGGAAATGCACAAGTGTATATTGTGCTTTTCTGAGGTCATTTGTATCAAAACAAAATAGATTAAAAAGCATTTGTGCATCTTAAGCATATGGTCATCGATGTTGTAGTGTGAGATCTATATAAATTCCTTGAAAGAAACTTGGAAACACTTTTAGACAAAAATAGAGAATCAAAAAAATCCAGGTAGAGGCGTTAAAAGAAAAAATCCATTAAATTGCAAAAACTGACCATTAAAATCAAATCGAACCAAACCATTTACTATTTTTGAATTATTAATTGGTTTTGATTGGTTTTTTTCAGTTTTTTTAGTGGATGGTAATACACCTAAAAAAAATAAACACAGTTGTCATAGTTCTTAGAAATTCTGATTAAATGGCTTCATGTTAGTGAGTTTTTATTTGGGTCGGTTTACATCAAAAATTTGGAAAATGAAATTTAAATTTCTATTTTGGAACTAGCAGATTGTGAATTTTGGATGTTGTTTTTATCTTTACAGATGGACAACTTGTAACGTTTGTGAATATTGAAATATCGAAACTCTTTTAGTACTAAGCCTAAATTGCCCAAACCAAACCACAAAACCAATTATCTATTTTTTGATTTTTCTTTAAAACATCAAACCGTCCAAACCATTCAAAAATTAAAATTATTTCATTTTGGTCAGTGATTTTTTACCATCATGTATTATTCATAAAGTCGTCCTATGTTATTAAAAAAATGTTTGGAAGTATTTCTGTTACGAAGCACCACAATCAATAAATAATGAATTTTATCTACATGAATCTTATATCGTGAATTTTTTTTTATTAGTGTGTTGTCGTTATTATCTCTTCTCTAGCATTGTTCTTGTCAGCAACCAAACAAAATGAGACCATTCATTTATTACGAGACCCATGCGCATAACGCATCCTCTAGGAAAATTCCACATCTCATTTCCAAAAAATGATTTTTTTCTAATGTACAAATGAACTACATAAAGAGAAATGCAAAGGGCCCAAACAGGATATCTACGCAGATTTTGAGCAGCACGGAAATATCTCTACAATTATTGAGATTCTGTTTTTTTGTGTTGTAAACATCAAGTACACAGGATCAGCAACCGACACTTTGCATTGAAAATCGTGGATTTTTTTACTCAAAAAAATTACAAATAAAAGCAGAAATTAGGAAACCACAGTTTCACTCACACAAAACAAATCTTGAGTGATTTATCCAAAAAATAATAATGATGATGATGATGATAATGATTAAAAAAAAAACTTAAAGAGTTTTATGTATACCACTTTACATGATTAGTAATTTAATTTACCATTTTTGTGGGTGCTTTCGTAAAACATCATTTGCCGGATGCTTATGATTGTGATGCATTGGGTTTATCGTTTGTTTATTTTGTGCTTAGCTTGTCTGTTTTGTAAAATAATTATCCTTTAATTCATGATCTAGTTGTGATCTTCGATTAATTGCTAGATTTTTTTGTATGCGGTGTAGTGAACGGCCTTAGAGCTATATGTTTTTTTTTTTTTAATCAATCAGAAGAGTTAGTCGATAGTGGAGGTGGTGTTAAAAAAATTATATATGTGCATGAAATTTTGTGTGTCTTTTCGGTATCTTATTATCAAAAATTGGTATATGTTTTTATCTTTGAACATCATTTGATTTTATTAGTAGATTCGGTTATTATCGAGGGTTGAGTGACCTTGTATTTTAACACCATTAGCATTGTTATTAGTGTTCATGATTTCACTTTGCCGGACCTAATTATTTGTAACATCATTTGGACTTTGGCCCCTTGCTAAACTTATGTCAAGCAAACAACAAATGCTGGGCCACAAGCCTTTTTGAATATTGGACCCCAACTTATGTTGTGATCCACCCCATTTGCAAGCCTGCATGATTTTTTAGAGAGAGAAATAAATACTAGTTTTTAGAAAATAATTAAAGTAAATATAACATGTTTTTAAAATTTTGGGAGTAAATAACAGAAAATAATAAATTCAATTATCAAGTAAATGATTTATTTATGTATTGTAAATACATCATTTAATTAATAAATTTACTATTTACCACGTAAAATTTTCATTTAAGTGCTTTTTACTTAACATCTTGTTATTCACTTAAATTATTTTCTTAAAAGTTCTATGTAATACAATTCTCAGGATTTTTTTCCTTCTATAATCGTGCTTACAATTCGTCATACTAATAACTAAAACAACAATATTCTCCTTTATTCCAAGGGAAAAAAAAATATCATTGTGGATTAGGGAAAGTAAATAAATGAGCAAATGAAAATCTTCACATGACCAAATTGATATTTTAACCGAGTGTCAATTAGGCAGTTCACCTTTCGTTCATATAAGAACATGAAAGAATTAGAAAATGGAAAAAAAAAAAAAAGAAAAAAGAAATGCAGTTTTATTTATTTTTAATTTTTTAAAATAACGTAAAATCCTCCCACTTTTCGTTTCTGATTTTGTGTTCAATTATTAGAATACGATCAGTGAAACTACTTATTACTTATTACCAAATTGTAATTCATCTTTCTTTATTAGAAGTGAAAACAAGTCTTGTTAAATTAACAAAATTGAAAGAATGAAATATCCACTACCATAGAATAATCAATTTTATTTTTACAAAAAGAAATTCGATATATAATTCTAAGAAATATAACATCACACTTTCGAAACTTTTTCCAACTTATTCCAAAAGAGAACTAAAAAGGGTTTGCACGTATAAATCACATGTCCCTTTTAGCCCAAAAATATGCCCGTCCTAGTGACTATAGAACATTTGGCATGTAAATATATAGTATCTAATAAAATCTTGAAAGTGACTATCTAAGAGTTGTCAATGACTGGTCCTAAGCCTAAGGCAGCCTAGGGCATCTTTCCTATCATCATGTTTGTTATCTCTGTCCATGAATGCTGTCCAACATTGCATTTTATCTCTGTAAAAGAAATATGGATAAAGATCTACAAACTGAATCCAATATAATTTTATTCGAAAAATATGCACACGTCCTTTATTCAGATCACCATAAATCTAACGCTATATAGTAATTAATTGGACAGAATCTTTGATCAAGGTTAAGTCAAAATTGCTCATAGTTAAGTTCGGAAAATCCCATTAGTCTTATTTGAGTTCAAAATCGATTGAATCTCTTGCCTCTCTAGCAGAAACGATTTTTGAAGGTCGTATAAGCTTAATTTTCACTTTTCATCTATTCTGGACAATTTCAAAAGACTCATTTCAAGTGTGCGTGTGTGTGTATGTAGATGTAGATATATATATATGTGTGTTTGTTCCTTCCGACTCCTAATTCATGGTAGTTCCTAATTCCTTTAATGTTTTCTCTTTTTTTTTTTTTTTCCCCGATTATTTTATACTAACCTTAAACAATAATGCATTTTTTTTAGACAATATAATTGACCAAAAACATGTTTAAATTTAAGGAGAAAAAAATAACGTAATTTTTATTTCCACTGAACCTTGCCAACAAGTTTTTTTTGGTAACATCAGAATTCTCTCGCTTTTTTTTTTTGAAAAAAAGGCATTCCTTTCTTTTCACTTTCTCCTTTAAAAAAGAGTACAAGAACATCGATAAGAAATCCTTCCCTCCCTCTCTCTCTCTCTCTCTCTCTCTCTCTCTCTCTCTCTCTCTTTTTGGGTTTTTCAACTGCATCAACCGAAGTAGGAAAAGGTATACATACCACTTTCATGCTGTGCCTTCCTTTTTTCTTTCTGTTTTCAGTTTTTTTTTTTTTTTTTGGCTAAAATTTCAATTTTCAGTTTATTATTCTCATTCTCATTCCAACCAAGTTGAGGCTGATCTAGCTAATCCTACACATGGTTTAATCAACAGATCAAAAAGGGAAAAAATAAAAAAACAAAAGGAAATAATTGAGAATGTATTTTTTTTGGTTAACGATGATGCTGATAAAACTGTGTTTAAAGGAGAAAGAGCAAAATAATATTTTTGAAAAGAGTAATAATAAATTATAACATAAAATTTAAACTTAATAATACATAGTATAATCAGTTTTACGACCATGAACACAATACCAAAAAAATCCCCTCCTCTTTCCTCCTCCTCCTCCTTGCTCTATCTCAGTACTCCTCTCTCTTTTTCTATCTAACATGAAACTATGAGCATAAATTTGTTATTAAAATTTAAGCGTAAATCCATTATTTTATAGAAAATCTAAGAAAATCCAAGGATTTTCCCGAAAGTCTAACGATTTACTAGAAAATATATGCTATAGTTTATCTTTGTTTTAAAAACCGACTATAAATTTCAAAAATAACTATAAAATATGTTATTATTATAATTTCCCGATGCTCAATTGCTTACATCTTTTTATGTTCAGATGACATTTCTTATTTAGAAAATCACATAATTTACTTTTATAATTACTTCATGCAATAGTTCCTTTTTTTTTTTTTTTGGAAACTACATACAGATTCTTCAGATTTTTTAAATTTTGATTTCAATATTGTACCATTTCTACAAATTTGAGTTGGATTAGACTCAAATTCTTAGGAGGAACAACTTAGCAGAGGAACCAAACAACCGCCAAGAGTCGGTCATCGCGAGGTCGAATGTCAAAATCAACAATGTTCCAGTTTATCGTGTAGAGAATATGGTGTTTTTATTATTGTTGTCTCGAGCGATATTGCTGCCTCATGAGAGACTATTGCTACACTTCAGGCATCACCTGATAAGGGTAGGAAAAAAAATCCAAGTCCCACACCAAACAAATACAATAATAATGATAGATATTTAAGAGTATTAGACCACTATACTTAACAAGGTTAACCTTTTAATATGAAAGTTAAATTTCATAAAAATCTCAAATTTCACATGGTGCCAGAGCCTAACAAAGCTCAAACGAGCGACCGATCCATTTCATATAAGATTGGTGACTCTAAAGATGGTACTATTTTATAGGGATGTGTTAAGGGTTAAAAGAACTCGAGTATGACATCGTAAAAACATAAGAACAATGTAGGCATATTAAGAGTATTGGATCACTTCATTTAATAGATTGACATTTTAAGATAAAAACTTCAATCTTTTATTGTCTCAAATATTACATCATCATGACACAAGACAACCTCTAACGTATAGATCCGACACAAGTCTCGAGCCTACAAGGCAATCTTCCTTACGCAAACCCAATGCAAGGCTCATGCTAGCAAGGTGAGCTCCCTCGCTCTCGTAGGCACATCGAAAACCTAAGAAGGGTATTTCTCAAATACTTTTTTTTCTTAAATTTTTTCTGCGATAAATTTTAAACATTAAAACTAGAAGTTCAAATTGCGGGGAGGACACGTATATAGTTTCTAAAAATAAATATATAGTTTACCAAAAAAAAAAAAAAAAAAAGACGTGAAACTGCAATAGTAAATTATGATATTTTTGGCATCTTGTTTTGAAGTAGCAGGACCCAATTAATATGTCTGTACATGTGTGTGTGTGTATGTGTATGTGTGTGTGTATATATATATATGCTGTCCTTTGTTGAACTAAGGGCCATTGCCATCCGCAAACAACACCTTTACAAGGAAAAGACTCCTTGTCAACTCAATCACGTTCCAATTGATGATAATTGCAAATATATATTCTAGCAATTCTACTATTCTAGAAAAGAAAAATAAATCATTTCAAAAAAAGAAAAGAAAAGAAAAATAAATAAATAAAATAAATGAGGAAAAATTATGGGTGACATTTAAAGAAGCCGTTAAAATTGTCATTTATTTATGAAGTTTTACAGATTTAATGAGATTCTAATATATTATATTGTCAAAAATGATTAATTATTATTATGAAAAAATAGAGTGTCAAAAAACTATTAAAAAAAAAACACACACACACATACACAAACACACACACGGAAAAGCAAACTTGTAAATATCAATGTTTGCTTAGAAAAGAGTGGAGGTCTTAGCAAATCTACAACAGTGGGTTCAATTAAATTGTCCACTTCAGTTCCGTCCAATTTCACAACGACAGGGTTATTATTATTCTATTATTGTTTTTAATTTTATTCTTTTTGGTCTAATGAGTCCAAAAGAAGAAGATTTCCTACGATCTAAAGGGCCTAGATTTTCAACAAAGAACGCGTGGTTTTCTCGTTGTCCAAGCGTTTTCTTCCTTCTCCAATCATTAATATGAAACTTCCTCCTTTTTATCTTTTTTTTTTTTTTTTAAATTACTATTATTCTCAATAGCTAGACACACAAGTGAAATGGTTAACCATCACACTCACATCCAAGCTAAATGATTTTTTTTAAGAAAAATTTTTACAATAAGAAATTCACGTTCACATTACTATTATTTTAGTATCAATTTTTTAACGGTCTTAAGGATAATTGAAATCAATTTTATGTCTCGCTCCGCTGATCTTAATCATGATGAACACTTATATTTTATACTGCTAAAAAATTATTCTAACAGTGAAAATAATAATATCTATCGATAAAGTGAAGGTTCATTTTTTATCATAAATTTTGTCACCTATTTTTCACGGATAAGCAAATTAAAAAGTTGATGTGTACCAACACCACAAATGGTTTCAAATATGTTGGCCTCTTGTCTATGATTAAAGTGGGGAAAAAAAAGATTTGACATTCAATAATTGACCTTTTTTTTTTTTTTTTTTTTTACAATTGTTTATGGTCGTTAATCAATTGGTTCATAAACTTACTATATATAGTTTGACAATAAGCAGCCAAGAGATCTGTGTTCTACAAGAAAAAGTTATCTGCTTTAGGGTACACGTGCTTTGGTCTCATCTCTTTACATTTTAGCTCAGACGCATGGGACGCTAGACTGCACAAAATAAAATCTGGTTAGACTATTTATGGTCGGTTTTTGCTTCCTCTATGATAGAAAGCAAAGATATGATAACTTGAGGCTTATCTGTATATACATAATATCAATTAAAAACAAGCACAAATCACGAATTGAGAATTCTCGCATAGATTATGAAAAATTTGAATTTCGTTTTTAATTGTCATATTTGAGTCAGATTTTGTCAACTTACATACTTTTTTTTAAATTTTATTATAACTAAGATTAAATTTAAGAGTATGAAACGGAGTAAGGATTCCTTACCACTGAAAACTCCCAATTAAATTATTACAAAGAATCACTACTATAGTCCTATGTAAGAAGGGAGATTAAAGGATAGTTTCTTGAAAATCATTGTCTAATGTAAACGAAAAGAGGTGGCATGAAGAATTTCCGTATTTTGGAAATTTGTATGATGAAATTTGATGACGGTTTCTAAAAACCGTCGTTAACATCCAAATTCATTTTTTCATAATAACGCAGACTTTTCTCGCTTTTTTTCTACTCAAAATTTAAAACTTTTTCATAATTTCTATAATCCCGAGAACTCTCTTATTCTCTAGAAAAAATAAAAATAAAAATAAAACTTCAAACTCCCAATTTCTCTCCCTCCTCTGTTTCTTAAAAGAAAATTAAAAAAAAAAAAAACCATTTTTGTGAATATTTATATTGATGAATGATTATGATGAGGATTTTCTTTTTTACAATTTTGATTTGTATTGTGTTGTGATGAATATTATAGTTCTTTTTTTTTTTTTTGTTCAAATTTGTGAATAATATATAAATAAATTGTTGCTTAAACATGGACAAAATTTTTTGTTAAAACTATATTTTATTTTCTAAAAAATTTTAACTACGATTTTTCCTCCGCTAAAAGTGTCCTTTTTGAGCTTATATTACAATTCACATAACTAGATGACAGTTTAAATCTATAACATACGACGATCACTCCATATTTGACAACGGTTAAAAACTGTCACGAATTAGTTTTCCACCAGTGAATTAGGGGGTTGAAGTATGAAAGTTAGTTCCATTATTTATTTAGTTTAAAAGTCTTAATCAGAAAGTACCATAATTTTTTATATTAAGTCATAATCATACCGTAAAGGCGAGAAAAGAGAGAAAGATATCAATTAGACCCCTTAATTAGTTAATTGTGTGGTGATCATAGATATGTTCCCCTTTAAGTAGACAGTGCACGTTATAAATTGTCACTCTTCGGTCATCGTCCACTGTCTTATGGACGGCGAAGTCATGTAATTTTTGGACATATATATATATATAAATATGTGGTGACTGACGTTCCTATAGTGGTGTAATTATTTGAAAATCAGCCAAGTACGTAATATAATTTTTGCGGAAAAATCCAAATATACATACATACGAACAAGAATTTTTGTGGTCACAATTGCAGATCAAGCATACTTTTGTTTCATTGGCTAAAGAAAGATCATATTTAGATACTTAATTCAAGCCAAATAATTAATTGTGAAAATTATTTGAGCCATAATTATTGAGCAGAAAGCATCCACCAAGTAATGTCCCATATTAACTTGTCATTTCCCATATTATGCATGTCAAAATGCAAGAGAGAGAGAGAGAGAGAGAGAGAGAGAGATCTACAGAGCATCATAAACCTTTTTGTTTTTTGCTATTGTGTATGCTATAATCATACACCTTTTTGTTTTTTCCATCGTAAACCACTTAGCATATATAGCTTAATTTTATTAGTTTAAAGAAGTCAATTATGAACATATTACACCCAAAAAATAAAAAAAAATAAAAAAATAAAAAAAAAAAAGCCGGGGGTACAAACAAACTCGATATGCCATAGAAGTGTACAAGCTGCTTAAAATTGTACAAAAATGGACCATATATACATATATATATAGAGATAAATATATATTTAGTTTCCTGACACCCCAAAAAGAGGCATATGATCGACCATAGCCAAAAGTACACATAAATTGTTCCCACCAAAAGTAACAATTTCGCAACACATAATCCTAATGATCATCGTCTTGCATCCTAAAAGGAATTTCGTCTATGGCCTTCGCTCAATTTTATGTAGGAAAATAATTAATTAACAAACATGAATTAACTAATTAAGCTGATTAATTAGCTCTTGGAACTTGAAGCTGGAGGTTGATGAAGCTGCTGATACATGGCAGCCATCCTACTATAAGCCTCCGTCGTCATAGGCTGCTGTAACAAAATGATTTATTAGCACTAATTTCCATAATCACCCGTTCAAATGTTAACTAATTATATATGGTCCAATAATGGAGTTGGAATTTTAGAAAAGCTATAAGAAACAAAAAAATTTAATTTTTAAAAAATGAGCGGGGGAGTGAGACCCCACCATTTTCATGTGGCTCCGTCACTGTATACACAAACCTGTGATTGGCATGCAAATAAGAATTGGGATAAGGGGTCCGGAATCATTGCCGCCATTTGGGGTTGTAACCGGCCATCGGCGTGGCCGGAGCCATCCCATGAAGCCATCGACAAGAACGGGTTCGGGTGGAGGACCGCAGGCGAGATGCCGGGTATGTTGGGCCGGGCCATGGTGTTCATGTCCATGCCCATGCCAATCCCCATGCCCATAGGGCTCATCATGGACAACTGTAGTTGTTGTTGCATGGCCACTGGCAACATCATGGCTGGCATGTTCATTCTACTCATCATTTGTACTTGAGCTTGCAATTGTTTCAAATAGTCAATCACTTCGTCCAACATTGACGCTTTATCGGTCTGCAAATCAAGAATATAATATAACTAAACACCTTATTAATAACATATATTCTAATTCTAGAAACTACACTGATTCCATTCGAACATTCAAATTTAAAAGTCTCAGAACGACGATCAGAAGGACTAACGTTTCATAGTTATGAGTTCACTAGTTTACAAGTAGTTTTACTATGTTATAACAAAAACAAAAAGAAAGAAAGGAAAGAAGGGGGAAAAAAAGTATTTTTACTTGTCTTTGTATGTTTTAGCATTTATAGACTACCGTACGTGTTTTGTCCTATTATTGCTAGAACTAAAAAGTACAAAGCAATATGCGATGCACATGAGAGGAGAAGCCAGAGCCACTATCAAGGGATCTAGCTAGGCACTCTCTCAAGCTAAGCAACAACAAAGGTGAATAATTAGTGCTGTGAAATTCTTATCCTTTCCTTTTGACACATCAAAATCTTACTTTTACAAGTTGCAGAAAAAAGCATACACACACACATATATATATACACATTCACGTGCATACATATATATATAGGTAGGTTGTATATATAGTAGTGTAATTACTATTTAGGCCCTACAACTTGGAAGGAGGATAAAACATTTATGTGGAAGCTGCAGGTGGTTGTCTCCATACCTAACAATCTCCAATCAATTTGGTACCTCAGAGCAAGAAATGGGTATATATGTGGACTAGGATCATTGGGTCATTGCCAAAATACCCACAAGCATTTGTATGAAAAAGAAAAGGAGTTTGGACCACGCCTATACATACATATATGTGTCAATCATTGTCTCTTAATTTATTATTTTTAATTTTCTTTAAAATAAAAAAAAATAAAAATGAATGGAATCTGTGCGTGTGTATGTATATATGTATATATAAAACATGTCAAACTCAGGCTTCTCTTTGGATACATCTGAATTTTTTTTTTTTTTTTAAAGTAATATCCACTTCTTTCTCTTGGTAACCATCACCGAATAAATTAAGGTATATGTGAAGAAAAGTGAAGTTTGAGTACCAATATAAAATTATACTTTATCCTTTTTCCACCAAAGGAAAAAAAAGTAAACGCATAAACCTTTTTCTTATCTCTATATATCACATATTAAAATCATAAAGCTTAAATGCGTACAGCAAGTAACATACATGTGTGTTTGTGTGTGTGTGTGGGTTTATATAAATTGAATAAGCTCTCAAAATAAATGTTGGATTAGAATATCCCATCAGATTCATACCTTGCTGGAATTCGGGACCAGCTTCTGCAGCGTCTTCATCCTTTGGTTGATCTTATCTCTTCTTTTCTAATAAGACCAAAACACAAGTAAATTTCCAATGATAAACCTTGTCCTAATAATTCCAAAATTTGTAATAATAACGGGGAAAGAGACATCATCATGCATAGGAGGAAAAAAAAACCTCTCCAAAAAAAAAAATTAAACAAAAAACAAAATACCCAAAACAAAAAAAAAAAAAAGAAGAAGAAGAAGAAGAAGAAGAAGAAGGAAGAAGATTAATTCATTTGCTATGAGATGGACCAAAAAAAAAAAAAAAACTCTATTAGTGTGTGTTTCTAAATGATTAAACACTAGTTTCTGTCAAATTTACTCTTTATTGTGAAACTAATATGATTTGATTCCAATACAATTATGGTAAAGTTATACAAAAATTCAAAAAGAAACTAAAAAAAAAAAAAAAAAACTTGCATCATTTATGCACACAAAAAGTTCCAAACTTTTAACTCATAAATAGTCTTGAAAGTTGAAAGCAATCCAACATAAAATTATTCTAAAAAGGGGACTACCTAATCAAATATTTAATTTAATCTTCATATGCATGTATATATATATAAGTATAATTATGTACATATATCTATATATATAGAGAGAGAGAGAGAGATAGAGAGAGAGAGAGCATACTCGTTCAGACTGGTTATGTATAGCAGCAGCTCTACTCCTTTTAGTTGAAATTGAGGATTTTCCATTCCCTTTCTTTTTGTCCTCCTCTTCCTCTTCCTCATCACCTGACTCCCTCTTTATTTTATAATTAATAAAACAACAAAATTAATATCACTAAATTACAATTTCTGCAAAAAAAAAAAAAAAAAAAAAAAAAAAAAAACTATACTATCAAATTATATAAACATGCGACAAAACGCGTCAAAAAAAAAAAAAAAAACATCAACAACAACAACAAAAATATTTGAAATTTATAGCACTAACTAATACTAAACAAATTAATATTAGACAAAGTATTTTTTTAACACATTTTATTCGCCAAAAAAAATTATTAACACGTTTTATTTCTAACACTTGCCGGAAGTCTACTATGACAGACAGAGTCATGGTCGTCGGCGGCAGTGGCTGTGGCTGTGACGGCCTTGGTAGAAGGTTTGGCGGAGCTGGCATTCTCCGGCGACCCAAGCGATGTGGAAGCGAACCCAACGCCGAAATCCCTCTCGCACGAGTACTGATCCATCCTCATATGGTGGAGGCTCGCGCTCGTGCCGCTCACGCTGTGGTCTGGCCGCCCACTCCACTCCGGCGTCGGAGGCACACGCGCCACCCTGGCGCGTTTCATATGCGCCGCTGTCGCCGCATTATTCTCCTCCTGCGTGGCGGCGCCGCTGCACGACGCCACCTGCGTGTACGACCCGACGTTCACGGAGGCGCCGCCGCCTGACCTGGCGGCGGGACGGCAGGAGGCGACGTCGGTCTGGTGGGGCCGGTGGGAGCAAGGGACTTGGGCGTCAATGCTGCAGGCAGGTATAGTGCTCGCGGCTGCGGCTGCATCTGCGGCGGCGGCGGTGTGGTGGTTGAACCATGGGACTAACTCATCTGCGGCGGTGGCGGAGGCGGAGGGGGGAGTTTTGTGAGGGAAAAATGAGGACCTGGTGGCTTGGTTGACAATTGACTCAAGGGTTCCGCCGGCGCGTGGCTTTTCCCAGTACTTGCAAGGGTGGGAGTTTCTGGTGGTGGTGTTGGCTAAGGTCTTGTTTGGCACGCGCGGCGGCCCTAAGCCGTGCATGGCAATCTGCCCGTTTTCCCATGTCAGCTCTGCCACCTCGTAGTCTAACCTGCAATATCAATAATAATTACCCCAAGTTCATGTCCATAACATAAATGCGCATATCTATCTCTATATACAAATATATATATATGTATGTATGTATGTATTTATGTATGTATAGAGAGAGAGAGAGAAAAGGTGGAGAGAGAAAGAGAGAGCGAGGAGTACAAGGGGACATCAGGAGCGATGGAATTGGAGCGGGAACGAAAGGGAAGCCTGGCAGGAGGACTGTCATCTAGATCCCAACTTGGAACACACTGGCTCATTTTTTGATGATGTCGTTTCTAATTAGAATTTATGTGAAGTGTTGTTCAGTAGAAGTAGTACTACTACAACTTTGGTGTGGCTCTGGAAGAAGCTATAGGAGGAGGAGGAGGAGAAACGCAAAAGGGGGGGACTTGGAATTGTACTATGTTGTTCTTTTTATTTATTATCATTATTTGTTTTTTTTTTTTTTGGGTTATTAAAATGACTTTTTAATTGCTCTCAAGGCTTTTATGAGCTTGAGAGTGAGAGTGGGAACAAGGATGGGAGGACGAGGGCGCTCATTTTCGTTGTGTGTGTCCCTACTTTGGGGTATACACTAGTTACTTTTATCTATATATATATATATAGCTATTATAACGTGTTGAAAGAAATAAGATATGCCCTCCTTTTGTGACGGGTATATCTTCCAACTTCCAAGAGTACTTTACTATGGAGATAAAGATGTTGGGCATAAAAAAGAGGGTATACACATTTAGTCTTATATCCGACATTATTCATGTGTAATATTTGTAATTTTTCTGATAGATTCATGTCCTTATCATTTGATTGTAATGTAACTAAACAAACATAATTTTATATATCGGTGTTATCCTAAGGATGTAGCAATTTTCACGAATAGAAAACTTTGTTCAATAATATTAGTGTTATACGCCATTAACCCTTAATGTTTTATATATTCTTTCAAAAAAAAAATATTAAACATACCAACTCTAATATTAATTTTTGAATATAAACTCATGTGATATATGAGTTGTCGTTCTTTTGTTGCTAAATGTTTGAAACATTTGCCATATAAATTGATTATATTTATGAATAAAACTTTGATTTAATTGTCCTCCCCTAAATATACATTTCTAACTCAATTTTCAAATTTCATCTCTAAAAGTCCTCCCAAACGGCTCCTTAGAAACAATACTACCAGCGCCGAGTTTTAATAACATAGATTATTAATCTACTCCAATACTTGCTCTTACATATATAAAAGATAGAAAAGTAAAATACATGCAATTATAATGTCTATAAATAGATATCATTGATGAGGTCATTAATAAGAGGGTTCACGTAAATGTACGTCACTATATGTACGTGTGTGCGTGTGTGTGTGTGTTTGTACACAGTGTGCGCTGTGACTAGGAGAGAGTAACTTTTTTCTGGTGCTTTACATAGAAGAACATAAAACAAAAAAAAAGGAAAAGGAGAAAACAACAGGGCAGTCTCAAAGCTAGATGTCAAACAAAGACAAGAAGAGCTATTCAATTCCCCACCATAAACAGGAAGGAGAGAGAGGGTACTTTCTGAATTCTGATCTATCTCTCTGGCACACCGTGATGATCATGCAAACCCCAATGACCAATTCCTATCTCCATCCACATCACATATATCTTCTATATCTATATCTATATCTACATTTATATCTATATATTCTAAATAAAAAGGATAATTAAAATTCATGTGGCAGTTGTAAACCCTAAAGCATTTGGATGTGCTAATAACACGTATATGTAGAGCGAGCGTATATACATATACAAAAATATTTATACGCATGTATATATGCATACATTTTTCGACTCAATTAATATTAACAAGAAGGATATAGGTTTTATACGAAAATAAATGTAACTTTAAAATTGAATGGTCTGTCGAATTGAAAGCTTATCTGAATATGATGACTTATCATTGTTAAATTATTACTAAATTGTATGCATATACATAACACGTGTCTGATACTTTAACTCAAATATTTAATTTATTAATGGTCCACTGTAAATTTATATTTTTTTTTTTATAAGAGAAAACAAAATAGAGAAAGTTCAATTAAATTGGGAGGGTGGAAAAGTATGGAAACTTTAATTTAAATCATAATGTCAAAATTTACAGTTTTTTACTCAAAAGGTTGTCTCACTATTAAACCGCATTCAGAAAAATTTAAATATTTTTATAAATAGCACTTAAGTAGCAATAACATAGTTCATATTTCATAATGTCATTAGTTGAATAATCTAGAAATTCTTTTAACTAGAAAAACTAATCTAAAATATATCATACCTAACGGTCATGAGTAATATCAAGATTAATGTCTAATAATATTAATTAAGTCAGTAAAATATTTTCTGTTAATATTTATTATTAATTTGTGGTAAACATTTCAAGATATTATATATAAATCAATTAATAACTATATGAGTCTAAAAAGATAAAAGTCATATGTATTAAACTTGATTGTTAATATAAGCTTCTTAAGTTTTCATGTTAATTTTTATTTTTTTTCATCAAAATTTTATTCTTAACATGTACATTAAGGGGTTAAGGGGGTGTTTGGTTGTTAGTTTGTCTTAAATTAAATTGTACTTTTTTCATCATGGTTTTTATCTTTTTTTGAAAAAGTTTTTTATTTTTTCTGAAAAAGTTTTTTGTTTTTTCTGAAAAATTACTATTGCAACTTAAAAATTTTAAACTAAACTTGTTCACCAAACACCCCCTAAGACTCCGTTTAGAGTTCAAGTTTAAACTTATGATTTAAATTTAAATTTTTGTCTTTTTTCTCAAAATTTTTTATCTTTTCTGAAAAATTTTTTTATCTTTTCTAAAAAATCAATAAAAATTACTATTTAAACTTAAAAATTTCAACTCAAATTCATTTATCAAATGATCGTTAAATGAAAGTTAAAGACTCATCTATATTATACGTAGATGATATATATATATATATGTGTGTGTGTGTAGACACACATATTATGTGGCAGAGATTAGAAATTGGCGCTGTAACCAAATTAATATCAAGGCAAAAATGAGGACACGAAGAGAGAGAGAGAGAGAGCCAGTTTATGTGGCGTGGGATCGAACATCGTATCCCTCAATAATTGGGTGTCGTCGTGTCGACCAACGATGCTTGCTAGCTCCGACATCTTTTTTTTCTTTTTTTGCTGGAAACAATTTATTATCATTTTATGTGCAAATTTTTAGACGAATTTACTCGTAATGCGGGCTTTCACTTCAATTAAAAAGGAAACTGCAAAAATGACTGGGCGTTGGAATTTGAAGTCTTGGACTCCATCTCTAAATCCTTACACGTGTTACATCCAGCGGCTGTTACACCCCACGCGTCACTCTCAACGTACAGGCAACTTATTTGCGTGGCCTGTTGTTGACTCTTTTGTACTTGGTCGTGTTTAATGTCTAAATACTGTGGTATAGTAGAATAATAACGTTAAACTTATCTCATTAAGAAATTTAACTATTTTTATTATTATTATTATTATGTCGAGATATTTTTTTCATAGTTGTTATTTTATTAAAAAAAATATTATATTACACTTTTTATTTTATATATTATGATGCCATAATGATATGGATAATTCAACACCAAGTATTTTTTGACTTTTCATAGCGCAGACACTCTTCAATCTTGATATAGGATAAGAAGTGTGAACACCTTTTTATTTTGATTTGATTTTTTTTTTGAACTATTTACATTTATGGCTAGATTTGGGGTCTGCTTGTAAAAAATGTCTACAAGCAAACTTAATTGTAAAATTGAACAAAAATTAAAACTAATCTTAATGTGTTGACAAAAATACCCTTAAATTTAATTTAAGAAAAAAAAAAAAAGAACATAATTCATCCTAAAAATAGCTACATTAATTACGTTACCCATTTTGTATATCTGAAAATTAGAAATTCACAATCCCTAAAAACATTTGGTCTTTATATTTATGAACGTTTTTATGAATACGTTGTTGATTTTTTGTATTTGTTGTCAATATCGTATGGATGAGATCAATATGCTATGAAATTATATTAGGTGATTTTCATTTTTTATTTTTGGCTTAAGGACACGATTAATATGACATTTATCTGGAAATATATATATATATATATGATATGCGAAGTTCTTCCATTAAGTAATGCAGTCATTGTAATATATACCATATGATTAAATCTTATTGATTAAGAGCAAGCAATATAATGATAAAGTCCTTATAGGATCATAATAATTAAAGTGGCCAAGTTATTATCATATGATTGTATTAAAATTTTCACCATATTGAAATATTAATCATTACAAAAATAATATGGTCATTATCATAATAACAAAAACTTAATGACGAACATACTCGTTTGTAGGCGTTCAATAGAAGGGAAAAAAAAAAAAACTAAGTAAGAACATTTTTTTTTCCTTTTTAAAGAAAAAGAACATGATTCTTAAGTATTGAAATGAAAAAAAAAAAAAAAAAAAACACTCACACACACACACACACATACCTTTCCTTATAAAATACGTGTTTACTATCCTTTAAAAATAATTTAAAAGAAAAAACTTGTTTACAGATAATTAAAGAAGTGTAAAAGGAAAAAGCTTCCTCCCTCAAAAGTAGGTAAAACATTTGCGATACATCTAAAATTGAATTCTTGTATGGAAAATTTGATTCAAGTTAAAAATAAAATTTTAAAAAAAAAAAAAAAAACTTGATAGCGTGAAATAAGGATAATTTGTTTTTCACCATAAAAAGCACTCGCGCATGAATTTTTTTTTTTATTTTAAAGTCAACAACTATTGAAGGGTAAAAATGGAAGAAAAAAATAATGAATTTTAAATTTCGTTTATATTTGTAAATATTTTTATTAGTGCTTATATTTTAAAATAGGTGCTTAAAATCGATCATTTTGTGTAAATACTTTTTTTTTTTAATTTTGTTTTAATGGCCTCGTCATCTATTCAAAAAATGTATTCAATGCCCTGGTCAAGTAATAAAAATCTATTCAAAAATCTTTTTTATCACTGTTCAGATTGTCAATCGAAAAAGTTTTTTCTTTTTTTCTCTATCTATTTCTCTCTCTCTCTAGCAGGTTATACTACTTTCTCTTTTAGGTTATGATAGTCTCTTGTACGGATTGTACCCTCGGATGGTAGAGATTCCCTATATATATAGTAATTATACATTCTCTCTAAGAGTTACTTTTTAAAGTTTAAAACCTAAACGAAAGTTAAGTAATATAATGTATCAACAGTTCATTACTGGTGACTCTACATAATTGAATTGATCTTATTATCGATTCCCAATTTAAGAGACAATCAGTACTTGATATATTAAATCGAACTTATAGAGTCATTCCATTAATAATATATATAAAAAAAAAAAAAAAAAAAAAAAGATATGGGATAGTCATATGTTTTTAGTTTGAATATCGACACTAAATTATCACGTAACTGTCAAAATGTCCTATTTTTATTTCACACTAACGGATTTTTTACGGTAGCACTTTAATGGAATAAATTTATAAATTAAGGTTAAAGTCGAACACCAAAAATGATATCAACCATAAATGTGTGTGTGTCTTAGTTATACATGAAGACCACGATCAACACGTGTCTAAAGAGTTTGACACATATATATATAAATATATATATATATATATATATTTGGAACTTGAGTTTGACATATATTAATCCTTGATTAGTGAAATAAGAGATGGTTGATGAGGAGGAATATTATTAAGCAACTTTCGGGTGTTTTGTAATCATGTCGGCCAGAGAGGCTTAGCCGTCTCTGTGCGAAAAAAGAGTCTTTTGTGCCGGTGTTTCCAAATTGTGGGTGAGAGAGTTGTACTTTTCTTGACAAATACATTGGGTGAGAGTCTTGTCGGGGATGGCCCAATGCTCTTTCGACTTTTATTCGTGATTCGCTTCTCGGGCCCGTACGGTACTTAACTTGTCGGCCCTTCTGTCTGGTGGCTTGTCTTGTCTCTTGTTTTGGGCCAATACCGCACTTTCTCTTTGTCAACCCATGTGATCTTGGAATTTGAGCCCGACTTCATCTAGCATTTGACTAGTTCTTGAGCCAACTAGGATTAACAAGGTACATCTAACGGATTATGGCCCAGTGTCAAAGTGGATGGCACAATTTAGGACAAATGCTATCTGGATTCATGTACTGGCCCAGGCTTCTTAATGACCCCGAAAGCGAAAAATAATAATAATAATAACTTGTAGTAAGTAACATTTTTACTAAACTACTAGTTAAAACACGTGCGGTGCACTTAATAAGTTATAATTGAAGTTTTTATAATATGAAACCATACTAATATATATAAATAGAATAAATTTTTTCTGAATACATTAATAATAATAATTTATCTAGAACCATGGTGATATTTATACAAGTTATACTTAAGCAATCTCATTACCAATGTGACAAAGGGAGAAAATGTGTTATTTAAAAAAAATGATACAACTCTTTATAACAAAGAACTTAAATGAATATATAGAATACATTTAAAATAACAAAAGTAATTATAATAGTTCTTAAAAAAAAAAAAAAAAAAAAAGGAGAGACAAAAAGAGAGTCCTTACAACCTCTTTAATTTATTGGAAAAACTAAGAAAAAAAATAATTAGGAAAAAATTCTTATCACAATTAAATTCGATCATACTTAAGAAAATTAGAGTTTTCAGTGCGAAATTAACTAAGATTAGAAACTTTAAAAGATTAAATATTGTCCGATGTTGAGTTTTTAATGAAGAGATAAAATAAAATTAAAAAAAATTAGGGGATAAAAACAAAAACAAAAACAAAACATATAGAAAAGGGTTAAAATGAAGGAAATATTGACAAATAAATAAAATAAAAGAAAGTAAAAATAAAACAAAATAAAAATAAACAGCTAAACTATTTTTAGAGAAAATCTTGGAGGGTCGTCTTCACTATAACGAAAAGAAAAAAATATTTTGAATGAAAAATGTAAAATGAACTAATTTTTAGAAGAAAGAAGAGCATAGTACGACTTAAAAAAAAAAAAAAAAAAGAAAAATATACATTTGGGCTCATTTGGTGAACCAACTCAACTCAAACTTTTTTTTGTCTTTTCCCCAAAAAGTTTTTGTTTTTTTCTCAAAAAGTTTTTTATGAAAATTCAAAAAAATTTACTATTCCAACTTAAAAATCTCAACTCAAAATACTCCACCAAACTCCCCCAGATTCATTTTGAAGTAAAAATTTTCAACTTAAAATGGTGTGTGTAAATCACCATATATTAATTGAACTTGATTCTTAACCTCTGTTTAAAAAAAAAAAAAAAAAAAAAAGGAAAAAATAACCTTTTTTTTCCCCTAGAAAAAACTTTTACACAAAGTTAAATATAGAAAAAAAAATTTTGAAAGTTACAATGGCAATTTTGTAATATGTTTTAATTTTGGGTCTCCTTTTAAGAAGCCTCAAAATACTTTCCCTTAAAAAAAAAAAAAAAGTCAATACTTTCCCTAAAAAAAAAAAAGTCAGAATACTTGCAGTAGAATTTCAACACGTGGGAGGCCAAGCAACTCCGAACTGAAGCAAAGCTGTAATTATGCAAGTGGAAGGACAATTTTTCAAGGAAAAAAAGAAAAGGGAGAAGGCAACAAAACGGTGCGTATTTGACTACCAAAAAGGAATAGTGAATCTTTATTCACTCTTTTATATATGTAGGAAATAACAATATTTTAAAAATTAGTTGAAAAGCTTTTTTTTTTTTTTTTACAATGGTCAATCAGTGATCAATCACAAAATATTATTAATTTGGTCAATTATTGACTACGGTCAGTCATTGATTGAATATAATGTATGAATCACTAATTTTCGTAGTTCAATCATTGATTAATATTAATCAATTACAGATTAATCAAATCTAAAAAAATGACAAACGGCCATTTTACTGAATAAAAAAAGTTCAACCATCTATTATATTAGGTGACTAAAAAATACCACCTAATCCAATTTTCCTTTAAATTATATTAGGTGACTAAAAAATGCCACCTAATCCAATTTTCCTTTAAAAATTTAAAGGAAAATTAGGCTTTGTGGCATTTTTTAATCACCTAATCTAATAAATGGCCTAACTTTTTTTTTAATTTAGAAAAATGGCCATTTTTCTTTTTTCAGATTTAGTCAATCAGTAATTGACTATGAAATCTATGATCTACGTTATAGTTAATCAATAATTGACCGTAAGTCAATTAATGATTGATTATTATGTGGTTAATAAGTGATTTACCATTTTAAGAAAATTAATTAACCATTTTAAAAATAAAAATGGTCTTTTAACTAATTTTTTAAAAATTTGACCATTATTAGAAAACTTCATTAAAAAAATGCTATTCAGCTATAAATCCCATATTTAAAATACATAATAATTTATTAGGTAAATAAGTTATTTACTAGAAAGTTGAAGTTTTCCTACTAAATTTACGTGTAGTAAAGTTGAATATTTGTTGGCTAGAAAAGTAAATTTGAACTTACTAGAAATATTTATCTGATAAATTTATTATTTATTACTATTTACTCTAAATATTTTTTAAATATGCTATCTATTTTAATAATGTTGCAAAAATTCTATTTACTACTTTCTCTCTAAAGAAAGTCGAATTTTGTAATTTTTTAGAGTTAGAAACTTGAATTTATTTGTAATTACATATTATAGTTTATGTTTTTGATTTTTGGATATTTGATTAGATTATATTCTTAATTTGGATTTAAATGCCAATGTATCGAGAAACTAATTATGTTCTCTCAATATGTATATAGATGGAGCCCATTTAGACTACTCCACACTATTAAATTTTTATCTTTTACCGTTGAAGAAGACCCGTTTGTTGATCGAAAAATTAACATCAAGAAAAATTTAAAATAAAAATTGAACTTAAACACGAAGATCTAAACTCTATGTTAATCTGGGGTCAAATATAAATTACTGTTAAGTTATACCTGAAACTATTTAATAATTAAGAAAATGATTTAACATTTGTTAACATTCAAATCCTCGGTCTGTCTTGGTAAACATTCTTATATGTTGCAAAACATAGTATAGATTGAAAAATTGGAGACTCGTAACATATTAGGAAAGAGGGGTGGATTCCATAGGTCGTGGAATTGATTACGTGAACACTTGCTCTTTTCACAAACTTGTGTTCCCTTTAAAATTGTTTGCATTATACCAAGATATCAAAACCACTTAGGATTATGGTGACTGTAATTTCATACCTAATTAAAGGTGTAGAAATTGAATAATCTTTTATGATTAAAAATTATAATTAAAAAAAATACACATAACTTGGTTTTTGGCACGCGCAAAGATTGGATCCACGATGACCTGACTGTCAAACAAACATGGACGATAATGATGGGTAGAGATTTCTCGACAAATTAACCAATAATTTTAAGGAAGGAAAATATGCTTCTCGAAATTGAGAGCTTGAAAATCATGTCAGTTAATTCTTCCAAAATGATGATATACTTTACATACATGTTGTTCACACCAATCTTTAATGGACTAATTTATGATCATTAAAACCTCAACTTTTCTTCGTATATGTCATTAGACCAAGCTTTTCACTTTAAAGAGGATAATAATGAAAATAATAATAATTATTATAAACAAACTCAACGAACCAAAGCCAGGTATATGGTAACGCAGTTTAGCAAATGTCAAGAAAACCTTATTTAAAACTCCATTTGATAAAACGGTTTGAGTTGAAATTTTTAAGTTTGAGTTGGTTGACTTTTTAAAAACTAATTATAATTTTTGTTGATTTTTCAGAAAAAAAAAACAAAAATTAAAATAAAAATTTTTAGTTTAAACTCATTCACCAAACGATGCATAAATGGTCTTTATTTTTTTTTTTCAAAACAAATTTTTTTCCAATAATGCTAGTCAAGATGTGAGTGGGTCCACCCCTATTTTACATCGATCCTGACCCACGTAGGAATACTTGGATAGGACTTGGACATGAACTTGGACGGAGTCAAGTTGAGGTGATTTAGAAGAATACCCGTTTTAAAATTTTGAGATTCAAATGTAAAATTGAAGCCTAATTTTCATATTATAGTGATACAAATGAATTATTAGACTTCAAACGGCTAAACAACCATTAACACCGAGGAGGGAGGATTTCAGCCCCTCGGCGCAAGTAGTTTTTTTCCCTCGTAAAAATACTTTGCCCCGATTTTTTCTCGTTTTGCCCCCCTAAACTATTTTAACTCTAGATTTTATGCAGACTACTTAAAAAGTTTCATTTGCATCCATAATTTTTTATAAAAAATTTCTT
Organism: Ficus microcarpa; assembly: GCA_025413485.1. Lineage (NCBI taxonomy): Eukaryota > Viridiplantae > Streptophyta > Magnoliopsida > Rosales > Moraceae > Ficus > Ficus microcarpa. Next base: position 3,284,014 of record CM046383.1, read on the forward strand.
ATTTTTATTACCTAAAATTTTCAGAATACTAAATTTTATGTGGAATGTTTAAAAGTTTCTTTAATACTCTTATTTATACGTCTAAATATTATTCCCTATTATTTCATATATTGTTTTTGCTTGTATTCATTATTTCAACATTTAAGTACTCAAAGTCACAAAAATTAGGATACAAGACCAAAGTTTATATTTGCGGACATAAACGAAATATACATATATAGATTACCAGAAAACAAAACAAAGCGACAAATAGTAAAAGAAAATGAAAATTATGAGATTTCTGTATATTTTTACACTATTAATTCTGTTCAAAATTTTGATTTAAATTCAATATATTAAAAAAAAAAAAAAAACATACACACACACACAAGTCTCTGGTATCGACAATAATATGATACGCAAAACATTTTTAAGGTATAAAATTCACTAGGAATAATAAAAGCACTTAAAATGGAAAATGCATTTATTTGTTTTTTTGGTAGTTTAATCTTGATTAAATATAAACTATGGCTAAGCTCTCCAGTCTCCATAAACAAAAACTTCTGATTTCACGGCTGGATTTGGGAGTTTGCAATTGTAGTTCGGAAAGTAGACTAAAAATTATTACAGAACACACCCCGACACTCATGTGAGACAACATAAAATAACTTTTAGAGAGAGATTTAAAAAAATAAATAAAGAAAGAAATATTTTCTTCATTGTGTTCACATTCTAGAGTAAGAAAACTAAAGAGAGAAATTCCTTTGGGAGATATTAGATAGAGTGTGATAATATGAAAGAGAAAATTATGCAAACAGTTTATCCAATAGATATGTTTATGTTTTTATGTTCTCTTATTTGGATTTTTTTTTCTTCTTATTTGAATTCTTAACTCTGTATTCTTATCTTATTAAAGATGAAAAAAATTGAAATTATTATTACTGGGGTAATAATTTAGATATATCCTTTAGAAAAGACAACAAATCACGTATATAGAAACCAGCATCAACAAACTCAACACGTGCCTCCATTGAGTTTTTAAAAGTATGATTTTAATTTTTCTAAAATTCTAATTAATAAGAAAAACTAAAATTGTCTTATAGCTAATTAATTGAGAACAAAAATTATAATATACCTTCGTTTATCTCATATATATATACACACACAAATATATATGCCCCTCCTGAAAATTTGGTCCATCTTAATCATTACCTATAACATGATTAAATCAAAGTAGGGGAACGAAGCCAATGAAGGCTTAAGAGGGCTTAACCCTCAACTTTTTCTTTTTTATTTTTATTTTTATTTTATATTGTTATATATAGCCCTCTCTAAATTCCCCCTTAAACTTTTTATTTTCTTTTTAAGCTACATATTGTTTTACATACACACATAGAATCTCTTTTTATAATAATTCTCAACTTACTTACACAATTTACAAAGCGCCCAAGACAATGTCCTGTATATGTTGTACACTTCAGGGCATTGATTTATATATTCATTTTACTCGAGGCCCGAGACATGTCATGGTGAATCACAATACTCTTTTTTCAAACGCTAAAACAAAATGCAACATTCATGAATCATGATCTTACTTATTAGCACAATTCCAGACTTCATAACCGTCGTCAGACTTCTTTTGAAAACATGTACGATCTAAAAAGACACATATAAAGAAACAAAAAATGAAAAGGGACCAAATCAAAGTTATATTGATGAGAAAGATATATAGAACCTTTGACCAAAAGAATTCAATACCAAAGAAAAAAGAAATAAAAAGGTAGTCTGGTTAAAAAGTCCAACCATTTTCCAGCAATCATATTGACGTAAACTGTTGTTTATATAAAACACAGACCCACACACCAGAATTTTCATGCAAAATATGTATAAAACGCTTATTATAATTTGTTTACACGTTATTATAACAATTAATTGATTCTAATATAATATTTTTTTTTGATGATACTAATCCATTTATCTCAATAATTTTAAATAGTCTGTGTTATAAAATTCTTAATAAAAAATTATATATACCTCAATTAATAGTCATAAAATACTAAATAAGATGTCGTAACACCTGCAGATTTTTTATATATATAAAAGATTATTCATATATATATATATATTTATATATGTCTAACTTATCAGTTGCTTTTTCGGTGCCAATACCAAAGGAAAAAGAAATACGAAAGTATGGTTAAAAGTTCAGCAATTTCCAGCTATCATATTGAAAAGTAATTCTATTTATATACACTATCTCCATACTATATATACATGTATGAAAAAATGTCAACATTAGTATGTCCCACTTGACGTAAAGTAAACACTGGAAGATAGTTTTTGAGCAGGTTTCTTTATTCTTATGTATTTATTTATTTGCTAAAGAGGTTTTTTAAAACTGGCCCGGGATATATACAACTTTGTTGTTTTAATTTTTTTGGTAGTAAACAAAGATAGTTTTTGAGCAGGTTTCTTTATTCTTATTTATTTATTTATTTATTTGCTATAGAGGTTTTTAAAAACTGGCCCGTGATATATACAACTTTTTTGTTTTAATCTTTTTAGTTTAGGGGTGGATGGCAAACCATCTATTTTCATCTCATTTCAAACTTTTTTTTGTCTTTTTTCTAAAAAGTTTTTGTCTTCTTCCCAAAAAGTTTTTTGTCTTTTCTGAAAATTCAAAAAAATTTACTATTACAATTAAAATATTTCAACTCAAACTAACACACCAAACACCCCCTTAATATTGGGATCGGTTTAACAGACCTACACTATAACCAGGAGGATCTAGCACCCAAGCCCCACCTACATTTTTTGTTCTTTAAAAAACTTACCTTTATTCTTGTTATTTTAACATATATAGCCCCCATAAAAAATGAGAAAAATCATTTTATATTCCTTTTAAATGTTCATATATTATAATTAGTCATCACTAGAATTGAGAAAGTTCAATCTTGTTCCTACTCAAATTTTTATATTTTCTTTTAAAATTAAACAATTCAATTTGTCAATTAAAAATCTAAAAGTTCCTGGAACAAAAATTCTGATTCCGTCATTGATGATTATATGTTAAATTGTTTAATAAAACCTTTTTAAACCTCATCATGACAACTTTCAAGTCCAACATCATATGTTTGTTACTAGACGCGATAGTTATTTAATTAGTCAAAAAGACTTTTCAGTAGTTTTCTTTACATTCGTGCTTGCAAAGTTGCAATTTGTTTACAAGCTACTAAAATCTAATACCCAAGCCAAATACATGAAATGGGATGTTCCCAGAAATTAGAGATCACTAGCTTCTTTTTTTTTTTTTTTTTCAAATTAGGAATTAGGGATACAAACTTTACACCTTATTAATTATGATAGAAATAATTGTGAAATTACTGTTAAACTGCACTTGCATCTATAATCACAAGCTTTCTTTTGGGTACAATGCCGTGGGGGCTTTTGTGACTTATCCCATGTTCTAATTCCCGGAGCACTTGGACGCATAGAGCTCCAGTGTGACCACTGGTCACTAAGCTATAAAACAACTAGGATGAGCTTCAACGGATAATTAAGTTTTTCCCCTACATATATATGGGACAATTAATCGAACTTGAAATCCAAGATCCAGTCGACGATTAACAATGTATAACATATTTACATAATTTTAATTAATTTTCTGTTTTGATTCCTAGTGTATGTGTAGCTGATTATAACGCTCTGTGGTGTGAGTATGAGTAGTCAAAAGGGATGGAAAGAAAATGGTGGATTTTTTTTTTTTTGGAGATGGAAATTGGTTAGTTGGGATATTTGGTGGGATGGAAGTTTGGATAGAAAAGACAAGAGGATTAAAAAACTATAAGATACTGGATTGCACCATATATATTTTCTCTTTGCAGATAATCTATACTATCCTTTAAAAGAGTCATTGGCTCTTTCGGTCACCCCTTCCCTGCTTGCCACGTGGTGGGTACGTCATTATCACGTGGATTTTTTGTTTTATTTTGTTTTGTTTGTTTATTCTGCTTATGCATGCCATACAACTAGTCATATGGAAAACTTTATAAGATAGGCAAAATCACCAAGCTCTATCAAAGTTCTTACCCATTAAAAAATGCCAATATTGGGATAGTGGCGTGGTTTTGGTACCAATTTTCCAAATAAAACTTTTCTCCAAGACTTTGTTAACAAATAGCAGTGATGTTTATGAGCGGCCGCCCTTATTCTATTCTACTTTAAACTATGACAAGTTTTGAATGTTTTAAAAAATACAATCTATAAGTTGAATTATACACTGTACAAATTTTTTTCGCTATTTCAATTTTTTTAGCCAAATTTATTTATTTTTTTCTAATGGAGTAAATTTGTTGTTAAATATCTCTTTTGTTTTTGTTTCGGTTTTTTATTTTTTTAATAAAAATAAGTTGATAATACATGGGTGAATTGGTAATTGTTTCGACTATAATCTTTTCATCCTTTTAATTTCACTTTCAATTCTAGATAACATAAGATAAATTCATTTCTTTTCGCTCTATTATGTCAAACAAACTAAAGAAAAAATTTTCTTTCCTTTTAATTTCTATTATTTTTAGGTTTTCTTTCCTTTTGATTTTCTTTTCTTCTTATGAGTGTAAGATTTATCCTTACCGTTTAGCAATAGTCCTCATTATAGCTCCGACCAACTCTATTCAACCTCATCGGATTGAATGGGGTTCTCTTATTTTTGGGGTCCTTTGGTGGGATCCATTTGGTGGACTCCCAAACTTTGTAAGGGAATTCTACTCAACATGACAGGATTGGTAGGTTCTCGATATAGTTTTAGATGGTGTTTGGTGAATGAGTTTAGTTTAAGATTTTTAAGTTTTAATAGTAATTTTTGTTGATTTTTTAAAAAAGATAAAAAATTTTTTAAAAAGACAAAAAACTTTTTCAGAAAAAGACAAAAATCATGATAAAAAAGTACAGTTTAGTTTAAAATGAAATGTGGAGCCAAACTAACCCTTAACATGAATTAAAAATGTTTAATTGTAAATATGATATAAAGTCTTCACATATGAGGTACGATTTTTTAATGACGTCAAAATGCAAGATATAAAAGATTTTTTTTTTTAACAAACCATTCAGATTAAACTAATAGTTGTCCTTTTGTCACATCAAACTAAATGGAGACAATGTGGTCCTTGTAAGAGTCCGGTCAACTTTGGGAGCATTTTACTGTCAAGAGAAAAACAAGCTTGAACTTAATAACTAGTATTTGCTTCCTTAAAATATAAGTATTTGTACTCAAACATCAGCTCTATTTGGATGACAGATTTCTAAGTTAATAAACTTTGAATTATTTTTTTCCTGTTTGCCATAGCTTTTTTTTTTTTTTTCTTTTAATGGTTATCTTTGCAAAATAATTGGATTGAAAGTTATTTAGAGGAGCTATATATGGTTAACAATTCACCCGATAAGTACTCTAATTTTGACCTTGTGTTATAAAGTGGCAAACTTTTTGTTGCTCCATTTGTTGTCAAAGACTGAGCTTGTATCACTTTCTTGCTTGCGTCATTTCTTTTGACTCTTTTAGCACAAAAAATCATGCACGTGTGTGTTGTTTAAAAAATGTATGATTCATACTTGCAGTTGCTTCCTGATCTTCGATCGACCACCTTCCCATGCTTAAAAAGAGCAATAATTCTGTTGAATATACATGTATATATATATATATATGCGCTCTATTTATTTATTTATTTGTTTGTTTATTTAACGGCAGTGATTGGTTAAGACTTGAGATTAATGTTTGGTGCAAAAAAAATTCCATTACCAGGATTGTCAAACTTAGGATATGTAGAAAATCAAAATATGACCACGTGGATTTATTTTTCACTAATTGGTCAAGATAGTTTCCAAATTCTTTAATAAGTGATGATTTGGTTCTCCTTCTTTTAGTTTGGGCAAACATTAACAATTTTTTTCATTTCCATTTATCTCATGGAATAAGTCACATTCACATGTAACCTCAAATCTTAAAGAGAATATATGCACTCAAATACTAAGGAAATCAAATCCCATCAGAAAAATTAAGAGCAAAAAAGCCTATTAAAAAACACAAACGGCACAAACCCTATAACGTGCAAGAGAAATAGAGACTGACATAGAGAGAGAAAGAGAGAGACCTTTTCCTTTTCTTTCTCTCTCTCTCTCTCTCTTGGGCTAAAGAGACATGCATAAATTTGACCCAAAAAGAAAAAAGACAAAAAAAAAAAAAAAATCCCAAGAGAGAGAGAGCCTTCCTTTCTTTTATTATAATTATTTTATTTTTAATTTTATATTTTTGGGGCTAACGAGAAATGCAGAATTTAACGAAAACGGAAAAACCAAAACGAAATGCATTAATTCAACCAACAAACAGAAAACGAAACAAAGCCATAAACGGGCAAGCAAAGTATAAAGACCGGGGATAAACATGCCCATATTAAAGAAGAAAAAGAAATAAACTTGAGTACAGAAACTGATCATGTAGCTTAATATATATGAGCCACTTATGTTGGAAAATTCTGAAAATGAAGACTTGAAACACGTAACCAAGCGTTTTTTGCCCTCTCGTTCTTTTCCCACGTGGGAATTTTTACACTAGTTGTCCATACCCAACAAGTACAATAAGTTTATATAAAAACAAAACCCAACAACTTATATATATATATATATAGCTATATGTATAGATAGCTATATGTATGTGGCCTGTTCATCTTATTACTAGACCAGAAAGATTTTCCCGAAGATCTGGAAAGGAAGTGGTGGAACTCGAACCTTGATTACGATACGATCTGAGTCTTTGTCCTTCCAAACGTAGATGCGATCACCAGCCTTGAGCGCTTTCTCAAGCACGAACGCTTTCCATTCTTTAGCCATAAATTCAGGCTTCATGTGATAGTGCCCTTCTAGTTTGTCCGGATCCAGCTGATGATGATGATGATGAGATTGATCAGACCGTACTTTCAGGCGAAACTTGTACTTATTCCCCACCTCGTCCACCGCCTGGATTTCTCTCCGTTCACCTGGCATCATATCACCTGGCAGCAGCAGGTCGCCGTCATCATCTGGTCTAACCCAGGCAATAGGCACCGTCAACCTAGATGTCACGTCCATCTCTGGGAGGATTTTCTCAAAGTACTTCATTTTTTTTTCCTTTTTTTTTTTTTTTTTTTTTTTTTTTGGTAGTGGCTAACAGTTAATGAGCTTTCGAAGTGATATACGAGGAATGCATGAATGAATTATCTTCTTGTCCAATTTTGGCTAATATATAGAGGTGAATATAGCGGACAAAGAAAAGTCGCCGTCCTACGTTGACATCTTTGTACCATTTAGGGGGTGTTTGGTAAATGAGTTTAGTTTAAGATTTTTAAGTTTCAATAGTAATTTTTTAGAAAAGACAAAAAACTTTTTCAGAAAAAGACAAAAATAATGATAAAAAAAAGTATAATTTAGTTTAAAATAAAGTTTAAACCGAACAAACCCTTAAATATAATAAAATAATTAAATAATAAAAACAAGAACGCAATCCGGATAACGCCACAGGTTAGGAGAAGCTTTTCTGGTTTGATCTCCTCCTTTTTTTTTTTTCCTTTTCATTTGGAATCTTGCATTTAAAATAATTAAAGAAATTAAAAGATTTAAAGCATGCATTGTGTTCTTAATGTCATCAAATGATCATCTAAAGGACATTCAACTGTCAAATGTCGTAATATGGTGACTTTTTACGATGGTCTTTGAATTTTTTTTTTTTTTTTTGTAGTTATAATATTTCTAAACTATTAAAATATTAATACAACAATATTTTTCGTTAATTTTTTGATAAAATCCGTTAATATCATAGTTAAAAAGTGACGTTAACTAACAGATTTCGTCTAAAAATTAATAAAAAAACTACTATAACAATAATTTTAATAATTTAAGGTCATTTTAACTTGGAAAAAAAAAATAATAATTATCAAAATTACACAAACTTAAAAGTTTAGTAATCAATTTAATAAATTACCCTAAAAATAATAGTACCAGCAAAAGTCCTTATACTTGAGAATTATACTCAAGGCTGCCTATTTGGGGTATAGCACGTAGTTGGAAAATAATAATAATAACAATCTTAACGTATATAAAAGTCTCAAATGTATTTCTTCTCCATCTTACACGTGAAATGTCTTTCATTCATTTTTTTGTTCTTTGCCTTTTTGGTTTTTTCATATTTCTTCTTTGCCTATTGGCTTAATGCTTCTTTTTCTTTTTGTCTTTTTCTTTGATTGGACCATCCGCTTAATGACTGCTTTATTTTTTTTTTAGCCCTTCCTTGATTTGACCATCCGCTTAATGCTTTTTTTTTTTTTTGTGCCCCGCCGCCGCCCCCCCCCCCCCCCCCAATTTTGGCCCATTTATATCTTATTATATTCTTTTTCCTCTTTTTCTTCAAAATTCAAAACTTATAATACATACCACCAAATACATTTTTCTTGTTTCTTACTTGTATCGTGTAATAACTTTTTTAAAATATATATTCATTTAAATAATTTTCTTCCATCTCTTAAAATATTATTTTAAGAATGTGGTTTTCATTATTATTTTTTTTTTATTTCATAATTTCTTTATATAAGACCGTTGAAGAAGACCCGTTTGTTAATCAAAAAATGACATCAAGAAAACTTTAAAATAAAAATTGAACTTAAACACGAAGATCTGAACTCCACATTTGTAATTGTTTCGACTATAATCTTTTCATCCTTTTAATTTCACTTTCAATACCAAATAACAAAAGATAATTTCATTTATTTTCGCTCTATTATGCCAAACAAACTAAAGAAAAAATCAATTTCTTTTCTTTCCTTTTAATTTCTATTATTTTTAGGTTTTCTTTTCTTTTGATTTTCTTTTCTTCTTATGAGTGTAAGATTTATCCTTACCGTTTAGCAATAGTCCTTATTATAGCTCCGAGCAACTCTATTCAACCTCATTGGATTGAATGGGGTTCTCTTATTTTTAGGGTCCTTTGGTGGGATCCATTACGTGGACTCCTAAACTTCATAAGGGAATTATACTCAACATGACATGATTGAACAGGTTCTTGATATAACTTTAACATGAATTTAAAATGTTTAATTTGTAAATATGATATAAAGTCTTAACATATGAGGTACGATTTTTTAATAATCTCAAAATGCAAGATATAAAAACTAAAAATAAAAATAAAAAAAAAAAAAAAAAAAAAACCAATCAAATTAAACTAATAGTTGTCCTTTTATCACAGCAAACTAAATGGAGACAAGCTTTAAAAGTGAACTTAAAGTTCAAGCCTGAAAATCAAAGGAAGAAGCAAAATAAGAACACGTTGTTCTTGTGGTCCTTATAAGAGTCCAGTCAACTTTGGAAGCATTTATTGTCAAGAGAAAAACAAGCTTGAACTTAATAACTAGTATTTGCTTCCTTTAGATGTAACAATATATCTGTACTGAAACATCAACTCTATTTGGATGACAGATTTCTAAGTTAATAAACTTTGAATTTATTTTTTCCTGTTTGCCATAGCTTTTTTTTTTTTTTTTTAATGGTTATCTTTGCAAAATAATTGGATTGAAAGTTATTTAGAGGAGCTATATATGGTTGAAAATTCACCCGTTAAGTACTCTAATTTTGACCATTGGTTATAAAGTGGCAAACTTTTTGTTGCTCCATTTGTTGTCAAAGACTGAGCTTGTATCACTTTCTTGCTTCAGTCATTTCTTTTGAATATACCTGTGTGGGGGTTAAAAAATGTATGATTCATACTTGCAGTTGCTTCCTGATCTTCGATCGACCACCTTCCCATGCTTAAAAAGAGCAATAATTCTGTTGAATATACATGTGTATATATGTGCTCTATATATATATATATATATTTATTTATTTATTCATTTAACGGCAGTGATTGGCTAAGACTTGAGATTAATGTTTGGGGCAAAAAAAATTCCATTGCCAGGACTGTCAAACGTCGGATATGTTAAAAATATGTAGCTAGTTGAAAATCAAAATATGGCCACGCAGATTTATTTTTCACTAATTAGTCAAGATAGTTCCTAAATTCTTTAAGACGTGATGATTAGGTTCTCCTTCTTTTAGTTTGGGCAAACATTAACAATTTGTTTCATTTCCATCCAAACACGTTAAGTATCTCACGGAATAAATCATGTTGACATGTACCCTCAAAACTAAGAGAGAATATACGTACTCAAACACTAAGGAAATCAAATCCCATCAGAAAAATTAAGAGCAAAAATGCCCATCAAAAAATACAAATGGCACAAACCCTATAATGCGCAAGAGAAAGAGAGATTGATAGAGAGAGAAAGAGAGAGAGACCTTTTCCTTTTCTTTCTCTCTCTCTCTCTCTCAATCTTTTTTTTTTTTTTTTTTTTTTTGGTAGCTAAAGAGATTTGCATAAGTTAACCCAAAAAGAAAAAAGACAAAAATAGTGAATATCTATTGCACGTAATCAAAGTGAACATAAATAGTGAGTATTGGGGTCTAAATAAATTGTTTACTTGGGTTATAACATATATAAAATATTTGCGACAAATATCATATTTATGATCAACAATTTATTTATGAAGCATATTTTAAATAAAATTACCTTAAAATATTTTCGTAAATAAATAATTTACCATAAATAGGTTATTTACCTCATACATCTTTAAAATCTACTATTTACTTTGAATTTTTTTTAAATGACATATTTCGCTTCTCATTTATACATTTACTTAAAATTGGAATTGGAATGAACTGTCGTGGATTTATTTGTATACTCCATCAAAATTGTCTTTTCAAATTAAAAAAATGTTAATTTATATACCTATTATAATATTTTTATTGATAATTATAATAATCATTATAATATTAGGACATATTAATATATATAACTTATGTAATTATTCTTGTTTTAGAAAATTAAAATAAAATGTTAAAACTTGAATTAAGATAAATAAAATAAAAACTAAAGTATCAATAATGGATACATATTATTCCATTTTAATAAAAATAAACTCTGTATTTATTCTAAATAATAATTAGGATAAAATTATTTCAATGTAGGTTGTTATTATATTTTTGATATTTAAACATTTTGCATGTCGGCATTTGCTCAGGAATTAGATGTCTATATATATAAGAATATGTAGCTTGAAAACCAATTGCCTCTTAGCAAGCAAGAAAAGTAAAGAAAAAGAAAATGACATTTGAACTAATAACTATCGAGTACCAACGCCTCCAATCTTCTCTTTTTTTTTTTTTTTTTCTAGATTATTTATCTTATTGACAATTGATGTGGTGTCTTGTTTATTTATTGAACTCTTTGTGGATTGTGGTATCTTTTGTTTTGATTGGCTTCCTCCGTGGCTGGTCTTGATTTTGTGCTTCTAGCTTTTATATATAATATATATATATATATATATTGACAATTGATGTGGTGTCTTTGTTTATTTATTGAACTCTTTGTGGATTGTGATATCTTTTGTTTTATTGGCTTCCTCCGTGGCTGGTCTTGATTTTGTGCTTCTAGCCTTTATATATATATATATATATATATATATATATAAAGAAAAAAAAATATTATGAATGAAGAAGTTTAAGTTCTCATATAATATGAAGCATGTCAATATTCTAAAGACAATCGAATCAACACAATAGAGGGTAACTCGAATCCAAAAATTCTCATGAACAGTACCTAACCATTTGGGGGTGGGGAGGTGATGTACGTAATTGATGATGTTATGGCTCTTCAATTTTAAATTTAGTATCCACTTTTATCCTCAAATTATCTTCATGGTACAGCTTTTGTCAACTCTCTCTCTCTCTTTCAAATATATAAAGAAATTTAATGTTTTTTTAAATTAAAAAAAGGTGCCTGCGCTACCTGTAATTCACATGTCAAACCAAAGAAGGTGGGGCCTAATTCATAATGATAGTTGAGTTGTTTCTGATAAATAACTTTCAATACCGCGATCTAATTCATCAATATACTTAGATGACATTCATATCTATTTCATATGCAGCTGTTGTATTGTCGTTATTCTTCTACTTATTAATTGCTTTTCAATCTTTTCTCAAAATAATAATAATTGTTCTTCAATCTAATTTGGCCATCTCCAACTTTCAAGTTGATGATCGCTGAAAATCATGTAATTTGCCGTTCAAAAGACGAAAATTTTATCCGCCGGCCGTGCTAGCAAAACTTAAGTGAGCACTAAATTTTGAATAATTTTTTTTTAAAAAACTAATTTACTGAATGCTTTTTATTTTTGGTGGATAATTTATTGAATTGCTTATTCTTTGCTCCAACACGCTATCTATGACTTGAAAGTGGCAAGTGGGCATGAAAAATCTTCACCCCGGTGAATTTTTTAAGAGATAGAGAAAAAATAAAAATAAAAATAAAAGAAAGAAGAGAAAAAGAAAACAAATAACAAAAAGAAGCTCGCGTCACTAGTTTCTAGAGACATGAGTATTAATTAACATATTTTGAAATCCACTTTCTTGCCCGTAATCGCCAGAGTCAAATCAAGTAATTAGCATAATGTGCTTAAAGCCTAAAGAATACGTTGTCGTTTTCGTTGCTCTCTTTTGGCTGATTTTCAAATTGGACCACCTATCATACTATTTAAATATCACCCCCTAATTGATCACTATCCTTAAAAATAAAAAATCTAATCTAATATTTGTCGATCTTGAATCATTTATCTAGACTTCATTGAGTACTTGATCGAGTTTTTATTTATTTATTTATTTTGTTTTATAATTTCGTTTGAGTCCTTATTTCTTAAGTTACTCGAGTTTTTATTTTATTTTATTTTTTAATGTCGAGTCGTCTTTCCGGGACTAAATTTTGGAAACTACATCATTTGTCTTGTAGCATGATGACCTTTTTTTAATGCGTGACTTTCTTGACGTGGCGAGTAAAGCTATGGGCCCCCCACCACTTGACGTGGCTACTGAGGTGGCAATTTTGTGGGACCCATTAAGAAGAAAAGTCAAATCCTTTTGTCCCTATTTACTCTCGCATTATCTCTTTCCTTTAACTCCATCTCTGTTGTTTTTTTCCTTTGCTAAATAACTCCATGTCTGTCGTCTTTATTTCTCATATGCGCAAACACACACACACACATATATTGTCTATGTAATCATCCACAAATTAGACAGGAAGAATATTCATTCATCACATCAGTTCAAGGTTTTTTTTTTTTTTTTTTAATATTAATGGTGTGAGGTCTATCTTAATGAGGGTATTTCAATCTTTTAATGCAAAATTAAGCACATATAATGGGTCACATCGTCTATTTCATGATAAATTTAACGGATTTGAATGTAAAATACGAAAATTGTAAACGTTTGGCCAAAATCAAAAAAATGTACGGGGATCAAATCATTACCTATTAAAACATTTGAGGAATTATTTAGTCAATTACTCAAATATAAATCTGTATAGTCCTACTTCGAATTTCAACTAGCTATATATTTTTAGCATATCCGACGTTTGTCAACCCTAGTAATGGAATTTTTTTGTACCAAACATTCTCAAGTCTCAAGTCTCAACCAATCACAGAACTTTCAACCAATCATCACCATTATATAAATATATATGTATACACACACATATATATACATATATATTCAACAGAATTATTAATGCTTTTCTTGGCATGGGAATTGGTCGTCGTAGATCAGGAAGCAACTGCAAGTATGACACTTCATCGACGTTTCAAATCATGCATAACAATATTCTTTAAAGGCACACCATTAAGCACGTGCTTGATTGTTTGTGCTAAAATAGTTAATAGAAATGATGCAACCAAGAAAGTAATACAAGCTCAGACTTTGACAACAAATGGAGTAACAAAAAGTTTACCAATTTAAGTAATAAAAACCCATAGTCAAAACTAGACTACTTATCGGGTGAATAGTTAACCATATAGCTCCTCTAAATTAATTACTTTCAATCCATTTTTATTTCAAAGACAATTATTATTAAAAAAAAAAAAAAAAAAAGAGTTATTGCAAACAGAACAAAAACTAAAATTTCAAAGTTTTTTAACTTAGAAAGCTATCATCCAAATACCAAAATAGAAGCTAGATAATATCTTCTACACTACATAAGTTGTTGACAAAGAAAAAAAATAAGTACTTATAAGTAAATGATTTTATTCTTTGAGCATTACAAGAGAGTGTTTGTTTTGATCATTTTGTAATAATTAGATTATGATTGTAACCATATTGAAAACTGATTTTTATATCCTCAGTTTATTCTAATTCCTTTTAAATAGGAACAGTTTTACGAGAGACATGAGGTTGTGGGGCCCTCTCAGCTACTATATTCACGAGCCTCCTAAACTAAACATTCATCTTTCAACATAAGTCATGTTTGTTAAGTTGTGTAGTCTAATTAACGTCCTATAAAAAAACATCTTATGTAAAAGACAGCACACATATTGACTTTTGAGAGTTTAAAGCTGTTTTATTAAGGTATTTTGAAGATTTAACTTGTAATTTTTATTGTTCTAATTTTTCTTTATAAATATGGGGGGTGGGGTCGTCTTCACAAATTAATGCATCAGAGGTTAGAGAAAAGCACAGAGAGTGTGAGAGTAGGCAACAACAACATGTTGGGCCTATGTCCATCTGTTAAATTGAAGAAGATAGGCTAGCCTAAAGTCTTAGCTCTGGGCCTAAAACTTGGGTCTATTGGGCCATAAGTAGTGACCCATGTTGTCAAAAGCCATGGAAGTCCACAAATAATATTTTGAGTAATTATAATATTTTGAGTCATAATTATAGTGATTATTACAATACTAGAAAATAGTGATAGATACAAGTTATCTAATTACTCTCGTTTTATAAAATGAAAATAAAGTGTTAAAACTTGAATTAGGATAACTAAAATAAAAACTTAAGTATCAACAATGGATATATATTTTTCTCTTTTAATAAAAATAACCTCCTTTGTTATTCTCTAACAAAGTAAATAGTAATTAGGATTATTACATAGTATTAAAAATAATTATTTTGATATAGGTTGTAAATATATTTTTTGATCTACATTTCGCAATTAAATTATGGATAAGATAAAAACTTATTGTTATTAAGATGATTGAAAATTACAATACGAGGAGGCGGGAAATTTTCCATCCTATTGAGATATATGTAAGGACTGCCACACATTTTAACTATGATCGACATTTGCCATTCAAGGAAAACCCTCAGTTTTTCTTTCTACCATAATTCAATCATAGCGGTTTTAAAAAATTAAATTAGGATGACCAACGTAGCCTTTAAAAATAACTAGGTTTTTTTTTTTTTTCACCTTACCCAAGCCACCCTCGCCGGAGTTGCCAGTGGAATAATGACCAGCCGACGCAAGTTCTCCATGCAGGGTCGCGCCCTCACATTGGTCAGGGTGGTCGCCGAGAAGCATGTCTCCCGTCGTATTGGTGAAGTTTCTCTCATAGCACTGAAATCATGATCCCACGCGGAGTTTTTAAGTAGTAACATATTTTCAAACATAGAGTACTATTAAAGAGCTTTCAAGAGATTTCATGAAATTGATATAATTTGACTAATTTGGTGCTAAGATTGGATCCATTACAATTAATCCCAAAGACCTAAATGTCTTTCAAACATAATAGACAATAATGAAGCTTAGAGCTTTCATGACAAATCATCTACATCCCCAATTTGGAAATCATCTATCATTCTTACAAAATGTGCAAATTTTCACATGAAGATTTCTAACTTAGGATTTTTTTTATTTTATTTTAGTATGATATTAATTAAATCTAACAATAGAAAACCCTATCGGAAGACCTTTTATACTAGTTATTCTAAGAATTGTTATTCGGCTAATCAATGATCATTAAAAGTTTAATTTTTATTGGTTCAATCTAATAATTTGCAATCATTCTGCTGATTATGTCATTAGACAATGCTTATCTCTTTAAAATGCCTATTAATGAAAAATTAACAAACTTAGTTAATTTGTTGGCAAAAGTGAATGATAACTGAAAACCTCATCTATATCAATAAAAAGTTGTTTGAGTGAGATGTCTTCACCCTTTTTTTTTTTTTTTTTTTTTTGGATATAGGAGTTTGAAGTTGTACTTCCCAAAAGCAGCCAAATTATTATAACCGGCCACACCTCTCTCACGCAAGTGAGTGAGACAAATTTAACTCCTTTAACACCCAAAAAAAAAAAAAAAGGGTGAGAGAACAAGAAATGATTAATAAATCCAAAAACTTTTTTTTTATTTTTTTGACAAAACTCATTTCCTTTTTGGTATTTAGCAACAGCCACCATAATTATTGAAAACCATGTTAAAAAGTAGTTCCAATAATATTCCGCCACGTCAGATAAAATGGACGAGTGTTCTGGTTTTGCTTACGTGTTACCTTCTTGATGCGCCAGAAAATCTCTTAAATAGTCGCTTCCGCACCAGATCAGAAACCCTTATCTCTCTCTCTCTCTTCCGTCTCCAATCATCCAGAAATCCATTATGCTCAGAATCTAGAGGGAGAAAAAACACTGCTTTTATAGAGGGATTATTAGAAAAAGAAAAGGAAAAAATACAAAATCTGACCTTTTCTTTTTTTCTTCTTTTCTTTTTTTTAGGAAAAAATCTCACCTTTTCTGTTTGTCTAGAGAGAGAAATTACAGTAAACCAGAAAATCAGAAATTTTTATTCTTCCTTCTTCGCAATTCTAGAGTGGGAAAATAACACAGCTTTTAGAGAGAGGTTTGAGGGAAAAGAAAAAAATTAATATTTTCTTGTTTGTTTTGTGAGAAAATTTACAGTAAACCAGAAAAAAATGAGAAATCTTTTCTCCTTTTTTAAAATTCTACTGCAAGAAACTTCAAAGAAAAAACACTGCTTTTAGAGAGAGAAAGAGAGTGGTCTGGATTAGACTATTATTATAATTTTTTTTCTTAGTTTTACTTTTGTTAGAGAGAGAGAGAGAAATTTTACAGTGACGGAGAGACAAAGAAACAATTCCCCCCCCCCAAAAAAAAAAAAAAAACCCTAACCCTAGCCCACACACACACACACACACACACAGAAATCCAAGCTCTTCGAGAGAGAGAAGAGATAAATGTCGCATTCACCAGAGAGAAATTCGAACGCGAAACCGCCATTGGAGAGGTCTTCGAAGCTTCAACAACAACAAGAGGAAGCCTTGAAGCATGTTATCTCCAAGATGCAGCTTCTTCACTCCACCGTCTCTTCATCTCCATCGCCTTCCTCTCCTCTTTCCGATTCCGACGCCTCTCTCCTTCCCCTAGACCCTCCCGCACCCAATTCCACCTCCCTCCTCTCCGACGAGCTCCTCCTCGCCATCTTCTCGAAGCTTCCCCTTTCTCAGTACCCAAACAACTCCCTCGTTTGCAAGCGCTGGCTCTACCTCCATGGCCGTCTCCGCCAATCCCTCCGAATCCTCGATTGGGGCTTCCTCGATTCCGGTCGGGTCGCTGACCGGTTTCCAAATCTCACCGAAATCGACCTCGTCCATGCCTGCATTCGCTCGCCGAGAAACTCCGGCATCCTCATATCGCGCAAAACGGCGTCTCTTCTTGTAGACTCGCTCTTCATCCCCAACAATGGCGGTTTTATTGAAGAAGGCGACGTGTTGAAGTCGAGCGTTATTGACCAGGGGCTTGGATTGATCGCCAATTGGTATCCGAATCTCCGGAGATTGGTCGCCATTGGCGCGAGCGAGAGCGGGCTGCAGAGTATTGCCGAGGAGTGCCAGACATTGCAGGAATTGGAGCTGCATTGCTGCGGGGACCTGGCATTGAAGGGGATTTCGCAGTGTAAGAATCTGCAGATCGTGAAATTGATTGGTTGTTTTGATGGATTCTACAGCTCGGTGATTTCGGACATTGGATTGACGATTTTGGCTCAGGGGTGCCCGCGGTTGGTGAGGCTTGAGCTCTATGGCTGCGAAGGGAGCTACGATGGGATCAAGGCGATTGGGCAGTGCTGCCAAATGCTCGAGGAATTGACGCTTTGTGATCATAGGATGGACGGCGGGTGGCTGGCAGCACTTTCTTTTTGCACAAATTTGAAGACTTTGAGGCTCAAATCCTGCAAGAGCATCGATTCGAGCCCTGGACCGGATGAGCATTTGGGATGTTGTCCCACCATTGAAGAGTTGCATTTGCAGCAGTGTCAAGTGAGGGATAAGCAGGGCATGAAGGCACTGTTTTCGGTGGGTGGGGCTGTCAGAGATGTTGTCTTCCAGGACTGTTGGGGCTTGGCGGATGATGTATTCAGCATTGCCAGTATCTGTAGGTACGAGATTTAGTCTCTTAGTCCTTTTTTGGTTCTTAATTTGCTCTCTTCTTTTTTTTTTTTTTTTTTTTAATAGTATAATCAATAGTGTGAATGCGGGTTAGAATAAAGTTGATCACTGATATAAAAGGTGAAGTAGGTATTCATCTACATTTTTGCAACATAGTGAATCACCCATTTATCATTAGCTGTAATGGCCTTGCGAAACAAAACCCGCTGTGACAGCATTCAAGTCCTCTAGAACTATCTGTGTAATTTAATGGTGCTATCCGATGCTTGTCGCAGTGCCTACCGGTAAAGAATACAAGTTGAAAATGTATGGTTGTCTACAGGAAGTAGTGTAAAGTTCCGAGCTTTTGATACATATGAACTATCTCTTTCCTAAGTTTAAAAATTCCTATGTTTCAAGACATGTAAACAAAATCTCTCAAGGACATGGTAGATGGGCGGTTTTAAATTTATGAGGACTAGACCACGTGTAGTTTTCAATGGCTTGCTCGTGTTGAAGTGAATGAAAGTTGATATTATTTTGTTTGTAAATAAATGGAGTTTTTGAATTTGTCTGAGCTTTCATTTAAATGTTTTGTTTTGTTGTCTTAGGAGGGTGAAGCTGATATCTCTGGAGGGCTGCTCCCTGCTGACAACCGCAGGATTGGAATCTGTAGTTCTGTCATGGAAAGAGCTTCAAAGGCTTAGAGTAGTTTCATGTAACAATGTGAAAGACGCCGAGGTCACTCCCGCCCTGGCATCCTTGTTTTCCGTTCTCAAAGAGCTGAAGTGGAGACCGGATTCAAAATCTCTCTTAACATCAAGTCTCGAAGGGACAGGAGTAGGAATGAAAGGTGGTTGGTTTTTCAAACGACTAAAGCCATGAGTTTGATGACATTTAGATAAGTTTATACTGCAACTCCCAAAAAGATATAGATATTAGGTAGTTTGTTGCACCTATAGTATAGTAATTTAGATGTCGAGCTTCAGGTGGACCAAACATAGTTTTGTTGTTTTGTGGGAAACCTATTTGATGGAAATTTAGTATCAAGATATTCATGTAATTCAATTCTCAGTGTTACAATAAGTTTTAGATATGCTTAAGTATAAATATAATTAAGTAGTTGTACTGACTTGCTAGGAGTTAGTATAAGCAGAAACACGGGTATAGACAGACCCTATAGTTTATTTCTTCTTTCCATATCATTGGTTGTAACATGTACTGGGAAATTCATCAATTTATTGTACCCCGAAGTTGTGGTGATAGAATTATATCTTCAATATTTTTTCACGCCTTCTTCTTTTGAGGAATATGAGTCTGACTATGAGTTGCAGTGTTGGTTATTTTATACTTGCAAGTGAGATATTGGATGCCAACTTTTATGCAACGTTTCATAGAGGAATTTTAACTCTGTACCTCATGGTAAAGTTATGTACGGAATAACCAGAAAGTAATGCATTACTATTCATAGTTATGTTTTAGTTCCTTTGCTTAAACAAAAGAAAAATGATAAAAGGATATCAAGATAACACAAGTCATGCGGTAGTTGGAGCCAAAAAAAAAAAAAAAAAAAAGACTCGAACATGGTGTTGGATACGATTGGATATTAATAACACTGCTTAAAATAAACTGTTCAAGATATTTCCCGGGGAGTTCATTTGATTAATGGTTTCTATTAGAAAGGAAGATGTTTTGGAACTCCCTGGCGTGTAAAGTACTTGAATGCTCCTGCTTAGGGCTTGGTTGAGAAGAATTAAATTTTACACGTTATGGTGGAGTTAGATATAAAATAACCGGAAAGTTATATATGTTACTATTCAAAGTTATGTTTAGTTTGTTCGCATAAATGGAATAAAAATGATAAAAAGGTAACACAAAGTTATGTTTAGTTTGACATAAATGGAATAAAAATGATAAAAAGGTAACAAGACACCACAAATCATGCGGTAATCAGAGAAAAAAAAAAAAGGAAAATGAAAAAAAAAATTGTATATGGTAAATCCGAAATATAGGCAGAATCTATTGGAGACTCATCTTATGTGGGTGGTATTAGATACTATTGGTATTTAATAACACGGCTTAAAATAAACTGTCCAAGGTTTAAAGGTTTTCTTGTGGAGTTTATTTAATTCCCTAACTTATAAAATAATTGAATGCTCAAAGGGTTTCTTATGGAGTTTATTTAATTCCATGGCTTATAAAATACTTGAATGCACATACTTAGGACTAGGCGGAGGAATTTAAACTCTACACGTCATGCTGAAGGTAGGTGCGGAATAGCTGGAAAGTTATGCATGTTACTATTCAAAGCTTTGTTTGATTTTGTTTGCTTGAATAGAAAGAAATGATAAAAAGGTATCAACACACCACAACTAATACATGGTAGTCAAAGCAAAAAGAGGGGAAAAAAACTCACATGGTAGATTGTATGAGAATTATCTTACATTAATTGTGATATTAGGACACTATCAATGTTTAATAACACAACTTAAAATAAACTATTGATTTTTTTTTTTTTTTTTGAAGTTTAGCTAATTCTTGATTTTATTGTAAGGAAAGGTATTTTCAAACTATTTGGCTTGTAAAGTACTTGAAACTCATGCAAGGCTCATGCTCAGGGCTTGTTTGCCATGGATTATGATAATGGTTTTTAAGATTTTTTTAGTCCAAGAATTGCTGGCGTGTTGGTACTGAAAAAAAGTTTAGACATTATTTTTGGAAAAAAAGACGTTTGAGTGCAACATAACTATTTTGTTTGAGGTACTTCCGTACTAAACATCACTGTAGCAGAAGGTGAGTCTTAGTCATGAGTTAAATCTGACATTATAAAGACCCACCTTTAACTAATAAATGGTACTCAACACTATCTACGTCCTCTAACAGCGTTCTTTTTTTTTTTTTTTTTTTTTAAGAAAGAGCGGTCATTTAAGGTCTGTTTGATAAATGAATTAAATTTAAATTGAGATAAAATTTTTAAATTTAAATTGAGTTAACTTTTTAAAAAGTAGTTATAAATTTTATTAATTTTTCAAGAAAAAAATAAAAATTAAGATAAAAAAATATAGTTTGATTAGAGTTAAATTTTGTTACCAAACAAACAAAAACTACGTAATGGTCGTGTTCTCTCTGGAGTGTGGGCTCAATTTTTTTTTTTTTTTGCTAGACAGTGTGGACTCTACTTTTGAGCCGGAGTACTCCATTTAACGATTGGATATTGTAGCTCTTATGGGTTTTTTTTTTTTTTTTTTAATATAGTATCTCTTATAACATTTCTTTTTTTTTCCCCTTTATTTTTTGTTTTTAAAGTTATAAAGAGGAGATTTTTTTTGTTTTAATATGTGGTGTATTCAAATGGGTTTGATTATTCCCTTCAAAGAAAAAAAAAATTTTTCGTTTGTTCTGCAGATTTCCTCTGGAGCGATATTTCGTAGGCTTTTTTTTTTTTTTTTTCCTTTTCTTCTTTTGTGATTTTCCATGTGGTCATGTTGATTAATGGAAAAAAATATAAATAAATTAATTTTTGAATCATTATCCGTCAATAATTCTTTGGATATCCAAAGATATCATGCCATATCTGTACTTTTTTTTTTTTTAACTTGGAATACATAATAATTTCATTTTAACTTTTTTTAAAAATAATGCACACAAAATTATAAACACGTTTATTTTATAAACACATTCACGAAAAAAAAAAAATCAATACTTACCTTCTTTTCATTCATTGATTAATATGATATATATACTCATTTTGATCAATATAATGTTAACTTCAATTTTATTTTTGTATCATATTAATCTGATACTAAATTTTGTATCATAATATTCCTATAGTGATCTTTAAATTTTAATTTTATTTTTATATCATATTAATCTGATATTAAATTTTGTATCATAATATTCCTACAATGATCTTTAAATTTATATAATTTAAGTACTTTTCAAAAAAAAAAAAAATTTCCATTGAGGAAAAAAGGAAAGAAAAGGAAAAGGAAAAGGAAAAGGAAAAAGATAAACGTTGAAAGAAAATAACTACGTGTCGTTGACGTCATTGGGGAGATTCCTATGTGGCACAATCCTATTGGTTAAAAGGCGTGGAAATCGTGTAGGACTAGAACGGTGGAAAAAATAGAAAAAATAATAAAATAATTAAAAAAAACTATTATATATAAGAAAAACGAGAGTTGAAAAAAGGTATCTATTTTCCGCAAAGTCAGAATTCACCGATTAGGTTCGTCATCGAAAGCCGGCGATTTCTCTTCCTCTCAACGAGTCGACTCAGGCAAGTTCTTCTCTGCAAAATTCCTGGTTGTTTTTTTTGTTCAAATTTCTTCTTCTTTTTTGTTTACCGACCCAATTCTGTTATATCGAATTTGAGAATCGTTTTTCCATAAAATATATGTTGTTTCGCTAGTTGGATTTTGGATCTGATCATCGGATCTGTTTTCTTTTCGTGCAATTTGGAAAATTTATGGATTTTCTAGGGTTCTTGGTTTCTTCATTTATTTATGTCGATGACTTTGAGTTGTTCTTAACAAGTCATGATATTTTTCTTGTTCATTAGATTGATTTGGAGATTAATGTTTTAGGAATATTTTGCGTGAATTGTCGACAATTTCATCTCCAATTTACAAATTGGGGGCAGATGAATTTTCCTTTGAAAGACCTAGATTTTGATGGGTCCTATCCGAATCTGCTAGATCTATAATATTTGTTTTCCTTTCCTATATTTCTTTTCGATTTATGTTCTTTGCCTTTGTGTTACATTACAATCTCTTTTTTGGTCTAAAACTCAAATCGGTTATTCATTTTTATTTTTATTTTTTAAATCTCAATTTAAATTTCAAGTTTCATTTATAAAGCTTATGTTTTTCGTATAACAGTCTTCAGATTCATCAGCTTCTCGTATTGTTTTTTGCTTATTGCACTATTGTGAAAAAGAAATTTTATAGCTTGCACCGTCTCAAAACATGCAATATAGCTTCTATATTAATTTTTAAAAGTCTTGCTAAAGGCTTTTTTTTTTTTTTTTTTTTTTAAATCTTTGGAAAGTTTGTTTCTTGATGATCTGATTTCTATAATGCTGAATTGGGAAGTTCTAAATGCTTGGTTGGGTGCTACAGAAAATGGTGTTAGGTGGAGCAGCTCCGCCGAGAGGAAGTGCCGCAGCTACTGCGAGCATGCGTAGGAGGAGGACGACGAGCAGCGGGGCTTCGGGCGGTGCTGCAGGGACCATGCTCCAGTTTTACACCGACGACGCCCCTGGACTCAAGATCTCGCCCAATGTTGTTCTCATCATGAGCATTGGCTTCATCGCCTTTGTCGCCATTCTGCACGTCATGGGCAAGCTCTACTTCGTCCGCAGAGAAGCCTAGAAAGAATGGTGTTGTGCTAACAACCGAGAACTCTTTGTTTCTGTTTCCCATTTTGGTTGGAGTAAGAAAGACAAAGTAACAATAGATATTTTGCTCTGGTTTAAAGGCTTTTGTTCCCTTTTTCCCCTTTATTAGTTTGTGAAATGTCGGAGCTTTGGTGGGTTTACTTCAGTTTATGAAATTCAATTTATTTGGAACCTTTTGTTCGTTCCAACACTTGACTTGAGAAACACATAAATGAGCATGTGTTTGCCTTCCAGGCTTCTACATGAACATGAGAATATAATCTTTGAATGAAGTTTTAGTCTTTACTTGCCACCAGGAATACATAAAAATTCAGATATATATATAGTTTTTTTACTTATTGAGGAAATACAATTCAGAATGTTTGGGTGCTCCATTATTCACTTCCATTACAGGGCAGATATTGCTGTAAATATTGGAATTCAATTGTGCCTTTGTAGACTTTTCCTTCCTAGTCCCAACTTCTTTAGCTTTTCCCTTTCATTAAAAAAAAAAAAAAAAAAAAAAGACGAAGGAGAAGAAGAAGCAAACATATCAATTCCGTTGATTATGGGCGCGTTACAAACTTGAAACATGAAAGGAGGGAAAAAAATAATAATAAAACGAGCTTAATGTGTCTAAATTTCTAATCAAACACATAATGTCATTTGAAAGTCGAAATGCTTTTTAATCTACTTTTAATTACGGTAATCATAATGTATGTGTCAAACATTGTTGGTTAGATTTTTTTTTTTTTTTCTTTTTTGGTGAATTTGGAAATAATTAGTTTAGACTATATATTAAAAGAGAAAACTATCATTAAATCATACTAGCTGAGTCATTAAAAATCTAATATGGGATTTAAATCTATTTACTTGAGATTACAAGGTTATCTTTATAAATGACAAGGATAGAGAAATTCGAAAAATGTACAACAAATGTATTACAAGGTTATCTTTATAACTGACAAGGATATAGAAATTCGCATAATGAAAGTGCATTGCATGCATGTATAACCTATAGTAGAGTCTCCACGGTCCGAGTAATTAAGCATCAACAAGCCAAATAAAAGACCCTGTTTCGAGGCCAAGAAATCATATCAGTTCTCTCTCTCTCTCTCTCTCTCTCATCGTTCAAGCAATAGCTGGGAAAGGAAACACCAGCTCCCGTTGAGAAAACACAGGAGAAAATGATCGCCAGCAGAACACCAAGCTTCACACAGACCGAAAAGACCATCTTGAGCACCGAACCTGCCATTGATGGCAACAATGGCCCTTCTTCTTCATTGTCAGGATCTTCCACAAACTCAAGACGACCAAAGACACCTCATCTGCGTAAATCTTTGAGTGGTCGCTCATCTTGGAACATGAAGTCTCTGAGGGAAGTTTTGCCAGAAACTCCATCTCCCATTTGCAGCACTGCCTCAACAAGCCGGTTGAGCTCTTCCACATCTTCCCCCAAGTCAGATACTTTCTTCACTCGACTTCGCATCGAGCCATTACCAACTCCCAAGAACCAGGTTTTTCTTTTCTTTTCTTTTCTTTTTTTCCAAGAATTTAGTTCTTTGATCTTTTTGGTTATTGTTTTCTGTCGAATAATTTGAGAGCTTGAAAAAGTAAGTTCAGGAAATTATAACCTATTCTTGAAAAGTTCATTTTGTGTACATTGCTTCTGCTTCAATCGTCTTGTAATAATTATCCTGAAAAAAGTCGTTTTTGTCTTCACATTTATTTCTTTGGCTAGGAAAATGTTTTTGATTAGTGTAACAAGCATTGTTAAAAGATTTGTTGCTTGAATTTAACTGTACTTAGAGCTTCTGCACTGCGGAAAATGGTGTCAGAAACTCCAGAATTGAAGTGGATGACTGTATGGAGCATACCAAGCATTTTGGCCGTTTCAATCACCCAAATATGCAAAACAACTATCCCAGAGGTTTCTCCCTAATTTTCAATCCTCGTTAAATCAGAGAATAGCAATACTAGCAAGAAAGTTTAGAGCTCGAAAACACTACGAGTTCATCATAAATGATCTGACTGAATTTCTTAACAATGTGTCGTCTTCAGGAAAGGAAGAAATTCCAGTTCTTGAAGAGTACAGTGGCCAAGCTTCTGCTCACAGTATGTATGAGGCATCCGATGAAGGAAGTCAGAATGCTCTACGACGTAGATTGATGACAAGGCCGAAGCCCTACAGTACGTTCTTGGATGAAGTCAAGAAGCAGGACCTTGAGGATGAGATGGAAGCTTGGAGAAAGGCTAAACAAATGGAGATTATGAGCAGGTGAGAAAAGCAAGTACTAAAACGTAAAGTTCTCTCTTTTTTTTTTCCCTTTTTTTTTTTTTTTTTTCAGGTAAGGAATTTCTTATTAGCAAAGCCTGGCAGGTTAAAAACAAAAGAAGCTGATATAAGTAAATGGGAATTCAAGCATACCAGCAAGGCTATGGAGGAGATGAAGAAATTAGAGGTATTAAGGTTATTTGGAAGTTCTGTTCTTAAGCTTAGTTTATATTTTTCTTGTACAATTGAGGTAGAGTTGTCTTGTCCACATTGACAGAGCAAACTTGAGAAGAAACGTGCTAAAGCATTGGAGAAGTTACAAAAGAGAATAAGCACAACAAAGGCAGAGGCACATAAGAAATCTGCGAAGGTAAGACGAGAAACTGTTGAGAAAATAGCAGCGATTTCACAAGTTTCTTCCAAGGCACTTGCCACCAAGAATTCTTTATGGATCAAGCTAATGCGACTCTCTTAGTCCGCCGAGTGTTTGTGCAATTTGCAATGCACTAGAATTACAAGCAAATATTGTTTCTTTGTTTCTTTTTCGGTGGTTGAGAGCAAAAACTGGCGATAACTGTTTTCTTTTTTTTTTTAACTCTTTTGGGGCCGCTTAGGAGTATTTTGAGACTGATTTTGTTCTGGATGTGAAAAAGAATAAGAATGTTTTGGCAATGATTTTAAGATACTTTTACTATGATTTTTGAATTTTTGAGTGCAAGAAAAAGTAAATTTATGTTTGAATATGTTTTTGAAAATATTTATTGGGTGTTTAAGTATTCGAAAATGAAAACGGAAATGAGAACAACTTATTTTTGCTTTTGTTTTCTGATTTTATTAGAAACTGCGAGATCCTTTTTCAACAGGTTTTGAAACCAACACAAAACGGAGCCTTCGTTTGGTATGTTTTCACTTACTGATAGTTACAATTTTACCCTAACTAGTCATTGATGTTGCCAAAAATAAGTTTTAAATAAAAGTAGCTCATATATCATTAAAACGTCGTACTATACACGCAACAATTTAATGGGATATTAACCTGTGTCTCAAGTTTGTTTGACACGGTCAATTACATATAAATCTACGGGAACGAAATAAATATAGAACGGTATAAATAGTACAACTACCATACACTGAATTTACATTACATTTCCAAAAAGGAAACCAAGAGAGAAGAAATGTTTGTACATATGACATCATAAATTGAGCTCGCCTCATATGAGTTAGTGTGCATTGTCGGGTACCCAACTGGAGACCATACTCTCGTCGACGGGTTTCGGGCCACCACATGATCTTGAGACTGATTCAAAGAGCTTTTCGATTTCTGGTGCGCATCTTATGAAACCACGGTTCCAAAAGTTGTACCTAGGATTCTGTTTTAAGTTTGAACCCAATGAGTAATTAGAATCTGAAAAATAATAATAATAATAATAATGCTGCAATAGAACTTTTTTCTCTAGGGGGTGAGATTACCTTTATAAGTTCAATAAAAGTAATGAGAAGACCCCATGGATGAGGCCGATTAACAATCAGACGTTCCAACAACACCCTCGTAATTTGCTCTTGGATAATTTCCTGGTCACGGTAAATACTTGGTTAGCAATTGAAGAAAAGGCTGAATTATCTCCAACAAGGAAAACACTTAATTTTCTCACCTGGTTTGACTCGGCAAACAAGTAAAGAAGAATGAATGAAAAGTAATGTGTATGAGTGTTTGGATAGCGGAGTTGGTTCGCAACAGCATTTAGGAAAAGGTAGCGGCCTTCAGTGTCTAGGTCCACAATTAAAGTCTGGAAAATATCCAACGCAGCACCCACCAAAAATACTGCCAGTGGAGCGCCTGGGGTGGACTGTGCGTGGGCACTTCTAGCCTGAAGCTGCTGGATGGCCTGTACAACAAACAAGCCCCGAACATAAGCATTGAATTTTTGCTCATTCGGAAAAATCAGAGAAGATAAAGTTTCTAAGCTCCAGTCACTTTAATTTGATAAGTTTCAGAAGATACAAAAAAACTCAACCAAAGTAGACAGTTTTTTAATTACAAACCGAACCAAAACCCACATAAAAGAAAAACAAAATAAGATTAAATGAGTTGAATATTTGGATTCCATATGTGGTATCCCGTAAGATTAATGAGGACTAAGGTCCCAAAAGGGTATAAGAAATATTACCTGCATGCCAACATAGAGAACAAGGGAGTTGATCAAGGGTACGTTGTAGTGGGTACCCGCAGTGGCGACTTCACTCGGTGCAAGAAACAACTTCTGTTTCAGATCACTCAAAAAGGAGGAACCTTGCTGCCTTGTCTGCAAAAAGTTTACTCAAGATAATGCTACCAAACAAAAAGTAGGACAGTGACGGGAAAATATGTATGTGAGAGAGAGAGGAAAAAAAATCAAATTACAATCACAAGAGTACAGAGAGGGAGGATAAAAATGCAACACTAAAAAGAGGAGGAATAACAATAGGCGAGTGACTATGGGGCAAATGAAGTTGGGAGGAGAGGATGAATATGGGAAAGCAATGTCATGGCGTAAAAATAAAATACCTTGAGATACTCATCAACGTCATTCTTCATTTGTTTTGCCTTTAGCGCTGCATCAACCTCGGAAAGAATGCGAGGCGATTGGCTGATTTCTGCCAGCAAATCGATCTGCAAAGAAAAGAAGTTGAGTTCCTTAGAACCTGTCTTCATATGTAGAAGATAAATCCAAGTGAAAATATCAGACTTTCAGCCACCTTCAAATTAGGAGTAGATGGATCTGGCAGTCTCATGTTACGGGGAAATGCACTGAGAATAATATTCCGCATTTGAATGCAGCTTGGAGGAATAACATCACAGAAGGTAAAATGATAGTCGCACAAGAACTCTGGGAAATCATGGAGTAGCACTAGCAACACCCTTAGCGTGCCTTTATACAGACAATGAACCTACACATGAAAAAATTAATAAATTTATAAATAAATAAATAATATACATACGTATATAAAGATGAGAAAACATGTGGTTACATAAAATGAGAAAAGTCGTATAAAAATACCGGAACTCCAAGTTCAGCATTCCTCAAAAATGGCTCCATGAATTGAAACAAATCTACCAGCAACCGTTGGATATGGGGCCAACCCTTCTGATTGTTTACTGTGAGCATTTTTGGCATGAAACTTCTGTTGCTCACCAACTCGAGCCAGGCAAAGCTAATAAAGCATAAAAATCAGATTAATGCACAGCTAAAGTAGAAAGACCATCAATATCTGACTATTCAACGCATCTAGCTACTATAAACCATGAATCAATCATGCTAAAAATACAACAATATTTCATTGTCTCATTCATCATTATCGACAAAAACATAAACAAAACAAAAAACAAAAAAACAAAAAACAAAAAAAAAAACAAAAACAAAAAACAAAACAAAATAGACAAATAAACATTCTAGCAACCTGAATGCGGGAACTTTCAGGGGCTGCAATGCATGAAATGCGTTTGCAAAGATTGTCAAAATCTGCAGCATAGACAATAAGTACCAGTTAATAAACATAAAGAACAGTAAGTATGAAAAATAAGTGTTTTTTTAATTTTCTAGCAAGAAAATTTGTTTTTAATGCAAATCCATGTACAAACCGGGAAGTTTGATCCGTCTACAAGGGGTTCTAGGGAGCCAAGATCCATAAGCCAATTGATAAACAATCTAAAATATGGTCTTGGATTAAAAGATGATTTCTTCTCCTCCGCATTTTTTTGAATGAATCTGACAGTCACTGCTAGAATCTGTGGAAGGGTATGCACATCAATTGATGCCATCTTGAGATAACAGTATACAATTAGACAATAAATTTCGTACTCACCTTAGAGAGAAGGAATGGTCTATTGGTGGATCCCTGCCACAAGAGAAACCAATTAGTTAGGATGAAAGCACATATCCAACAAATAAAACAATAAAAATAACACAGGAAACATAAAAGGCGAATGCCTGCTTACCTTCAGAATTGAAAATACGAGTTTTGCATAAATATCAATGGCAAGGAAGGATAAACTCTGCCCATGAAGAGGTGCTTGCAATGTGCCCGAATTGATCACCTCAGAAGATACGCAATGCTCAACAGAGAGTTCCTACGCATCGAAAAAAAAAATGATCATTTAATGACATGATCCAATTAATAACCAGTATTTCAAAAGATAGAAAACACACAGTGAGGAGACGGAAAAATCTCTCTGTCATCTCATCCCCCTTCAGTAGTCCATTTTGATGCAACTGCACAATGTAATTTGCACAAGCTGCATCGTTTGCACCAGGAAGTTCACAAATCCGATACCAATCTGCAAACAACATAGAGACCTAGAAACGTACACAAAAAGAAAGCATCAGACACAAACTCAACATGCCGAATTAGCATATTAAAGCATTGAACTAGTTCAGCATTGATACCCGTTCAAATACATCATTCCAAACCGTAGTGTCCTAATGCTATACCCCACCTACTCGCCCAAATCATATCAACCGATAATTTAAAATTTTCATAGAGCGTAGTGTCTTGTCGAAAAAACAAAAACACACTACAAATTGTGGGCTCTCTCTGATCTTTTCATCAAGAATTGCCGATGCCGATATTTTCAGACTTGAAGTTGGTCCAAAAATGTGAACTTCAGCATAATCATACTTGGATTCACCTTTACTGAAAATATCTTAATCTAGATGTTGATGTCATCCCAGTTTCTAATTTTTGACTAAAGTCCAATGATCCCAACGCTAAAAAAATTGTTTAAATGTTTGAAGGCAGAGATGGTTAACGTCCCAAATTACAAGAACAACTTTTATCCTCAATTACTTGTTACTTGTCCATCTTAAGGTCCAAGGTTCAGTCTTCATCAGAGGTTACATAATTATTCTCCTCTTTAGAAAGCCTATTTGAGACAATTATGAGTAGTTTAGGATCATGATACCTGCTCACGAAAACCAGCAGGGTCTGGTTCAACCGACTCTACATTACTGAAGTCTTCCCTGCTGACCACAGTGGCACCAGGAGCCTGTTTCAAGAACAATACAATATTTAATCAGATGAATATTTAAATAGGATGCAAAAATCTAATACACCGTGAGATCTCTACTGACTTTTTTGTCTCTAGATTGCCTGGCCTTGTCTTCCTTTCCAACATTAACACCAGAAGAAGCAGCAACATTGGCAGAAGGATTCTTGATCATCTCAACCAACTCCTGCAATGACTCGGGAGACCCAGGCTTTGAAGCAAGCTGCAATCAGAATGAGTTAGGAACTAGTCTATACATCAACATAAAAGTGTTTTTTCCGTGGAAAGCTAAACAAGCACAAACCTTTGCTAATGCATCCACAAGATTATGAAGCTCCGAAATTACTTTAGATTCTTCTACTGCCAAGGTTTGAAGGAGAGAAATGGAAAACTCAGTTGCGGCCTCTGCAAAAATTGAGGAGGTTAGTAGTTGTCTTAAAAGCATTAAACGGAAAAAACATCAGAAAAGATTCCTGCACATACTATTCCTGCCCCCATCAATGAGTTTTGCCATATGCACATTATACTCTGCAAGGTTTAGCAATTCACTATGAACAAGGCCCACGGTGATATCTTTGTTGAACTTGCGCTCTTCATCAGAATAAATCACCTGTAAGAAACCGCAAAGTCATAGGTTACAATGACAAAATATGAATACAAAGGCCTTGGACATATTTGAATTGATCTGTTACAACAACCCAGTAAGTCGCATCCTATAATAATGCAAGGCATGAATGCAAAAAAATTGTTAAAAACCTCGTCAAATTAGGAAAATTAACAAAATCTCAAGACTTTATTAGACCAAAACTGAAAGCTTAATAGAAATGGTATTAGATGGATAAACAAAAGAACGAAGCTAAAACCATCTTGACAGAAAATCAGAGGTGAACCCACATAACTGGTAAAACGAAGTTGAAGTACAAAGAGCATACCCAACTAGTGAGCTCCTTAACAGCTAGCTTACAAACATCACGGATAGCAGTCAGAATTGAAAGATGAGCACCAACATGCACAGGGTTTGATGCGTTTTCGTATAATCCCTTGAAAACCTGTAATGTATTGAAATGATGAGATCAAACAAATGATCAAGAATGCCACAAAGGATATACAAAACAGATGCCCGCTCATCAGCAGAAAAATTCCAAGAGCAACAAAGCAAGTGTACAGCATACCCTTGCATAAAATTAAATTAAAATAAAATATATCCATATCCCTAGGGAAAAATTCAACTCACCTTCTGAGCTACAGCTAAGGCAGCCTCATCTCGACTTACACATCTGAGAATGATCTCAGGAACTTCAGCTACAA
The DNA here is from genome assembly GCA_025413485.1 of Ficus microcarpa. Lineage (NCBI taxonomy): Eukaryota > Viridiplantae > Streptophyta > Magnoliopsida > Rosales > Moraceae > Ficus > Ficus microcarpa. The sequence continues at coordinate 3,316,288 of CM046383.1, forward strand.
CTCCCTATTAAAAAAAATAGTCCAAGAGATTGATCAGTTAATGAGAATTATAATTCATACAAGATATGCAACACACTTAATAACATAGATATAGGCCAAAACAAAAACCAAGGTAACCATACAGACTAAACCTGCAAACTGAAAGATATATACAAATTGAACATGACTTTGAAAGCTACAATCTTATGCAGTAACTAACACTAGAAAGAAAGAAAAATATACCTGAATTTCTGCTTCTCTCCCATCATTAACCACCAAGGCTTCCAGCTGAAACCATCAAAGAGTGAGTCAGCAGCTAGTAAACATAAATCTATTTTGAGGAACAAGCACCCCTCAAACACAGAGGAGGAATAGACAATTTGATAAACGAACAATCTGGTATAAACAAATAAAAATAAACAACTAACAAAATCCAGAGTGACCTTTTGAGAAACAATCTGGTATTTATCCAATGCATCCCTCGTGCTAAGTGAAGGTTCTGAGATGCTACTTCCAAGACGCTCAGCAGCAGCAGCAGCAGCAGCAGCAGTAGGCAACGGTGAAGGCACTGGTGAAGAAGCTCCAGATTCCTAGAGAGTTGAAAAACATATCTGTGAAGAATTGAAGCTAAGAACTAAAGAGAAATTTAAGTTTAAACCCGTATAACCTTAACAACATCAGAAGAATCCACTGGATGCAGCTCAGGGGCAGCAGCAGAAGCAAATGAACGAACAACAGGCTCGTTTTCAGTACTATGTTGAGTAACGCCTTCAGCCACACCAGCATGCATTGAGGAAGCACTGAGAATTCCAAAGATTAAGCCACATTGAAAACAAAAAAACCAAAAAAAAAAAAAAAAAACACAACAAACAACAAAACAAACAAAAGAGCAGAGAAGAAAAGAAAAGTTTGGCGCGATGGATCAAGAATATAACCAATTTTAAACAGTCAATACAGCCTCGTTCTTGTTTTGGACACAGAAAACCCAACTTGTGCATTCAAGGAGAATGCTTTAGAGAAAGAGAAAGAAAAGAAGGTGAAGATTACAAACCAAAGATGCAAGACCGAATTAGAATCAATCGCCTCATCTAGGGGACGAGAGACGGCTTCAAATCCAGAGTTCCCAGGTGCAGGCGAGTAGGCTGGGCTAAGTTGTGTGGAAGCTGAAGCATAAGCACCAGCCAAACCAGTATTGGCAGATGAAACGGAAGCACCACCGGGAACAGCAAGTGAACTCTGGCTAGATTGATTTTGCAAAGGGAGCCGGACAAAGTCCTATAACAAAAAAACGAATACAAAAATACATAACTAAAAAGTATTTCCTTGAAGGAAAAAAAAAAAAAAAAAGAAAAAAGAAATGTAGTAAGTACAAAAGTCAGCAAGGGCCAACCTCATATACTCGCTGTTGATCATGAGACAAGTGACCCGGTTTAGGGCGGAGGGCCTCTGGCACAACACCCAAAGATCCTTGGTATACATGCTAGCATCAAAAAAGGTGGGGCCAACCCCTTCTCTATGCTTCCTTCTCAATGAAAGTTGTTGAGTTATTTCTCCATCAATCGTTTGTATTGCCTAAACGTACATCCACAATGAGCACACAGAGACAATGAGAAACATGAACTGGTGAAGTTCACTCTATCCAACCTTAAAAGTTGAAAAATGCTTAGTCATTTAAAATTTGGAAGAGATTGGGGGGGTGTATTTAAAAAACTTACAACTAAAAAATCTTGGATTTGATTATAATTTATAGAAAGTCACAGGGCAATGCTAACATGGAAATCCATTAGCTTTAAATGGACAAAGATTCAAGATGACAGTAAGTAAATCTCTTTCAATAAACTAACAACAAAAAATCTTAGATTTGATTATAATTTACAGAAAGTCACAGAGCAATGCTAACATGGAAATCCAGTAGCTTTAAATGGACAAAGATTCCAGATGACAGTAAGTAAATCTCTAAAGATAATCCCATGGCCATAACACTTGAAAAATTACTGGCTTCTAGCTTTCTTTTTTTTTTTTTAAATCATTATGCATACGTTTAAAAGTTAGTGAAACGCTTATAACAGAAACTTGTCTTTTAACACCACTTTTTTTTCTACAGACATCACCTTCCTTTATTAAAAGTTCAATAGAAATATTGCTCTACAATTGGTACGTCTACCGATGTAAAAGAAATCCATTTCCTCTCTTGCTACAAAGTATATTGTTAAAACACCTTAAACAGAAAGTGACAACAAAAAAATTGCAATTCTCAATTCCCAATTCCAAGCACATATAGCCCTTCCATTTAATTATGAATAATAAAAGCTTCCATAAACAAACTAGAGATACTTAATAAGAAAAGAGAACCTTATCCGTAGCAGCCTGTTCAATGACAGCACAACCAAGATCCAGATTATCGTTGGTAACAATTTGAACAGCTTGTTCCAGAAGTTCACTTGCAAGATTCAAACCCTGAAGTGAATTTCTCAGTTGACTCAATATTGAAGTTCGTAAGGGTTCCTGTGACAAAACATATTATTAAACACCACAGAATAGAAGCAACTCAGTGAAAGAATGAGAGACAGTAATGATAACAAAATCTGAATAACCCTGTTAAAAAATAAAGAGAAAAAAAATTTTTCTAGAGTATAAGAAAAGACACCTTGCAGGTTACGTGAGCTAGACTTCCTGCCAGACTTGCAACCATCAAATGTGCCGCATTGAATATGCGTGTCTCATCCAATTCCATGGCATAATCCTACAAATACAATTGATTGAAGTGGCGCTATAATATATTATAAGGTAAAATGAATGTATCACAGATCGAATAAGAGTCCACAGATCTGAAGCATGACATGGACATGACAATCTCCAAAACAAACAGGCGTGAGAAAGAAAACTTAAACAAAAGGGAACTGGAAATATATGACAATGCCACAAGGTAACACAAAAGAAGGAGAAGCCAACAAAGATGAAAAGTGAAAGAGTTCACAAACCTTCAAAACAAGCTCCTTAGTCGTTTGAGTGGCTATAGAAACACTGCGCTGAACAATTCCAGACACAATTTCTTTGATGGCTCTATCCATTGCAATCGGAACAACTCTAAAAATACACCCAAAATAAGAGTTAACACCAAAGCAATTAACCAATGTCCTAAAAAAAACGTAAGAAGGATCATCATAGCACCTCTGAAAATGCATGTGTAAGCCCAATGCACTAAGCTTCTGGTTGATAATTACATGAGTTCCAATGTTAGGTATTGCTGCAGGAAGCTGAAGAAAAGAAAATCAAAGCAAAGGATATGATTACGATTTAATTTTTAAGCTAGTTATTTCCACCATCAAAAAAGAGCGGAAATAAGGAGCAGGGGTAAAATCGTACTTGATTAACAGAAAATGGTGACTGGGATGGAGTAGCTTGTAGCAGTCCTTGTGCAGAAGGTAGCTGATCAGGCAAGCCTAAAGCTGCCAGCTTCTCATCCTCCATCAATGTACCAGATGCCAGATGAAGAGGAGCAGCGTACTAGTCCAGAAAAAAATGAAAATGTTAGGATATAACCAAAAGGTGAAGACCAGGGTATTTAATAGATGGAATCGGGCCTCGAGGTGTTTTTCCTTCATGAGGTGAGGTGTAAGCCTCAAGGTGCTTAGAGATGTAAGCCCAAAAGAATGCCAAAAAAATGTTTAAAAAAAATAATAGAGATTAAAAGTTAAAGCCATACTCGTAATCATCATAGAAAACCAAAATGTTAACCAATCGATCCACGAAAGATAAGTCTAGTTCGCTAATAGTCAAATCCTAATATAAGAAAGTCCCTAATTCACGTCTAAAAGCCTAGATCTCCCATCTTGTCATGACAAAGTGGATCTTCATGAGAATCATCAGCATATCTACATCCCTCATCGTCCTCAGATTCAAGGGTGTCTTGTCTCTAACACCTAAAATCAAAATAATACTGAGTTAATATCTCTAATTTGATAATTCAAATAAATTCTTAACGAAGAGAACTAATTGTCATAAGAGATGTATTTGTATACTTACCTCACTAGTCTTGCTCTTTCTTTCTTTGGGGAAGCAGAGAAGAACCATATTCTTTTGCTTGCTGAGCAAGAGAGACGTGAGGGATAAAGGATATGCTGCAATACTGATTGATCAGTCTGTTGGAATTTTTTTTAACTGACTTTGGGCCCCCAAGTGATTCAGGATTTTTTAATTGGAATTAAAAAAACATAAAAAGATAGCAGATGGAAGAGGCATGCGTGTAAGCCTGAGGTGCATGCCTCAAAGGAATGAGGTGAAAGCCTCATTCCCCTACGCTCAAAGCATAAGCTTTGAGCCTATTTTCTAGCGCCTCACCTTGAGGCATGCCCCGAGGCGTACTCCTTGGGCGCTTTTAAAAACCTTGGTGAAGACAAATGGGAGAAGGCAATAAGGGTGACATATTTGGCAATAGAGCCAACCTGTGATAATAGATGTGTATGTCCTCCAGAGTTGGATGAAGGAGCGACCTCAAGTGGTAGCTCAACTTGATTTAGTGGAGACATTATCCCTGATTTGACTTCAGCAACCATCTGAGATTGGGAAGCTCCCATATCTTTATTAGAGAAATCAGGATTTCCTTCAATTTCTCTCCTACGATCCTTAAGAAGAGAAGTTGGCGTTATCTCCTTCAAATCCACACCAAGGTTCTTGAATAGAACCTGAAAGGGCAAAACATTAGAGTAAAATCGTACTGGCAAACTTGAGAAAATAAACATACGCATTAGCATAAACACATGATACGACATAAAAATAAACATGTTTTGTGTTTGCAAATGATATATATATATTGAGACGTGCGCACACAAACATACAACGGATGATAAATGAGCAAACTAAATAAAATAAAGTACCTCAATGTCAAATTTCAGGTTCATTTTCAAGTTTGGCATCGAATAAATCTCTGCAAGCAATCCAAGAATGCCCATAGTCCAGGGGTTAGGTGGTTGATATGCCAGACTGCTTTGACACGGCTCTAGGATCTGCAAGTAATTGAGAATAAATCCTACAGAAACTATATTCAGAACCAAAGCCTGTAAAAGCAACACCAAAACAACAATACCTTTGACGTAAACGGTATTACAGCAATCATCAACCCCTTCTCATATGCCTGTGGAGAGAGAGAACATGACGGACTAGTTTAAGCCACAAGAACAAAACACGATTGGCTACAGGAAGATAAACTGAGGATGAATTTTCTTTCCTCGAGAGCAATTTAAAACTGGGAAAACTACTACCTCTATAATCAAGGATTTGGGATCTATTGCACGAGCCCGTAACACTTGATTCCTACCAATTGTTAACTTCCCTAACCAGCTACCTAAATTCTTCAACAATGAACGCTCTTCAGAACTTGATTTTATAAGCTCTGATCCCAGGAGAACCTGAAAGCATACAGAGATGTTAGATTCATCAATTTTGCTAACAAATCAAATGCAAATTAATAAATTTCTAACACATAACCTTGCAGTTCTCGTAAGTGGATTGGACGATGTCCTTATTCAAAGCCTTTGAATTAATTTTGTCCAGGAACTTCAAGTACAAATCATGAAAATTCGGCTCGATACTTGCTCTGTCAAATAGTTTGAAGATTTTAATAAATCAAAGTCTAGTTGCTAAAACTGATAAACATAATGAAACACTAAAGCTCTAGTTGGCAAAAGCAATTATGTATAGCACTGTATGTCTCTACGTGCTCAAATGATTTACTCTCTCTCTACTTGAAAAGAGAGGTTCTTTGTTCTATTGTCTTAATTGTCTAATAAATTTTGAAGATAGAAAATTCATTTTCAAACGAGTAATCATGTCTATGGCTAGCTAAGCCGAGTCTATTTAATCTACACATAGCATATACAATGACAATAAGATTTTAGACATGCTTTAACTCTAAAAAGACGTGTTTTCAACATATAAATAGATGTTCTGAAAGTAAAACCTAAGATGTATGAGAAGATTCGTTTATTAATTTAACACAGAGTTACTTCTTTTATAAGAACGTCTAACCTTTTCATAACCATATAGTCAGCAAACCACGGATAGTATTGCTCTTTCAGTAGTTCAGTAAATTCCCTTGCTTTAGCTTCAAGATTAGCAGCTGAAATGTTGTTGATTAGGAAATATACCTTGTCCATAACCTCCTGTGCCGGGGCCTGAAAACAGAAGACATACTAGAGATCAATCCAAACATCAAGAACAAAGGCAATAGCAGATATTAAAGGTCATATTTTTTCAAGCCACGCTCAGTGTCCCAAGGGGTGTCATTGGGTGAGCACCAAGTGCTCAAATGCAGAGTGGTCAATTGATTCATCAGGGAACTTCAATCTTCAAGAAGTCATGCGTCTAAGAAATTCATGTATTTCTCAGGAAATTAATATGTGCCATAACGTGATGTTTCTTATATAAACGTGATGTTTTACATATTCATGACGTCTGACATCACAGATAAAATTAAGGGGAGAAAAAAGCAGTACGAAAAAGCAAATTCACATAATCTTACAGAAGCAATTTCACTATGAAGCTAGCTAGTGAAAGACCATCTAGCTGAAAAATTATAAACCACAACTAATATGACTCAATTTCAAAGAACCAAAAGTTCATGTAACAAAGTACCTCAATGGGAGTCTCTCTCTTTTCAGCAGCATTAGTCAATGTTTCAATATTCAGAGTCCCAAACCCTGTAAAAGATGGAATGTAAGCGATCTCCCCAGGCAAAAATTGACTGTAGGCATGATGAGAAAGAAAAGAAAAATTACCCGTTGTTTTCCCAGAAAAATTACTCGTTTTCCCAGAACGAACAAATCCGGGAGAAGAAGAAAGCAATGCTGGAGCAGTGATGGCACTTTGTAACTACAATTTTTACAATGAAATATAGGCAAGTTTAGACACTGAATGACTACAAATGAATATGACAGCACCTAGTACAAAAAAATAAAAACGAAAAAAGAAATACATATTTATTATGCACACGTCAATGGCTTACTTTCTGGCCTCCAGAAGCTTCACCAACAGAAACACCTGTAGCTTGCCCAACAGAAGATAAAGGCGGTTTGGTATCATTTGTTGAAGTCACAGAGGCTTTATGACGATCACCAAAAGAGCTTTCATGTCTCTGTTGAAGCTGCAGTGGAGAAGAGAGTTGCTGCCCGGAATGTATGGCACCAGGGCCATTTAACTGCAAGAAGAACTGAGCATAAAACGGTGCATTTCATTGAACTCTCATGTTTTGTTTAACGGTGATTTTTTCTTCCTTTTTCAGCCTCTGCTACTTATATTTGACCACTATTTTGACATTTAAAGAAGCATGGACACCAGTGTTACCGTAAGCTTCAAATTCTAAGATGTAAAGCTATCCTACGATGAAATAAAATATCCTTGAGCAAAAAATTGATCTGTGGCTCCACAAAGAGAAAACAAAATTGATGCACTGGAGGCATGGACAGACAAGATTTGGCAAATAATTTGGTTATGGTACCACATAGATTGGCATCATGAGAATGATAAGTAAATAGTGTGTGTGTGTGTGTGTGTGCATTTCATAAGAAAACTTCCTTTATTGATAATAAAAACAAGTACGAAAGAAAAGAAAGAGGACAACTTATACTCAACAAGCATGAAAAAAGAAAGCGAAAAGAATTAAGAGAACCAGGATTTTCGTTTCACAGCTTCTTTATGAGCATTGGCTTGATATAGCCTTTGATTGTTCATAATTGGAAGCATGTGATCATTGGAAGGATATGATAGGCTGCTTAATATATTAAAAACGCATATGAAACTAGAAATATTTTTATTTATCACAAATATGGTACCAGTCACAACGATGCTCTTCCAGTGCTATAAAAAGGTAAATCATATAATTGAGTTTTTTCGCACCACAGAGACGAAGCGTAAGCATCAAATTTTGACAATAAAAGATTAAAAAATAAAGAAAAACAGAGAATATATAACCTAAAAGTATGCAAACATATGAATCTATAGGTTTAGCTGCAATATTAGTTATGGAAAGTTTAAACACTGAAGCATCATAAACAGGGAAGGGAGGGGAGCAAAAGGAAAATATAAGGTAAGAAGAAGAAGAAGAAGAATTTTAAAAACATCTGATTAATCAAAAGCATAGTATGGTAAAGTCAATGATGCATAAATCACTGTTTTTGCTTAAACAAAAACCACGACAAAGAAAAACTAAGCTATGGCCTAGAAGGAACGGAGGAACATTTGGAAAAGAGAACAGAAGTTTCAAATTGTTCTCCTTTGCAAAAACATAAAGATTAAATCTTATGAAAACAAATGTAAATCAACATAAACTTGTGCCTAATTAACCATAAATTTATATGCATGCACACAAGACTAGGAACGGGCTTTGCAACTTACATCCACATTCCCCGAGATAATTTGATTTGGGTTCGGGCCATGGTGATAAGCAGCAGAAGCCTGGTTGCCTCCTTCAGATTCGGAATGGCTCAATGAAATCCTAGCAAGAGCCTGTTCTATGAAAGCAACCAACTCCGAATGGGTATTGCGCAGATGAGAAATCTGTAAGATATGATTGCAGTACTGTGGCCACTCAATCATACGATCCACAAATTGCTCCAAGGCCTTAGTCCCAAACACAAACATCTACACGAAGAAAGTGAGAGAGGTCATAAGCAGTAATATAACTACAAAAATCGAACAGATGAAAGCTGATAAGAGATAGTACGAACTTTTGAATCTGCAGGTTTGCGCAATGCATCCAGAACAGCACGAAGAGCTATCCCAAGCGTAAGGTGAGTTACCAGCTGGTTCTTGATGACAGAGCCTAAAACATTAAAGACACCATGATAAGACATAACAGTATTATATTATCTTTGCCAAAAGTAACACAATGGCACTTTAAACAAATGGAAATTACATTTCTTTGAGTGCACAATCTATTTGGAATATAAATCTAATAGTGAATACTATATCAACAGCAAACAAAAGACAGATGTTAACCTTTATGCATTACATAAAGCTAGGGCAAACTTTAAGCTTTCACAACCAATTTGGTGATCAAATGACAGACAAGGTATCAAAAAGGTTTATGTTAGAAAGTAACTCAAATCGATTGATATCTTTACAAATAAACTATGAGATGACCAAAGTATCATCTTCACATACTCTGCGCATATAAGATAGCTTTTGGCTAACTTATGTAGTTAAATGTATAACCGCTCTCATTTATTGCCTCACCTGCTAAATAACAATATATCTTTAGTTATGGGACAAAAATAACCATCTTTTTTACCATCCATGAGATTAATTCCTTGAAACATATAACCATGGGAGAAGTAACTCTATGCGAATGGCAGCAAAGAACCCTTTACCATGAAAAATTGTAGCAAAACTTACCAAAAAGAATGGCAGCAATTTTCAATTGCCTTTCAGGATACTTAGGGAAGAACCTGTACTCCTCAAACAGATTAGCAATCATGCACTCAAAAATTTTGTTCTCCCTGTAAGTATGTGCAATAATACAACTGTTAATTCTCAAGGAGAATATTATCGCACAGAGGAATCAATAAATTCAGGTAAAAACTCTGAACAAGTTGCTAAAACCTTTAACAAATGCCATACCTGTTTACAGAAGATTCCTTGAACTGAGCTAACATTTGCACCATTGCCTCAATAGTCAACTGACCAGAAAACATTTGGTGGAAATAAGAGTTGGCTTCAGCTTCGATATCCTCTGCATATCCATCAATTGATGAATCTGCAGTTCCACCATTTTGTAACCTTGGATTAGAATCTGCTATTGTTACACGCAACCTTTCTAGTTCCTCGGAAAGTTGGCTGGAAGTATTCGGCCCAACATGAGCTTTAAGGACCTACAAAGAAAACGCACAACATGAAATTCTACTGCCCAAATACTTGAAGAGGGGAAAAAAAGAAGATTCAGATCCAAGCTGCAGAAAAATAACCTTCAAGAAGGTAGAAGTAGCGTCTGAATAAAGGTTAGAGATGGCACCAGAATGTTGGAAAGGCCTGGCAGCAAAATCATGTGATCCACCAAACTGAATCTCCCTTAAGAACTTGAGGCACTCCTGAGAAGTTGCAGTATCACGTAAGCCCATGGCATTCGTTATTCATAAATTTTCATGTTAAAACCCAGTATGCAATATGTGCAATATAAAAAATAGTACAGCAAGGCAACGGCCAATTGAATATTACCTCAAAGAAAACATCTTTATATGTACTCAAATTACTGTTTAACCATTTCTCAAGTTCCCCACTCTCCTTTCTATAAGCAAGGGCGGCCATCTTGATACTAAAGGCAGATGGAAGCATATCTAGTACAGATGAAAGAATCTGTAAGAAGGAATACAATAATAGATGTCAGCAAAATGGGCAAGAAGGAAGAAATAGAAAACTAAAGCCAAAAATAATAAAGAACGGGATCTTATAACTGCCATGGTCTTAAACTAAAGGAATTGCAATTGATACACAGAAATTGCTATGAACGGCTAGATTCTTCTGAACTTACCTTTATCTCTTGGCAGATATCCAGTGTTTTTGTAATCACATCCAAATCGCTCTTGTGAGCCTCGACAATTCCCCACAACACCAAATTGGTATTTACGTGCCAAAGATGATTAACAATACCACTACTACCCGTTCCATTTTTTAGTATCATAGGGAAAACAGTTGCAGATAGTTCATGTTGTAGCAGGTTATATGCAGTCTGCAATAGATAATCCAAATTATCAATTAAAACAGAATATTTCACTGATGAAAGATCAAAAGAAGAAGTGTCCAAAGTATGGTAGAGATAGAGAAATAAAGGTTTAAGTACATTTATATGTGACATCCCAAGAAGCAGCACTTCAGCACAGTGTTGAAGGGGATATTGGAGCATTGATCGGACAGTAGAAGCATGACCCCTCTCAGCTAGTTGACACAAAACATCCAAGAGGTCAAGGCATAACCATGCATGATTTGCATGCCCAGCTTGAAGCTTATGCCCATGAATTGAATCGATGTATTCCTGAATGCATACCGGTTATTCGCAATTTTATTTGTATATAACTTTCTAATCCGCAAACAAAGATTAAATGAGAAAAATAGGATAAATGTAGTCTTACCAGCTGTCTTACAGAGTGGGCAAAGCTAAATACTTCAGATGGTGCTGTTACAGCATATTTAAGAAACGACAGTTGACCCTCAGTATTTTTCCAAACAGACCCACAAATAGCATGGAGCGGGAACAGCTCCTGCACAACTCAATCCATTGGACTCATAAATATCACAGATCAAATTTTCTATTCTCGTATTGACCAAAAATCAGCATAAATGAAACTAATCCTATTATGAAAACATACCTGGCACACACGCTTGTATACAGACATGAAGAATGAGAATGCCTCCTGATTAGGAATGTAGAATCCCTCATGATCCAAATTTTCAATAACATGTACCCAGTTGGTACTTGGTGCCTGCATTCAGAAGCAAACTTAGGAGATAAGCATGCAATTCACCACACAAAGTCATAGTTTCCCGGTTAAAAAGACCACGTGTACTTACAAGCTGCTGGATTGTTTCTATAAGGACATCAATATTCCAACTATTCAACGAAGGCAGGTCAGACGAAGTGTTGCAATCAAGAGACATGCTGAATGATGAAAATGTGTTCTGGTTGTCCTCAAGACCGGCATGAGTGCAGGCAATTGTACCCAGTATCTTGGAAATAGTAATCTCAGTGAGTGGTAAAAAGAGAGATAAAATCTCCTTGCACTGGGATACATCAACCGTACAACCATAACCGAGTTCCTTCATAATATCACCCATGCTCATTTCCTTCTCCATTTCAGCCAAAATGGCATCAAAATCATTTTCTTCGCTTCCATGTAACAAATCCATATTCCTACAGAAAATAATACAAATGTATCAACAGATGGTACATAATTTAGAATGATAAACAAACAGAGACAAATAACAGATACTCTTAAACCCAACAAGCAATAACTCAAGTAGATTGAAAACCAATATTATTGCAGAACCAAATACCTCAAAAAATGGGCCTCCCGTTGTTCATCTGAAAGCAATGGAGTCAAAACAAATGTCGAAACATCTTTCAACTGCACTAAAGATAGCATCTGCATAAATGAATCTACAAGCTTTGACAGGCCCTCAGATTGCTGGAGGAACGTTACAATATTTAGTATTTGCTCAGACGAATTCAGATTAACGGGATTGGTACACAATTCGTCAATCTGAGCCACGCAAAAATTCTTGCCTACAAAAACAGAAAAATAGCTAAAGTCAATACTGAGACAAGCAGAAACCTTAGAATTTGCTCAGAACAAAAAGAAAATAATTAAACCAAAACTAAAAAATACAAAAAAAAAAAAAAAAAAATCAATCTCACAAAAGACTCGGCCTTCACAGGTGAAGCTTACCACAAATCCTGATGTCGGAGTTTTCAGAATCAGACAAAGCAAGACCAACACGTATTTTCTCAGGCACGGACAGTTGTAATACATTAGAGAGATTTTCTAGCACTCCTTCGTTGATCTCCGAATTCCTCATAGACTCGCAAAGCACGGTGCTGAAATTTGGCCTTTCCAGGAGATATCTGAAAATCGAAGCGACCACCTTCTCCAACGCCGCATTCTTCACGTCCGTCTTTTGCTGATGCAGGTGATCCACGCACGCTTTCAGCAGCAAAATGCTTCCCTCGGTTCCAAATTCAATAAACTGCCACAGACAGATTCGACGCATATAAAATTTATCTTTACCAAAGATTTCACTCAAAATCTTCCAAAGAGTGAAAAAACGGAGTAAAGCTAGGTTATACTGCAAAATGATTATACATATATACATACACACACAAACACACTCGAAGATCTCCATCGCAGCCAACAATCAAAGCGATAAAATGGAAAATAAAAGGCGTAAATTTTGGAATAAAATAGTGAGTGGATTGTGGATTCTTTACTCGTTTATACAGAAAATTATATATATATATATATATATGTGTGCAGACACACACACACATACTGATTTCCGTCGCGTAAATGAAGCATCAAAATACCAGAAAAAAAAAAATCAAAGGCAAAAAAAAAAAAAAAAAGGAGAAACGTTTTGGAAGAAAAGACGAAAGTGGGGGGAAAAAACCTGAGAGAGGTCGTGAAGAAGCGAGTCGACATTTGCGTCGGTGAGGCTCTGAAGGAGGAAGCGAATCTGATTCGCGGTGGTGGTCGAGAATTTCAGCATGACGGCGAAAGGCCACGGCGAGCTCTAGGGTTTTGCGCAGAGAGAGGAGAGAGGAAGGGAGGAGAGAGAGAGTGGGGGGTTACAGTAGATGGTGGAGATTTGGGGGAGTTTCTCAGAAAGGAGAGAACAAGAAATTGGCACAGAGAGAGAGAGAGAGAGAGAGTCTTTAGAGGGTAGAGAATCGGGTGAGAAGAGAGAGAGCGTCGAGCGTCGACATTGGGAGTCCTAAATAGTCTCTCTCAGGCTTGCTTGTTTGCCTTTTTTTCTGTTTTTTTCTTTTCCTTTTTCGTTTTCTTTTTTTCTTTTTTTTTGGGGGGGGGGCTTGGGAGTTGAAATAATCTGGTTTGATTCAACTATTTAAATTCAAAATTTTTATCTCAATTTTTATTTTTTTTGAAAAAATTTTTTATTTTTTTTAAAAAAAATTTTTATCTTTTCTGAAAAATTAACAAAAATTATTATTAAAATTTAAAATTTCAACTCAAACTCATTTACTAAACGGACCCTACTATTTTGTTTTTAGAAATTGAATATAATTTTTTTTTAGGGAAAAAAATTTAATACTATTTGATGGTCCCTTTGCTCTTTCTCTCTTTCTTCTTTCTCGCTAACTTTGTTTTGGGATTTTTGAAATCAAATTAGTACATCAAAAATTATTAAGGAGGTGTTTGGTATGTTAGTTTAAGTTGAAATATTTTAATTGTAATAGTAAATTTTTTTAAATTTTCAGAAGAGACAAAAAACTTTTTGGGAAAAAGACAAAAACTTTTTAAGAAAAAGACAAAAAAAAGTTTGAAATGAGTTGGAGTTGGAATGATCTCCGAACTCCCCCTTAGAGTCAGTTTGGTTGGTTAGTTTGAGTTGAAATATTTTAGTTATAATAGTAAATTTTTTTGAATTTTCAGAAAAGACAAAAAAAATTTTAGGAAAAAAAAAAACTTTTTGGGAAAAATATAAAAAAAAGTACAGTTTGAGTTGAAATGAGATGATAAGACAAACAAAGTCTTATGGGGTATTTGGTGGAGTAGTTTGAGTTGAGATTTTTAAGTTTAAATAATAAATTTTTTTGAATTTTCAGAAAAGACAAAAAATTTTTGGGAAAAAGACAAAAAAAAAGTTTGAGTTGAATAATTTGAGTTGATGTGCCAAAGAGGCTTTTAGTTCAATAGCAATTTTTTTAATAGAAAATTACCCAAATAGCTTTTTTTATCAACCGATTAATATGACATAAATTTTTTATTCTTAATTAATATGACACAAATTTTTTTATTAATTTATATAAAATTGATCTAGTGTTCTTATATGTGTTACATTCGCGCAATGATCTTGAGTAATTCAATTACTTTCCGCAAAAACTTAACAGCAATATTTTTGTTGGTGTTTTATTTACCGAATAATTAGAATTTAAGTATTATTTTTAAATGTTAAAAACCAAGTTTTATATCAAATTTTAAAATTTGAAAAGAAAAAAAAAAGAATCTAAAAATCAACATCTCCTCATGTTTCAAGAAAAGCAATTTTACCTGTATCTTCGTCATAAGACAAATAATTTAAATATCTCTTCTCTAAGTTTTCTTGTTTTTAAATTATGTTACCTCCACCATTGTTGTTAATAACTTAACAGCGGTGTCATCTTTCCTCGTTAACAATTCCATCTTATATGAATACAATAATGACATGTAATTCATAAAAACAAACATCCTCTTTCATCTATTTATCGAGTCATCGTTATCAAATAGACTGCAGATTTTTTTCTTAAGAACCCAACTATGACCAACCAAGTAGAGTAACACATTTGATTTGGCTGTGCATGTGAATGGGATGGACAGAGGAAAAAGAAACTTGTTAAAAAAAATATAAAAAAAAGAAGAAGAAGAAGAAGAAGCTCCCTGGTTTCAAAATTATTTTGTTTGGGCATGCCCAAAGTATTGACCATTGATTGAACCATCCCACAAAGTTAAAATATAAAAGTTTTTCTTGAGTTTGTGATGATTTAAATGTGATCCAATGAATAATCTCCTAAAATTTTACTTTGGTAATTGGTACTTAAACTTAAAAAATTGTCAAAATAAGACTTTAAATTTTTTTTTTTTAAGAGAAATGAGACTTTAATTGATAAAGCCAACAATTAGCATCTCATGAAATCTAAAAATTCAAGAGCAAGTTGAGGTACAATTGCCTAAAGTGCCAATTATAAATAAATAAATAAATAAATAAATTTATCAATAAAATTATTAAGGGGGAGTTTGGAGTTCATTCCAACTCCAACTCATTTTATACTTTTTTTGGTTTTTTTCCTAAAAAGTTTTTGTCTTTTTCCCAAAACGTTTTTTCTCTTTTCTGAAAATTCAAAAAAATTTACTATTGTAACTAAAATATTTCAACTCAAACTAACACACCAAACACCCCTAATTAGTTTTAATTTTCCAGGCATCATAGATGACTTATATCTTTTACATAATTAATGTGATTGCTTTGTCTTATTTCCTGTTTCAAGTTGTTAAGTTAGTTATGTATTTAGGGGATGTTTGGTGAACGAGTTTAGTTTAAGATTTTTAAGTTTCAATACTAATTTTTCAGAAAAGATTAAAAAATTTTTCAAAAAAGATAAAAAACTTTTTTAGAAAAAAACAAAAATCATGACGAAAAAAGTACAATTTAATTTAAAATGAACTTAAAAACAAACACCTTCATAACTGTATTTTCACGGCTTATGGTTTGGCTTAATTTGCCATTTGGATAGAAATGGTCATCTCATAGTTGGAATTATTTTTCCTTCATTGATCGTATCTTTTTAATACTTTCATATCTCTTTAAAAAAAATTGCTTTTGAAAAGACACATGTTAGATTAATTTTCCTATAATAACTTCAAACTTTTTTTTTAACTTTCAGTTAGATAATAACAAAGGGTAAAAAATAAAAACAAACATTAAGGGGTGTTGGGTGAACAAGTTTAGTTTAAAATTTTTAAGTTTTAATAGTAATTTTTGTTGATTTTTCAGAAAAAATAAAAAAATTTTTCGGAAAATGACAAAAACTGATATGAAAAAGTACGGTTTAGTTTAAAATAAATCATAATGCCAAACATATATTTAGTATAAGGGCATGTTTGGAAACCATCTCATTTTAAACTAAATTATACTTTTTTCATCATGTTTTTGTCTTTTTCTGAAAAAGTTTTTTGTCTTTTCTGAAAAATTATTATTGAAACTTAAAAATCTTAAACTAAACTCATTCACCAAACACCCTCTAAGAATGTATGAAAACCAATAAGGGAAACTAAATCCAAGTTTCTTTCGTTAGTTAATTAGACGTACCAAGAATAGTGAGATAATTGGAGGAAATTATTAAAAAAAATCACAAATTAGTAAATCAAAAGCAATTCTACATTATTAAAAAATAAAAAAAGGAGGAAATTATTATAAAGAGTACTTTTAAGAAAATAATAAAATAAATAATGATACTTTATGATAGATATATCAAATTAGTAAATTTACTAAACAAATAGTAAGTTTACTTCAAATAACTCACCTTTTTTTTTTTGAAGGGCACATAGTAAATTTTTTATTTATTATTATTTACTTTAAATTTTTTAAAATAGAGAATGTGTGGTTGTTTTTTTATGCCCTATCGGTAGAGTTCATTTTTAGATTGTCCAGATAAAATCAAACAGATGAGACATTGCTTTTGTATTCGGTAATTATCATATACTTTATTTTACAATAATAGATGACTAAGAACTTAAAATTTTCTTTAAAATTTTAAAAAATCCACCTTCACCGGTGGAAGGTTGGGGGAAGGGGGTTTCCGTCGCTAAAGTCAGGAAGGAGGGAGGGGCTTGTCGTTTGAGGGGGGGTTTGGGTAGTAGGCCTTGCAAGGAGGGGCTCGTTGTTGAGTGTGGGGAGGGGGGCCGCAAAGGTCGTTGGGCGAGGAGTCGAGTTGCAAAGGGATCGAATCTTGGGGGCGACTTGCAGGGAGAAGTCAACACCCGGGGGGGGGGCGTTGTAGAGGGACCGGATCTGGAGGGCAACTTGTCAGGGGAAGCTAGATGATGGGTAGGGGGAAAGGGGCAAGGCTTCATCAGTGTCGAGGGGGGACTAGGTCGTCGAAGAAGGATATTTTAGTTTTTTTAAATTTATTTTTAATATATTATTTTTTAATTTTTTTTAGTGTACACTAGAATAAGGTAAGGTGTATTATATCTATTATGGAAAAACAATATTTCAACTGTTTGATTATATTTGAACAGTAAACTTTAATGGTGGGGTATATAAAAAAGGCTTTACCATAGTTTTACCATCTTAAAAAAGGAAGAGGCTACGGTACAGTCCCTTTTATATACCCTATCAATATATGCCCTTTTTAAATTATTAAGATGTAAATGAATAGTTAAGATACTGCTTGTATATAATAATTATAATGCACTTGATCTTATATTAATATAAACTAAAAAATTTTTAAAAAATAATATAAAATAAATAAATAAATAACTAACACCCCTCAACCTAGTCCCCCTAATGCTGACTACGACCCCTTAATTCGACGACCTATTCCTCCCCCCCTAAGGCTGGCGATGACCCCTCTCCCCCCATGATTAGCCCCATTCGCCCCACGACACCGATGAAGCCCATTTCCCCCTACGATGAACTCCACCATGGACCGACGATGGACCCCCTAGCGTTGAACTCCCCCATGCTCTAGTGATGGATCCCCCCATGCGATCTCTAGCAAATGCCCTCTCCCGTCCATCCCTCACATATCTAGGCGAGGAGCCCCCCCCCCCCCCAACCTCTGCCCCAACGATCGGACCTCCCCTTCTAGCCCTCGTGATCCCCCCTGATCTATCAAACCACCTCCCCCCTCGACAACTAGACACACCCCCGTCAATCAGACCCCTCACAACTTTAGCCACCATGATCCTCCCCCAACCCCCCCCCCCCCCGCGCACCATCTTTACTCGTCATCGCCAGCCTTGTTGGCCGACATCTTAGAAAACCTCAAATCCTCAATCGATGTAGGTTGGATTTTTTTAATTTCCTTTTTTTTCAATTTTTTTTAAATTTCTTATCATTATATGGTAAAGTGCATTATAATTAGTATGCACGAGTAATATCTCAACTATTCGATTATATCTAAATAGTCTAAAAATAAGCTCTATCAATATGGTATGTAAAAAGGGTTTTACCGCAATCTTATTATTTTAAAAATTTATTGTTTTTTTAAAAGGAAAAATCTGTTATTATTTTTTTTAGGCCCATATTTGGCATCCAAGTTTAACTCTAGTTAAATTATATTTTTTTTCATCTCAATTTTTATCTTTTTTTTCTCAATTAACAAAATTTATAACTAATTTTTAAATAATTAATTAACTTAAACCTTAAAAATTTCATCTCATCTCAAACTTAACCTGAATACGAAACGAACCATAAGTTTTGCCACTTTACTTCATTAACAATGGGCCAAGAAGCTACTAATGGGCCGAACAAATATTGGGTTGGGCTCAGTTTGAAATTGGGCCCAAAAAGGTCCAAAAGGCAAATACATGGAGCTATTTTTGCAGAAAGGAATCAAAGAATTGGCAATGGCGGACGCGACAGTTCCAGAATCGATGTCGGAAACCGAGAAGCCGACGATTTCACACAGCAAGCCTCCTACGTCAAGCTACACCAGTCCCCAAATTCTAGGGCAAACCGATACGCCATGGGTGGACCATGCGATCCAGCAGGCTCAGCTCTACCAGAAGACTGCACAGGAGACCCTCGATTCCGCCATTGAAACCTCAAGATCCCGCCTTTCCCAGATTCTCTCCACCTCTTCCGCTCATCTCTATCAGACTCTCGTGAGTACCAATTTCCTCAACTATTCTCCTCTTTCTAGTTCGAATAAAGCATAAACAAGAGAATTACCAACACTGATTGGTTGCCGAGAAAAATTGAGTGGAAAAACGAAAACGGCGTGCGAATTTGATTTTTTTTATTTACTTATTTTTTCAATTTTGTGGTTAAATTGAATTGGAAATCCGAATGTAGGACTCTTTACAAGATGTGAAGTCCGAGATTCGTGCTTATGAAGATCTCGTCTTTGGGAAGATTAAAGGTTTTCTCTTTTTTATCAGTTTTTAGTTCGAGGTGAAATTCAAGGGAATATAAGCATATATGTATGTATGTATATATATAGATATTATATTTATGTATATTCGAGGTGAAATTCACGGCAATATAAGCATATATGTATGTGTGTGTGGGTGTCTATATATATATTATATTTATGTATATTCGCTTTGTTTCTGGTGCAGAGGGTGTTCTTGTTGCAGCTTCACAGCCATTGCTCACAGGAGGGGTTGCTAGCGGATTGGGAATTCTTGTACTGAAAAGTATGGTTTTTAAAGTTCAAAAGCAGTCGTTTCAACACTAATAAGTGTAATTTCGTAGACATAAGTTAAAGCCATTGCCAATAATTGTTAGTGTTACACTGTTATATAGTATTATCATTCACTAAGCAATGTTATGGTTTCCTTTTTGTATTCCGAGGTCCTGTTCAAAATCATTGAAGGCTAAAGCCATTGCCAATATATATATTTTTTTTTCCTACAGGGCCGAGGCGCTTTTTGTACTACAAGACCTTGCGCTTGATTCTAAGCGAGGAGGTAGGCGAAGATGTTCTTGTTTTCTTTTCTACATTGCTAATATTCATTGTTTTGGCTTTTAGAATGGCGTTGTGGAAGGATTCTGTTTCAATTCAAACTTATTTTGTTGAGCCTATGATGCTCTTTTTGTTGTTATTGTGGTATTTATTTTCGGTTTTGTTTTGCAGTCATTACTTTCCAGGGCTGATGCAAAAGTGAAGCAGTTGCGACAATCACTTGATGCGATTAAGGCCGAAAGTGAGAAGTTGGAGGTAACCATTTGGTTTCACCGCTTATGTCGCTGTTGCTTGATGATAAGGAATTGATTGAACTTCCCAATTTTTTCGCATGCCTATATATTTTTGTTGGTCGAAGCAGCTTTCAATTGCAATGTTTTCTTTTTCTTTTTAAAAATTATATTCTCATGTCTAACTTCTGAATCAAGGAGATGCATTTGTCTTGTAAAATTCCATGCAATAGTCTTACGAAATTTCCAAGACGCTTTTGTAACAGAATAAGTAATGAGGATTTTACTGTTTGGTTAATATATTTGCTATGAGCATCCTAAGAATACAACTCACGAAACAAAAAAAAAAAAAAAAAAAAACAAAATGCTTGCAGAAGACAGCAACACAAGCAGAACAAGAGTTGATACGGGGTCGAACTAAACTCAGGTTTGCATTTTATTGCAGCTTACACATTACCTTTGTTTCTGCTCCATTGATTCCCATTGAAGTTTCTTCTTTTCTATTACAGACAAGCTGGGAAGCAGATCCAAGGTGTGATTCGCTCGGCTTATAAGATTGAAATGCAAGCAGCAGGTATGCAATACAATAATCTGAAATCCATTTCGTTGTCTGGAAGCTCAAACAGTGTGAAAAGAAATCTCTCACCTTCACTCCATTTCTTTTTATTCTTTGTGCCAGGCTTGAAAGATATCCTTGGCGAACTTCCCAGAAGAGAAGCATCTCGATTCCGCTCACAAGTATGTTCTTTAGTTAAATACCTTCTTTTCACTGTTTACAGTCTAGAAAAAAATTTATTTTTAGATCCTGTAAAACTAGAGAATCGACTCGTAGAAATACCATTATCTTGAGATTCATCTAGTGAGATAACATGTTACCTGCATAATAGCCATTGTATTGATATCCGGTGATTATGACATTGTATGTTTTTTCCTTTTTTTTTTTTTGAAGTGCTTACTCTGGAATCTATTTGGTTGCTAGGTTTCAAGCCTTGCTTCTGAGGCAAAGCGAGAAAGGAGCACATTGACAAAAGAGGTCACAAAGATTAGTAATTATGGTATCTCAATCTGATAATTCCATCACCATAACCCCATGCTTTGACCACTGGAATTTTGTGATTAGAATGGTTTTATTTTCTTTTTGATGTTTTACTTCGGAAATAATTGCCGTGAAACAATTTGTCTTCATAGTTTCGAGACGGAAAGGCATTTTTTATTAAGAAGAGAAATCATTCCTCTCAACCTTGGTACATGTGAATCATCATATAGAAAGATTTGTGAATTTCGTCACAATCACCATTGTTGCGAAGTTTCAAGCATTGTTGAAACTCTCTAGGTTTTCATACATTTTTACGATCATATCACGGATTTTTTTCTTTTGGTGGCTGAATCCATACTTGAGGATACTAACTTTGCAAGAGCATGTGCTGTAAACCTGTAACATTCTTCATTCTAGTAAACTTGGCAAAGCAATGAGATGAGAGAATATGAGAAAAACTAACTTCGAGCATTGACTGTTGAGATGGTGCCGAAGATGGTTAAATCAAGAGAAGGAATACGTTAAGTAAATGAGGAAAAATAAGCGGCCAAAAAAACAAAACTCTAAATAAAGTCATATAATTTTATTAATCATAACACTGTACATTTCCTCGTGCAATTTTATATGTATAACTCATTTATATTTCTATTTTTATCAATGACTAAAAGTAACAAAATACAAGTATTGCTATGTGTTTGTTTTTTATAAGAAAAGACCTAAAGGGAAATAGGAATGTATAATTATATATTTACAGAAGCTAAAACAAAAATAGCATATCCATGAAACTGTTGAAATAAATAACATATTTATTAGTAAATAAGGTTATTTAATAGGTAATTAGTTTATTTATTCTAAACAAAAATATATTTGCGGGTAATTATTTTTGGTAAGTATACATATTTGATGAATATGCTATCTACTTATTTTAGCTAGAGTACATAAAAGAAGGCTCATTATAGGTACAAAAGAGGAGCTTAACTTGAGCCAATATTTTTGTAGACGTACGAATTTACGGTCAACCAGAACATATGAATGAGGTCGTTGACCTTCTTTGTATTCGCTCATGTTTTTATTTGAACCTTATGGGAAAACCTATATTTAAAAGATAGCATTTCTTATGCTTTAAGTTGGTAAAAATTTCTAAAAGTAGAGAATGCAAAATATGAAGAAAAATTAAAAATATTCCAGATTAGATGAATTGTCTTGAGAGCGTATAATGTCATACCTACCATACTACATTTAATGAAGTGAGGCCTGTAGGGCTAAGTTCACAAATGGAGTTCGTGACCTCCACTTTCCTAAATGCATGAGAGTTCCCTTTACTTTTACGACGGATAGTTTTCATATTGTTATGATCTCTGAATCGTGTGGTGACCAACACATGTAGCATTGACATGTGCAAGATTAAGATCGGAAGATGAACAACCCAACAATGTGACAGTCCGTCCTAAGCCCATGGGTTGACCTTGCTACTTACAACTAATAGGAACTACGGGGTCAGGTCTGGTGCTGTACTAGACTATTAGTTTCAGTGGGTTAAACTAGTCTGATTAGAAGCTCAAAATTGCTTTCAAATAGAAAATTGTTGATTGTGCCCACTTTAACTCGCATTTGTAGCTTTTGTGTGCATTTCTATTAAAAATCTTGACCCTCTTAAAGATATAAAATGAGGAAACGAGGACAAGAATTTTACGGCGTTTAAAGCAAAAAATAAAAATAAATAAATAAGTAAAGAAATAATAAAAACAAAATAAAAAAACACACAAATCTTTATGCTCTCACTAAGGGTTACTCCTTTAAATGTCACTTTCTAAAGTTCAATCTTCACCGTCAAAAGAGTTCGTGTGACTTGTCTAAAGGCACTTTCATCCAAAATTTGACAATCATCATTGATTAAGGCAATTCATGCAGTTTATTAATGTTACAAAGTAATTATTTTATGAAATTAAAAATTTATATGTAACCTGTCTTTCGTGAAAAGTTAACAAATAAATATGTTAAATACTTTTAAAAAAACTGAAAATATTACAACATCACTTAAAAGTGGTTGGTTATTGAAATGAATAATCAAATTAAAAGTGGTTTGGTTATTCAACAGATAGAGTCAGTTACATATATATATACTTTTTATTACTTTTTATTAAAAACCTTGACCCTCTTAAATATCCCTTTCCTCAATTTTTATCTTTATCGTGAAAAGAGTTCATGTGCCTTATTTAAAGTCACTCTCATCCAAAATTTAGCAATCATCAATTAAGGCATTCCATAACACTAGTAACGTTCGAAAGTAATATCTAAAGTTAAAGTTTTACATGTAACTTATCTTTCTTGAAAAATTCATAAATGAACGCAATAAATACATTTAAAAACCAAAAAATATTGTAACGTCCCTTAAAAGTGGTTTGTTAGAATCAAACTGATCACTGTAATATCATGTAGAATAGATAATCAAATCATTCAAACATAAGCAGTTCGGTTTATCGATCAACAGAGTCGATTTTAATGCGACACCGATTCTGTTGGTCGATTTTTGCGGGGCAATTCTTCGACCGCGGTCGGTTATGATGAACAACACCCATCACCACTTGTACCCCGTACTATGGTGCGAGCGACTGGTTGTAAGTTTAAACAATGACACAACTAGGTCCCATCCCAAATCACACAGATTCACTCATATGATGGCCCCCACAATCTCCCGTCCGTACTCGAAACAGAAGAAAAAAAGAGCAATAATAATGTGAACGAAGCAGCCTAATGTCCACCGTCCGATCAAACACTTTCCTTATTTGATCTTTTCCTTTGAAAAGAGAAAAATTTATTGAACAGAGACAGAGAAACAAAACAGAAAAAAAAAAAAAGGAAAAAAAAAAAGAATATTCGCTCAGCCTCATCTCATCCGCCTGTGCATCACGTGGAACTTTCAACACCCCTCTCTCCTCTCTTTCTCTCTCTAACTTACTCCTTTTCTGAACTTCTTGAAAAAAAGCCAGAAAATAAATAAATAAATTAATTAAGCAACTGGTTGTTGAAGCAATTAATATTCATACCGAAAGAGAGAAAAACTATTGCTCGGAAAATTCAAAAAAAAAAAAAAAAACTTTGTTGGATAAAGCAATAGTATTATTGTAGTTTTCCCGGTCCACCTCTATGCTACATCACCCGCCCATTGATATTCATGACAGCCAATAACGCAACGACACGTGGATGCCACGTCAGCAGACTCGGAAGCCGTGATGCTGAGGGAAGAATTGCTCTTGCTTCTTCTGCTCCGGCCGCGGCGGTGGTTGTTGTTGGTGTTGTCGTTGGAGCTCCTTCTGGCGGCGGAGCTCCAGAACCTTCCGGTGGGAGTTCGAGTGTTGAGTCAGCACGAATGTTGGGCTCGCGGCGGGCCTGTACTCGGGGACGAGCCGGCCCGATTTGTATCTCACGCCGCAAGCGTTGCACAGCGTCTTCGGGCCCATTGGGCCCGTCCGCCACTGCGGCGTCTTCTCCGATGCGCAGTGTGCGCACCTGCGTACCCCTCCTCCTCCTGCTTCTTCCGACGGCGGCGATATCTCTCTCTTAAACGTTGATTTCATCTCCGTCCAGCTTCCGGCGACGGCGGAGACCAGAGCTCTTGATCGCTTGCTCCGTGCTCGGCCGGAAAACGATGCGTCGTTCGGGAACATCGCCGCCGCTCCGGCGACGTTCTCTCCCTTCGGAAAGTCGCTGAACGAGTCGTCCACGAACCGCGACAGCCACTCCAGCTCCGCCACGTCGTCGCTCTGCTCGAGAAAAATCCAAAAAATATTTTTAAAAACCCGAAATAAAGAAAAGAGAAATTCGAATTTAAATTTGAAAAATTGGACGGATTATGATGAAATTTTACGGATCGTACGGGGACGCAGAGGTCGTTGGTGAAGTCGGTGGGAGCGGAGAAGGAGGAGGAGGAAGAGGTAGTCGGATGGAGCGGAGGAAGGTGGTGGTAGTGATCGGCGGCGTCGGCGTCGGCGTCGGCGGAGGAGGAGGAGAAGAGATCGTCGTTGGAGAAGTCGAGGAGGTCGTCGACGCGGAAGCAGTCTTGGGCTGACAGTCCGTACATGTCCATTTCCGAGAGCGAGAGAAATCAGAACTCGCAGTACGTAGTAGAAGAAGAAAGAAGAAGTAGTTCAGTCTCCGCTTATATATATGTATGTGTATATATGTATATAATATGTGTGGGGTGAAGCAAAGGAGCACTGGACTCTCTGCTCTCAGCTCTCTGTATCTAAGCTGGTTGAAGAGAGAGAGAGGAGAGAGAGAGAGCGGGGAAGGGGAAGTGGAGGAGAGGGATTGATATAATTGCTTTCAGCGGGGAAAGGGAGCAGAGGAACGTGCAGAGGGTAACCAATCCACGCACTAGGAGAGAGAAACAAAAGGAAAGAAAAGAAAAGAAGAGAGAGAAAGACATTGTGAAATGTGAGAGTACGAATTTTTTTTATAAATTTCTTCGTCGTTCACTCCTGTCTCCCTCTCTCTCTACAATACATGGGTGTGTGTGTGTGTAGATTTATTATATATATGTAAGACTTTCTGCTGTCTTTTTTTTTCCCCCTGTCTGCTGTCATTTAAATAATATTTGGACAATTCATTTATTTATTTAAGAATTTCAATATTTAATTTTTTATATATAATATGATATAAAATTATTTAAAAATATAATTAATAAAATAACAGTAAATCTTGATTATATATATAAATGGGTAATGTGAGATTTTTTTTTAATAAAAACAAGAAAAATGGTGTGTACTTGGGTATTTGCATGTGTGCGTTGTGATGGGTGCACACTGAAAATTAAAAGGGGGGAAAAAACAAGTGCATGAATTCATGATGATTTTCATGCAAAATTGTAGACAGGACAACTACACATGCATGCAACAGTGCCCCACCGCATCTAAATTTGTCCTCTTTTGTTACTCTTTTTTCTCTCTCTTTCTTCTCACTTTTCAGGTCTATTTCAAAACAAACAAAAAAAAAAAAAACTTTGAGATTATTCGTAAATCATGAATTCAATTTATACTTTTAGATAATTTCATCAAAGCCAAAAAAAATATTCTTTTATTTTAACATTAAAATGATCAATAAGAAAACTAATCGTGCTCGGTCGTTTTAAAGTCATTTTATTAATTAAATTTTTTTAAAGATTATTTAACAAATAGAAAATATTGAGTTATTTTATTAATAGATTCATAAATTTGCCTCAGTTTGTATTTTAATTTTTATGATTAGTTTATTTTTTCTCCCAAAAAAGATGTCCCAATTAAGGTTTTATTTAGCATTTAAGTTTAACTCCAACTAAATTATACTTTTTTACTCAATTTTTGTTTTGTTTTTGTTTTTTTTTTTTTCATGAAAAATTAACAAAATTTATAATTAGTTTTTGAAAAATCAACCAATTTTAACTTAAAAATTTCATTTCCAACCGGTAAACCAAACGCAAGTTAAATACCACCAAAGGAAAGTAATGAGTTCCATCTGGCTAAGCTAAAGGTGAAAAGTGATTAATGATGTAAAAAATATTGATGGTGTGATTAAAAACTTTATAAAGGTGAGAATCAAGATAAATTTATTAAGTTAAACCGCCAAGTCCTAAGTCGTAATGGGAGGGATTTGACTTATGTATTTTTTTATGTCCCTTTAATAATGACACGCTAATTGAAAATTGTATTTCAATTAAAATATCATTCTATATTAAAAAAAATCATGATCCATGATATTATTAAAAGGACATAAAATCGACCACAATTAAGAGAACATATAAGCCGAATTTGTAGTTAGAGTTTATAAAAGGATGTTTGGTTATCTTTGTTTTTAATCTTAAATAGAATGTAACACGTAGGAAGATGTTAAGAAGTTAGAATTCGCTAAGCAAACTAGAAAACTTCATAATTAAATAGCACAAATAAAATTACGTTCCAAAAATTAACGTCTTTCCTTTCAAAATTAACTAGTTTTCTCTATATAGATTAAACCTATCTCCAATTTATTTTATATTTTATTGAAAATTCTTCATTCTGTTTAAGTAAATTACAACATTAATTTTACCCAGTTTTTCAAGGAATGATATAAATGTTCCTTTAGATGGTTGATCCTTTTCAATCCCCATCTTTGCGAATGGTGAAGTCAACAAATATTTTCAGTGGCAATATGATAAAAAATAACTAAAAATAATTTTTAACTAAAATGGAGAAATAATTTATCTATTCTAAATTTTAAATGGTGGCATTGTCATAATTTATCTATCCTTAATCTCGTTATTTGAAGACAACATTCATATGCCTACATTTTTACTCTTTGAAACAAATCTTACAATAAAAGTGAAATTTTCAAATATGATTAACAATTAAAGAAATATTTTATAAGTTGAATATTAAATTTCACTTTAACTCATGCTGATGCGGGAGGGAACTCCCACGTAGACATATAATAAATCAATACAAGTTCTCTGATTTTTTTTTTATTTTTTTTCAGTTTAGGTTCTCTTGAGTTTTTGCCCGAAATGGTCCGTAGAGTTTTTTTTTTTTTTTTTTTTTGGGAGTTAATTGCATTTACAGTTTTATGCCAAAAGAAAAAGAATAGCACATTCTTGAAGCATGGAGAGCAATTGATGAGCATCAAATTAGTAAATCCCATTTTAAATAACATACGTTTTTAGCCACGTACAAAAGTACAAAAGCAATTAATTCTCAAACTCCTAATTCCAGTGGTAGATGTTTACTCAACTATAATTTATCTTCTATGGACTCTTCGTAGCGAGGTCCATTTAATATAATAAATTTGTGTTTAATTTGTCGATTAGAGATAAAATTTTAAAGTTAAAATTGATTGATTTTTTAAAAATTAATTATAAATTTTGTTGATTTTTCAGAAAAAAGATCAAAATTGATATGAAAAAAATAAAATTTAATTGGAGTTGGACTTAAATGTCAAACAAAGACTAAACTATATCTTAAGTATAGCTCAAAATAAATAAGTTCTATATAAGAATAATCTAAAAAATGTAACATAATAAATAATGAAAATTATATAGTTTATACAAAACCGTATCTTTCATATGTTATATTACGTTTTTCATATTAGTATTTCGTCTTACTTATTCTATATTTCCATTTTCATAGAGGAGAAAAAAAAATTTGATCTTCCTCGTTGAGTTCACCGACTTAAGCCTTGGTCCCCATATAAAGTTCTTCGTTATTTAAAGTGATACTTGATTGGATTATCATTTTCCTCAAACATAAATTCCGATATGGACATAACATCTGTACAACGTAAGTACTCGTTATGTAAAATGAGTCGTACATCTACACCACAGGATGGATAGGTTAGTAAAAGGTTTGATATTTTTGTTTAGTTTATTCACTTCGTCTATTCGGATTTGATTTTCATTGTCTCTTTTTAGACCTCGCTTCAATTTCGACTATTGAAACAAGATTTGTTGGTGACAAAGTAAGTCCCGAATGAACAACTGAGAGAAACTAGTATAAAATACTTGTCTATGCTATATCTAGGGAAATTAGTTCTTGTCTGTAGGACTGAAAACCAAAAAATGATATGATCACTTTCAGATCCTGATATTCACCCAAAAAAAAAAAAAAGAAAAAGTCATGCATCTAGTTGCTACTTTTTCCCCTTTTCATTTATATTTTATATTTTTTGGATTGGATGTGAATTAAAAAAGTAACGATAACGTTTATTTGAGAAAGTGCTTGTGAAAATAAACATAAATTTATTGTTCCACTGAATTTGAGTAAAAGGGCCTCTTAATTGACACTATATTCAAGATTAGTAATTTCATTGTAGATAATTCTTATAGTGTGTTTGTGTCAAGTTTGGTGTTCGAGTTTCTTTTGAAGGCTAGTTTTTTGTCCTTTTTTTTTCTTATGAAAAAATCAACAAAAGTTATAATTAATTTTTGAAAAGTTAACAAATTTTAACCTAAAAATTCCATTCAATTTCAAACTTAATTTCGAACACTAGACACACCATTATATTGGAATTTGTTGATTTTTCAAAAACTTATTTAAAAATTTGTTGACTTTTATGGAAAAAAAAAATAAAAACTGTGTTGAAAAGTTTCAAACAAAGCATTAATATTGACATAATTTTCCAGCTTCTTTTTTTTTTTTTAAATATTTTTTTAGCTAGAAATTTGAAATAGCATTAATGAGTACTAGAAAATAAAAATTTTGAATTCTCCACTACATAGTAAAAGATATTAAGCTTCCATTAGAATCGCTGGTTAGAGCTAAAATTTTTAAATTAAAATTGGTTGACTTTTTAAAATCTAATTATAATTTTTATTGACTTTCTAGAAAAAGACAACAATTCAGCTGAAAAAGTATAGGTTAGTCAGAGGGAAACTAAACTTGCTCGTATTTGATTCGTTGGTTGGAGATAAAATTTTTAAATTAGAGTTCGTTAATTTTACAAAAATTAGTTAAAAATTTTATTGACTTTTTATGAAAAAACCAAAATTAAAATAAAAAATATAATTTAATTAGAGTAAAACTCAAATATCAAATAAACAATGGAGTTAAAAATTTTAAATTAAAATGGATTGATTTTTTAAAAATAAATTATAATTTTTTATTAATTCTTTAAAAATAATAAAAATTTAAATAAAAAATTTAAATTTAAATTTAAATTAAAACGTCAGACGGAAGCAAAGACAAACAATTCATAAATCGTGCCCTATAATGGTGTAAATTACTAGCTGTTGTTAGCTTTTCTACTTTGATTTGGATGTAGGGCTGCTAAAATCAATGAAGCCACGTGTCAAGCAAAAAAGTGAAAGGTGGTGAGGGGACAAGAGATAAAGGTAGTGTACCAGACCGTACGGTGCGCCACTTCTCCATCATAATAAAAGTACATTTTAAGCTTCCATTTTATATTTCAGTTTTAATTTCTTTTGACAGGTGTTCAGGGTCGTTCATTGGATAAGTGCCCTCCTTGATAAACCAACTCAACTCAACTTAATTTAAATTTTTTTTATCTTTTCTCCAAAAAATTATTGTCTTTTTCTCAAAAAGTTTTTTATCTTTTCTGAAAATTCAAAAAAATTTACTATTCCAACTTAAAAATTTCAACTCAAACTACTCCACCAAACTCACCCTTAATTTAAAATTTGTAAGGACTTGTTTGGTAAAAAATTTATCTTAAATTAAATTGTATTTTTTTTATCATAATTTTTTTTTTGAAAATTTTTTTTGTCTTGTTTGAAAATTTTTTTTGTCTTTTCTGAAAAATTACTATTGAAACTTGAAATTTTTAAACTAAATTCATTTATCAAATATCAATTAAATTTCAATAGTAATTTTTGTTGATTTTTTAAAAAAGATAAAAAAAATTTTTAGAAAAAATAAAACATTTTTTTTCAAAAAAAGATTAAAAAAAAAATACAAATTAACTTGAGTTAAACTTATATCCCAAATAATATTTGATTTCTTGAGGCAAGCTTGGGAAAAGCTCTGTTAGTTATCACTTCATTTGTTTATCTCTCTCTCTCTCTTTTAGTTATACTATTGAAAAATAATTCTATAACAAGATATGAAAAAATTTTAAATCCGCAAAGTTTATTTACTTACTGAACCTATCGATATGGTTCTATACATATTCATTAGATATCATTGAATTTTTGTTAAATCTTATATTTTTTTTATTAAATTTAATTATCAGAAATATAAATTGACTATTAATGCAAGGGAGGCTCATTGAAATTTTAATAATTTAAGCTTTGTTTGAGGTTTAAGTTTAACTTAAACTAAATTATATTTTTTCATTTTAATTTTAATTTTTTTAAAGTTAATAAAAATTATAAATAGATTTTAAAAAATCAGCCAACTCCAATTTAAAATTTTAATATCCAACTAACTTATCAAACTGTGTATTAGATTAATTATTTCTACCAAAAATTTAAAAAAAATAAAAAACTTAGATTAATTAATTTTAAACCCCCTTAACTCAATGTGTGTCTTTTGTATAGCTTATGTTTGGTGAATGAGTTTAACTCAAACTCAATTCAAATTTTTTATCTCAATTTTTGTCTTTTTTTGAATAATCAATAAAATTTATAATTATTTTTTTTAAAGTCAACTCAACTCAAACTTAAAAATTTCTTCTCATCTTAAATTCAACTTAAATACCAAATGAATTCGTTGTCTTCGGAGAACTCTAGAGTCTAGACCAAAGTGGAAAAAAAATAAAATTACAAAAGGTTTTTGTCATCGGTGGGAGGGGCCTCGAATCACGTGGCATGGCAGGAAAAATTTGGTGATCCCAAAGCAAGAGCACAGCACGTGCATTGGTCATATGCATTTTAAGATTTGAATTAAAAATTTCTTTGATTATTATTGACTTGGATTTGCCATTCCCAAATTGTTTAATTATTTCATTCTCTTTTCCCCCAAGAAAATCATTCATCTTCTTTTCAAAGTATCTTGAATTTTTCATGCTGATTGAAGAAATATATATATATATATATTACTTGCAGAGGAAAGCTTATACATTACACATCATTATTAGTTTGTAGAAGAGAAATCATCACAAAAATGTTCAAAATTAAGTGCATAGTAAAATTTGGTACGGTACCAAATTTCAAATTCTAGGCCCAATTTGTGCACTTACCCAAGATGTGCCTAGAGGCTAGAAGTAGAAGAAGAAGGAGGAGGAGGAAAAAGATATGAATCCAGCTTTGTCAAGTTTAGAAGGGAAATTCTTTTACCGTGAAAATGCCCGAGACTTGTGTATTAATTTAGGCCTGATGTCGGTGGACATGGGCCGTGGGCCCAACTTGCCAGGAAGGAGATAATGAGTGGAGTTGGTACTCCGTAGGCACATGGGCTGCGTTGGAGATGGGAGACAACTCGAGACACTTTGCACGCAAATGGACTTACATTTTGCCACGTGTCCACTCCCTATTGGCTCCCAATTTTCCATCCTATTAAAATTTTTCCTATTTTTTCATCGAAACATTTGAAAATCTTGTGTCTTGTTTATGGAATCATTTAACGAAAGAGATGCTCATTTTCTAAGGCCAAATTAAACTTTTTTTTTTTTGGGGTTAATGCCGTTGGAGACAATCTTGTCACTTTAGTCGGCTTTCCATGGATATTGTTATGATAGTTTGTTGGAATACATTTTTAAGCTATCTCAGACCGAACAAGATTATATAAACACTTACTCGTAAATCTCACTTATCGGATTCAATATTTGGATTCATATTTATAAAATGAAGAATGCATAAAATCTTCTTATCTATATGTATGTGTGTGTGTGTTTAATGTTCATGCATTTTGCCTAAAACTTCTAATTTCTCGGGAGGCAATAGAAAATTTCGCATTTTCCCCCATATTTCTATTCCTTCTTTCCCGGAAACACCTCATGACTTTTCCGGGAATCTAGCAGTAGAGAGAGAGAGAGCATTTGTTTCATTCCTCTCCCCCCGCCCCCCGTACACCCCCCTCCCCTTCCTTTGTTTTATTTGTTTTCCACAAACAAAATGTAGTTAATATGTAATTGGGAAGTTTACTACATTATCATCAAGTGGGGAGGATAAAATTTCACGTGAGTCCGTACAACAATGGGAGGCGTCGCACGTGCACTAATGTGTAAAAGTCGCACGTGGTCAGAGAGATGAGAATTAAACTCTTAACGATTAACATGATTTTTTGAATTTTCATCGTGGAACCAGAAATATTTGTCGTTGGGACCAATAATGAAGAGAAACCATGTTTTCAATTCTACTTACAGATCCCATTGTTCCAAAACCTCCAGGTAGGGATGTGGTGAATGTGGCGGTTTTTCCCTGCCTTGCACACTTTCGGGACCGGACAGGGAAAACCAGTCTAGTGGAAATCGGCAATGCAAAGGGGACGGATATCTCATGAGGTTTCCATACAAAACAAAATCGCATGACAACAGGAACACTAATCTTCAATTTCCAAAACAAAAACAAACATGTATTTTCAGCTCAGCGGTACCGGGCAAACCACTGAAAATTATAAGAGTTTTCTGTGCTCTTCATCACGCACCCACTCCACTGTATCCTAATTCCAAAAACTTAAAAGCTGAAATCAATACAAAAATAGCTTCGCTAACTAGATAAACAAACATTCTCATTTTGGAGTGTAACACAAAACACTAGTCAAACCAAGAGTCCTCTTCAGTGCTCACCCACCAATCATTTCCCTCTATTTGTAAAATAAAAATAAATAAATAAAAGGGTAGGAATGCAAAGCACACAATCTTTAAGCCTCCTCATTCTGACTTTCGTCTTTGATAAGCTTGATCATATCGTCAATTCGAAGAATTGTTATGGCAGCTTCCGTTGCGAACTGGACAACAGAAAAATCAAGGAAAAAACATTAGAAGGTTGTGATATCGCGACCAATATTAATTTATTCGAGTGTATGACTTCTACCTGAATAATCTTTACTTTGCTCATTGCGGGCTCAATGACTCCAGCTTCCAAGTTGTTGCGGACGGTTCCCTTAACGAGGTCCAAACCCATGCTGCAAATGTTTCCGAAAAAGCCAAAAATTTAGTGATAGAACAAGTGAAGATTTCAAATTAAGAAAATGACTTCAGCCGAAGCCTATTTAATCCAAGGTATATTCACATGTTATAAAAAGTTTACTAGTCCTCAAACTCTTATTATTTTTGGTTTATACCTTGTACTACCATAGAACAAACTATTTTCGTACTTTTGGCTAAAATATATGCAGAAATTTAAATAACACAAGGGAAGATGAGGGCAATGAAGAAGTGGACTCTAGTCCAGCATGGAATACCAATCCATCTGAGGCCCTCTCAAAAAAGGGGGGGGGGGGGGGGGGGGGAAAAAAAGGAAATTTCAGATACTATAATTGGACAACAGAAGGAATACCTAGACAAATGCTTTTTATCAGCTTTAGTTTGTGCAGTGTGATGGTACGCCCGCAATTTTGCC
Organism: Ficus microcarpa; assembly: GCA_025413485.1. Taxonomy (NCBI): domain Eukaryota; kingdom Viridiplantae; phylum Streptophyta; class Magnoliopsida; order Rosales; family Moraceae; genus Ficus; species Ficus microcarpa. The sequence continues at coordinate 3,350,391 of CM046383.1, forward strand.
ACCAACTCGGTCGCATCCTTGGCAGCATTGACAGATAGCACCTGCACAGGAAAAGGTACATGGCATCTACATTATATTTCTCAGATCACAGTTGACGGGACACATCATTCACCCATTACGTGGTACAAAATTTAACCTTTGGTATTATTAGCAAAGATTCAGCAAACTCTGCAATTGCCAACTGCTCACGTGATCCCAAAGTTGTGGCAAGGTACTCCAAATACACAGATAATGCAGCCTCAACTGCACCGCCACCCGCTACCACCTGTATAATCAGTCAACATCAAGATGGATACAAATAGCTTAATAACAATCAAACATTTCCTTTTCTTGAACCCACTGCATCCCCAGATTGCCTCAATTTGTGAACCATATCATTGTTATAAATATTACACAGACAAATTCTTAGGGTTAAGATAGATAACATCTGATTAGTACTTTAGAACACACTCCCCGTTTCCACAAAAGACACCATTTATGACATCTGGTTCAACAACCACGATAACTAAATGTAGAAACAAAGAATTAACTCAAGATGAATCTAACTGTTTAAACCGGGGAAGACAATGTAATAAAAGTTAGCTTGAGGTGCTAATAAAACATTATTCAATCCTCTTTTAGATATTGCAAGCACACCTAAGAAAAAGTAGTCACGCAGTGCCAAATTTACCGTGTTTGATTCCAGGGCCCTCTTGACAATTGATAAAGAATCGTGCAAAGCTCTCTCCATCTCATCAAGCATGTAGTCATTAGCACCTCTCAGGATCAAGGAAACCTAGAAAACAATGTATCACAGTAAACCAATCCATTTAACTTGCAATAACTGACAAGACACCAATATGGTTACCATGCACAACATCAAAATGCAATGGTATCCTGCATTCAGTAATTCTTAACAAATCAACACTCCTCAACACTTATTTGTCAAGTTAAAACATTTACCTTTTTCACTTTATTTTTTATTTTCCAGAAAAAAAAAAAAAAAAACTTTACTTTACCTTTATTTATTGAGTCTTGACAGAGGTTTTAAAAAAACCATAGTTTGTTGAGGGTTTGCTTAACTTCTTTTTAAGGGACAAGTTTGTGTTAATTTAACGCAATTAAGCCCAATATTTGGTGTATCAGAGTTTAATTCAAATGACTCACTGCACTTGTATTTTTGGTCCCTTTTATCAAAATCACGTCATCATCTGCAATGCGTTCCTCCAAAACTTCATCTGCAAATCCAAGAAATGATGGCTCAAATGTTTCCTCCCCTTCCATATCAGCAAAAGTTGAGACCTGAAAGAGCATAAATACAATGAAAATGTAAAACCTCCAAAGGGTGAGACCAGCCGGCAGCAAGATTGTTGTAGAACTAGTCATAAACTGATGGCGGACCTAGTTAAATAAAAGGCACATAAACGCAATTAGAAATGCTAACTAAAAGAACAAATAAAAAATTACCAAAGTTGCACCAGTAGCCTTGGCAACATGCCGCATATCCTCCTTCTTAACACGTCTCACTGCGATAGCCCCAGCCTCAACGAAATACTGAAAAAATGGAAATGAATATGAATTATTCTATAAACCAGACACCATTATTATACACAGTTTGTGACAAGCATAATGTAACACAAGTTTCAACATATAAATAAATAGGTGTTAAGCCTGTTTCTACCATAAGTATGGTTTCAAACAAGAACAAATGACTGGTGAGTATTTTAACAAAATAATAGGTGATGCAGTTTTCCAACAAAAACAATTAAATAGGGATTCTTTTCAACAATAATTACCGTGCAAACTTCCTTAAAAGCTGGAAGTAGATAAGTAAATAGAAGATTAACTTGGAAGAAAATGTGGTATGGTGTATAAAAATCATTTAACAAAACCAAAACTGATGCAATTGAGCAAAATATGTAACTATACAATGAAAGATGCATGCCATTCAGGTTAGAACTTGGAAGAAAATGTGGGATGGTATGCAAACAACTAGTGAAGTAATGGATGTTGGGTGCGATTAAAGCATTAGAAAAATGCAAAAAAGAAGCTTGCCTTGAGGGCCATGTCATCGATCCCTTTCGTAGTCAGAATAACATTAGCTCCTGCTTTAAAAAGTTTCCCAATACGTTCTTTTGTCATATCAGCTTCCCTGTTAGGACATGTGTATCACCAATTGAACAACAATGCATCAATCTAAAAAGAAACTTTCAAGTCAATTTACTACTCACCGCTGACGAATTTTTTCAAGTTCCCTGGGATCAGTTACTAAGACTTGAACACCCAATTGCATTTTCGTTTTCTGAAGATTAAAGTCGATGCAGGCAATTCTAGCAGGGGCAACTCTGATAGGCATTCCTTGTGCAGCACGACCTGTATTTAGAGCATACCCGTTCAAGAGATAACTTTCTTTTGCACTTTTTCCATGAGCTTTCAAAATATTAATCCCCTGGAACAGTAAAAAGCAACAGATTTTAATAGTACATGCAATTAGAGCCTTCCAAAGAAACCACAGAAATTTGGCTGCATTAAAATTTTTAAGACTGTTACTATCAAAGATCGCCCCCATTGTATAACTCATATACATAGACCATAGGACCATTATTGTAAACATGTATGGTGAATCAACAGTATGAACCTTGATTGGGTATCTAATTTCCCCCCTTGCATTTGTCATCTTTACAGCTTGTACTGCATCCACGACCTAAAAGAACGGCTTGCATTAATACCACAGAAGACATCCAAGCAGAAAATGCAAGAATACTACCATAATAAGAAAGAAAAATGACACTGATTAAGGTTAATCTTGGCCCCAGACCACAACATAAAACAATAAGAATGAGACAGCCCAAGAAACTAAGTATATTAAGAAATAAGAGGATTTGAATGATGGACAAAATTAAACCACATTTGTGAAAGCAACACATACTTTTAAACTTGTCATTAAGATGCTAATGTTCAAATCAAAACTAAATGTTTTAGGAAATATTACTCCAATCACCCAGTCACTGCAAAATGGCTTACCAAATTTGCAAAGAAGTCACTTTCACCGGCTATCAACTTTGAGGACATGCTTGTCTTGGCACAATTGATTAAAGAATCTTTTCCAAGCTTCTCAACCTAGAAAATTGAAAAAGAAGAAGAAGAAGAATCAGGAACAAAAATGTCTAAATAACAAATTACCAGCATTATAACCTTACATATTCCAATGTGAGAACAGAAAACCATAAAATGCATAGCTGTGGGTTAGAGACCATTCAATGAATGAACTATATGACTACCTCCATCACAAGCATTAGTGAATCTTGATAACATAATATGAAACACCAAAATATCACAATCACACAAAGACGGATTTTGGGCTATAAATATATGTTTCCTACGACCCTGCATAACTCTGGATTTAAGAAAACATTCAATAAACTAAGACTAAGGCCTTCTACAAACATCACATGTTATACTGTTGTGTGCATGTCAACGTTGATTACATGCAAGTATCACAAAGGTACTTTCCACTCTCGATAGATTTTCAAAGACAAAAGACAGAAAGGAAGCGTTACCTTCACGGCCAACTTCTCCTCAACATATTTACATGCCTCCCTCATAGCAAGCTGTCCACATGGAGATACACAAATAAATGAATGGTAAATCTATAAGAAACACCACCAATAATGGCCAACAAAATACATTCAAATTCAAACAACACACACTTGGGACAAGACAAGAAAAATTAACATTAAAAAGGTGCAGGGGAAGATAATCCAACTAACCCTGTAACCACTGATTATAGACGTGGGGTGAATCTTATTCCTCACTAGATCATTTGCTCTCTGCATTAATTAAAAGAAAAACAAGAAGCGTTACTAATTCATCATATCCTTCATGAAATCAGATAAGCCACTATAACACTCTAGCTTACTTTAAGCAACTCTGCAGCCACAATGACAACTGACGTAGTCCCGTCTCCGACTTCTCGGTCCTGAAGCTCGGCCAATTCTACGAGCACCTATAAACAGAAAAAGGAATCCAAACACACCTCAAACACACAAAACCAACTAAATTCTCAACACACATGAAAATGTGGAGAAATGGGCAACATTTCACCCACCTTAGCAGCAGGGTGCTCGACTTCCAACATCTTGAGAATGGTTGCTCCGTCATTGGTAATAGTCACATCACCAATATCATCAACCAACATCTGAAGTAACCAAACGAAGCAAAATGCAAATACTGGGATAAATCTGCTTCTCAATGAAATGTAAACGACAAAGATTGAAACTTTAACATCGTTGTTTAGAGAGACAGCTAAAATGGAAAGTACCTTGTCGAGTCCAACGGGACCAAGCGAGGTTTTCACAATGTTGGCCACAGATTGACAAGCCATCACTATAACAACACAACATCAACATGTATACACACACACAAATATACAGAACAAATACGAAGTAACGCTTTATATATATATGTATATGGAGAGAGAGAGAGAGAGAGAGAGAGAGAGAGATTACCGTTTTGGGTGCGAACGTCTTGACCATACTGGCGGTCGCCGAGAATATCAGGGGTTTGGGAGGAGAGAGCCATTTTTGGTGGGTTGGGTTGAAGAGAAAGGGAGAGAGAAGGAAAACCCTAACCCTAGATCGGATCTGTAGAGAGAGAAGGAGGAAGAGAAGAAGAAGAGGAAGAAGAAGGAGACGACGGCGAAGGGTGGGGATCGAGAACTGAACTGAACTGCCTCTGGAGAGTTCACAAACGCAAAACTAACCCACCCACTGAGTATTAGGGACCGCCTTTGTTTCCAGAGTCCGCCTAAACGCAAGGGTTTAAGATGCTACGACGTCGTTTAAGTTTTCCTTTGTTTTCTCTTTTTTCTTTTCCTTACAAAAAGAAAATTTAAAGAAAAATTGTAGAAGAAATTACACTCACTCCACCCCGCCCCCCCCCCCCCCCCCCAAAAAAAAGAAGATAAATTATACATTTCACTCCATGTAAATATCATATGTGCCATAGACGAGGTTAATTCTATCATTTAAATGTTGATTATAAGTGTTTTGAGAATTTATAGCTTTTAAAACTAAAAGTTAAAACGTGGAAACCATAAAATTAACATTGACTAAGATAATGACAGTTTAGTTTTAAGTAATGTTTTGAATTGAATGATCATTCTAAACCGATCTGCGAATTGCACTGTTAATAATTTAAGCATTCGTTTACCGATGCACTTTCTCCATCTAGTCTACCTGGGAGTGGGATACTTTCTTAGCTACTTAGTCTTCTTTTTCACGCTACACTTTCAAAGCTTTCTCTGCTACTTGCCTTATCAGCTTAGGATTTAAGCGTAGAATCTAAGAAAGAATCACGAGGATATCATACTCTTCTTCATCTCTTTCTCCCAAATCCAATATAGAGTATCTAGGGACAACTCTAAGCTTTATAGCCGTCATAGCTTTGGGTTCAGCGGATTGAATAATAGGTCCAAAGATAGATCGTACCATAAATTTAGTATGAAAGATAGTCGAAACATCTCCCGATTGAGTCTCAACTATTGGTAAAGCAGTCATACTTTTTTCACCTATATGAGAACTTGATTTAACAGCTCTTCCAAAAAACAAAAGGTGTTAATGCAATCCTCTTTCCTTTGGTCTCTTCTAATGATGCACCCGTTCGCTGGTGGAATATCTCTATATGCTGACGATTTATTTGGGGATTGTCAACAATAAGAAAAGTGTTAAGGTTTGAATAATAGAATTTGAGTTTGAATTGAATTGTGTATTTAGTAAGACATTTGAATTGTTGAAATTAAAAAGTGTAAAAACTTGAAATATATTTGGAAAAAATATCAATATGGAACTTGTTTCATTCGTCTTGAAATTTTATGAATTTGAGGAAAAAAAATCTCATATGGACTTGTATGTGTAAAGTTTTATGCTTTCAAAATTTGAGTTAAAAAAACTGTAAATAGTAACTATAAATAGTGAAATTAAGCGAAAAAGATAAAAATTGAATTGTAATTTTAGGATTCAAGAGTTAACATCAAACAAAGGTTAAATATAAGTTTTGTGACGTTTTAAAATTCAGAGACTAAAATATGATTAGATTAATAATTCCAAACATTCACTTATTTTTAATTAAAACATTTTCTTAACTCCAAATAAAGTGTATACTCCGAACACCCTTTTAATCCAAATATAGGGTTTGTTTGGTTGGTTAGTTTGAGTTGAAATATTTTAGTTGTAATAGTAAATTTTTTTGAATTTTCAGAAAAGACAAAAAAATTTTTAGGAAAAAGACAAAAAAAAAGTACAGTTTGAGTTGAAATGAGATGATGAGGCAAACAAAATCATTAGGGTGTTTGGTGGAGTAGTTTGAGTTGAGATTTTTAAGTTTTAATAGTAAATTTTTTTGAATTTTCAGAAAAGATAAAAAATTTTTTAGAGAAAAGATAAAAATTTTTTGAGAAAAAAATAAAAAAGGTTTGAGTTAAATGATTTGAGTCACCGGGCCTGTAGTATTTGAAAAAATTGTATCTCTTTTTTAAACATAGCAAAAACGAGATGTTGTATAAAAGAATCACTTTATTCCACGTACAATGTCGTTTGTTTAACACGTGATGCAAACGACATGTCGTGTAATGAAAGAAATATTTTACAACTCGTTCCACACGTCACTTCCAGGATTATCCCATTTCGCTTTCACAGGAATCACAACCGCCAGTTCAGTTTTTGCTTTTGTTTTTTCAGTTTACTCCCAGCTCCGCCAAATGAAAAGCCAAAAAAAAAAAAAAAAAAAAAAACCTCACATTTCTCTCTCTCGCTCTCTCTCTCTTCCCCCTAATTCCCATGGCTTCGTGCCCAGTCCTTCCCGCGATTCCCTCCAAATTCCAAAAACCCAAACACTCCTCTTCCATCGCTAAAATCACCTGCTCGTCACTCACAACCCAATCGCAGTTCGCCAAGCAAGAGCTCCTCCGCCTCATCGCCGACGAGGACCGAGGCCTCAAGACCCAGCGCAACCCCACGAAGCTCGCCGCTATCGTCAAGGCCGTCGGTGCCCTCGCCGATCTATCCGGCGCTGACACCGTCACCACCGGGAGCTCTCTCTCCGCCACGTGGCGGCTCCTCTGGACCACCGAGAAGGAGCAGCTCTTCATCATCGAGAAGGCTTTCCTCTTCGGCACCCGCGCCGGCGACGTCCTTCAGGTCATCGACGTCGAGAACAAGCTTCTCAACAATGTCATCACTTTCCCTCCCGACGGCGTTTTCTTCGTCCGCTCTGACATCGAAATCGCTTCCAAACAGAGAGTCGATTTCAAGTATGTATTCTGCTCTCTCTCTCTCTCTCTCTCTCTGTATTCAAGAAACTAATTATCGACAATTTAAAGCAATTAATGTCATATATATTGATTTAATTCGTTTAATTTCGTTATTTTAACGACAATTTCCGTTCTTGACGTGAATCTTGTGAGGCTAAATTGTTAATTTTTGCTGTGATTTTTTTGCTGTGTTAGGTTCACCAGTGCGGTTTTGCGCGGGAAGAATTGGGAGATTCCGTTGCCGCCATTTGGGCAGGGCTGGTTAGTATTTTGTTTTGCGTTTTGATTGAATTTGTTGTGGTTTGATATAAATGAAATGTTCTTTGCTAGTATTACATTTGACCACTAATAGGAAAAAGCTTAATATTGAAATTTCGATTAGAATATATTAGGAAAGAGAGGAAAAGTTTGGAGAGAGAACCTCACGTTTCATTCATTCTCATCAGAAAAGAAAAATGACCAAAGGAAAAGCTAAATACTGGTCAGTGAGCCAGCTCACACATCACGTGTAGCTCATACTCTTACAAAGCGGAGAAAATTACAAAAGGAAGCAGGAAAAGATAACCAATCCTATAACTAAATTAATACAAAATTACCCTTCACAATTCTAAGACTCCCCCTCAAGATGGAGAGTGAATGTTGTGAACTCCCATCTTGCTGAGTAAGTATCCAAACTGTGTGGGAAAAAGGGGTTTAGTGAACAGGTCTGCCACTTGATGCTGAGAGGAAACATGTAGTGTCTTCAGACTTCCCTTCTGAATCGTCTCTCGAACAAGGTGACAGTCAATTTCAATATGCTTGGTCCGCTCGTGAAAAACAGGATTAGCTGCAATATGTAAAGCAGCTTAATTGTCACAGAAAAGCAGGGCAGGACCTGGATGATCAATGTGCAAATCCTTATACAAAGAAAGCAGCCACATCATTTTGCATGTTGCATTCACCATTGCTCTGCATTCAGCCTCAGCTGATGATCTAGATGCAGTTTGCTGCTTCTTGGATTTCCAGGAAATTAGAGAGTCTCCAATGAAAACACAAAAACCATTGATTGACTTCCCGGTGTCTGAACAAGATGCCCAATCGGAATTTGCAAAACCCTTTAGTTCAATAGATGAAGATGACGAGAAGCAAATGCCTTGTCCCACTGTGCTCTTAACATATTGAAGCATATGAAAGGCTACTTGCAAATGTGGTACACATGGTTTGGCAAAAAACTGGCTTAACCAATTCACTGCATAGGACAAATCTGGTCTAGTAATGGTGAGATACAGTAACCTGCTAATCAATTTTCTATACTTAGAGCGATCATCAAGGAGGACTCTATCATCCTGGGAGAGTTTAACACTTGGATCCAAAGGAGTCCTCCTTGTTTTACATCCAAGATAACCAATGTTAGATAAGAGTTCAAGGGCATAATGCTGTTGGCTGAGCGAAATTCCTTTACTTGATTTGGCTACTTCAATCCCAAGGAAGTGTTTCAAATCACCAAGATCTATGAGTTTGAATTGGCTGTCAAGAAACTTCTTTAGATCTTCCACGCCTTTTGAGTTGTTACTCGCTATCACAATATCATCCACGTAAACCAAAAGAGGAATGAATGAATCACCAACAACCTTGATAAACAAGGAGTTATCAGATGCGGATTGTTTGAAACCTTGCTCAAGAAGAACATTGGAAAACTTGGAAAACCACTGCCCCGAGGCTTGTCTAAGTCCATAAAGAGATTTGTGGAGATGGCTTGGAAAACTTACAAATAGCATTGCTAGGAAGAGACTCCCCCTCATGGTGAAATCTAGGAGGCAGAGTCATATATACTTCCTCACTGAGATCACCGTGAAGGAAAGCATTGTTGACGTCTAGCTGGGTTAAGCTCCATCCCTTGATTGAGGCCATATCAAAAAGAGCCTTGATAGCGACAAGTTTAGCAACAGGAGAAAAAGTATCCAAGTAATCAACACCTTTTTGTTGAGTATAACCCTTTACCACGAGGTGAGCCTTGTAACGCTCAAAGGAACCATTAGCATGGTATTTGATTTTGTACACCCATTTGCAGCCAACAGGGTGTTTCCCAAGTGGCAGGGAAGTAAGTGTCCATGTCCCATTGACTCAGCAAACATAGCTTTTTGCCTATTAGAATTTGAGTAGCCTAGGAATAAGTATTAGGTTCGACATTGGAAGAGATGGCTTGGACAAAGGCTTAATATGTGGGAGACAACCTAGAATAACTAAGAACTTGAGAGAGTGGGCGAGATGTAGAAGCTGACTCGTTGGTAACAGAAAAACAGTGATAATCTCGGAGATAAGACGGAGGTTTGGTGACACGAGAAGGACGAGAAAGGATATACGTTCTTGGATTAGGCTGTGAAGGAGTGGATATGGGATAGCTAGAGCTGAAGTGGAAGAAAAAGGGAGCACATGGTCAGAGAAGAGATCTGAGGGTGGTGTTTGTGATTTGCTGTTGTGGAAAGGAAAAATGGACTCATGAAAAACCACATCCCGAGAGATGTAAATGGTATTTGTGGCCAAGTCTAGAAGTTTGTAACCTTTGTAACCAGGCGGATATCCTACAAAAATAGCTGGAGTGGCTTGAGGAGAGTATTTGGTATGGTTACGATCAAGAGTTGACGCATAACACAACCATCCAAAAGCTCGTAGATGAGAATAGGATGGTTTCTTCTTCCAAAGCAGCTCAAATTGTGTTTTATTAGATGAAAGGAGAAGGAGTTCGATTGATCAAGTAGGTAGAAGTGAGAACATAGTCACCCCAATAGACAAGAGGAAGATTGGATTGGAAATGTAAGGCCCGAGCAACATTGAGGATATTTTGCAGTTTACGCTTAACAACAAAGTTTTATTATGGAGTGTCAAAACAAGAATGGAAAGGAATGATTCCTTTTTCATTAAAGAAGGCAGAGAAGGACAATTTTGGTGCATTATCAGATCGGACATTTGATTTTGAGGTTAAATTTAGTTAGAATCAGGGAATAGAAATTAGGAAAGACTTGTACTACATCAGATTTTGCATGTAAGAGATAGACCCATGTAAAACGAGTACAATCATCAACAATGGTGAGAAAATATTTATGTCATTGTGTTGTCATAGGAGTGAAAGGACCCTATATATCACAATGAATAAGATCAAAGGGAGAATCAGATATGGAATTTGTTGAAATAAAAGACAATTGACGTTGTTTAGCCAAATGACAAATTGAGCAATGATTAGGAACATTTAAAACTTCATGGATATTCAAATCATTCTTTAAACAATTATGCCAAAGCTCACTTTTAGACATTGGATTCGAAATGCTATTACAACTTGAAGATATCGAAGGAGATAAACAAGTAGATTTGTCCAAAGCATATATAGATTTCCTTGTCTTCTACCCATCCAATTGTTTGGCCCTACAAAAGGTCCTGGACAATGCAAGAGTTAAAGAGAAAATTAATTGTATAGTTGTGACTGTGAGTGAGAGCACTAATGGAAATCAAATTAAAATGAAAGTGCGAAATAAACAAAACATTGTCCAGAGTAAGATTAGAAGACAAGACAAAAGACTCAATACAACTAATAGAGACGGAATTTCCTTTTGGAAGGGTGACGAAGGAGTTGATGACAAGATTGGAATGAGTGAACAATAACAAAGAACAACATACGTGATCAGTGGCACTAGTGTCAAAAACCCAAGAACTCGAAGAAATAATAGATAAAGGAATTAAGGAAGCAATAGAGAATATACCACTGAAACTAAAGACATAAGGAACAGGCTACTGCTATTCTAAAGGGACTCAAGAGCATGACTGGAGTTGTGAGCTTAAGAGAGCAATGAGATGTTCACATTGAGCAGAGGTTAGCAAGCTTAAAGAGGAATCAGTGGAACCCTGACCTAAATCTTCTCCAACAATAGAAGACGTTTGGTGTGCTTGAGCTCTGGATGAATCCCCCTTTGATTGAGTTGTTGACCTGGGCTTGTATCCTGCAGGGTAACCCTGAAGCTTGTAGCACTTGTCCACGGTGTGACCTCAATCCTCAGTGAATGCAGAATGGTCGGTTGTGTTTCGGTTTTGGGGTAAAGGTAGCTGCTATTGCATTTGTAGAAGGTGAGACAATAGTGGAATCCCTAAAAAACACTAGATTGGGAAAGAACCTAGAGCCCTAATTAATGGTGCTTTTCCGTTCCTCTTGAACCACCAACAAAAAAACCTTAGTGATTGGAGGTAGAGGATCCATCATTAGAATCTATGTGCGAATTTGGGCATATGAATCATTGAGACCCATGAGAAATTGCGTCACATATTCTTGATGCTGGAAATCCAACCAGGGTTTCATTCCTCTATAGTGACAAATAGGAACGGGTTGAAAAACCTTAAGCTTATCCCAGATGATCTTGAGTCTGGTATGGTAGGAATTGACATCCATGGACCCTTGATTTAGAGCAATGAGATGTTTCTTGAGCTGAAAAATTCTAGGGCCATTGCTTTGATGAAAACGATCATGGAGATTGATCCAGATCTCAGAAGCAGTATTGAAATAGAGGAGACTATCAGTGATCTCACGAGCAACAACATTGAGAAGCCAAGAAATTACCATGCTATAATAGCGAGTCCATGCTTCAAACAAGAGATCGTTGGATGCTGCACGAGGAATGTTGCCATCGACAAATCCGAGCTTGTTTTGTGCCATGAGGGCCATGAGCATAGCTCGACTCTAGGTGTTGTAATTGGGTTTGGTGAGAGGATGAGAAACCAGAGCAAGCCCAGGATGATCTCCATTATGAAGAAAGTAAGGGCTACTAGAGTCTTTCATGGAAGGATTGGAAGCGCTGACAACCACACAGTTGTTTTGGTTATTCTGAGCACCGCGAGCCATCAAAGGGAAAGAATGTAGAACAGAGAGAAGAGGAAGAAATGATCAGATACCATATTAGGAAAGAGAGGAAAAGTTTGGAGAGAGAACCTCACGTTTCATTTATTCTCGTCAGAAAAGAAAAATGACCAAAGGAAAAGCTAAATATTGGTCAGTAAGCCAGCTCACACATCATGTGTAGCTCACACTCTTACAAAGCAGAGAAAATAACAAAAAAGGAAGCAGGAAAATATAACCAATCCTCTAACCCACTCAATTAATACAAAATTACCCTTCACAAACTAATAGAATACAATTAGCAAGGGATTAAAATAAGCTGTGAAAAAGTAAAACCTGAGGAATCTATAAAAGAAGACATGTACAATAAGCTTATTTTGGTTTGGGTATGGATTTTTATCCTAATCCTAGTTCGTCTTTCAGCAATGAAGTTCCTTGTTCGACTGATTTGACCTTTTTATGTGGTTGATGAATTTGATTATGTGAAAGATCTATATTAACATGGCAGGGGTCTTGCCATCTGTTAAAGTTGCTCTTCTTGAATTTTTGTTACTAGAAGAAGCATCCTATTTTCTGCAGGTTTGATACTGTATACCTTGACGACGAGATTCGTGTCGTGAAAGATATCAGGGGAGACTACTTAGTAGTAGATCGTGCTCCATATGCTTGGAAAGAATGAAAAATGGAACTTCTGGCTTTGTTGTCGCATTTTGAAACATAACGTGAGTTCACTTGTCCAAAAACGTATTTGTATTTGTAGTCCATCTCAATGTTTTACCAGTCTAGATTTTTGCTCTTGTTCATGTTCTCAAGAGATTTGATAATGTTGAGCTTTCTGTTGCGGTTTTATCAATCCATAGTTTCCCTTAATCAAGTGCTTCTTGTATAGGCCTTTACCCATTCAGCAATCCTCAAGCCGTTTGATGTAGTGATTAGTGACCTTTCTATTGATATTTTGTTCGATTGTTGGCTGTTATCCGATCAGAACTGCAAATTTTGTGTTTTTTGGTTGGAAAGAGTGGAAAAGAAATTGGAGAAATAAGTTCTATAACATTTCAGGGTACTAATATTTCAAGAGGCTAAAGTGAGTGGTTTGAAGCCTTCCTAGCGTCCCTATATTCATTATTAGTTTTGTACCATATCACTGTCAATCTCTAGATTTATAAACCCCGCTTACAGGAGGTTAGCTGAATAAATTTTTTTGTGCCTTTCTTTTGACGGGGAGGAGATGACCTGCTGAGCCGGTGCAAATGATCTAAAGTGAAAACTGGTTAAACTTAGTATCATGAGTGAATTGGGCCTCTTGAAATAAAAGGATAAATTTGCATGACTATCAGAGAGTTAATTTCATTTAACCGCTCTTAACTCATAATTCAATATCATTTCTTTCCAATCATTCTTTTTTCCGTTATAATTAAGATTGTCCTGTAGGTAGTCTTTGGATAGATATTCCAAGGTTTCTAAATTATCCTATGAAAGCCCAACTCTATGAACGAGTAGTGTTGATTTATTTCCAATGATTGCAGATATGGGTTTTGTTTACCTCGATGCTTACAGTTTCAAGCAATATCCGTGAAGATGACTAAGCTGCTGTACAGCTCCTTTGTAACTGGAAATAGTTAGGTACGAAACTTCATACTTTTTTGAACTTTTGCAGAGTCTTCCACATTTCGTTCTTCACATATTTTAAAATGTGATTGTTTCCTTGGTTTTCAAGTCTTGGTACTCTATTCTTTTGCCATAATTTGCACTCTTTCCCCAATAAATGCTCTCTAATTTTTCTCTATATTTATCACCTATTTCTGAGCGTATCTTTTTGCTCCTGGAACTCAACTGTGCAAACGTTTTTCTTTTTGTAAGCATGTCTCCTAATTCATCAATCATAACTGCGTAGCTTCACTATATTCATTGGCGACTGATGGGATTCTTTCGTTTTAGCCCTTTGTTTGTATACAATGTCAATCCTGAATATATATTTTGTTGTCCTATTGTCTCTGTCTTGCAGTAAGTAAGGCTACTTTTGCTGTAGGATCTTATGCCATTGTTGCATTCTCCCGAATGATTGGCCTCTCCCACTATCCATGTTCATACATCTGCTTTACAGTTTTTGTAGCCTTCTTCCTTGATTCTTGAAGTACGTTTTAGGCTTATGCCACCAGTAATAATTCATCTGCAAAAAATATGATTGGACAACACAACATGAAACGTTAATTTTCCTGCCCTAAAATCGTGTGCTTAAAAAGCTATCATATCAACTGTATTAAAAACTTTGAGAAACAAATTACTGCCCAGAGTATCACTTTCAATTTACTGTATTTTTTGACTAGTTTTGTAGTCGTATCTTTTTTACTCTTTATTACTCTTTAGAGTGTATTACTCCTGCTTAAAGTATTTGCTATTGAATGTACACCTTAATTAGGGGTCGAATCAGGGATAGGATAAAACTATTTAACATCTCTTACACACGCCACAGCATGAAAAAAAAGGAAAGAGATGATGCTACTACCAAGTGAGAATGCCGGAAGATTTGGGTGGGAATTTGGAAAGCAATCGGTAATGTACTGCAAGCAATAATTATACAGTTATGCACTAAACAGGCGTGCAGAAATGGATTCTAATGCCTTGGGACCATCACTTATGGGTGGAAATTTGCCATTTATCTATCATCTTTTGGTAGTTCTAGTTGGCTTCTTGAATGTTTAGTTTTGATCATTTTATTTCTGTTTGATTTTCGGTTTAATCTTACCAATTTCGTCTCGGGGCCCTCGTCTTTGTGTCTGCTCTGGATTCCTTTTTGCTCCTCAGGTTATCATGCTAAACCTTTTTGACTTTATGCTTGCTTTTGCATTTTTCTCACGACTCTTTCCCAGAGAATCGGGAACTTTTAATTACAAGGATTATGCAGCCTACACTGATAGTCCTATATTCCTTCATGTCCCACCATTGTTTTCGAAAACAATCTGCTTAAGCAAATGTCATATTGCCGTAAAGCAGTTTATACAGACGTATAGGGTCTGAATGATGGCGCTTTCAGAAGCAAGATTTTTGTGTCATAGGCTCGAAAACAGCTTTTAGTGTTGTTAAGGTGATGTGTTGAAAAAAACTTTAGTTGTTGGAACCTCTTCTAGATGAAAGATTTAAATAGGTTTTTCACGCTAGATTTTACCAGTTCACCGTTCTTTACGTTTTGGCAGAGGCCATGGCATTGTTCCCCAATCTCTTTAGAAACTCTTCTTTCTTTTGTTCTACTCCATCTTTGATGTTGATCAAACTCTCGGTTTTATAAAATAAGTTGAACTTTTGGTTGCTGTGACTGTTAAGTGGAAGAGTTGCTACCTCTCTTTTTCTAAGTAGCCCTTCACCATACAGTAATGCACGTTTCTGAATATTTTATTTGATTATTATCACATTTCAATACTTCTTTCAAATTTAGCGCTTAAAAATGAGTCCCTTGGTAGTAAGGTTATTTTTATTTTAAGTTTTTAAGAGTCCATTTGATGAATGAGTTTGAGTTGGAAATTTAAAATTTCAATAGTAATTTTTGTTGACTTTTTAGAAAAGACAAAAAGCTTTTTCAGAAAAAGACAAAAACTAATATAAAAATTTTGAGTTTTAACTCAAATCCCAAACAACGTCTAAAATGATTTAGAATTTGAGGAACTCTTCCTCGTCATATATAAAAGAGTGAATTCCTACTTTGGCCTCCCTTCCAACATTGCCACGTGGTGCTTCCTAGGTTGTCAAATGGCTGTCCAGTCATCATCATGTGGTGGTGAACTCATCACAACATGTTTATTATTTTTTTTTGGGGTCTATTCCGTGGGTGTTTTTCAACTAGTTGTACATAAGATGCAGATCAATCAAGTTTCCAAGAAGAAAAAAGCAGACCAGATTTTCAGATCTGATTTGGGGAATCCATTTAGGGTCAACAATTGGGAGTGAATTCACATGTAGTGTGGGTTTCGAGTCTATGAGATTATGAAATTTCATGGAGAATGCGAATGAGGTCAATTCCAATGGTGGTTATCTTTGGGTCCACCAACTTTTAGACTTTTTGATCACATCATGTGCTCCTTGTGGCTCCCATCATTTTGCCCCTAAAAAGTAAGTCTAGTGCTGTCTGTACGGAATAATTCCCTACCAAAAAAAAATGCGTTAGTGAAAAGGCTGGCTGTTTGTTGGGCTTGTGGGCGCATTAAAAATCACTATACACTCTTTGCATGAAATACTGTTTTTTTAGTGATTTCATCAGATGGTCTAGGAGCTGTCACGTGAGAGTCCCGTCATCCTTCACATATCTGTTTTTCTTCTTTATTTGTTTATTTCGCACGCGCATAATATATGTTTTATTCTACTTTGCTTGTCAATCTGAGCGTGCTTGTCAACTGATGAGGATAGAGAAAGAAAGGAAAGTGAAATTTCAGATGAGGCCGAAAGTCTGGGTGGGTGGGGATGTGGGCCGTTTACTGGGGTCCAAATGGGTAGTCTAGGGATTTTGTGTAGGGCTATTTCGTCTCGAAGCCTTTCAAACTTGGGCCCATTCTTTTTGACAGCTTTTCAACTTGAAGCTGACATTGATGCAGATCCACAGAAGAGTTCCATCATTTAGGTTGTGGAGCTGCGTATGCATCAAATTGCTGGCCGTGCACATTACATGTTTTTGGGACCTAAAGTCTAGGTGTTAGGAGGTTTGTTTATTTGTTTGTAATTTTTTTTTTAAGATTTGGTTTTATTTCTATTTTCCCATTTTCGGTTTGTAGAAAACCTGAAATTGTGATTTAGTTCACATTTGAATCATTGGCTTGAAAAGTAAATTTATATAATTTTTGTGAAAAAAAAAAAAAAAAACTTAGATAACACTTTAAATAATGCTGAAAAAGGTCTCCAAACGGAGTGCCTAACAAGCTATTAGTTTTTAGTACTAATATTTGGTGAGTTTGGTGTTAGGGTTAAAAACTAACTTACTGGTAGTGTACAAATCTAAATCTTCTAATCTTCTTCATGTTCTATTAAATTTTAGTTCTTTTCTTAATTTACTCTGATTTTGCGATGATGGTTTAGAATTGTGTTCTAGGTAAATTTATACCATCTCATCATATAGAAAATTTTGAATTATTTTATCGACACTCATGGATTCAATCATCTTTTCTGAAAATGAATCGTGTTTTTTTAAAGGTCATTTTTTGATTACTACATCTTTCTTTACTCCTCTTTAAAGTAAACGAAAGTGATTACTATTGGTGCATTTAGTAAAACGGTTTGAGTTGAAATTTTTAATGAGTTGTTTGATTTTTTAAAAGTTAATAATAATTTTTATTGATTTTTCAGAAAAAAACAAAAACTAAGATGAAAAATTTGAGTTTAAGTTGTGTTGCTAAACGCACACTACTACTTTATTATTTAATACCCGACCTTAGCGATGGATTTGCTTTTCAATCTCAAAAACATTAAATAAAAAAAATTAAAGAAAAGTTAATGAAACTTTATAAAAGGAAGCAAATTTTCTGCGTAAGAGAATTGTAAACTTGTTTTGAGTGGCTCCACTTCACTTTCATGACTTTGCGTATGGAGTATCTTTCACTTGATGAGACAATACATACATACATATATATATATATATATAAAGAGAGAGAGAGAGAGAGAGAGAGAGAGTTAGACCCCCAAAATGAAAATGGCATGTAATTTGCGGATCTTTAATGGGTTGTCTGCAAATGGAAGAATAAAGCAAAAGCACGAAAATATTGTCTCCATAAATTACCAAAGAAAAATAAAAAACAGAAAGAGGTGGGAAGTTCAGTGCGTCATTTAATGCATTTGATTATACATTCTTGAGCTAAAAAATTCCGTATGTGACAATCACATTTCTTATTTATGCAAATCTTTACGATCCTAGTAAAGCGACTTCTACTATAAAAAGTGGTTTTGGGAGGCAAATTGTAGTTGTCTTTATATATATATAAAATTATTTTTTCCCTACATTGACGCACAAAGTAACAAATAGACAAATTTATAAAAATGAAAAGCAGAACTTGTTAGTATCACATCATAGTCTCTCTCTCTCTTTAGTGGAGCCGTGCTTTTTGAGATGAAAAGTTTTATTAGTTGAAAATCATTTCATTTTGGAAAGGCAATATTTTTCTTTAAAAAAAAAAAAAAAAAAGCTTTAAATGGCTTCGTCATGCTTGATGGATAGTTTGGGCTTTAAAATAACAAAGTCAATTTATTTGTGCCATGACTAAGATATATGTGCCCCACCAGCTTGCTTCTTCTTCTTCTTCTCCTCTCTCTCTCTCTCTCTCTCTCTCTCTTTTGTGTGTGTGTGTGTGTTTTTTTTTTGGGGGGGGGGGGGGGTAAAAAAAGGAAGATTATTGATGTCTTCTCACTTCCCATTCTCTTCATCATTTTGAAAATCTCGGAGCTCATCTATGAAAAAAAAAAAAAAAAAAAAAGGAACT
Organism: Ficus microcarpa; assembly: GCA_025413485.1. Classification (NCBI taxonomy): domain Eukaryota; kingdom Viridiplantae; phylum Streptophyta; class Magnoliopsida; order Rosales; family Moraceae; genus Ficus; species Ficus microcarpa. The sequence continues at coordinate 3,368,992 of CM046383.1, forward strand.
TGATCCAACTTTATTTAAAGGATAGACCAGCTAATTTTAACTCTACGCAACCATACACTCAGCACACAATATATTCCCAGATAGGGGTCTTACAATGGGGTTATGGGGTATCCCATCCTGAGTGCTTTTGTGAGGAAAAAAAAGGAAAATGCATTCATACAGTTGCACCAACCCATGAGTTTGTTGTCTACTAGCTTGTTTTTGACCATCGACAATATATATATTTATATATAATATATTCCAGTTGTAAACTATTTTGTTTTTCGGAGATTGAAGGTGAGGAGATTTGAATTCTGTGTATTAGTATTTAATTAAACCATAACAAACTATTTTGTTTTGCACAATTAATTGTTCTTAAAATTGTATAATGTAATATGTCATTAAAATAGGTCCTCAGGCGGAAAGGAGCGTGTGTGCTAACCCTAAATTCTATAATGTCGTAGGGTTAAGGAAGTAAGAAATACGTGTAATGATAGATGTTTCATACAGAGAAGATTCTTAAAAAGCCGTTATTTTAGCAGTTGAAAAGCAGTGATCATTACACAAAATAATAGCATCAACGGAAGAGAAGTAATCAAATTTCCTTAAAAAAAAAAAAACAAAAAACAAAAAACAACCCGTTGAAATGATAAAACGTGCACAGAACAATAGCATATTAGAACGTTAAAAAAAAGGGGGGGGGGGGGGGGTCCACTTTTACGGTTGATAAAAGTTTGGAAGAAAAATATAGGTTTCAAGGCGTATAAGAGGAGAGAGGGTACAAATTCCCCTATAAAGGAAGTAAAAGAGAGTTGAGACTTGAGAATTTAGACAACACCACTGGTATAGACGTGGCACGGCGGGGTCTATATATATATATATATATATAAGTCATACGGTGGTCCCCTATTAATGTTCAGTGTTCAGTGTCCAGTTCTAGGGCTGTGCAAAAGAATTAAAAGTGGTGGTGGCAAAGTGTTGTTCTTTTGGGAAACACTTAGCGTGTCTTCGACGTACACATATGAAAAGCCTTTTACCCTATATATTTATACCTATATATACATATATATGGTCCAATCTCATGTCCTTCTTTTTCAGTCTTCAATTCGAGCCCTTCGTAATTCGCATAGTGGTAAGCCCCACCTCTCTTCTACATATAAAAAGTCGTGAATCCGAATTGAGATCATTATTATGTTCTGTTAGATGAATAATTCACAGGATTTTATTATCAAGCACTTGACATTGAATGTCTAAGTCAACTTATCACGTCTGTCAAAAATCATGAATTCAAATCTAAACTATTTCGATAGTATGTTGAGATTAGTAAAAATCCACTTCTTTAAAAAAAATCCATATGCACGTTTAGGTGTTTAGTCTCTAAAAATTATCTGAATATGTCACTTTCTATAACCTTTAAAAAAAAAAAAAATTTGCACTGTACTCTCTAGGGCTCTTTCTTGCATTAGGCTTTAGCTTTCAGTTTGTGGCTAAGGATTGTGCTTGTTTTCATGGTTGCATAAGTGGAGGCTACGTGTCTCACTCTCTTCTCCCCTCTGGTTCCGATTTTCCATTTTTTTTAATATATGAAATAGAAAAGTAAAAAAAAAATTATATCAATATAATTTGATTAGATATCATTCAAAATACAAAAATTAGTCAGTCCAACTAAAAAGACTTTTCACCACCGAATAATCGGATGGAGTGGTAAGGCGCTTGTTCTCTTGATTAGAAATTTATCGTCACTGCCACAGTAGTCGGGATATATAAACGATCTACTTTGAGAGGGATTTATATATCTTCCCCCCTCCTAAATTTATCTAAGCATACTATCTTCTATCCCCATAACTCTTACCCCCCCCCAAAATAGTACTTTTCAGGTATCTATTTATCAATGAATAATTTTTTAAAAATACTTTTCTAATTTTGTGTGACAACATGGGACGGTATTGGTTTGTGGATCGGTCAATTTCACGCTTCAATGCTGATGAAGAATATTATTAAGATTGCGTTGGGTTCGTCGGTTGGAGGTGAAATTTTTAAGTTGAAATTAGTTGACTTTTTAAAAACTAGTTATATTTTTTTTTTGACTTTTCAGAAAAAGATAAAAATTAAGATGAAAAAGTATAGTTTAGTTGGAATTGAGTTGCAATGTCAAACAAAGCAGTGTCAAATAGTGTTTAGAATTTAAAAAAAATCTAAAAACAAAAAAAAAATCCATGATGAATAGCATATTCTTGCTCGTCTTGTTGTTTAAGATTAAATATTTACATGTTGGGGATGCGCATCGAGGAGGGCTTTGTCTAAGCTATATGTTTTGTTATTGTCTATTATATGTTTAACAAATATATCCCTTTTCTTGTTTTAGAAATTTGTTAGGATCACGAGGGGACATGACACCAAACACAACGAATATTTTAACTAGCTAGTTAGTGGAACGATATCAATCTTGGTGCATGCATATATATATTTGTTCTTATAATAAACAAACGATAAAAGAACCGACCTAATTTTGAATTAATTCACGACCTTTAAGGGAAAAGATATAATTTTGTCGTGGAGAGTTTGATTGGAGCAAGAAATAAAGAAGGATTATTCTCATTTTTATACCACATATTTTAACGTTGTCAAAAGTTATACATTGTAGTTTCGAGATCTCACATTTATACCTTTACAAAATTTATACTCAATTTTTTACATTTTTCCGCAGAAAATCTAAACTCCCGTAAGAAATATAAGAGAACCTATTCTCCCTTAAGAAAAAAGAGAAAAAAGAAAGAAGATAAAAATTCAAAATATGAGGGACATTTAGTTATTTTTCATAGTCAAAATCAACTTTTGAAAAAAAAAAAAACAGCAAAGATTTAATATAGTGGAAAATAAAAGGTATATATATAATCCAATTTAAAATATAAGATATGATTGTGTAATAACGTCAAAATCCATGGTATAAAAGTTTAAAAACAATCCCAATAGAGAACCATCAAATTCCATAAAATCAAGAATCATATGTTGCAACGATTATTCACGGACTGTTACAGTTGATTTCTCTTTTCAACATTGCGAAAAAATTTAATTTGAAATAATATTCCCAACTTATCAAATAATTTACTTAGAAAATTTTAGAAAAGAACCATAGAATTTTTTTTTGAACCTTATCAAAATAACCTTTATAATTAATTAAAAAAAACCATATCATGAAATAAAATTTAAGAAAATCCATACTAATTTTTCAATCAAAATAATAATAAACTAAAGTACCAAAATTGTATTTGAAATTAAAAGTGTTCATTTCATGATTATTCCTCCCATTTTCTCATTACACATCATCCCGCTTTCGCTTTAAGTTTCTCCATTATGACCTCTTATCATTTCCTTTTACAACATAAATTAACTTATATAAGTAGGAACTTATTAAGACACTTAAATCTCACAAGTGTAAATAAATAAGTTTTTTTTTTCATCATTGTAATTATCATCAAAACTATAAACATTATTGAAAAACTTTTTAACTTTCAAAACCGTCATATATTGGGTCTGACATTATACCATTATAGCGTGGTAGTCATGGAATGAGTGGGGTAGCAAATTCTAAATAACGGTGATAAAAAGTCCGTTTATCAGACAACATTATCATGATCATCATTAAGATTATACAATGCTATTTTAAAACATAAAAATACATATGCATATATAAATATATAATACTTTTCATGAAAATGTCATCATAAAAGAAGTATTAAAAATGTCATAACATCATCATCAACATCAAAACATATACTTTTCAATTCTTTAAATCATGTTGCATGTGAGAGTGTACTTAGATAGACGTCTTACTTAACTTTTTAAATTTTTCCAATGGTGATGCACGATTGAGGTCTCGGGTGATCGCTTTTAGAACTGTTCATGCCATAAATAATAGATATAAATAAATCACTCAAAGTCCTTGATCATTCATCAAATAGATCCATTATTAACAATGCCTAATAGGCCTATGTCATCATTCAATAAGATCAAAATACAAAAATTAAACAATTGCATAAAATTACATAACGTAAAAAAAGAAAAAAAGAAAAAAAAAAGGTAGCTAGACCTCTGTCCTTTCAAAAATTCATAAAAATTCGTATAAGATTCTAAATGACCTGAAACTAATTTTAGACGAAAGTAGACATCTAAAACTTTCTAACGGTACTTAATTCGTTAAAAACAGAGACCGTTTAGATCCTCGAAAACAGTTTTGAAATCTTATCACTCAAATTTTATAGAAATTGGCAACCGAACCTCAGCTTTTTTGAAAAATCATAAAAATTCACATAGGTATCCAAATGATCTGAAAAATTTCAAATGAAAGTAGATATTCAGAGCTTTCTAACAACATTAAATTCGTTAAAAATGGAGTCCAATTGCATTCTCAAAAACAGTTTGGAAAACTGATGATAAAATATGGAAATTTCCAGTGGTCAAATCCAAAAATTCCTACAAATAAAATTCATTAAAAAAAAATTATTCCCATAATGTACATGACTCACACACATGAAAAATATAGCCCTATGGCATGTTTTAACATATAAAATCATTAAATCAATTATCCAAGAAAATCGTGGATAAAAAGATGAAAAGAGAGGTCAATGAATGTTATTGGCTCTATGTTTAAAGGAAATTTTTAGGTTGTCAAACAGGTTTATTTGGGCCAGTAAAATCTATTAGACAGCTAGAGAAATTCCATCAAAATTAAAAAGCTAATTTTTCTCCTCTTTTTTCTTCTTTTCCTTCACGTTTTTTCCCCCTCTGGTTACACTCATCACTGACATGTAACTACGTATATGTATAAGTACAGAAAATAAAAAATACATAATATATATAAGTAATATACAGTATGTTAACATATATATTGATTCAGAAGATTGTATAAATATATGGTAACATATATGTCCACATCAAAAGGGTCATTAAATAATAAGGAAAATAAATACCCTTCCTATTCTTACTGAATTTAGTAAATGAGGAAAGATAATATAATGAATATAGGAATTAAAGACTAATAGTCAATCCCCAAACTCCTTGATTGAATGATAGAAAATATTAAATTTAAATAATTATCAATTACTGAGATTCTAATTATATAATCCGGGGATATCGGGAAGTAAGTATATATATATTTATGCCCACATATAATACATCAATATTACTGAATAATCACATAATATTTCATCAAATCATCATATAAAATTTATCAATTTGACATAAATCTTATTCTAGCACGTCGAGTTCTTATCGCATCACCTATTAAAAATAATTCAATATAACATTAGAATTAACTAAATACTATTCCATCACATTGCTCGTACTAATTTCTAATATTATTGTTTGGGGCGTTACATATATATCATTGTTATACATACACATTATATTTATGATATATTATACTATATTATAAAATATATCATAGATATGTTTCATGCCGATTGCTAAGAGAGTTAATTGATAAATAAATTTGTGGATACGATAGCGACTCAAGAACGTAACAAAAAGAGGCTGACGATGAACTTTCATATTTAAATCCTACACTTTTTCAAATCTTATCCATCGACCTGTTATATATCTGTAGGCCGACGGCTGAAAGTTATGGTTATTTATTTATTTTTAAATTTTTCCTTCTTTATATATATATATATATAGGTATGTTTACTTTATATGAAAAAATGACTATTTGTTTTTTGGGAGCATCAGATATGAACAAGTGAAAGTATACTTGGAAGATTCCGTCCTTTTGAGTAGGGATGAGATTAATTTGGGAGGTCCATCAGAGAGGCCGCTTTTAAATACTTCTATATATATCTGCAATAAGTCAGAAAATTTAGTGTGGGCAGTGGGCCCCTAATTGTAACTAGGAGAAGATTAGGTTAATTAGCTATTTTCGTCATCGTCTGTCCTATATATATTTTTATGTTTGTTTGCCATTGGACGACTATAAGGACCATTGATCTTAACTTCAAATTTCAAATCATACGAAGTTTGTAAATAGTTATAAAACAATAAAATCTAAGATATTTTTAACAAGATGCAGACCTGCCTGATTAATTATCTAATTCAAATCTTATGAATATGATCATTAGTCGTATATTTTAGATCCTACATTGAAATGCACCCATTGTAGGATGTCTGGAATATTTTCATTTAAATGTTTATATTTTAAATGCTTTCCATCCAAATGATTACGATAAAAATTTTCCGTTTTTATTATTATTAGTAACAACTGTAGTTTTAATTGTTATATTAATTTTTTTTTCTATCATTGGATTTCTAAGTATGCACATTAAATATTTATAATGTGTCATACAAAACTGCTTTGTTGTAGATCAGACTATTATTAAAATATTAATCTTATGATAAAACCTGTAACTTGTTATCAATAATAAAAAACAATGGCTGCAATATGAACTCCTATGAATAATAATATAGAAACTTTTAATGCATACACCCTAAACAAGTTAGGAAGTTCAAATGTGTTGCAGTATTGTCTTTAATTTTCTTTATAATTGATTGTCCCTTGGTATAGTTTTCAGATTGTGTTTAAAATATTTAAGAATCTATATGCAATTTAATGTGAAATGCTGAAAACACTTTAGCATTTAAATTGAGTGTCAAAAAGTATTTGAAAAACAACCAATGAAAAATGATACAACAGTTTTGAACTTGGCCGGTTTATGACCTAATTAATTAACCTACACAACAAAGCCCGTACCTGTGCTTAACCTTAATTAATTAACCTACAATGAAAAATGATACAACAGTTTTGAACTTGGCCGGTTTATGACCTAATTAATTAACCTACACAACAAAGCCCGTACCTTTGCTTAACCTTAATTAATTTTAGCTTATTGGGCTTCTACTTGTTTAGGCCTCGTTTGGAAAAACATCTCAAACAGTACTTTTTCATCTCAGTTTTTGTCTTTTTCTGAAAAAAATTTTTGTCTTTTTTGAAAAGTAAACAAAAAGTTTCATCTCAAACTTAACATTTTCAACTCAAACTCATTCACCAAACAGACTCTTATTTATTTTTGTAATATTCTAAAGAACGCATTTGCCAACTCGCTCATTATCAAGGTTTATACACAGATATAGTGGCGAAAAGATTGACAAAAATTCGCACAAATTCTAACTATATATATATGTGTGTGTGTGTGTGCGCGCGCGCTTGAGCATAAACATAGTACCTATATGTGCTCGTCAATCACGTGTCCTGTCTGGATCCAAAAACAGCATATATGTATTTATCTACAGCTTTTGTAAAGGAAATATACAATCAATTATGTACCCACACACACACACACACACACACACACACACACACAAATATAGCTTTTGCAAAGGATATATAGAATCAACATATGTAATTAATTCCTATGGCCTTTATGTCAATATATATGATCGTATATATCCTGGCTAATCAGGTCTATTGAGAAATATGGAAAAGAAAAAAGAAAAAAAAAGAAAAAGAAAAAAAGGTCTCAAGAGAGAGAAAATAGCACTTTGGGGCGAGAGGGCAAATCTCTTGTTTGGTTGGAGGGAGGAGAGAAAGGAAGGGAGGGATGGAGGGAAGAGTTCTCTTCTTGGGTCCAAAAAAGTAGATCCTTCCACTAACGGAAGGATTCATAAAGTCCCTCTCCTTAAGTTTGAAATGTCTATTTTACCTTTTTGAAAAAATAGTTAACTAACAATTAAATGGATAAAATTATAATTCTACAATAATTATTCATATATCATGTCAACTCTTTCTCTCCTTACCAAACAATATAAATGATTATTGTAATCTTCTTCATCTTTCACTGTCTCCATCCGTCTAACTTTCTTTATCCCTCCTCTCTCCATCCTTCTTACCAGAGAAACCTTAAAAACACTTTGATTATTATTATTGTGGCTTTTAACATCAAGGTAGATTTAGATCAGATCTATCGCAGTTGACGTGACCATGACTTGATGAAATCTTCTTCTTCTTCTTCTTCTTTTTCCCGCACTTTGGAACAAATTTGAGACGTGGACGTATCGATTTTGGGCCCTATTTGATGCTTAAAATTACCCCTTTTTTTTCTCTCTAATTTGTTGTTTGAAAGTTTTATTAACTCATAGAATAGACTGATAATTGCACCATCTCATGATTTGCCAATTAGAACAGGAGGAAAAGTGTGTTTTGTGCGTCCCTTACGAAAAAAGACTAATAATAAAAACAATAATAAAGGTGAATGTGCGCTCAAGGAAAAGGTTGGTTGATTGCTATTTATACACACACACACGATATATATATATATATGTATATAATATGATTGATCGATTGTCACAAATGTTTCTCATGAAGTGATTGACTTCAAGTGCCTCAAATCATGTCGTATTCTCCCACTTTGGAGGGATCTGTTCATCAATTTGGTGAGCTGGAGCCACTGACATTTTTCTCTCTCAACAACTCTCTGTATATATACATAATATTTATAAACAATATTCTATTTGCTGTATACGTACATGAAAAAAATAGTATAATAAAACCAAAACTGAAAGAATAGTATAATGAAACTATAATATTAATTTGAAAAAAAACAGTACAATAATAAAACGGAAACATGAAGAAATAGCATAATAATCTCTTAAACTAAAAAAAAAAAATTTTTTTACGAGTCAAAAACTAGAATAAATCTGGCATTTCAGTCCTACACAATTTAAATAATTTGACACATGTATATTCATAATAATCATGATAAAAAATTTCTTGTGTGTTATTGCTCGTATATACATGATAATATTGTGACTATAACGCTAAGGATAAGGAGAAACTGAAATTCCTTGTCACAAAAAAAAATAATAATAATATTGATAACATATATATAATCAGGATATATTGAAACACTTCACTTAATAAGTTGGTTTATAAATTTTTGGTTTGTTTTTATTTTTGTTTTTAAATCACTATCAGCACTCCAACCCCTGAAGTCCCCTTGTCCATTTTCAAACCATTATCTAAATTTTATTGCCAAAATTTTTGTTGGTTTGTCAACCGTCCATATCCAACCTAACCAACCAAGCCATTAACATCTCAATTAAAAAAAAAAAAAAAATATTTACCTCGTACCACTCTTTTTTTGTCTTGATCACAATTTCACTTTATTATAATTAATACTATGCTATCATCGGATCATTTAAGTTAAGATTATATACCTTCATATCATCTCCGATCTATGTTTAAACCAAATAATCAGTAAAAGAATAAATCACATATTTTTCCTTGACATTGTACCAGTTATATCATAACAAACTAAGTTAATAATCGATTTGTAGCTTACATATTTTTCTTTCATTAAAAAAAAAATCTTTAACAAATTAACTTACGCGCGTCTTCAAAAGAAAATGTGGGAAAGCAATAATAGTAGTTAATGAGTTAGTTAACAATTAACTACAACTACGCATTAACGGTAATTAAAAAGAAACTTAAATCTCATAGCATAAAAATATAGAAATAATAGAAAACATATTAGAGTATCTGGCTATTGCATTTAAAAGATTGACCTTAAGATGAAATCATAATAATCTCTTAAAAACATCTATAACGTTCCTTAAAAAAAAAAAAAAATCTATAATGCAATTCAGAAATTCATGTGTCAAAGCTAAATTTAGAATTTAAGATAGGAAAATTACACTCCAATATAATATTCCAATGATAAATTTATCATTTGTCCCTAATAAATTTAACATTTGATTTTTATTGATCAACATCTTTAACTTTCATTTGGTCATTATAATATGGTCATATCTAAATTATTTAAATATTAAAAGTTTTGTTTTTACGAATTTCAAACCGTAATGGTGATGACAAGATGTAGACATAACATATGTATTGGAGCATAACATCTCAAATTTGCTATTTTCAATTTTTTTTTGTAACAAAAAACAACATTAGTCTTTACATATATACATTAAAGATGGTCTTTCAAATTTAAGTATAAGTTAGTTTGAAGATATAGGCTGTGTTTGAATCATAGGTCTAAATTCAGAATTCAAATTTTTATGAGGGAAAAAAAAAAACACTGTATAGAACAGTTTAAAGAGTTGATTTAAATCGTGTTTTAGACAAAAACATTGATTATACCTTAATGTCTATATTGCAAGTCACTAATCATCAAATCTGCCCAAACCCCACAATCATGAAATATGGTAGCTCCACACACACACACACACACACATATATTTCTAAATAAATATGTATGTACCTACCAATTACAGTATCAATCTTTCCCTCTGAAGTTTGATCTAATCTCTCCATCGCAATCATCGCATATCATCACCATCACCATCGGTCCCACAAAATGATCATTTTCGCAAAGGTTAGTTTAACATTTTCCATAATATTCATGCGCAGGCAATTAGTTAGGTATGCCATTAAATTTGAAATTTGTGCCATTAGCTAGAAGAAGGTTAGAAAACTGATAAATATTCCAAGAACATCCCTTTCACCTTTCGAATTAAAGATTTAAAAAAAAAAGATGAATATTTTTCCACCTTTTTGTTTTAGAGCAAATTTATACATATATTAAAAGAGATGGAGTTACCTTGACATAAATTCAACATTTTCTCAACCCTCAAAATTTGCTATTGTTTTGATTCATCGTTGACAAATAGGATCAAGTAGTAACACTAAATAGAAAATTATCATATATATATATATATATATATATATATATATCCATGTAGAGATCCAATTGAAATCTTACTAGTAGGAAAATTTTGGTATATCTGTCTTTCTAGTGATCTTTTCTTATTGACGTTTGGAATTTATGACTTGTAGCAACAATATTATAATTTTTGTTATTTTAATTTTTTTTAACTTAAAAAGAAAACAGTATACCGGAGCAAAATAGGGCTACCTACCTAGCTACTTGCATAATCGCTCATCTAATTAAAACGAATCGTACCGGTGCTTTTCCTCTTAATCTTTGTGTTGAAAGGACAAGGGATGAATAAATTAGTCATTTATCAAGTCCAATATTTAAACAACCAACATGCATGACAAAACTGATCAATAAATAAATATGTAGATGCTATATATTTATAGTTTCCTGACTATATCCAGAGACTATATAGCGAGTATTGGAAAGCAAAGATCGAAGACGCACTACACAAGAACTGAATATATGAATATATACTTATCTGGATCTATATCTTTTGATTTTGATGGATTGGTTCTTTATCTTTATCTTTATCTTTATCATTTGTTTTTTGTTTTTCGTTTTTTTTTTTAAACAAAAGAAAGTTATGAAACAAAAGAATTGACTTTATATTCATGCATGGCCATGACTAATGTTAAATTATTGACTGGCTAAAATATAGTTTTATGTACGTATTTGTTCAGCCTTCTCTCTCTCTCCATATATATATATATATATATTATATTTTCTTCCAATTTAGAGATTTCCTAGACTGGATTTAAAAACTTCTGGTTAATTAATTTCAAAAACATAGGATTATCTGTAAATTTTGTTCAGTTGTGTCATGCATGCTAGACGTACATATGCATGCGTATAGGTATATATTAGTCAAGCATGTATAACTGCGTACGCCATTTTTATTTTTATTTTATTTATCTGGTAATATATATATATATATATTTGCATCACATATATATATATGCTCTCATAATAAAAACAAAAAACAAAAAAACAAAAGGCAGTACTATGACGTGTTTCCTCTAATTTCCTGCACTACAATAGTCTGTATCTACTTTTGCTTTTTCACCCCAAAAAAAAAAAAAAAAAAACATTTTGCTTCGATGTTTGAGCGTTTTCTACAAAAATAAAAATGCGTTAAAATTTTAATAATATATATATACACACGAAACCACACATACACATCAGTATTATGTTTTAATTATCTTAGTTAGACGGTTCCAAACATAATCTAAACCTGACTTCATAAAAAATATAGAATTTAAATTCCTTAGTCCCCAAATTCAAAAAGAAATTATCTTAATTAGAAGAATATTTTTACTCACTAAAAAAAGATTTGATGTCGCGCGTCATTTTTTTTTTTTTCATTATTTTTAATGCGTTTTACTATGTTAGTGTTAATGGCCCTTCACTATTTTTTTTTTAAAGGTTCATTATTTAAAATGGGAAAACTTTGTTAATGCAATTTCTCCAAAAAATAAAAAATAAAAAAAAAAATAAAAAGTTCATGTCGTATGTTAATCCATTAGCAGTTTCTTTCTTTCTTTCTTTCTTTCTTTCTTTCTTTTTTCTTTTTCCTGTTTAATCTACATCATGAGAATCATAGAGGAGTCTAATAAGGTTATGGTAACCTTTCAATTATAATATAACAGTAATAATAATAATGTCAACGTTATGACATGTATTTAGTTTATTATTGGTTAATCCAATACGTACCACCATATAAATAGTACTATTAAAAGAGTTTTACTGCTGCAACTTTCATAGCTACTTGGTTTTTACGTGCCAACACTATGTGCTTTATTATAATAATAATAATATTTTTTAAAAAAAAGAGAGAATTAAGGCTAAATGTGACATGTTTCAACATGTCTTATTATTATACTTATCAAAAACATATCTTATTATTATATATTCTCATTTAAAAGAAAAGAAAAGGAAAGGGAAAAAAAAAAAGAAAGAGAAAGAGAAAGCTTTGAATATTCTTCTTTGCGCAAGATAATTGAAAGGCAGAAGTAATCTTTGCACGTAGAGAGAGTGGTAGGACTTAAAAAGAGAATAGCATAGGTTAGGATCCGAATATGTCTATTAATTTTAATTACTTCATTTGCACTAATTCCACCTCCAACATTTAAAAAAGCCATCAAACTTTTAAGACGGCCATTTGGTTAACTGATTATTCGTTAATATATGACCAATCAGATCTAGTCCACTATTCCCCTAAAAATTATATATATGAATATATATAACTAGCTCTCTTAATTTAAAAGAGGCTTTTTATGATAATATTTCTTTATGCAGATTATGTATATATTTCAATGTTAGAGATTAAAATCGCATTAAAATTAAAAAAAATCCAAAACGAATAAATAATTTTAAACACTACTTTATCAATAAGTATTATTTTCAGGACCTATCGTTTAATTTTTCTTAGAAGAATTAATAAAGATCACATAGGGTATACAAAGTTATCGTATCAATAGGAAACAATTCCAAATTATTTTATATCACAACATACTTATATCAAATTCAAAATATATATGTATATAAACATTATCAGTGATGACATAATAATTGTGGATGTCTTTTTAAATCTCTCTCAATCTTAATATTAAAGTTCAATCCCAACACTTTTTGAGATACAACCATAACAATGACACTCCTTTTTAGAATTATTAGTTATTAACGAAGTGAACTGAATAATTTTTGATTGAGGCTAATGAAAGAATGAGTCAAATTCTAATATTGTTTCACCTGTGATTTTATTAAATTTCTAAATAGATCATGAATTGGGTGCATGAGATTACCGTCGATTCTTTAAGAATCTAGTTATCAACAATTATATATCACAAAAAAAAAAAAAAAAACTCAAAATTTCACACTATATTGTGATTTGACAAAAATTAACGGTTATCCTGAAATTAAAGTGCTAATAAAAGGCAACAAAAGAATGTTTCTATAGTAAGTTTGGGGCGCAAGCTGATCCGTTTCTCTTTCCATTCTCCAATGTGAATTCTTAAACTAAAAAAGTTAAGAACAAAAGGAAAGTCTGGCTGGGCCCCACTTAATGCTTATCTGCTGAATCACATCTAGTACCACGCGTATCACAATGAAAGTTACACGCACGTCCAATCTCAACCATTGAGTGCCCGGCCAACTTTGATGTGTCTGATCATCATCAATTTGAACGGTTGAGATTCATCACAGGGCATCAGATCACGATATAGAGGTGCGAACCGACGTTGGGGAATTCCGAGAGCTGTTAAAAGACTGTAGATTTGTTCTGAGTGTTGTGACAAAGCAGTGAATCCTGTACTTTATGTCCTTACATTCCTGAATTGTCCACCAGAAATAGTTTAATGACAGCTATATCCAACCTTTATAAGGCAAAGGGATGGGTACGAAGTTGACCTCTTTATTTATCCCTTTTTTCTTTTTAACCCCTCTCTGTGGTACTTTTTTACCCTTCACCGTTTTACTGCAATTACTGCTCTCGGGTTAGGTTCTACGGTTCTCTCCTACTCTCTCTACAAGCGAGTGTAACTACTTCCGTATCTTAGGACAATGATATTATAATTTGTTTTATTAATTTTTATTATTATTAAAAAAATGAAAAATTTAGAATTCGAACCTTGATTACACATTCACATACCCAGTCACTTGAGCTATATATAAAATACAAAAGAATAAGGGATTATTATTATTTTTTTTTTGGACTATAAAAAAGGATTGATGATGTACTATAAGTGAAATTCAGAGATATCTGATCTATCACAAGCTCATATAGTTCTTTTAAGAAATGTCGCTTTTGAGACCGACTTTCAAAGTGAGAGAGTGAAGATTCAAGCTCGTAAACCATGCAACATCTACTAGTTGATAGATTTTGATTAGTTCATTAGAAGTGTATTCCTACTTAATAGATCAAGTTGAATGGGATTATCTTACAGAGGTAAGTCCTATCTATCATGTGAGATATATTCTTATTAAGAAATATGACTTAATTACGTCGGTTCAGCAATAATTTTCTACAGTTTCACGTAATAATTAACAATTATTTTTCACGTTTGAATTGAAGAGTTTACCCTTTATATAACTTATGGAGATAAACATATAAGCAAAATGTTAATGTGAGTTTCGTGGTAATTAGAGCATTGCAAGTATAGTCTAGTAATAATTTTATACTTGATAAAATCAACTATAGAGTTAAAATCTTCATATCTCAAGTTACAAAAAATGTAGTTAGCAATCTCAAACTAAGTTGAAAAAAGCAATTATTGTTCGGTTACAAATTTAAACAAGAAAAATAGTAAAAACAATTATATGTATTATAAGCACCTTTCAAAAATGATAATGACTTAAAAGTGAAACAGTCTTGGTATAGTAAATAGTACTATTTTTGTTTTTACTGACAGAAAATTTTAAATAAAGTGAGATACTCGTATAATTATGAAGATATAAAATTTCTTTGTAGGTCATATGATTTTTTATGATAGAACAGTAAATAGTACTATAAAAAAAACAAAAATAATGGTTTAAATAAGGCAGCATACTCGTATAATTATGAGGATATAAAATATCTTTGTATGTTATATGATTTTTTATGAATGTGAAATCACTGTTCATATGTTCTTTATAAAGCTGTAAATATGATTTAGGTCAAATAGGTCGGCATGTGACTCATCTTTTTTTATCACAGATTGTCTCGACTTGGCTTATAACAGGCGGATTAGATCAAGGTCTATAGTATATCTTTTTATGGCCTGTTTGGTGAATAAGTTTGAGTTGAAATTTTTAAATTTGAATAGTAATTTTTATTGACTTTTTAGAAAAGATAAAAAACTTTTTTAGAAAAAGACAAAAATTTAAGTTTAAAACTTAAATTTGAGTTTGAGTTCCAAACAGGCCCTTAATTTTTTAAATTATTTTGCATATAATTAAAATGTAGGATTTGGCACAAGATTGTCCTTGACTTTTCGAGCTATAAAATTAAACTGGACTGATCTTTGTTTGTATGAAGTAATGTGACACCTCTTTCTCTCCAGACCCTACAAACTGGATTGGATACCTCTATTTAGACCACTAATTATTATTTATTATAATAAGCCTAACTCTAAGATCTTATTAAAGGAGAAAGAAACAACCTTGCTATCCTGCCAAATGATAAGTGTGGCAGAAAATAATAAACAGTAATATATACGTACACGTTTTCAAATTGAATAGTAGCGAATTAAGTAGCAAAAAATAAAATTGAATAGTGAATTAGGTGTCCAATTATTATTTCATTCTAGATAATTCCGAGCGTGGAGCACACCCAATGGAGGAGCGTAGTGGGTAATGTAGACTTCTACAAAGCCAATTATATGTGGCTAAAGGCCAAACCAAGAAATGGACAAGAAAAAAAGAAAAAAAGAAAAAAAAAGAAAAAAGAAAAAGATCAGGCAAGAAATGAAACAAAGCAAAATCCCCAGGACAAAATTGTCATTTTGTGTCCTCAAATTTTAAGGTTCACCTCTCTCTCTCTGCCCTAACTGAAAACGACTGCAAGCAACCTGTGGTCTACCTCTGTATATAGATCGGATATATAATATCATAAAATATTTAGCAAATTAAAATAATACAAAAATATAAATAAGGAATTTATACACCGACTCAAAAACCATTACTCCTCTTTATATTCAAGTCTCCTCTCTCTTCCGTTTCTCCTATTGTGAATTTGTCACTCCCACTCTCTCTCTCTCTCTCTCTCTCTCTCTCTAGACTTGTTTCTTCTTCTTCTTGGTATATATTGGGTTTGTGTCTGATCCCAGAGGGGAAAAAAAAAAAAATCTCATTTTGAGAAAAGAAATTAAGAGGAAATTGGAGATCATAGACTAGAAGGTGAAAAGCTTTGGAATAAAGAGCAATGGTGGATCTCCAGACGGTGTGTTGCATGTGCGGCGACGTGGGTTTTCCTGACAAGCTCTTCCGCTGCAACAAATGCCGTCACCGCTTTCAGCACTCGTATGCAATTCAATCTCTCTTCTTCATCACCCTTCATCATCATCATCATCACCGTTCATAGTCATCATCACCCTCCATCACCATCATCATCATCATCATCATCATCATCTTGATCCGTTGTTGTATATATGAAAACACACACACACACACACAGAGGACCACCCACCGTAAAATTGTTGATGCACGTAAGCACACGATCATGATGATCACACCACATGACCCCTCTGTTTATTTTTTATTTTTTACATCATCTATATATGTGTCATATATATATATATTGATAGGTACTGTTAACTGAATAAGATGAAAAGCCAATCTCCTAAAAACACCCCACCCAACCAATTCCAAAGTATATATACCACAATAATAGTACCACCCTTGGAATATATCCTAGCCCCATATATATATGTATATGATCATGGAATATATATGTTCATCATTCTATATATATCATATATAAAGTTTTCATTTTCAATCCCAAAACTCATGTATGTCAATTTTAGTCCTTAACTTTTTTCATTCTTTTCAACTGCTCTTGGATTAACACATCTTAATTATCATTATTACTTAATTAATTATTATATTTTGTTTAAAAAAATATATTTTTGTAGGTATTGCAGCAACTATTACAGCGAATACGCTGAGCCAATTCAAGTGTGTGATTGGTGCCAAAGTGAAGGAAAAAGCTCAAGACACGGCGGCTCGTCGAAGAAATCGGTCGCCGGAGGCGAATCGGGGGTGTCGAATCGGTCGGAGTACAGCGGCGACAAGATCAAGCAACACGTGGACCGCGAAGAAGGCGCCGCCGCCGCCGCCGATCAGAAGGGAAAGAACCCGAGCGGAGCACCGTCGCCGAGGCCCACCGCGCGCAGGTACAAGCTTCTCAAGGATGTCATGTGTTAATTGAAGACTAGTAGTGCTAGTACTAGTGCTTGAACAAAACAAAAAGAGAGAGAGAAAAAAAAATGCAAGTAGATTAGTTATATATAAATAGCCCTTATAAGTCTTTCATGGGCTTTGTGTTCATATTAACAAATTAATGTTAATACTAGCTTTATCATATGCTTGTTCTATGTGTGTTTTCTTTTTTCTTGGTGGTCTATGTTATGTTTTTTTTTTTTTTTTTTTTTCCTGAAGTAACTTGTTAATAAAATAATGTAAGTTTGTTTTATGTCCCATATCAAAATATTATCAAATTTAATATCATCATCATGAGTTTGCCAAGCTCTCTTATCTTCCCTCTAATTTTTTCTCTCAATTTAATTGCAGCAATATATGTAAAAATTTTTTTTAAGGCTACAAGGATTAGCAGTTAATTCGCTGATCAAAATCGTAATTAATTATCAAATTAAATTACGAAGGGAAACCGTTTTATCGGTATCAATTAGGAATATATAACATAAAAAGGAACGGATTATTGGTGGGTTATTTTAGTTTTAAGTTTTTGTTTGTTTGCTAATTGTTTGATTTTCTTTTTTGTGTTCCCCTTTTTCCCTTTCTGGGTTTGGGCCTTGTGGGGGAAACTACAATATATATGTGTGTGTATAGGTGTATAAGTGGATATATTGTGTAGTGTAGAGAGAGTTTTTTTATTTTTTTATTTTTTGGGTAGAATGTAGTGTAGAGAGAGTTGTGTGGTCTGGAGGAAGTTGCAAGTTGCGGTGGCTCTCTCTCTCTCTCTCTGAAAGCAATTTTTGTTGAGACTCGTAAGGAGAATTGAATGCATTTGGTCTTCGATCGGCCAAAGAATTCAAAGTACCTAGCTAAAGCCTGCTGTAACTTTTTTCACAAATTCATTGAAACGCCTTTATTAATGACCTATAGGTCCCCCTACTCCCCAGCTTGTTTTGATTATCAAAAATGATAATAAAAACAACGACATTTTTATAGTACTGCCCACTTAGGGTTGGGGTTAAGGAGATTTCTTTTCTTTCAATTTATTTGGGGTTAAGGAGATTTCTTTTCTTTCAATTTATTCTTTTATATCAACTATATTATTATTATTATTATTATTATTATTACTACATATTTTCCTTTTTTTGTTTTGTTATCACACCAAGAAATAATTAATTTCACAAGATTTTTCTTTGAAAGAGAGAAGATATATAGCGGAAGTGATACGGATATATATATAATTATATATAGATATAAAGAGAAGGATCATGAGATGATGAATTATGAGTGTTTTTAAGTGGTTGATGTAAAGCTTGGAGGTAGCTAGGCCATTCATTTAATTGAGGAAGTCTTGATATTTTATTTTATTTTTTTTGTTACATTGGTGGTACCGTGTCGACCCAATTGATCTCTGAAATATCTTCCAAAGTACAAAAGCCGAATAGGATAGTCTCCAATTCTCCACTGTATTCGTTTTGGCCATTTATGGGAAACCAACAAAACCCTTTCTCATTGGAGCTCTTGATTAAGTTGTACTATATCCAAGCCACATCAACTCTATCCTCCTAAATCATGCATTTTTCTTTTCTTTTTCCATATATAATAACATTTCTTTTCAATCTCTCCCGCAATCACTTATAGTATGACTTGTGTGATAATATATCAATTAAGTAATTTAGCTGTACTATTTTTCAATATTTATCCTTTACACCGATATCTAAATAGTAATATATATATGTAACATGTTTTAAAAAAAATTATATGTAAATCAATTAGTTATTATAAGTTTTTTAAATAAAAAATACAAATGCTCGTGATACATGGTATAGATATTTCTTTTATATATACAATATATATCTAATAGTAATTCTTCTCTACTAGGTTTTTTTCCCCCTCCTTTTAGCCCCATAACATCAATAAATCGTTTTATTGATTCGTTAGGGATCTGATTTTCATTAATTCTCCATACATAGATGCCTTAACACATACACTCTCTCTACATTTACACATATTATATACATATATAAATAGGTTAATTTCACTTGTCCTTGTGGTTTTCTGTCGACATTGTTCATGTGAAACCGAATTTAAAGCTCAAGAAAACTCAAACTATAAATGAGACATTATGATGACTCCAAAGAGGGGTTTCTTTCACGGTCCACTCTTTCCTTTATTTACAAACCATCATCAAGTCGCGTCACATGGTTGCTCTGGCTTCATATCCCTCGACCCTATTTTTTTATTCACTTTTTAACTTACAAGCAACTTGTAAATGTAAAAATCCCAACAAAAACACATGCAATAATACGATTTTCACGTGTTTCAATAATATTGCATGTCTTCTATGTTTTTTTGTTTTTTTGTTTTTTTTTCTTATAATAATTTTCTCATTTTCTTTTCTAATTCTTTGCACCCCATTATAGAAATTAGTGAACTAGAATTCTTAAAGAAAGCCTTTATTAATTAGTCTTTGGAATACAGAATATGATCATGTGTGTGTGTGTTTGTGTGTATGTTCCAATACTTTTAATAGTTGTACAATGCATGTGGGTTTACTAAAGACGCTCCCTTGTCGTCTCCCTTGTTATAGTATGCATGTCATCATTTAGCAAGATTATATTTGGTACATATCCCAATTGTTATTACTATTTTTTCCTTCTTACTGGGTGTATGCATGTTTTTTTTCTTGTTTCTAGGATCCAAGCAAAGTTATATATATATATATATATATATATATATTAATTTAAGGAAGGGAATCTGAACTCTACACCTTATGGTAGAGTTATGTGTGAAATTTTTGTTATATTATGTTTGCAACAACTCAAGCAAAGACAATTTTGATAATGATTATGAATAATTTTGCTTAGAAAATTTAACTTTTAAGAAAGGTTGCATACATAAATATGTATGTTTTTAGAAATGAAAGTACTATTTTAGTGAATTGATTTGTCGATTATAATAAGATAAGAATTAATGATCATAAAAATTGTTTTATTATTAGCTAGTCCACAGACTTCTTTTTTCTTTTTTCTTTTTTTTTTTTTCCCCTAATAGTCAATTTCTCTCGTTTACGCCATAATGATAAAGAAACCGACCAATGAATAATTAAATTATAACCAGCTCCAACTCCAAATAATAGTGCATCATGTTTTAAAAAGACGTATTCGACATGTATTGACAAATTATCATCATTAATCTTTAAATGTTGTTAATTTATGTGCTTTCTTTTCCCTCGATATATATAAAGTTGGATTAAGTAATCAATTAATTATGGTTAATGTTGAATTTGTTGGAATCTTTAATTGGCGTCGCAAGATTTTGTGGTACTCTTGAACTGTGACTTAGCGATAACAACAAGATTGACCGAGTGTATATATATATATATATTTGACATGACTTGGATACCATTATCATCGATATGTCAACTCTCGCCACCCCAAATCTTTTATAGTGTTTACCTCATGATGTCAGTGATATTTGTGGGAAAGAGAATGATATCACAACCATTACCATATTAATTATATATGATCTAAAAGATGATCATGACCAAATTATTTCTATTTAAAAATGTAAGTCAATATTTTTTACTTCGGATGAAATTGATAGATAACGTACGACTTAGGTAAAGTATATCATGATAATAGATCAGATGGTATATTTAATGCAGGAACCAGCCTTCTATTACTTTTTTTATATAAGAAAAATATAAAAAGAAAAAGAGAAAAAAAGACAAAAAGATGTGAAATTCAATTAGAACATTTACATGTTAAAATTGATTTGAAATTCAAATAAAGTCATATGAGATGACTTATATGCCTCCTAATCTTTAGGTGACTCCGCCACTGATAATATCATATTTTCTTAATATAGTATAGATCATGGGGTTAAAATTCAAAACAAAACAAATGTTAAGGGGGAAAAAAAGTAAGTAAAAAGGAACTTAGGATATCATGGGCATTCTATTAATACTCAAGTCCTAAGCATAAATTATAATAAACTACAGAGAAAGAGAGAGGATTTCTAAAGGGGAAAATCTTTATCTTATACGGAAAATCATGCTTTTAAAGACTTTTTGCACAAATCACTATCTGATTTTTGGTTAGAGCTCAATTCAAAATGTTTTAATATACTTTTTAAACCTAATTAATATTAAATTGATCTTCTCTCGAAAGTTCTAAATCTTGGCAGACCAACTATTAAATGTAGCATTGATTCTTCTACGCAAAGCTATATAAACATTAGCACATATTTATATAAATATATTTACAATTTGATGGACTAAAATCATATTTATAGGACTATATTCGCATGTATATATAGTTCCTAATAAAATGGATCCAAATCAAGATTTCGTTTTCAAGAGGTTCTGGTGGTGACTTTTGATTTACTTACTTTCTTTGTTTCTTTCTCTTTTTGAAACATAATGTTATTAAAAAAAAAATTTACTAATATTTGTGTCGAGAACCGACAGTAGGGCTTATTTAATCCTCTAGTCTTACCAGTCAGAAACAAGACACTTGGGTTTTAAAGAAGTACAGGACGTACCACCTTATTCAATGCAATTTGGTCCGGCTCAGTGAAAATTACTTCAGGTTATTTTCGCAGTACAATATTTTTACTTTCAAAGTCAAAAAAAAAAAAAAAAAAAAAAAAAAAAAAAGGAGCGAACGAACAAACTTGCCCAGAGTTACCAGCCATGGTGTAATATATGATCTATCTACTTCCCAACAACCCCACCCAACAGGAACATTTATATATTTTTCTTTTCTTAAATATTTTTTTTAAAGAACTCTACTTAATATATAAAAGTATCTTATCATGACAATTCTATTTTTAACGGTCAAATGTATATATAAGAATCACATTTTGTTAATTTTATAATTTTTTTATCCAATTTTAATTAGATGATCTAACATTTTAAAACATACAGATAATCATAGTACTTTACCATAAACGGCTTACAATTATACTTCTCTTTCACTTTTTATTTCTTTGTTTCCCTTTCTTCTCATGTATCGAGTTATATGAGCACTTTTATTTGTTTTGTTTTGTCTCTCTTTAGTTATGTTAAAACACTTTCGTTAATTATTGTTGGCTGGACCTTGGATTTCATTTTAAAAGACTGACTCAATTAAAAGGAGTAATTCAAATCTTTCTAAAGTCATTTTAAATTTTATATCTAGTTAGTGTGAGAATTTTGTTTGTGCACTCCTAGCAATCCTCAATTGAATGAAATTCGTGATCGTTCCAGTCATTCGTTTACCTGATGTTTCATTCATTCATCTTCCTTGAATACAGAAACCAGGAATAACACAACTACATTTTATATATTTATTACGTTAAGGGCCCACTTTACCATGTTGTTTCCATCTCATAGAGTTCATTTTGCACTCTAATGATTGTATTCTCCAAGAGCCTCCAATTTTTATCCGATTTATCTCCAGAGTTCATCTTACACATACAAATAATTACATTTAAAATCTGACTCTGATATCACTTGTTGAGTTCTTGAAGTTTCATTTAAAGGTTTAACCTTATTAAGAGAAGTAGTCCACACCTTTTTAATTAAACTCGTTTCTAATTTCTTATCTAATCATTATATGAAACATTTGTTCGGACACTGCCAATAATTATCTTATTAATTTCTTTTCCTTTCAAAAACTATGATTCACATACTTATCAAATTGACAAAATAGGCCTTAAAAGCAATATAATTAATATAGCATTTGTCAAGTAATATATTTACAATGATCGACGCAGACCAAGATTGAAAGAACTAAAATCATGGTCTGCACATGTTGATGATCATCTGATGGTTTGATCAGAAATTGACCGATGAAAGACTCATGGTCTGACCCTTGCTTGTGTGTATTTATAGTGCTGTGTGTACCGGCCATCTTTTATTATTCTTATTCTTATTATTGTTATTAAATTTTTTAAAAATTCCAACAGTAAAATTAAGAATTTTATGGTACCATAGACTCGTAAGGTAAATGAGTTGGTATGGGAGACAATTTTAGAATCTTATTAACCGAGAGGTTGGAGATTCGAATCCCCTGAGTTGGACCCTAAACTCTAAACCCTAAACCCTAAAAAAAAAAAAAGAGAAATAACAAGATCACCATCAAATCCTTGTTTTTGGAGGGAAAAAAAAAAAAAAGAATCTATAGTACCATGACCATAAGGGAACATAAGATATTGTGTCTTCAACTAAAATAAAATAAAGGGTAAATTATTAGATTAGTTCCTGAACTTTTAACTTTATGTAACTTTAGTCCCTAAACTTTTTTTCGTATCTGGAGTACCACCTAAACTATTAAAATATTACTATAATAGTCCTTTACATTAATTTTTAGATGAAATCCGTTAGTTAACATAATTTTTTGACTAAATTACTAACGAATTCTGTTTAAAAATTAACAGAAATGACTATTATAATAATATTTAAATAGTTTAGGGGCTTCTATGTTCTTTTTTTTAGTTAAAATGACAATAAATTATTAAAAACGTTACTATAATAATCTTTTTTGTTAATTTTTAGATGTAATCCGTTGTTAATATCATTTTTGATTAAATTACTAACAGATTATATTTAAAAATTGACAAAAATAACTATTAGTATAATAACATTTTCAAATTTTAAAAATATTTTAATTACGAAAAAAAATTGAGAAATTAAATGAGTAATTTATATTAAAATAAAAAATTAAATGCGTATAAAGCGTGAAGTATTGAGTGCCCATTACCCAACAAAATTTGGTTGGTGTGCCAGTTATGTCACTAGATGCAGACATCCGACTTTCAAATCAAACTGTCCTGTTGGGTACTTTTTTTTTTTTTTTTTCCCTTTTTGCTCATGTTATTATTATTATTATTATTATTTTATAAAGATTTGCTCACTGTTTTGGGGTACTTGTATTATCCGATCTGATCTCGTAGAAAAATTGGGCATTATATTTGATATTAGCATGACATTAAGATATCATAATTAGTATGATAATTTTTTGATAGAGTATGATTGGAGATCATATTCTATTTTGATCCATTTTTAAATTTATATGAGGCTCTGTTAATTATTATATACAAATATATTATGGTGTTTTAATTGGATTCAATATTTAGAAAGTTTGCACTAGCATAATCTCTAATAATGATTTTATGACATGAAAATTTCGTTCTAATTGGACCTCTAAATAAAGCTAGGTTTAAGGGGTTAATCTAATTACTCTGACATTAATTCCTTAATTTATTTTGTTAAAGATTTTCATATTTGTCCCAGAGTATTAATATGCACCAATAAATAAATATGAATAACACTGTATCTTATAATATCTTCTATCCTAATGAATATATATATATAATTGTCTTTTTTTTTTTTTAATTTGTAAGAATTGTGCCGACTCTCGTTAGGATTGGCTTCACCGACGATAGTGACATGCAAACCTTTAACAATCTTGACTATATGATTTTATTATTAATTAATCAAATCATCTGGAATTAAGTGACCAGCAATGATATATGACTTTGATGTCTGATCTAAAACAAAATAATTGAAACTTGCTCAGAGGAATCTTCAACTTCGGACAAAGTCCCATATCATTTTTTTGTCCAATCAATAAAAAATATCAACAGGATACACACACACATATGTATATATATAGAACTGTAGCGGTTATATTATCTTTGCTTCTTTCTATTTCGAATGGGGTTCAAGATTTGATATTTTAGGGTCCTATTCCCGTCACAAATACCCTGAATATGTGGTGACTGATAATAAATCTATATTTTGATTAGAATTCAATTGAATAAGCTAGTAGACTCCGGAATTTCTTTTTCCCACGTTGGTCAACATTAGCCAAGGAAAATAACAATTGAAAGAAGCTAAGAGTCATAAAAGAAAGCATGAATCAAAGTAATTAATATGAATTGGGATCGGAACACTACATGATCAGAAAATAGACAAATTATTAGTAGAGCATATAATATATCTATATAAATATATGATGTTTTATAGTTACTTCTTCTAATTTATATTACCTTCTCCGTCAAGCAAAAAAATTAAAAAAAAAAAAAGTTAAAAGGAGTGTCAGTATCAGTAAATTCCCATTTGGCTAGATATTTTAATAACAAAAAAAAAAAAAAAAGGAGAGAGAATTATTTTGTATATAAAATTCCTCCAGAACCCATACATATATATATATGTATCTCTCTGTTAAAAGTTACATGCTAGAGAAAAAAATGTATCAAATTAAGAAAAAACCAGAATGAAGCTATGGCTGAAATCGACGACAGTCTAGTGGTACTTCTGAGATTGAGGGCCTGATTTGTAGATATATCGGATTCCGATAAAGAGCCAACGTTGAAATTAGGGTTTGAACCATAGAGAGCTTGAACTCCTTGTATGTCATCAAGCTGCAAATCCACCTTCTTCTCTCTTGGCCTTAAGGTTGGGTACATTACAGCCTGCTTAACTGAACTATGTGCCAACCCTAGCAAATGCCCTATCTCGTGCGTTGCCACTGATTCCAAGTCCATCGCCACCGCCGATTTCTCCGTCCCGAAGTCCACCGCCCACCTCTCCGCAGCGTCGAGGTGGAACTTCCCGTTCTCGGGCGAAAACGAGTGGGCTAAAACCCCGAGAACCCCATCGAACGGCTCCGAATCGCCGTGCTCGCCGCTGTAAAACCCTATTTTGATATCGGCGTAAACATAGTCTTCAGTCTCGGAAAAACTCACCGGAATAACCGACGCCCACCGGGCGAAAGCGCGCTTAAACACCGCTTTAATTTGCGATGAACTCAGGTACCGGATCGTGTAGTCCGGCGAGAAAGCGTAAGTGAGTTTCATTGGCATCCGCCGAGCCCACCGGGGCCTCCCGGGAAAAAACATGTAATGCCTTGTTGTCCCATGCAACGTGAGAGTACTGGTACTAAAAATTGTGTCCGGAACACCACATCTCGGAGCTGAAATTTGAGAAACCGTATCGAAATCGAGCTTACCGGATAGTGACAGTCCGAGGTTTGATTGGAACTGAAGGATTGCCGACTCGAACGTGGTGTCGAATGCGTCGGTGAAATTAGCATTTTCCGATAAGAGGTAGCCGAAGCGGTGAAGGTAGGTTTTGAGCTCCGAAATGCCATTCACATGGCTTCCTCTCTGGGCTTTGAGGAAGTTTTCCATTTTGTTGTGCAATCTGGTTGATGGGTTTAATGTGTATGTTTGGGGTAAGAATCTAGAGGTGGAAAGGGAAATTGTTGGGCATGAACTGATGAGAAAGAGTGAAAGAACAGAGAAAAACATGGTGAAAAGTTTTGTGTGGTTCAAGTTTGGAGCGGTTTGGAGGGAAAGTGCTTCACTTTAAAATAAAGGGTCAAATTCATAAATCAAAAGGTTAGTAAATTCCATAACTGGAAATTTGAAAATATATCTAGTAATATGATCTAATTAATTAGTTAATTAGTGTTGGAAATTTATAACATGTTGAAAAGAGATGATCATATTGAAGAATTTGCTTAAAATGGTAGCCGGCCCTTTTCGATGAGATATCATATCTGATCTTGACTTTAAATTTAAGGGCTTGACGGTTGGTGCGTGAACCAAAAGTGTAAGAAATATTGCTTATGTTTGTTCTTCTTCATGGTAATCGTAGTAACGTCCTCATGATCATGTGTGTGTGCGTGTGTGTATGGTACTAATTGAGAGGTGCTTTAATATTCAATTAAGAAATAATTAATACAATTGAAAAGAGAGAGAGTCTTTATGTCTATTATTATTCGTATTATAGAATTAGCGGAACTCGATAAAATAGGAGTTGATTATGAAAAAAATTAGTACAATTTTATATTCGAAAGGAAAGACGATGGTTTTCAATTCAATAAATGAAACTAAATTTTAATGTTTGGATTCGTATGTATTCTCCAAAGGATTTAATATCTTATATTGCTTTTCTTTTATGTTTGGTTTAGCTTTTGAGGCTGGATTGAGAATAAATTATTTATTTGTATAAGCTCTCACTCTCTCTCTTTTATTTTTAATTGATTTATTTTTGGATCAACCTCAGGTCCACATCAAAATAACTGATATATGCATATCTCACATACATTTCTATCAAAAGGCAAAAAGAAAAGAAAGAGGGATGAGACTCTTGTGTTGCAAATTATTGATACCAAACGAACATGTTCGAAGTCTTTCTTTCCTTTTTTTTTTTTTTTTTTTTTTTTTGGGTCGCTCGCTAGCTAGAAGCACTTTGTTGATTAAAAATGATTGTGTAAAGGAGAAGTTTGCTAAGCAGCAGATTCTTGTGCAGCCAAAAATGTCAAAAACAAGAAAAGGAAAAAAGGTATGTTTGGAGTACTACTGCATCTGCATGCGTAGTTCAGTGAATATATATATATATAGTGTTAGTGAATATATATGTGGCCTCTCAAGTTAATTGTATAGCACCACGTCAGTCTAACTAACACTATATATATAGGTTTCTGTTGTTTTTTCCTTCGCCTAAAAGAAAAGAAAAGAAAAGAAAAGAAAAAAACAAACAAAAACAAAAACAAAGAAAGAAAGAAAAAGCTAGCTAACTGTTGGAAACGACCAAAGTTTCTGGTCGTTAAGATTTACGATCATAATTGCTCTTGTCGTCTTTCTCTCTCTCTAGTTTACGTGTGAATGACTCAATTATAAGTCGAACTCAGACAAAAGAAAAGATGTTTGAAGAAGACTCCAAGTTCAAAGCTCTAACTCTTTGAAAGCCACTAATAAACTGGCATGTTCACAAGACCCTTGCTTGCTGAGTTTCTATAATTTTATATATATGTGTGTGTGTATACACCAACTAGGCTCAATAGTTGTAATTTTCGTTAATTTAAAATCTGATAAATTAATTGATTTACATGTAAATTTATGTAAAAATATGTCTAATATGATATTATTTAGAACTATTAATGTAAAAGATATGTTTTATTAAAAAATGATTTATTAGAATCAACTATTTATTATATTAACTTAGGATTTGTTTAGTTGGTTAGTTTGAGTTGAAATATTTTAGTTGTAATAGTAAATTTTTTTGAATTTTCAGAAAAGACAAAAAACTTTTTGAGAAAAAGACAAAAACATTTTGGGAAAAAAACAAAAAAAAGTACAGTTTGAGTTGAAATGAGATGATGAGGCAAACATATGCTTATAAATAAAAGTTACAAGTGTGGTTTTATGAAATTGCTGTAAATAAGAGATATATATATGTGTGTGTGTCTGTGCATGTGTCGTCCCTGTACATGGTTGTTCACATTTATCTTGTCAAGGAAGTTCATTGTACCAAACTTTGGAAACTGTAACCTTAAATTTCCCTCTTGTACTCCAAACATAAAATGCCTTTGCAATCATTTCCCTTCGGATTGGAGAAATCGGTGCACATTACCAATAAAAAGGGCCCTTTTGTAACCACCAATATATTTGGACCATATTAACTAGAATATTGGAAAACATATACATTTGGATTCTTTTCTTGGTTCATTTCTTTTTGGTTGTTTTCACTGGGCTCCAGTTGTTGAAACACGAGTCAACAAATGAACTTGAAAATTAAACTCGTGTAGCATAAATCAATTATGATAAATAGGAAGAGTTTATCCGACAGAAAATATATCCAAGAGACTAGTTAATACATCATTGTCCAATAATTGCTTCACCGTTGTAAGTTATAACATGGGATGATATTATATTTTAACGAGTCATCAGCTAACTTTAGAAATATGTTTTTATAATTTTATTTTGCCGAAAGGTTACGTGTTACTGTACTGTTTTGGACATGTGGACGGATATGTTATGAGAAGGAAGGATTCAAACCTCCTTCCCCAATAAATCTTTTACATGGGCTGTTGTCCGAACGAAACTAAAATATGAGTATAATATACATATATATATTTATATATAATCTTTTGTCCTAATCCATGTAGAAAGTGGAGATTTAATAATTCTTATGTAATTATTATTATACGGATCTAGTCAGGAGAGAAAAAAAAAAATTGTGTAGCCTTAAATAATGTCCAAACTTACCCCCAAAAAAAAATAAAATTATTTAAAAAATAAATTTAAAAATAAGTAAACAGAAAAAGCCTAGAAAATTATTTAAAACACCTTGAAAATAAATGCAAAAGATTGATATAAACGACATTTGTTTAGAGTATTCTAAAGAGATTTTACTAAATAGTGTTAAAAAAAACTTAATAAGTGCATAGTTCATTTTCTCTGAGGCTCTTTAGCCTCTGTCTCATTAGGAGCCAAAAAAAGACATGTTTATTATTATTATTGTTATTATTATTATTATTATTATTATTATTTTGTTTTTGGGAGGCCGGCGGGGGGGTGTGGTGTAAAACTATCTAATACCTGTAATTGTTCACTCATTATTCGATCATTACTTTCTTTGAATAATCCTTCAATTTTCTCAAATTTTTCCCCACACATACTAATTAATGTGACACCAACCCCGTATGAACTCCTTAAAAAAAAAAAATAATAAATAAATAAAAACTTGGATGATCCAATCCCCTCCATGTAAGAGCCCAGGTCAAACGGTGGGTTAATTCGTGGCCTTGGATTTATTTCTTTTTGGGCTTCCTTTGAAGAAAATTGGTTAATTTGTTGGTGTTGTGCCCTTACACTTTGGACTTCCAAACGTAGAGGTGATCTAAAGATGCATGTTGCGTTCAATAATGATTTTAAAAAAAAAAAATTTTGCCATTGCGAGTCCAAAGAATATTTGAGGTTCAATGAAGCAACGTGAATGTTTTACTATAACGATATATAGGTATAAATTTGAATGATAAGTTAAGATTTATGCGAGAGAAAACACCGCATATAACTTTAAATAATGTCCAAAAACCGTATTCAAATGTTGATCCATAAGGTCCCTCAATAATTAGATGCAATCACCAAATGCATTATACCACAAACTCATTTTATTGGAATGTGCTTCTGATAGTGGGAATGAAGCTAAGCAAATTCTTCAAATAAAATTAGATCAAATCCTTTCTGCCTAAATTACTACAATATACAGAACCAAAAAAAAAAAGTATGATCAATTAGAATATGCAGTGCATAAACCACAGGCCAGTGAACTGTTTCAAGCAGCCAAAAAGACAAAGAAAAATGAAGAGAGAAAGAGAGAAGCAGCAACACAAGCAAGTTAACAACAACCAGAACCGCACAATCATTAAAGGCGATAGAGCCACTCAAAAAGACAAAAGAACAGCATAGAAACCAACATGGGGAGCACAGTCATCCTTCGATAAAAATGTCAAACACACAATTACACTACCGCTTCATTTGGAGCTCAAGTTTAAACTTAAGGTTTAAATTCAAATTTTTATCTTTTTTTAAAAAAGTTTTATTTTTTCTGAAAAATTTTTTTATCTTTTTCTAAAAATTTAATAAAAATTACTATTTAAACTTAAAAATTTCAACTCAAACTTATTTACCAAACAGATCTCTACGTTCATACATATATATATATATACATATATGTGGGCCACACGCTATTGTCATTATACTTATTATAGTTAGATTCTCAACCACATGCAAGCTAGCATATATGCTATCCAATCACTTCAATCAATCTTGACCGTCCAATCAGTTAGCCAACCCCGCCCCAAAGCCCGACAAAATCTCAGTAAATGAATGATGATCAGATCGGTTAAAAAATTTTTTTTGACATACCAAATAACTAATTAACAGAGATTTGTGTCGTGAAATGGTAAAAATCACGTAAGAGGCGGGTAAAAATGGATGTATGTGTGTATATATATAGATATATTTACATATGTATATATACGTTTTCCTTTGTGTGTGTGGGGTGAGGGGATCACTGGATATCAGATCAGTGATAGTGATGGGAGGTGAGGGAGTGGGGTCTATGCATGCATTACTGAGATCCAGAAGAGCAGATTTGATCAGCAAGGCAGGTTCTTTTATCATCAGCTACCCTATGCATACACACACACACACGCACTTGTTATTTATATATATACATATTATATAAACATGTCATATATGTATATGTGTGTGTGTATAGTTTGCAGTGAATTAGAGGGGCCCCATATCGACTCAGCTTGACGGGACATCTGCGCATATTGGTATCATATTTTGCCTGCAAATGTCCCCCACCTCGTTACGTCTTTTTCACATTTTTTTTTTAATCTTGTTTTGTTTTTTCGATCGGATCATAATTATTTCATATGCTCATATACACATACATGATCAAGATTCATCTAGCTAGCTGTAAATACAAAGTAATTTTTTTCCAATTGTTTTCTCAAAATTTTAATGCCATTTTGTTTGTCAAAACGAGTGCATACTCCTCTTTTACTATTGAAATTATATTTTATAAGAATAATATTTTATCCGATACAATGACCTGTGTTGGATTATCCAGCACATGTAACAATTAAAATTAATATGTAAATTAGGTTAATTAATGACGTATAATACTCACATTATTAACGTGTAATATTTCATGTTTATTAAAAACGTTCCATCCTTGTATGTAACACAAATATATATATATATATATATAATGTTATATGTTCGTTTAGTTACATAAAAAGTTAGATTTGAATCAATAAAAAGTTACATGAACTTAGGATGGGAAAAAAAAAAAAAAAAGTTGCAAAGTGACCTTTCATAAGACATGTCAAACATAAGACTAAACCTATTATTATAATAACCTCCTTTAAAAAGAAAACAATTATAATCCTATAATCCCATTTCATCCAAAATTTTGTTTCCTATATATGCCTTAACCAAAGAAAAAAAAAAAGATATTTGTCGTTGAACATGAAGACATAAATATATATATATATATATGCATACATTGATGGAGATTAAAGTCCACACTTGTTCACCATTAACGCTTGTGAGTTTCCTCCTTTTAAGCCTAGTTGCATGATGAGCTGTTTTGGTGCTTTATACAGGAACGCCCTTCGTTTTTTTGTTTTTTTTTGGCGCCGATTTCCACTAGTCTTTTCACCCTCTTTTTTCTTTCTTTCTTTCTCTCTTTCTCTCTCTTTCTCTATCTGTTCTTGAGATTTTCGATTTTAATTCATTTCTTTTGCAAGCCACAAAGATGGAAAATTTAACAAATGCCACGGAGAGAAGATCTTTAAGACAGAAAAAAAAAAAAAATTTAATGGAAGAGTATATACGACAATTGGTATATTTATCCAATTAATTATCACTTTATAGCTTCATTTTATTAACCGCAATTTTTTCATTTTTTTTTAGAAGAACAAGAACTCTATTAAGAGCTTTATTATTTGACAAGTCAAATATAAACTATAGATATACTTCAGTACTATTTATACCAGTGTGTACATACAATTCCAAGCCTCTGAAGCAAGTGAGCAGGCCATGAAGAGTGCCGTGTAACTTCGATCTACTTCAACACATGACAAGGGTCAGTGGACATGGAGCATATCGTATAGACATAGGTGTATATGTGTGTGTGTGTGTGCGTGTACATGAAAATTGATTAAGAACTGAAATTTAAGAAAAGGCTTCTTCCAAAGAGTTCAAATAGTACTTGAAATTCTTGATGCTCAATGTATATGATCCTCTTTTTATAGGGGCACAAATATATGAGGATCTTAATATAGGAGGAGGTTGCAAATAAATAAGAGCTAAACCTAATTGAGATTCTCTTGCAATTTAAAATAATTATATTATATTGTATTGTATTGAATTATATATAAATAAAGGGGACACAATCTTTTACTCAATATGCTAATGAGTTTTTTATGTATCAATATGATCACCACTTCAACCTTTTCTGAACAATATCTACAAGGAATGAGATATTAAAACGCATATATTTATATAAGATTTGTCTATGGACCTTAAAAATGAAAAGATTACATGGTATTATTATACTGGGGTATATTTAATTATATCAAGAAATTTAATTATTTCTTATTATTATTATAACTTTTCAACTTTGTTATTATATTACTTAGATAATATTATCTAATTACTATTGTGTTTCGCATTTTATTTTTAAAATTATGATGAACGACGGTTCGTCGCGGAGGATCATAGACAGACTTTTACGCATATATACATGAAGTAATAAAACGTACACATTTGCAAATCTTCCTCTTATAATCGGCAGTGCTACGAATTGAAAAAATATATATATTTATGTACAGTCGTCATAGATTAATTGTGGCTATAAATTGCGAAGCAAGCCCCAGAATGAGAATCCCATATGAAAAAGCCGTGCCGTACGGGGGACCATTAAATAAATATAAATTTATTCATTTCATCAACCAACCACATAAAAACAAAGACAAAAACATTGATGAGTACATACCTATACTTAACTATATAGTTGCAGAATAATATTGTATATATATATCTGTCTCATAAATAATGCTTGGGGATCCAAAACTCATACTAAAGAGACGATTGAGAGAATAATTCCAGCTAGTACGATGAGAATGGTTCAAAATTTCTCAAATTCAAAAAAAGAAAACTGTTAATATGGTTCCCTCTCCCATATCACCCTTAAAAGCAATATATATATGTTTATATACGCATGTTATATGATGGTCCCCCCTCATGAAAGAAATGCCATTTCTTCATCTATAAGCTACTTTTGTAAGTCTTTCCCATATCTGTTTCATTAAAAGAAACAACATTATTGCAGACTCATGGGTGTGATTATTGGCCCTAAAATTCCCAAAGTAAAATTTCATATTAAATTTACACACAAACATGAATATATATCTCTATATGGTCCAAAAGAAAAACCAAACAAACATATGGTCCCCCCTCTCAGATGATACATACATATATATATATATGTATATATAAAATATTCCCCTTTTTCTTTGATGATCATGATCTATGGCTTTTGTAAATCTTTTTTTTTTTTTTTGGTGTTTCATTAAAAGAAACAACATTGCTTCGTGCTTCCCATTCTCAAGCCTAGCTAGCTGATCCTCTGGCTCATGGAGAGTACAAAATTTTTTTTTTTTGGGGGCAAAACCAAGGCTTCTTATGGACACGTGTCAAACACCCACTTAACCAAGTACAATGCGGGAGTTTCCTCTCCTTACCCGCTTGTTTGGAAAGAATATTTCCACAAATTTCCCTGCAATATTCTCATTTTTTATAAAAATAAAAAAGAAAAAAAAAAGTTTTCTGCCAACATTGGACGTTACCCTGCATGGACCGTACACGTGGCATAATCCCAGAGGCAGATACGTGTTAGGTGTACCGTTACTTTGGATGCTTATCATCAATGTACCACAGATGGCCGATCTCTAGTCTTTAAGAATGGCTCGGCCTTTTTGCGTTTCTCCAGCCAAAATTGTGTAATAACAGAAACATAGCCAATGAGGGTCCGACACGTCATCAGGGTGGATAAACTTTGTACAATTAACCTTAACTAATGTCATAAACGGCCTCTAATTTAACTGACAAGTGTCATCAATATGTTCAGGAAGCTAGGATAAGCTTTTTCATGAAGGAGCACAGAATGCGGGTTAAAAGTTGTTCTCTTGAATTCCTGAAATGAATAGATATATACAGTGCACAGACAGGGTACTTTTACTTTTTCTTGTTTCTTTCTTTTTTTTTTTTTGCTACCCAAAATTATTAGTTCCTTTACCCTTTTTCACTGTAACTATAAATAAAAAAAATTGGGTGTTATGATCAGAAAAGGACTCTTTTACCATTAATCTGCAGTGATCGGTTTTTTTTTTTTTTTTTTTCCTTTTCTTATTTTAGTGTCTGTTTGGTGAATAAGTTGAGTTTAAGTTGAAATAAAATTTTTAAATTTGAGTTGAGTTTATTTTTTAAAAATTAGTTATAAACTTTGTTAACTTTTCAGAAGAATGTAAAAATTAAGATGAAAAAATACAATTTAATTGGAATTAAACTCAGATGTCAAATGAAGCATAATTGTGATTGTCTTAATTTTTTCTCAAAATAATCATTATAGATATTAGATAGTCAATTAAAATTCAGCAAAAATATATATAAATATAAAAATACTCTCCCATTTGGTCTCTAGTCGTCCGATGGGGAGAGAGAAAGAGAGAGAGAGAGAGAGAGAGAATAGGAGATGATTTAAGAGACTAATCAGTATAATCTAAAATACTATCTGGTACAACTCAAAATACTAATCGTTACAAATTCCGTTCATGTTCGACAAAAATGAAATACCAGACATGAGAACAGTCTTATAAATATATAGTCAGTACGTAACGTGCAATTGAAGAAATCTACCTCTACTACAAACCTACGTAGAAGGTAGGAAAAATTATTACCTTATTGGTAGACATTGCTATTTAACAATAGTTTGGATAACTACCATAGTAGTTTATTATTACATTGAAATATAACTGTGTTTGGTTACATTGGAGTGTTAGTCTTTATAAATGTTTTACTATTATCTAATTATTTAACTCAAATACAAATGCTTTATGTTTGGTATATGGGTTTGTAATGGAAATTTTATGTTGATGTTCGTTAACTTTATAAAAATTACTTATATTTTTTTTTACTTAAAAAAAAGATAAAACTTGAAATGAAAACTTTAGGTCAAATCTAAAAGCCAAATGGAAGCCAAATTTTCATTTTTAAAAATCCGTAATACAATCATTTTTCTATCTTTTATACTATTTAAATGTTTATTTAACAAAAATTATCCAAATACATATTTCATTTGAATCATAATTCAAATTCTACGTATGCAATAGTTCATCCAAACAAATACTAGTTATTAGATTAATTTTTTAATAATTTAATGTATGATTTCATGCCATAAATATTTTAACTTAAACATTCACAAAGAAAGATTATTAAAAAAAATTAATCTAACGAATAAAGCATCAATTCCTGTAGACAAAACGAAAATACAATTTCTTAGTAGAAAGTAATTATACCGCAAAGTATTATACCAAGGTACTGATGGGTTTTCTTCTCAAACTCTGTTTTTTTTTTTTTTGGAGGTTTTTGTTTTTATTTTTATTTTATTTTATTTTTGGTTTGTTGGGGTTGAATGGTAGTTCCGAGTGTTCAAAAAGAATGCCAAGGAGTGGTCACAATCAGTCCAGCAAATGAGCTGGGGTCAATCTTTGCGGTTTTTGAATGGATATCTGTGTTGTGTGTGTGTGTGTGTGTGTGTGTGTGTGAGTGGTGGATCCCACTGATGACAAGTGTATGGTCTACCCTAATTTTAGACTGCATAATCTCAACACTTTACAGTCTGTTTTTTCCATACTCGCATTAAATGGAGGATATCGATATCAATTTGACTTTTATTTTATGAAATTGTTCTTTATTTTACTCTTAAAATATCGTTAGTTTTTATTTTTTATTTTATTTTTTAATGAAATCATGATCAACACTTACCCCGATCAAGCAAGTAATTATCTTCATTCTCACAAGTGATGATCAATATATATATATTTTTTAACAGCGGATAAAAATCAGAATCAATAAATACTCTCGATATTTTAATTAAATCGAAATCCCTTTTCAACTTATACATTTTTAATCATTTTTCTATTTTATTTATTCATCAATAAAAACAAAAAAACACAATAATATTTGAATCATGAACAAATAGAAAATAAATACCACGCAAAAAGCAATAAAAGACGAACACAACAGCCTCAAAGCAATAAAGAAAAAAAAAATAATAGTTGTATTTTTGTGGATTAAGTCAGGATTTACATCTTGAAGTGATAATGAATATATATATGTTATATATATTTGTGTCTGTGTGCATTGGTCTCAGAGATTTTGAGTACGAAGTTGATCAGCTTTGTTACTACTCTTTTGGAAAGTAAAGGTAAATGTGACAATTAAATAGGACACCCATGGTTTCCCGACAGGGAGTCAATTAAATGGGACAATCACGGTTTTCCTGATAATACCCGACTAAAAATAACGAACTAAAAACAAAATCTCTGTGTATTGTTGCTATCTTTGCTGGAAACTGATGTTTCTTTTAGGTTTTTTCCCCCTTATAACCGGAAGCTGTAACCAATTCTTTTACGAAATTAATTCGTAGATTTATCAGGCATGAGCATAATTTGTTATCGTTTAAAAAAATATATTTATGTACTGGCTGTTAGTTGAAGCTCTTGATAAAGAAATTAATATTCGTTTAATTTACAGATTTTAACAGAAAATTTAAATTTTTATAAGAGAAAACAATGTAAAAAACATCTAAACCTACTTCTAAACCGTGCGTTATAATTTTTTTTAATTTTTTAAATAAATAGTGGTAACAAGAACTAGTAACTATACTGTACCAAGACATCCGTTCTATTTAGCGATTTTATCATTTACCCATCTTAACATTAATATTTCCCTCTCTTTTGATTGATCCATGTTGAGCATTTGGATTGGCCGAGATCCACGCATGGAAGTTTAAAAAAATTATTAAACTCTCTATGTTTCTTACAGTCTCATCATGAATTTGAGGCGTTAGAGTTACTTATATTTAGAATCAACATTTTTTTTTTAATCTCTCAAAGCATAATTCCATTGTTTTACTTGCAGTTGTGGGGTTACATAAACCCTTTCTTTATTAAATTATTAAAATTTATGGTCTTCTGCAACTGCAATAATCTAAAACCTAACCGGCCTCATTCTTACAAGTCACAATATACAACATCTTCAAGCATGTGTATCCGTATTATATAATTAGAGAGAGCTAAACATCATTACCAATGTCATGCAACATATATTATATATATTGATTATATATGTATATATATAATATGTACTGGAGGACAAATTATTACATCGCAATTTTATTAATTAATAACTACAAGTTGCAAAAGCTTGCTTAGGTTGTGTTCGTCACGTCATCGAACTGATGTCAAATGGAGACTCTAGCTATATATTATATTTTTTAAATATATGTTTAATCTTCTAATTTTCTCGTACTTCCACTTCCACTTCCCCTTAAACTTCGTAAAATATATTTCTTTAAAAAAGCAAGTACTGGAGCTTTTCAACATTACACCAAAAAAGAATCCTCGAGCTTCTCTAATGCGCTGCATAAATAAAATATTTAAAGTCATAATAAATAATCACGTGCAGATGTATAAATTCTAAAAAATTGGAACAAAAAAATATTCTTTAATCGGATGAGTGCTTGCACAGGTATCACGTCGTCATGTAAAAGAACATTTCTCTGCGAAGAACATTAGAATTTTAATATTTATTCTCGTTATATATATGTGTGTCTATATAGGAGTGGTGTCTCAATGTCTCACAGGCCGATCAAGGCGCGTGAAAGACACGATCCTTAATGCACGCTAAACCCCGTACATAAAATTAAAACATGAGGGACGTGACTGAGGAACGGGGTTAATGGGGTGGGACATTTTCACGTAAAACAAAATGCATGGACACAAGATTAGCAGTTATAACAAGGACAGTGTAGTACACGTCCTTTTTGGCTGCGAGTGTGGAAATCGTACAGAAAACCACCACTCTTCTCCTCGTTAAGAACCCAAAAAAACCTAACGCCTTTTCCTTTCACTTCCGCGTCAATGAAAAAGAAAAGCAGATAAAAAAGATAAAGAAAAAGAAAAAGAAAAAGAGAGGGCCTCTTTTGGTAATT
Organism: Ficus microcarpa; assembly: GCA_025413485.1. NCBI lineage: Eukaryota > Viridiplantae > Streptophyta > Magnoliopsida > Rosales > Moraceae > Ficus > Ficus microcarpa. Next base: position 3,408,205 of record CM046383.1, read on the forward strand.
GGCATCGTTTTATGCTATGTTTGATAGGAGGCATAAAAAATAAAAAGGAATGAAGATGGAAGGGTAAAATCTCTCGACAGAAATGATAGAGATTTTCTATAATCTTATTTGAAAGAAGAGAAAGAAAACATTAAAAAAAAAATATCTAACTAAATATAATCTCATTTAAATTAAAAGATGATGATAAAACAAGATAAAATCAGATATTTCATCTATATTTACCTTGTCAAAAATTTTCAATAGATTTTCAATTTCCATTTCTTCTCAATTTTCTTTCTATCAAACAAAGATTTAATAGCATTTTGAAAAAAAAATCTTACAATTTTAATCAAATTGTTTTGAAAATAACTATAAAAGAATGTTTATTTCACTCAAAAAAAGAAAAGAGAGACGAAAATAAAATTTTTTAATTTTTAATTTTTGTTAAAAAAAGAGAAAATGTAATAAAGTTACTTTCTTGTTTTCCTTTTCGTTTTCTAAGATTAAAATAAATATTTTTTAGAAATATATTAAAATATAATTTTATTTTATTTCATTTTTTTGTAATCAAATTAATTTCTTTAAGCACATAATTAAATATAATTTCAAAGAAAACTCAAAATCATGCATAAAATTTTTTCGTTTCTTCTACATATCTGAAAGAAAATCATTTTCAAAATTTTCCTACCAAGTCTGTCTTAACTTTTTTTTTTTTTTGGACTAAAATAATCTCTTTGCTTTTTTTCCATATCTGAACCAGTAGCTCTGATCCGCTCCAGTCTTATCAGCACTTCATCATCTCTCTTTCTCTCTTTTCTTTTTATTTATTGTTATTATTATTATTTTTTTTGTTTCTCTCTCTAATCAAGTCATGTCACCAAGTAAAGGCCACAAATATACCGATGGATGGTTATGATTTGGGCCACTTGGCTTGGCCTCCACTTTCTCTCACAACTATTCCCACGTGCACTTCCACCCCACCTCACGTGTCACACCCTCTTTGTTGTTCTTTCTCTATTGGCAACCCCCAAAAAAAAAAAAAAAAAAAAAAAAAAAAAAACTTTGCAGCATTTTTATTATCTCAAGTAAAAACTTTAAACCCCCATTGGAGTAGAACAAGGAAAAACCCAGATCAGAAAACCTGACCACTACCCCCTCTCTCTCTCTCTCTCTCTGTCTTTATCTTTGTCTAAAAAAAAACCAATCTTTCTTCTTTTACATGTTCATCTAAACCCCATCCAAGCAACAACTTGTTGTAACATCCTTTGCTTAGTGCTTTGCTAGTACACACACATACCAAAAAAGAAGGAAAAAAGAAAAAGATCTTTTTCTTGTACTCAGCACACAAAAATTAGTTCATTTTTAGTTATGGAAATGGGAGGCAGCAGAGGACAAAGCGTCAATGGAAGCAATATTAATAGCAACAGTACCAGTACTAGTCTGGCTTGGGACGTTTGGGAACTCAACAGTAATAGTAACTCTTCGAGAATGGATTGGACAAGTACAAGTACTACTTCTGCCGCCGACAACGGCTCGTTCTACGCAGTCTCCGCCGACGGTACGCTCGGGGAGGCCGGCGGTGCGGGGCACGCGCCGCTGCTGCACGCGCAGCTTCATCATCATGATCATCGGTACGAGGAAGACCACCAGCAGACGTTGTACGGCGGCGACGGTGGCTCCCATCTCCACCCGGACCCTCACCTGGTCTGCCTGAAGCTGGGAAAGAGGCACTACTTCGAGGACGTGGCGGCGGGGGAAGGGGCGGGGCCGGTGCCAATGGGGGAGCAACGCGTGGCGGGGTTTCCGATGGGGAGTGCTAAGAAGGGAAAAGGGTTTTACGGCGGTGGCGGTGGTGGAGGGGCGTCGTCGGTGTCGGTGCCGAGATGTCAGGTGGAGGGGTGCCACGTGGCGCTGGTGAATGCAAAAGATTATCACCGGAGGCACAAGGTTTGCGAGATGCACTCCAAGGCTCCCAAGGTCGTCGTCCTAGGTTTGGAGCAGCGCTTTTGCCAGCAGTGCAGCCGGTGAGTTTATCACTTCCGTTTTCTTCTTCCTCTTTTTTTATTTTTTTAAACGAGTATATAAGTGTATTCACATGTACATATTTTATAATTAGGATATTCCGTGAACGATTTGAGTTGAAATTTTTATGTTTGAGTTGGTTGATTTTTTTTTTTAAATTTAAATATAATTTTTTTATTTAAAAAAAAAGATAAAAATTAAGATGAAAAAGTAACCGTTTCACCAAACAAGTTATAAATAAAGTGTTAAACTATAATTGTTCAACAAAAAATAATTTTACATTTTAACTGTGAAATTAACTTTCTTTTTCCTTTTTAATTTTGGGGTGAAAATTCAAACTCGGGCCTATTAATTATGTGTATATATTGCTTATATATGTATGGCACTTTATAGAAGACTTTATAATGTGTGGTGGTTGGAGCATGTATTAATATTTTCAAGATCAAGTACCTTGCCTTTTTAGTTGTTTCGTACCAAAATCGAAAGGGGTAAATGGCAAAGTGGAACAATTCACTTATTTTAGGGGATAAAGTATGAATTTATTAATAACTAGAGTTTTTGAGCTTTTAAGTTCGCTGATGAGCATTATATGTATGAATATATACATATACATATATATATAAGGTGTGTTAATGATGTAGAATAATGATCGGGGTGTGAATGGTAAAAATGGATAGGTTTCATGTGGTGTCAGAGTTCGAGGAGTCGAAGAGGAGTTGTAAGAGGAGATTAGCAGGGCACAACGAGCGGAGAAGAAAGAGCTCTCATGATTCCATTGCCAGAAACTCTTCTCATCATGGTACGCCTAGCTATTATTTTCCTCGTTTTTTTTTTTTTTTTCTTCTTAATTGTTCATTGTTGTACCTTTACTTTTTCCTTCTATAGATTTTTCTTTTTTTTTTTTTTTTTCAATACTTCCAATATTCCCTTTTAATATTTATAGCTAATATTCATTTGTGATTGGTACTACTCGAAGGAAAGAAAGTTGTGTACTAAATTAAGTCAAAAAAAAAAAAAAAAGGACGTATGAACTCAAACATCAATGAAAAAGTACTTTTAGTTTGGAAAAAAGAAAAGGGGCGAAAAAAAAAAAGGTTTGTTGGTTTGATGTATATTCACTTTCTCTTTGTTAATTTCTACTTTATTTTTCATCTCATTTGTAGCTTTATTATTGTCCTTAAATCTCATTTACAACCTGTAACTCTGTAGATAGAAACTATTTTGACTTTTAAATTTCAAAATAAGGAAGTATAAACTCAAACATCAATGAAAAGTACTTTATATTTCATGTCCTCTGATATCATTTAAAATCTGTAACTCTGCAATTAACAACTACGGTTACGTTGACATTTAAGGTTTTGTCCTTAATTGGTGTTTATATGTATATATACATACATACATATATATATATATATATGTACTTCCACATCCATTTCTCAATTTTTTTTAATTGTATTTTGTTGCCTTAGCGTTGCTCAAACAGAACTTCCTAGAATATTTGTAAAGCTTATAGCTTTGTTGAAATTTTCTTGATTTTCTTTTCATGAACTTCAAGAGATTGAAACTATGTGATCGTTCAGTCCTTACCTCCAAATACCGTATTTAGCAGTAATTTCACATCTGATATCATTCTAAAATGTCGGTTCGAATCCTTTTACATCTCAAATTCAAAAAAATAATAATTATAATAAAAGAGCATATGGCATTGGAGATGAAACTAATTAAGATTAATCAAATGAAGAGGGGGAAAAAAGCTAATAAAAAGATTGTTCTGATTTCTTTGTGAGCAGAGAACAAAGTTATACTAGGTGGAGGATTTCCATACTTGACGTCCCCGACGGGGCGTGCTCTCTCTCTTCTGTCATCTAAGACTGATTCTTGGGTGCCCCCATCTGACCTCTCCTCAAGATCCAGTGCCGCGCTCCGCGAGCTCATCGCCGAGAACCGCACAGCCATATTGGCACGGCAGCTCTTTTTGGAAAGGGACACTTGGCACTTGCATAATCACCACCACCAGCAGCAGGCCGAGGACTTGAGCACCGAGCCCCAACAACGAGGAGGGTTCGATGCTACTATCGAACCCCACCAGCACCCCATGTTTCCCCAGCCCCCGGCACACGGCGGCTGGGAAAGGATCAACGAAAGCGGCGCGCATGTGACGTTGGACCTCATGCAGGCTCCGAGCCCGGCTTTTGGGTTTCTCCCTGCAAGGGGAAAAGCCAAGGTTGAGGAAGAAGAGTGTTCTGATTTGTGGAACTCGTTTCAAGGACCCAATCTGGTATAACTATGAAAATAATTAATCTTTTTGTTTTTTTTCTTTCTTTCACCTCCTTTGTTTGTGCTACTAAAGAGCGGCGAAAAAAACAATTCTTTTTAGTATTATTGCTTTAGAAGGAAGAGTATTACTTTTTCGTTGTTAATTGGAAATATGCATCTGAGAATTAGTATTAGAACACTACGTTAGTTTCCATAAAAAATATATCTCCATGTTAGTTACCTTGTTCAATTTTCCTTTTCTTTTGGATTCAACAATATGTTCTTATACTTTTTCCTTTCTTATTATTAGGTTTTTTTTTTTTTTGGATGAAATATCATTTTCTAACATTTCACGTTCAATATAATAAAGGGTTTCAAAAACACTTTATGAAAAGTCTCCATGTGAAGCTTAATGTATAAGTTGAAGACTACTTTTCAAGCCTCTGTAATTTTAGTTCGTAAAGAAGTCAAAATTGGTGAACCACAATCACTGATTCTTTATGATATTCTCAGTATCGGAAAAGTTGCAAGGTCTTTTCAAGTGGGAACAAAACAAGGGGAGAAATTATTAGAGGATATTAAAAATAGTTTACTGATGGGATGATGTTTTGGGTGAACGTGTTAATATTAGGTTTTGTTCGTTTATAAAAAGTACATAAAACGAACAAAACCGAATATAAACACATAACAAAAGTTCATAAAACGAACTAAACCTAATAATTTTTGGGGTTTCATTTTCGTTTTCATTTTATGGACTAATAATACAAACACGTATTCTTTATAAACAATACTTGATATAAACACTTGACATACTTTTTCGTTTTATGGACTAATATAAATAAGTATTCATGAAATGTCCATAACACTTGGTCCATATTAGTCCATAAATGAATACGTGTTTATATTAGTCCATATCAGTAAAAGAATGCCCATACTTAGTTCATAAATACTATTATAAACACTTAACCTAGTTTACTGATATGAAAATTACTTGACAAGAGAAAACACTTGACATTCTTTTTCGTTCTATGGACTTTTTTGTTTCACGTTTGAAACACGTGATAAAAGAAAATGAAACGCATCTATAATGGTCTTTTATTCCCTAGGCTGCTACATTTGTGCTCACCTAGAGGCTTTTTTTTTTTTAATTTATATTTTATGTATTATTTTCTGTTGAATTTCATACGTATATTGTACGAGTTTCCTTACAAAAGCTTGAAGTCGATGTTAAGCTTAGGCATTTCATTTTTACATATTCTAAAGCTTCCAGCTAGGTGTCTTTTTTTTTGTTTTTTTTTTTTTTAACATAAAATTATCAAGGACAGAAGGCAAAGTTCCACCGTCATTAAAAGTAGTACTCATCTCAAAGCTAGCAAGTTCTTAGTGGTGAAGTTTCTTGAGACAAAACAGTACATAGATATTTCAAAGTAAGGGATAAAAAAAGTCCTCTTAACTCAAAAAAGCAATGTATTTTCTCCTTTAACCTCTATGATTGTCATGTACAATGACTAGTTGTTTTCATGTCTCACTATTGGAGTTCCTTTTCCCATATTACTAGAGATAACTATTAACAATGACTCCCTGTGTACCTAGAGGAAAAAAAAAATTTGTAACTTACAAATGCGTAAGGGACTCCTCGATGCACAAGGGTTCGAAAGAGTAGTGGTTGGAATGGATTCTCGAGTCTGATCCTGAATAATGTTAAAAAAATTTGATCGTGTCTTAGTTACATCACTCCTAGTCAGGGTAACTACAAAAACTTCTTTATATTTTCAAAATTTTCCCAACTGGACTTCTGTGTTAAAAAATCACAAAATTCAGTAGATTTTGCCATTGATATTACCTACCAATTAACGGTCTTAGTTACTTGGTGTTCGAATGGGTTATTGGTATTTTAATCGCCAAATAAGCAAGAAAGAGAATGTTCATATTGGGACAAAATCGAAGCTTTTATTTCTTTTTGTTGATCTTAATTTTGTAATCTATATATATATATATATATATATATATAATATTGCGTTCTGCAAATGTACCGATGTAATTGTTTGGTTATCTGTATGGTATAGTATCTCCCACAGTTTGAAAGGATAAATTTGACGGTTTAAATAGTTTATTCAAATTGCCAACTGATGAAGGAGTGATTGGAAAAGAAAATATGCAAATTATGCGTATTGAATTGTAATTCTCATAAACAAAAGGTGAATTTGTAATTAACGCATAAATAATAATAATAATAAGGATTATTTTTTAAAAGGGTATTCTGTCCGGTATTATGTATGTCTAAATAATAAATTACAACAAAAATACCGAATAAAAATATTCATAAATTTATAAAATCTGATATAAATTTCAAACTCGCGAGACACTTCCCAAATGATCTACAGAAGAATTTCCAAAAATATTAATCTCCTGCCAACATTGCAGTAACAAGTGCAGCCAATAACATTGCAAAACATCATAGTGAAAGTAACTTAAATTATGAAATGCTCTTGTCAACATCAATCGGTTCCTTTAGTCCGTTAATGATTAATTAGAGATAAATAATCCGAATATATATATTTGTATAATTTGTTGTCTTTTTTGGACAATTATGCGGAGAAAAATTTTTTAATTATGATGTCATCCAATGCTCCAAGAGCTAGTGACAGAGAAGTCACGACGCAATTTATTCCGATATGGACACGTAACTAACTTTTTTGAGCTTTGTCATAGTACAAAATACTTAGTCATCATACAATATTTCACAGCTGTTATGTCTTGTCTCCATTCTTCCAGTGGAGTTTGTTAAAGACCAAAAAATTAATAATTAATAATTAATAATAATAATTAACAATCAAAAAAAACAAAAAAAACAAAAAACAGAAAACAGGAAAAAAAAAAAAAACTATAAATTATCTTTTACCCCTCTTTACTAAAGTAAGGTCATCGTTAAGTTTCTTATTGGAGGTTAAAAAAAAAAAGGTTAAAATATCAAAAAGTTAGGTAACTAATTAATTTTGGAATGTTTCGCGAAAATAACAATATTAGGAATTAGCTTAAATCCTTCGTGAACTCGATTTTACATCTTTTATTTAGAAATAAAGATATAGAATTATATTCGATAATTTTATAAAAATTTCATCTCTAGTAAATTACTATGTAGGATTATTGATCGTTATAAAGAAACGAAGACAAACCTCACTATTATCAATTCTTGAATCACTATAGGTATAATTAAATGGTAATTTCATATCTGATCATATCAGAAAGTGTAGAGTTCAAAACTTATACTACAAGTTTAGAAAACTATTTGAATTATTGCATGGCTTACTAATGACGAAGGAAAAAGTTAATTTGTATAGAATTGGGTACGTTTGTACATGCTGCATCATTTATTTGATCACATTCATGATGTTTTTTTGTTTTATTTTGCTTTTTTTTTAAATGGTAATTATATTCCAAATCAAGAAACAACAAATATCAATAACTAGAATAACCTCATAACACAAGGAAAATTAACCTTAATATATAGATCGGTTCCACTAGTAAGTTCTAATGAAGCACACAAAGGGGTGAAATGTACATTAGATTCCAATAATGAGAAATCAAAAAGGTACACCGATTATCGAGCACACATATGACTCTTTTAACAACACTAACAATCGATGGAAAACTCTAATCGATTGAGACCAAAAGACATATAGTAAAAAGGTCACCACCAATACAATGTAGAAATAACCCTAGCGGATTGGACATGCATTCAATACAAAAGCGTGGGGAGACCACCTCCATTATTACAAAATAGAAACAAAAACATAACGAAATGCAATACCTACATAGTGAAAACATGATCGTCTTTATTTTAAACTTACGACTACCACAAATAAGGGAAAAAACCAACTCCATGGATAATACCTCCAATTATAAGCCAAACTACATAACAAAAGAGATCAAAATACGTCCCAGAATTATGAAGTCACCTTACCATCAAAACCATCACCATGGAATCCAAAAGCATCTTCTTTAAGGCCAAGAGTTCGATGGCCAACCAAAAGACAACACCGGACTCGGACCCGAAAAAAGAAATATGAACAGTACAAACCCTAACGATAGGGTGAGGAAGGGAGAGAGAATATTTTAATGTTTGTTATTTTATTTTACTTTTGACTATACGGATGAGCATATTTAATTTACATTTTTAGCAAGAAGAAACGAACAAATCTACAGCGATATATTTGATTTCTTTGGATCATGACCGTTGGAGAAGGACAGGACATGGAAAGCAGCATTGAATAGGCGTTATCTCTTTCCCACTGAAATGCATGATTTGTGAAATATTAATTATTATACTATTCAATGTGAAAAAGGTAAAAGTGTGAAACAGTTGGAGAAAATAATAGAAAATATGACGATAAAAATTGTTGTTCTAAAGTACGTCACTTGTGATGATGCAACAATTTTATAAGGTCGCAAAGAAGCCTTCTTCTTAAATATTATTAACTTTTCTTTTTGCACAATTGCCCCTTGAAATTATTGTAGATGGGAAACTAAGGGGTGTTTGTTTTTAATTTCATTTTAAATTAAATTGTACTTTTTTCATCATGGTTTTTATCTTTTTCTGAAAAAGTTTTTTGTCTTTTCTAAAAAATTACTATTGAAACTTAAAAATCTTAGGGCATGTTTGGTTTCCCACTCATTTTAAACTTAATTATACTTTTTTCATCATCATTTTTGTATTTTTCTGAAAAAAATTTTTTGTGTTTTCTGAAAAAGTTTTTTGTGTTTTCTGAAAAATTACTATTGAAACTTAAAAATCTTAAACTATACTCATTCACCAAACACACCCTTAGTACTCGTTTGGTTCGTCAACTTGAACCTAAAATTTTCATCTCATTTTTTGTCTTTTTCTAAAAAGGTTTTTTGTCTTTTCTGAAAAGCTAACAAAAATTACTATTGAAACTTAAAATTTCCAACTCAAAATGATGAACCAAACGGAGTCTTAAACTAAACTCATTCACCAAACACCCCCTAAGCGTTCTACTTTTCAATTTTATTGACTAAATTCAAAATTATTGGCAAAAATTATACCCATCGGTTATAAACGTGACCTTTGATTACGAATTTAATTAACATGTGCGCTATAGACCTTTAATGATTAGCGGAACTCATAGTTCTAAAAAGATAGATTCTTTTTCGTTCTCTTCCTTTCTCTATCCACTCTGATGCCGAAATTCTCGTAGGATTTTCTTTGCATCAACAACGTTGTAATTGACCACCTAATTTGCTCTTCGTTGTTTCATTATGTTGAGAGCACGTGAGATATTCTATTCATAATTCACTGTTCATTATTAATTATATTGCAATTGCTCCGATACTAGTTTTAAGAATTTTCAAAAAGTTTTAGGTGCAAGTTGTCAATTACAAAGCTTAGGAGGTGTTTGTGTATTAAAACCCAAAAAAAAAAAAAAAATTTTAAACTCATGATAATGTTCAGTGTTAAAAAAAAAAAAACGAAAACTTACATTTATCGAAATAGAATAAAGATGCAACATTTTAAAAATATGTTATAATACGGGTATGGTTTTATATAAAACTCTACTAAAAGAGCTTATCTACAAGTTTTCCGCTTGAAGTAATAACCATATTTACAAAATAGAGTGGTTTTAGTCATAATTTAATGTTAATTTTACATTTAATTTTATTATAAGATGTAAATTTTGAATTTTCTCATTTTTAAGCCTTTTTTTTAATGACTAAATAAATAATTGGGTCAATCAACTACTAGCTTTGTTTTTCTAGCAAAAAAAAAAAAAACTGGCTTTGTCTAGTAATCGACTGCTTGCTTAATTAATACGTCATTTATGCGTATTTCCCCTTCTTTTCTTTTTCTTTTTCCTTGTTATAAATGTGTTTTTCAAAAAAAAAAAAAAAAAGTCAGTGCGCAGTGGGTGGAAGTTTGTCTAGTTTTGACAAAAAAGCACAAATAATCCGTACGTGAAGATTTTCAGACAAACTAATAGCCACTTTACAAGGAGTGCCACCAAGATTTTCAGACACCATCATATTATGTGCCTGTAAATAAAAAAGAACCATAATATTATTATTATTTTTTAACTGAATAAAGAATTTAGGGGGAGTTTGATAGAGTAGTTTGAGTTGAGATTTTTAAGTTTGAATAGTAAATTTTTTTGAATTTTCAGAAAAGACAAAAAACTTTTTGGGAAAAAGACAAAAATTTTTTGGGAAAAAGACAAAAAAAAGTTTGAGTTGAGTTGGGTGAGTTGAGTGATGATTCCATTATTTTTCATTTTTAAAATTTTCATTTTTAAGACTTCACACAGATAAAAATAACTCATTTATATTGGCATAAATTTGAACCTCCAACCTCTCATTTTGTGATATCTTTAAAATTAAATATCACGTCAACCCATCTATTCTTGTGTAAATAACAACCGTAGTATGTTCACTTTTCTTTTTTCTCCTAATTATGAATAAACATATGTATATAGGATTAGTATCTTATGCGATATCACATATGAAGCATCATTAAAAAAATTTTATTTTAAAAAACTTAGTAATAATTAATTAATTTACATATAATTTTTTATTTAAAATCTTATCACACGATATTATTTAAATAATAAAGGTCATGTAACACTTAAGAATATTACATTTGAATCATCTGATTGATATACCATAATAAAAATACATTACAAATAAATGTAAATGATATAATTTAAGATATTCTTTTATAAAATTTAATCATATTTAATATGAATCATCCGATTCAAATCTTATAAATATGATATAATGGACCTACTGGATCTCTCAACGAGGTAAAATCTTCTCCTATGAAAATGATTCACCATCTTTCTAAAAATAAAGGGGTGGTGGGGAAATTATAAAGATTGAGAAGGTGGGGCTCTCCGGTTGGTGGCGACAAGTGTCCCCACATAAGCCTAAAGACAGAAACCAACCACGATCAGGTGCAGATCACGTGACAAGAGGATTCAGAATCAAACCCCAAAATCGGATTGGGCCCCACAAAGGCCGGCTAGCTCAGTTGGTGGGCCCATGACTAAAAGGGCCTCCCCCACGTGCACCCTCCTTTGAAAAGTCTGCTCTCTCTCTCTCTCTCTCTCATCAGTCCCCGCTTGATCATCTGCGTGAGTGGTGGGCCTTCTTATGCTGCCATCTAGTCGGTTTAGGCCCCACTTATTTCTCCCCCCCATTTGCTGAAAGTTTTTTGGACTGCTCTGCTAGTCATCAATGCTTGCAAATTATCACTCTCTCCTTCCTCTTCCTCTCCTTCTTCCTCTTCCTCTTCGTCTTCTACCAAAAAGATTCAAAACAAATAAATGCATAGGAATTATCTCCCGTCCATCAATACAATCCATACAAGAAATCGGTACAATCTGAGAAAATCAGTAATACAATCCACTATTAAGAGAAAGAGAGATAGATAGAGAGAGAAAAGGAGAACTTTCCTATCCGACGGTTTGGTAATGCCGTACAGAAAAGTTCTTGTAAATGTATATACTGGTTTAAAGTACGTGCAATGTACATAATTAGACATATGTGAAAAAAATTATCTAAGTAATATATATAAGTAAAAATAGACATAAAAATCAACAAAGTAGCTGAAAAAAAAAAAGCATGAAAAAAGGACTAAAATACCAGCAAGATAAAATACCAGCAAGAGGCATGAAAAAAATACCAGCAAGATAAAATGACTAAAATGTTAAAAAAAAAAAAAAAGACCAACAAGATAAAATGACTAAAATATTAAAAATATACCAATACAAAGAAAAAAAAAGACTAAAATGAAAAAATAAAAAAAAAAATTGGGCGAAAGAAAAAAAAAACTGAAGGGCCAAAAAAAAACATTAAAAAAAAAGTTTTCCGTCTAAGAAAATCAACAAAATACTTGAAAAAAAAAAAAAGACATGAAAAAAGACCAAAAAGATACAAGGACATAAATGTTAAAAATATAAAAACACAAAAACAAATAACTAGAATAAAAAAAAAATTTGGATGGAAAAAAAAAAAGAAAAAGAAAACTGAAGGACAAAAAAAATTCGTCGAAAATGAAACGTTTTGGGCAAAGCACAAAACCTCATTTTAAGCTTTCTATATATGTATGCATGGATATATGCTTTGATAAATTTTACTCAGATTTCAACAAATAGGCATGTTTTTCTTAGGCTCCATTTTAAGTTGAAATTTTTAGATTTGTTAATTTTTCAGAAAAATACAAAAACTGAATTGGAATTTCAAGTTAGAAATTAAGAACTAAACAAAGGTTTAATATCCTTGGTTTCGACATAATTTAACATTTAGAAGGTAAGTTCTACTATATTGGGAGAAAAACTCTCAACGTTGATTTAGAAAGAAAAATGTATGATCTTAAACAAAGGCATAAGATGTGAAATACGATCAATATACGAAAGAAACAATGTTCGTATAAGCCTATAACTACAAGAGAATTGTACAACAAAACGACCAACAAGGTTTCAATATTAATGTGGAGAATTAGATCATAGAATAATTATTAGTGGATATAAATTTATAACACGATATACTTCTTCTTTAAATTATTAAAAAAAATAATAATAATAAAGGGAAATTCAATTAAGTGGGAAAAAAGAAAAGGGACCCACAAAACTTGAGATTGGGGAGCTGAATGAAATGTTGCACTTATCTAATGAAACAAAGTACTCACTTTACATTCTTTTTCTCTAACAAAGAGGTTCCCAATTGATTCCTTCCAAGTTTGGACCACTTTTGTTACCACTCACTTCTTGTATATATAAATTATAGACAAAGAAAGAGAGATATAAATATTTACGCTAGTCATGAACATGGCTTTGGACCACCGCCACACCACTTACAATTATGAAGGCTCTTAGTTTGATTGCTACGACATTTGATCCGTTCATCTCAAAACCCCTCTTCTAGCAATTGATTTAACTCTCTTCACAAAAAATTTCATGTCAAAAATTTTAGGATAAAGTTGCCCTATTTATGTTAATTTTAATTTTAATTCATTAAAGCACATGCATAGGCATATAATAAAAATACAGGTGATGAAACATTGCTAATAAATGAAGCATTATCCCCTCATTTAATTTGATAGAATTTGTGACGGTTAAGCCTTAAATGACTCTTTAACCTTCCCTTTCCCTTGGCATGGGATAATGAGACTTAAAACTAAATTATAAAAGTGACATCTTTACTGCAAAACATTTTCAAGTGTGAACATGCACTATACATGAGACAGTAAAAGGGTTCGTTTGGTGAATTAGTTGAGTTTGAAATGAGATGAAATTTTTAAGTTTGAGTTGAGTTGACTTTTTAAAAAGTAGTTATAAACTTTGTTGACTTTTCAGAATAAGATAAAAATTGAGATGAAAAATTCGAGTCGAGTTTAAATTGAGTTGATTCACTAAACATAGCATAAACGTTTATTATAGGTGCAGCCGCTTTTAAAGTCTGAGAGTTGTTAGCAGTTAAAGACCTAAAACGAAGATCATTATCATCCCATTTGTGTTCCTAATGGACTCCAATACAACGCAAGAAAGAGACGTGAAGATATTACTGAACTCTTTTTTTTTTTAACCAACAAAAAAAAAAAAACTAGACATTATGAATTTTTTATTCACTCTTAAAGTATTGTTATATATGTGATAAGTTTCAAACTAAATTGTATATTTGCTAAATAAATCTTGAGAAACCTAAAACATGAGGTTTATTTGTATAAATTTTTATTTCTTTGTTTTTCTCTATATATAAGAGATAAAAGGCAAGTGATTGTGGCAAAGTAACTTATCAGTTTGATCAACAAATTTGAGGTGATGCCACCTCCCAACTAACAAACGTGGGCCATGGAAACATTATAAATCACCATTTTGAAATAATGATTAGTTGGGAAGTTTTTAAGTGGACTTTCTTGATCCCTCAAGTCGAAAAAGAAATTCTTTTGGAGAAAAAAAAAAATCCAACAAAAAAATAACTAAATAGTTAATTCTTTCAAATATATAATTAAGAATAAGAATCTGCATTATCTTCAAAAGGGGAAAATATTTGATGTTGTGATTTATAAATGTGTTGTTAAAAGGAAATTATATATGAAAAATAAACAGAACATTGAGGACTGAAAAATAAAACAATGTTGTCCCACTTCCTAATATTAAAATTTAAACATTAAAATACGAGGTTTTTTTTTTTCAGGATATTAAAAAAAAAAAAAAAAAAACATGCTCATGGTTTTTTTTTTTTTTTTTTTGGCTATGAGCCTAACTTTTCTGGCTGTTAATTTCGGCACGTGACCATATCAGAACATTCTTCATAACTTGTATACTTACACGTTGGGTCTATGCATTCAATAGGAATTAATGGTTATTAATTGCTTTGGCAAAGAAAATAATAATAATAATAATTCTGATTGTATTCAGATTTTAAAATCCAGTTGAAATCCTTAAAATTGTAATTTGCGCACTCTCCCCTTTTCAATTTGATGATTTGAATACATCCGCTAAGTAAAAAAAAAAAAAAAACGCAAAAAAGTTCAAATTTCGTGAATGTCAACCTGTGAAGAAACCAAACGGAGCATAGTGCTTAATCAATGATATTATAAACGTAATTTACTATACCTAATTGTTCACTTTTTTCAAATCCCATCTAGTTTGTTTGTATGCTGCCTTTCATCATTGGAACCAAACAAATTTAGCTTTTTTCCTCCACAACTAAACAAATTCATAGTACGTACTTTGCTTGTTAATCAACAAACGGAAAACAAAACAGATCTTGGCCCACTTAAACTTCCAGGAAAGTGCAAGGAGGTTTCCATATGTTTTGTAAAGGGGAGTCCCATAAACGAAAAGTCACTTCACTTCGAAATTCTATTAATATTTCTCAACTATACAAGATAAACCAAAGAAAACAAGAATATACATACATACATATATATCTATATATATATATCATTATCATCATCACACTTGTAATTGATGTATTATCAAGTACATAAAATCTGTATATTATTATTATGACTTTATAATGTGTATGAACTAGAGGGAAGATTGGGGTTTGGCCCCCACCAATATCTTTTTTGAATGGACACTTGATTTTTGCTTTGCCGTGTTTACTTCAACTTCATTCAATAATTGCCTTTTTTTTCCCCCTATCTTTCTTTTTTTTTTTTTTAATGTATATAATTAGTCATAATTTAACTACCAACTGCATTTTTTAAAACCTAATTCCCAAGCATGATATGGAAGCAAAAATGAGAGCATGCTCAATTAAACTCTTGAATTGATGTGTATCATGTACTTGACTTATTGACATTTTTTCATGCTTGAAAATTTTCTAGTTGTAGATCAGTGTCAAACATTAAAGCTAATTAATTATTACATTTTTATAATTATTCTAGTTGATAAGATCTAGTTATTTTAACTTTACTGTGTGATTTGACAATTTTATGGTGGTTTCATAGAGTTATGCACTAAAAGTACTAATAAAAATTAACAAAAGAAATGAAGAGCAAAAGGATCAACAGAGTTCATCCGAGTAGAAACAAAAGAAGAATTCACTAATAAGAAACACTAGCAATAAACTTTCATATAAGTACAAGTTTATAAGTATAAAAGCGGATGAGTTATTCAAAGATGTCAAATTTCATAAAATCAAGAAATTTCATATTTCTTAATATTAAAATGAATATTAATAAAGAAAAATATCATATATTATAATCGATCAATATAAAAATGGAAAAGTATCAGGAAGGATAATATCAATAAATATTTGATAAAAATCTAAAATCTCAAAAAAAAAAAAATACATAATTAAAAGTACACTGTATTTATAGTACATGTTTATGAATTTTCAGATTTTCATTAGATTGTGTTATATTAATTTGTATATCCACACACGTAACATATTTAGACACTAATTTTTTTTTTAATTAATGCATGTAATTATCGTGATTCTTTCTTGGAGGATTAATGATTTCTATCAATGTTTCACCATCAGGTTTAAAAGCTTGCTCGTATAAATAATTGACATATTTCCAAATTCAACACATGTTTAGAAGTCCCCAATACCAAAAAAGGACAAGGAAAAAAAAAGAAAAAAGGCTCACAAAAAGGAAAAAAGAAAAATCCAACCTAGATCCAGCCAGCAAGTTGTTAGGAACTTTCTTGGCCAACAAACGGGCCCTGGCTAATCGCAACCCCAATTAAAACAATAGCCACATAATAATTTTGCACATGATCCTGATATGAAATAGAGAGAGACAGAGAGAGAGAGAGACAGAGAGAGAGAGTTTTCGGCTATGTGATTGATTAAAATTTTGAGTGCGAAATAATAAGTTTGGCTTATAGACAGCCTCCATTGAGGAGACAGCCTCATCTTGGCCTTAGAGTCATGCCTTGAATAAAATATCAGCCTTTAAATAAAAATATAATTTTTTGGAACCACGTGGTCAGGGAAAAAAAATAAAAATTAATAGTTTATTTTCTACATGGTCGCTGCATTTTCCGGAAAATTCCAGCACCAGACAAGAAAGTAGAATAATGCCAATGCCGAGAATGAATGTAAGCCTTGAACCACCCGTGCCTTCCATTACTTTCTATGAAACCAAACAGACCCTTCGTTAGAAAAGTTCCAAATTTTTCCCCAACAAGTTCAATTTCACCGTCCACTTTTCCCCAACATACATTAACCCTTGCAATATTAAAGAAAAAAGAAAAAAAAAAAAAAAAAAAAAGAAGCTAAGCTTCACCATAATTAAAAACTCAAAGGACAATTAATTAAGAACTAGATAATATTACTTCACAATGTTATTTGCTAAAACCCTCCTCCATAAACCTAAAACCTCCCTGGTAGACGTGCTTTTTTTTTTTTTTTTTTTTACCCACTTGAGAAAAACAGTGAGCTTGAAGATCCTGAAGAAGCAGTGGTAGTTTGATAAGATCTTTGCCTGAAACAATCTAACGACATTCGCGGCGGCGAAACCGCCACCGTCACCGACGACGACGATTGAGCTCCAGAATCCGGTGGCGACCCTACCAAAATCCAAAAATTACAAAAAAAAAAAAAAAAAAAAAACTCATAATTTAGTGTCTAACTCTTTTTTTTTTAATTAATAATAATTACATGTTTCGACTAACACATGAATTTATGGTGTCACAAAGAAGTTGTCCTCCAATATTCCAACATATTAAAGATCAAAACTTTAACTCGTTTTCCGTGACAAATACTTAGTACGTACTCAAAACAACGCCGACCGAGAATACATGATTATAGGTATACATATATTTACATATATATATATATGGACTTACTAGCAACGTTATCTGAAGGTGGATTCCTAGCATTTTCAGGTTGTGAGGACTTGGGATTTTCTGGTTGGTTTGGCTGCTGAGTTTTTCGCCGGCGACGGTTGTGATCGGCCAACCTTTTCCGGCAACTACGTTTTCCATTGTCAAACTCAGAGAGGAGGTGGAATCTGCAAGAAAAAGGAAAAAAGGAAAAAAAAAAAAAAGATTTTTTTAAAGAGGAATTTATTAAAAAAAAAAAAACCTAGTTAATGTGGTTATTAATTTATTATGGAGACCATTTAAAAACTGTTTTAACATTACCAAATGAAGCAAAAGAAAAGCAGTAAGTACGTAAACGGAAAGTGCTGTTATGAATAAAAGTTTTTTTTTTTTTTTTTTTTTTGCAAAATTTACGGACGCAAATGCCCTAGGGATTTCCACATGTACGGGAGAGAGCCAATGATTGGGACGATAATTCAACTGCGGGGACATTCTCGTAATTCCGACAGCCCACCTATCTCCGGAAAACGAACAGCGACAGCCACTCTGAGCTCTCTTTTAGGGAAGCACCAAAGGCAGCTGGGCTAAAACCGAAAATACCACCTCAGCCGAAGGGCATATTGTCATTTCCTCAGAAAAAATATTGCTAATTAAGTAAAAATAAAGCTCTTTTATCGAACTAAACCAAGTAAATGTCCTGCTCATCGGGATTTTAACCAATGATTGGGTCTTGGAAAGGGACTTTTTGGTAATTTCAGTGGTGATTAAATACGAAAATGTTGATGTTTAATTTATGAATTAATTAAGTAATTAATTAGAGTGAGATTTTTTTTTTTTTTTTGTGTGTTGAAGATGAAGAAGAAGAAGAAGGAGAACCTGCTGCACTGCTGGCAGAAGCGCTGGGTCAAGCCGGCGGCGATGACTGTGGAGGCTTTGGAGTGGAACTCGCAGACCTTGTGGCGGCGGTGGTAGTGCTTGGCGTGGGAGAGATCGGCATTGCAGCCCTCGGCTTGGCAGCGCGGCGAGTTAGCCGCCGCGGACGAGCCGGGATCCAGCGCCCTCGGGCGGCGGTAGAGCCTGCTCATGAAGTCGTCCTCCGACGAGAAGTAAGTCCTCCCGCCCAAATTCAGCCCAATTCTCGAGGAGAAGTCCACCGCCGCCCGATGATGATGATCTTCGCTCTTCGGCACCAGCATGAACGGGCCGCCACCGCCGCCCGATCCTGCTCCACCGCCGGCACCGGTGATGGGATCGAGGGAGAGAATCGACGCCGAAGCGTAGGAGGAGGCGCCGGCGTAGGCGCGTGGGACGTCGTAGAGGGAGGAGTGGACGTGGAGTTGAGGGTGCTGTTGTTGCTGGTGCTGCTGGGGCTGGGATTGGGTGTGGTGGTGCGCAACGTTGAAGTGGTGATGAGCGAAGGCCGAGGGATTGTTGTTGGTTTGGTCATGATGATGATGATGGTGACTGTGATTATGATGATGGTGATGATGGGGAGTACTACTGAGGAAATGGGTGTTGTGGTCGTTGAAGGCGGTTTGAGCGGAGGCGAAGTGTTCGAGGATGTTCTGTCGGGTCGGGTCGGATCCCGGGTGCTGCTCCGCCTCCTCCCCAGCCAGCATGATCGCCGACGGGTTCCCCCATTCGTAGTCTAGCATTTCTCCCCCTAAATTAACGACGTCGTTTCCAAATTAAAACCTGCACCAACAAATTACGAACACATTACAAAATTAAAATAATCAAAAAATTAAGGGGAAAAAACGTGTCGGTGAAGGTTCATTTTATCCATAAGCAAAAAAAAAAAAAATGTTTTTCTCACTCACCTATTGGAAAATTGTTGGTGGTGAAGTAGTGAAGAAGCTAAGTGAGACCGAGAGAGAGGTTAGAGAGAGAGAGAGAGTTAGAGAGAGAAAGTGTGATAATTTTCAAGACCCGAGAAAAAAAGCAAATGACTTTCAGCTGACTATGATCTCTTCTTCATAGAGACAATGCATTGCACATTCTCTTTCTCTCTCTAACACCTGTTTCTTTTGGGAAGTTTCTCTCTCTTCAGTTAGTTTCTCTCTCTAAGTTTTTTTATTTTTTATTTTTTATTTTTATTTTTTGAGGGAGAAGAGAAGAGAGAACTGAGTTATGAGGCGGCTAGTGCAGGGAGAGCTTATTGTTTTTGTACTAGTAGCGTCAAACAGTTGAGGGGGGTTTGGGTTGTGTGTGAATTTTTTTACAGGGTGACGATTTTGCCCCTGGGAAGGTGAGAAATTAACGAGTGAAAGCCACTGGAACCGATGGTAGAGAAGGGGGGGTGGTTAAACTTAAAGGGAGTTTCCTAGTCCGACTAGTTAGGAGGGAGGACTGGTCAGGAGACATGAGAAGGGGTGGGATCGTCAAGTCTCTCTCTCTCTCTCTCTTCCCTATCTATCTCTGTTGGCCACGCGGTTGGGGGTGGGAGGGTGTTATTTAAAATGTTGGGGACCCACTAGCTGTTTTGCCTGGTCTAGTTTCATCAGCCTTAGTTGCAGCTACCAGATCATCGTGGCTTTTCTAGTGTCTCTCCCTCTTCATCTCCATTATTTTTATTTTTGGTGAATTCTGGTTCTTTATTTTTCAATTCTATGGTAATTATCCCTGTTAGGAAGACTTTACTTTGTTTTAAAACTAGCTTTTACTTTTCAAAAAAAAAAAAAAAAAACTAGCTTTTAAGCTTCACACACGTGGATTTAAAGTGTTGTATCTTTTCAAAAAAATAATATATATATATATATACAAATGTTTTTTTTTTTAAATTAGTAGACGATAAATTTCTGAATAAATCAATATATTTTTTTAAATTTATTTGTTATCTCTTAAAGAGTTTAACAAAATCAAGTAATCTATGATTAAAAAGGAACATAACAATTTTAAGAATTTTAAGGAAAAAAGAATTGATGACATATTTGAAAAAAATTATTTTACATAGTATAAATTGAAAAACTAGAAAGTATTTTAATGAGCCAAGTATAAATATGTAAACCTTACGGAAGAAAACGAAAACAGAAAAAAAAAAAAAAAAAAGTGAACAAAACGACAAAATACAAATATCAAATTATTGAAAAAAAAAATAACTCTCATTTATAATATAGTAACAGATGTTTCGAAAATACTCTCTCCTTTTTTAACGACCAGATCTATGTAAACAACTGTTAATTTTATATATTTTATTATTAGAGATATCAATTCTAATATTAATTTTTAAATATCAATTTATATGACGGTGAGTTATCATTTTTAAAACATATATCAATAAATAAATTACTTTATGTCCCTAAGTTATTATTCAAAAGTTTGTATTAAAGGTGATATCCATAGCATATATATAGGTAATTGATATTCATAACATATCTGTTTCATCAACCTTGCAACTCAAGTGGTTAGAAATTTAGATTTTGAAGGTTACGGAAGGTTTACTCCCTTCTAGATAAATGGTTGGAATTTTCTTCGGTCTTTGTCATAAACAACAGTGACTTACTCTAATTTGTATCAAGAAACTTTTAAGTTTATATAAAAATGTTTTGTACAATTAATCGGGTTCTCATCCTGACTATTAGTAGTTTTGAAAAAAAAAATATAATGTTTAAATGATCTTATTTACGATAAGAGTTCTTATTTTACATTATTTGATAAAAATTACTTTTAAACCTTAGGTTAATTTTACATATTTGATTCAAATTGTTCACGTTAAAAATTTACAATAAGCGATATAAAACTACCTCAGTTTAAAACAATAACTACATATCAATTCTTATTAATCATACAAAATAAAAAAAATTCTACGTAAAAATTCACAGATTTAAAAACATGTATCACCAATTAAAAAAAGACCGATCCATTAATTTTTTATTATTTTTTCCGGCTTTTAATAGTCAACTTCACCTGTTTTTACAGTTCCATTAATTTCTCTGGTAGAATTAGCTGTTTTTCTCACTTTGAAAATGACTCTCGGAGAATAAATTTCAAACTTCTTGTCATCGAAGTGCTCTTCCTGGCGAGTTTTATTAAGTATTATTTTTTGCATGAAACAAAGGAAAGTAAAAGTTGGCACGAAAAGCTATAGCCAGCAACCGCAGCCTCACGGCCGACACTGACTTTGAGTTAAAAATTTTAAATTTT
This sequence comes from Ficus microcarpa, assembly GCA_025413485.1. Lineage (NCBI taxonomy): Eukaryota > Viridiplantae > Streptophyta > Magnoliopsida > Rosales > Moraceae > Ficus > Ficus microcarpa. Next base: position 3,429,903 of record CM046383.1, read on the forward strand.
AATAATAAATTTATATTGATTATTTAGAAAAGATAAAATTTTTTTATAAAAGACAAAAAATTTTTACAAAAATTTTTTTCAAAAAAAAATAAAAACTGATATGAAAATTTTAAATTTGAAATAGTTTTCTAAACGAAACCTCAATCTCTTTTGTGTTTATATAATTATCATGGATGACTCACATTGTACAAATAAATTTTTTACATGTGACAAGTAAAACACAAGTAATTAGTGGGGGAAACTAATATTATACTTTCTTCATCTCCAAGATTGCAATATATATTACCATATTCCAATGCATCAAAACATAATTTCCCAAAAAGAGAAAAAAAACAAAAGAAAACAAAAAAAAAAAAAAGGAACAAACACTTGGATATTGGCGCATTTTCTTTTCTTTCTGAAAAGTTGGCAAAAACACATTACACAAGTCTATAAATTTTGCTATGGTCCTCTCAAGTAATTATACTACCAATATACATATAAAAGAAAAAGTAAAAATGATAATCCAGTATAACACAGACATTAATGATGAAACAAAATTTTGAGATATATAAATTTTTAGCATTATGCTCTTTTAACATCAATATTATATCGAATTACGTTACATTAAAATTTTACTTTTATATATTAAATTGAAAAAATGGTCTTAAAATAAGACTAGCCCTATATATCTATATATATATATATTGTATATATGTATATGTACGTGTGTATTTATGTCCCCTAATTTGCATCTTAGTTCAATTTGCAAACAGATTTTGAGAAGCAGCTCATTATATTAATGTGCCCACAAATAGTTACTGTAGCTAAATTGACGTTACAATAATTCCTTTATTTATACCATAGAATTGATGCCTAATCCCAGCTGGAACATTTTGTTACTTCTGTCTTGGAAATATATGGTAAAATATATCAAGTCAGCGTATGAGAATAGTTTAGTATAGTTTGAGAAAGTTTTGCTTTGATTTGCTTTTTGTTTTTTGTTTTTTGTTTTTTTTTTTTTTCTCTCTCTCTAAACGACTTTTGTGATAAAAAAAAAATAGTGAAAAAGGTAAAAAATGAAAAATAAAAAAGAATAAACGAGTGGTTCCATCACCCAGCCAAGAAGTCCTTGAATCGAAAGAAAAACATCGAGCATTTTTTGCATTCTGCATAATCATATCTTCTTGTTGTGTTTGATCACTTTGGGAAGAGAGAAAGCGATGCCTTGAGGACTTGTTTTGGAGTTTTCTTTTGTGATGTTTCCTCTCGGTGAAAAAAGATGATAAATGGATTTTTTTTCCCCCTTCCCTTTTGGCAATTGTCACCTTCTTTTAAATTAAAAAAAAAAAAAAATTTTACATGCAATTGCTGGTTATATATAGATGGTGGGGTAAGATATTTTCTTTATTCCATGCTTCTTCGAAAACTAATATTGGTCATTGAGAAAGATAGAGGAGCATCTAAGATGATGATTAAAAGAAAATTGAGATCACCCATTTTGTAAAGAAAAAATCTTCCGGTCCGTTTGGTGAATGAGTTCGAGTTGAAAATTTTAAATTTCAATAGTAAATTTGTGTTTACTTTTTAGAAAAGGCAAAATAATTTTTCAAAAAAGATAAAAATTGATATAAAAATTTTAAGTTTGAAATGGTTTTCCAAACGAAGCTTTTAATTCCCAAAATTTGATCTTTTGTGATTGACGATAATTTTAATTCCAAGTTCACCCCAACAGGAATAGCTAGTTTTAGTTAAGTCCCTTTGTCAGGAGAGATTATTAATGTAGAAATTGTCATATTTTAATTTATTTTGTGTTTATTTTTCCAAATTATAAATTTTTTTTTTTTTGAGGTTACATGACAATATAAACTGAAAACAAGATGAAGTAATTTTTGACAAATAGAAAAGAAATTTGTTTAAGCAAGTTTTTTATCCCCCTGAAGCAATAAGATTAGTACTTTAGTACTGGTAGTTTCATTTCAAAATGTATCAATTCAGAATCGTATTATAATCATACAATGATGATAGAAATTTAGAAAAATCTGACAACCCTACTGTCAAAATATTGTTTCTAGTACCATGCTTCAGAGTTGTTCACTAACTCTTATTAATCAAAACCATTAATAATTGAAAAAAAATATATAATATATTTTTCTTTTTGGATTTTTTTTACATTGATAAACCCTGAACTTTACCTCCAAATTATAATTTACATCTCCTAAGCAACAAAACACCCTCAACTCACATCGTTGTTACTTTGTCGATTGTAGTTGACATATGACTTGCACATAAATCACTAATTAAGAGTATACAAAGTCTATTTTAATCAATGTTAGCCTGCATTTATAGTTAAAATAAAAGTGATTCAAAAATTTCAATTTTGATAAAACTTAATTAAAGGCCCTAAACTCAATATACTTGTATTAAAATAGATAAAAACTATTATTTCTATCATTAATTAATGATTCGTGTACAATTCACGGCTCAATTCCTATTGAAAAATTAACACTATCATCGCTTAAGTGTGTTTTATTATACATTTTTGAATTCAAGATGAAATTTACTAAAATTACAAGTTTAGGATGCAAGATGCAATAATGTGATGAGTCCGAGTCACATAACTCATGTCTCAGGATGTAAGATGCAATTGTAGGGAAAAAAAAAAAAAGATAAAAAAAACTTGCTATGCAATTATAATTTTACAGGGTAAATTATTAAAATTCAAAGATTAAGATGTAACTTTTAACTACACAATAAGTTTGACGCAAAAAAACCCCTCATTTAAAAAAAAATTTTTTTTGTTGATTTTTTAAAATGGCCTATTTCCCTTCCGCCCAAAGTGAAAAATGGGTGGGACTGAAAGGGGGCAAATGTGTGAAAAAAAAAATGAAGGGGAGGGGGGGTGAAAAAGGGTAAAAACAATTAAAAAAAAAAGGGCGTAAAAACATGAAAAATAAAAAAAATAAAAAATAAAAAGAGGAGGGGGTAAAAACATGGAGAAGACAGGAGAACAGATGATCGTATCCACATCGTACGATGTATTATTTCGGTGTTGCAAGTAGTTTGTCCATATCACCCTACCCCACGATTCCCCACTCGCGCCTCACTCGCACATCGTCACTCGCTCAAAAGAGACGACGCGTGTCGCGTCTAGTGATCGGCCAAGATCCCGTGATTGCCCTGCGAGGTTGTTGAAACTAGGGATTACCTAGGGTGGACACGTGTAAGATAAGGAGTGGAGTAGGACGGAATTGGCGTGAAACCGGGGGATGGGATTAGGAATGAAGGGGAAGAGGACCGGGCCTGATCAAAGTGAGAGCCAGGGAGAACAGGGGAGGGGGTCTGGTGGCATATTTGGTGGGAAAAGGCTGACACGGACGTTGACTCTCTTGTACGGAATGTCCACATTTTGGTCAGAGACATTAATCATTTCTCTTCGTTAGTTTATTATTTCTTTTTTCTTTTTTGGCCTTTCAGGAAGTTTAAAATTTAATTACACTATAATTATTGCACCAAAAAAAAAAAATGCTTTTTTTGGGATCCAGGGCAATGAGTGGAAATATTGGAGAAGAAGAAAGACCCGCAGCGGGGGGGGCTTGTGGTTGAACTAGTGTTAGTGGTGTGGGGTGCTCTGCTTAACTTGATGAAGATTGCTACATTTCATGACTTTTCTTTTCTTGATATTACATGGCTGACAAAAAAGATAAAAAAGAAAAACCTGGTTACTATCTACATGTTTTAGGAGATTTTATGGTAGGATCTTAAAATATTAGTTTTTTAACTGTTTAGGGAGTATTTGGCATTCAATCTCAAACTAAAATTTTCATATCAGTTTTTATCTTTTTTTAAAAAAATTTATTTTTTCTAAAAAAGTTTTTTATCTTTTCTGAAAAGTCAATAAAAATTACTATTGAAATTTAAAATTTTCAATTCAAACTTATTCACCAAACGGACTCTTAATATTTGTTGGTTAAAAATTTTGTAACACCTAATATAGAATTATTCTAAATATATATATTCAAAGGTTGAAAAATCAATCAAATAACTGAAATAATAATTTTACATGGATGATGTAAAAATAAAAATATATTCTCATAAAAACTTCTTTTATTTTAAATCATTACATCAATATCGGACTACGTAATTTTATATTTTTATATTTTAAATTTTGACATGATTTTAACTAAATTTAAAAGAAAATATCATTGTACTTGGAGAGGAAAAAAGAAAAGAAAAAAAAAAAAACTTTTTCATGACTTTAGCACAACTACCAAGATTTTGTTCTGGCATTGCATGATTAGATCTAGGAGCCCCACATTCTTGCAATCAAATTGAAGTTTGTGTGTGACAAGTCAAGTTCAATAGACACCCAACAAAAATTTATCTAATACATCATGTTTTGTTTGATCTTTTGACTTCTTTTATGTTACATAGCCTCGGCCGAGAAAAATTGTTGGCTTTTGGGCCATCAAGTACACTTTTCTCTGCTCTTTTCTTTTCTCTGCCCTTCTTGGCGAAAGATTTTCCCATCTTCAGATAAAAGGGTTTATGTAAACAGTAAACACTAATCGCGCATCATATATATGTGTGTGTGTGTCTCTGTATATAATACAAAGACAGAAGGGTAATACAGTTAAGCTGAACAGGCCAAAACTTCAAAAAAAATAGTTTTGGTTTTGGCCAAAATGGTAAAAAAATTGTGACAATCTGTTTTTCATTGGCTATCCCTCAAGCTACAAAGAGTTCTACCATAATGTTGACTTCAATTTTCACAACTATTGCCTCAAATTAACACCATAAGAGTTGCTAAAACATACGAGAAATTTATCCACTTTGTACTATAGTTAAACAAAATAGACGAAGCTCATCTACTAAGGATTTCACAAGTCCTTGGCTCTTCGACATACGTCTTGATTCCTCATGTATCCGGTTGAAAAAGATTAGTTTGACTCCACGAGAAATTTAGAAACCGCTAACTGCAAAAACAGGGTAAAGATTATAGCCAATAATATTTTTTCAAGCATGTGAGCAAAAGTACTAGCAAAAGAAATGGTCACTTTCCAGCCTATACAAACAATAATCCATCTCTAACTTTACACCTAAAACTCTGAGCTTTAACATGGTCATATGTCTTTCATGGATAAGACAAAATTAAAAAACCGTCCTTCCATAGACGTTTGCATCAGCGAATTTTTGCAATCTCAACACCCATCAATCTTCCGTAGCCAAGCAAAACAAAAAGGGGGGTTGAAACTTGTGCAAAAATGATTCCTCATTTTTTTTGTTTTCCCAAAATATATAAATATATTTAATGATGAAGATATCCAAACCTCGTGGAAATCATTGGTAGCGGATAAGTAGTTCCACAGAAGCAAAGAGACAAGGGCTTAACTTTTGTCTTCTCGTGTACTAAGGAGCTAAGGAAACTTCCACATCGCCAGTGAATAACACAAAGAACTAAAATGGTCCTAAGAACTGACACCGACCCTTTTCTCTAAATTAGATTAGATGTGGGGTTGGGGATAAGAGGGAGGGTGGGTAGAGCTAAGGAAGAAATGAGAAAAGCAAGAGTCCAAAATTGAAATTAATTTGTGGTCCCAAACCAGCTCAATAGCCAATTTTTTAACATATCGACTGGAGTATAAAAAAAACTTCCTGCAGAACACAAATATGATGCATCAATGCAAGAGGTACCGAAAACAAAGGGTCCTGATTTTAATGGCTATGACGCGTGACATCTTAACCGAGTACGAGAACGGCGTATAATGGAGAATTTTATTATGAGTGATCATGGGCTGAAAGTAGAGGCAACGCTACAAAATTAGTGACAAAAGGAATAGGTCATGCTAGGAAAAAAACAATAAACGACAGTCATGCACATGCCATTATGCAAATGTTAGTAATGATGGCCAGAAAGACAAAAAGGTTGGAGTTACTAATCCCTCTCTCCTTTGTTGGAAATGATAGTGAGATTGTAGTAAAATTATAACTTACCTTTTCTTGTCTGTCAGGGTTACCATAGATTTGAGCACCCCCGGACTAATCTTGTCGGCAAGTGCTCCTCTTTCTGATATCAAAAGGGACTTATCCTTCACATAAGTTTGGAGGTTCTTAGCTTCAAAGTTGAGCCGTTCTTGATCTACAATTCAGGTTAGATTAAAAGAGATTTGAGATAAAGGGCACAAAAGCATATACAAGATCAAAGAACCTGTTAAAAAGATATAAACCACATAAATCAAGCCATGAATAGAAGGACTTGCGCTACATTGCTGGAGTTTTATGATCCATTGTATCAACTTCAGACAGTAATTACCGTCAAAATAACACCAAAAGAGAATCTCTATAGAAAGCTTTGAGAAAGTTTCCTGTTGTTTTACCGTGCTTGTGAATTTTTCGGGTTGCTAATTCAATATGATTAAATTGGTCAATGATGCAGCAGAATTGGGAAGAACTCAAGCCAAATCCATGGCCAAAGGGGACACCCCCAAAATGGAGGGGAAAAACCAATACTTTGATTTCAATATTCAATAATCAATAATGATCCTTACACTTCTTACCTTAGGCTTATATAGTCTCACTAACAATAACCAAAATGTACGACACTAAAGCAAAGAAACGACACCTAATGAAATAACAAAACTTAGCAAAAATAACAAAATAAGCTAATAGTAATATTCTTCCTACATCAGTTCACCACTTCTTTGAAAAGACACATGGAGAGGAAAATCTTGTAGCAAGCGACATAGCTAGCAGAAATGAGCAATGACGGAAGCTCTAAAAAGTTGACAAAGAGAATAATCCTATTCGTCTTGGGGGGAATGGTAGATCCCAAATCATCGGTATCGAATCTGAGAGATGTGAGCTACCGCCGCCGCAATGCTTCGTCGTTGGGTTTGAAAAACACATGCTGCCGCCACTATGATGCTTCTCTGTCAATACCGAGATTCGCGCACTGGCTGGATCGGGAAGGTTCTCTGATGAAGCCAGACCTCTGTGCTCTTCCATTGATCCAAAACTCCGACACTTCCCATTAGGCCTGAGAAGATCGCACCGCCTTTGATGCGAATATTCTCCGTCAAGTCCATGTTCCTCACGCCCGGACTCCCATGACAAACCCGAGAGTCTCCAACGACTTAGATCCGTCACGTGACCCATATTGTGGTAATTTTCATATGAAACTGCAACGTTTGCATTGCCGTGGAGTGTGGCTAACCCGTTCGGTTTCCAATGATAGCGGATTTCTAGATTAGTGTTCCTTTGTGTTGCAGGTCTTGTGGATGCTCTGGATTTGGGTAGGATTGTGGATTTGTATTGTTGTTGATGATGATAGTTCAAAGGGTCATGGTGGTGGTTCTGTAAGGCAGATGAGGGTGGTGAAAATGGTAGGTAGTCATGGCGGTGGGTGTGTGAGGGAGATGGGCATAGAGAGTGAAGATAGGAACGAGGATACTTGTGGGTGGACGGTGGAGAACGGGTTCGTTGGTGGGCACTCCACTAGTGAGATCCGCAACTCCAGTAGTATGAATCTCCAGCTCCGTTCCATTAGAACTCTCAATCCGTCCATAAGGCCTTTGCTCCATGCTCATCTGCGTCGAAGTGGCTCCAATCGCCAACCATGGCTACCGTACCTCCCGGGAACAACTGAGGGCTATGATACCAAATGATGCAGCGGAATTAGGAAGAACTCAAGCCAAATCCATGGCCAAAGAGGACACCCCAAAATGGAGAGTAAAAATCAATACTTTGATTTCAACATTCAATATTCAATAATGATCCTTACACTTCTTGCCTCACGCTTATATAGCCTTACTAACAATAACCAAAGCGTTCAACAATAAAACAAAGAAACAACACCTAATGAAATAACAAAACTTATCAAAAATAACAAAAATAACAAAATAAGCTAATAGTAATATTCTTCTACATCAGCAAGTTTCCTGTTGTTTTAACCCGCTTGTGAATTTTTCGGGTTGCTAATTCAATACGATTAAATTGGTCAATGAAAAGTACATCTAACAAAAGGGCAGTTAGTTTTAGTTAATGAAGAGCGAGTAGGACAAGATCTTTTAATTAATTAGACCGCCTCAAGATATCATTAACACCAAAAATGTTTTCACTAAGATATCAACATTCTTGAAGAGTAACCATGTTTGGAGTAAAATCTGAGCAATAATTAGTTCATGACCAATGAATTTGATTGTTTTCTTGAAACAAAATAGATATGTGAGACATAATTAACTACTTAATTGCTAAAGCGCAAACCAAGTTTAGTACTAAATTTCCATGAATGGTCAACAATATCATATCTCTTCATACACTGCCCTCTGCTTCTTCTTCTACCTTTTTTTTTTTGTGGATATTTTTAGTATTTTTTCTTGTTGCTGCCGAAATTCTTCAAATACTACTTTCAATAACACCAGATTTTCCATGTGAGTAGTATTTTAGTTCTTTAAAGACATGCTAACAAAATCTACCCGTATAACTGCATTAGACTAAGGAGCCCCGGGAATGACCTGTCTCCAAGATGGTATGAGCAGCATGGAAGGGAATCCTAGCAAAGACATCAGTTCCCGAGAACATCATCCATGTGCGCTCGCTTGAGTCATGGTTGCCACAAGTTGAACATACTTCCTTAACTAAAGGTCTTGATTCCGGTCCCCCAATCTCCCTCATAATGGACTCAAAGGGTGATGGAACACTAGTCTTTGTCGTTCTAGCTCTTTTTCTCAGAGCTGTGAGAGCTTCTCTATTCCCATTCCTCACCTTATCATTTTCAACCAGCTGCAATGCCACCATATAGATCATCACAAACTCCTCCTATTTTCTTGATACATACTCGTAAAGAAAAGAAATTGCACACAACCCAGCAAAATATAACTCTCTGAAGTTCAAGTAAATTAATTTCCTTCTTTTCAAAGCCTTTAGCTCTTGCATTATGAATTAGTAATTCCCAAATATCCTTTAGTCCAAACTTTGTACGTCAAAAGCATAAATCACGCTCTTTCCAGCATTCCATTTTATCATTTACCTCTAACCAAAACCCATTTCTAAAGTTGTTTAAAATTAAAAGCCTCACTGTGAATCAACAATTCCCATCCTTTAGTCCAAATTTTGTACCTCAAAAGCACAAAACGCGCTCGTTCCAGCATTCCATTCTACCATTTACTTCTAAAACCAAAGCCCATTTCTAAAGTTGTTAAAAACTAAAAAGATTAACTGTGAATCAACTATTCCCATTCTTTAGTCCAAAACTCAACTCAAACTCCAAATTTTCAATTCAAAAGCATAAATTCTATTCTATCTAGCACCCCATTTGACTTCTAAAACTAAAACCCATCTCTAAAATTGTTAAAATACTAAGAATTATAATAATCAAATCAAATCAAGAGCCTCAACAATCAAATTCGTAAAACTTTCCGTATTAATGAATATTCACAGGAACTAATTGTTGAGGAGTAAATTAGGTGGTGAGTTGGGGTTACCTGGTGACGGGCAAGAAGAAGACGCTCAGCTTCAGTCTCGAGCTCAATTAATTGTTGTTGAAATTCCTTCATGTTTTCATCCATTCTCGATTCGATCACCCTGTCCCTTCCCTTCCCTTCCATTAATGAACTCAGAGCAGTTCAATAACCCAAACGAAATAACAGGATAACCCATTTTTAATTAATCAGTATTTAATTCAATTTGAAAGTTCTCGCAAAAAAAATATTTTTCCGTGAAATTGAAAAATCTTACCTTTGCAGAAACAGAGCCCTAGCTGATTTTAGTACTCAAGGGGAGGGGGGGGGGGGGAGAGAGGGAAGATACCAGCGAAATTTTGGCAAAAAAAGTACTAGAATAAGGAAAAGGACGTCCTCAGGCAAACTATTTTGGGGTTTTTTTCCCAGAAGAAGAAAAGGAAAGAAAAGAATAAATAAATAAATAAATAAGGAAATTCGCATGTCCTTGTTCCGAACGACAACAACAAATTCTCAAATAACTATGGCATGTCGTTTGCTGGTGAAGGACCACCTCTATATTCAATAGACAACGTCGCATGTCGTTAAAAACGACGATGTTGTTTGATGACACACGACACCAAAAATTGTAAATTAGATACATCAGCAGGTCGGAGTAAACGACATGTTTTGTTCAAAGGGAAAAAAAAACCTAAACTATAATCAACAAGTCGTTTAGTTTTTCATAATAAGAGAATAAATGACGTGTTATGTTGTCCACGAACGACAGAAAACTTTTTTCATATCGACATGTCGTTTTTTGTTTGCACTATTTGAAGTTTGTAATGATAAGATGTCGTTTTTACTTAAAAAAGAAGCATTCTAAATCATAAACTTGGCTTGGTCATTATTGTCACATAGGTATAACTATGATGGATGTTAGTAGATTGAATATTCATTTTTGTGCTATTAAGTGTACTGTTGGATCAGCGAGGTGATACTAAAGAATCTTGTTCCTAGACTTTCATCAACTGTCTAATACGTTAAGGGCACAAAGAATCCATCATTAAATTCATGTCAAAATTTAACGTAGAAGCAAAGGTTTAAAATCCTTTTTCACCGCATCAATTATCTCAACTGCTATTTACCCTTTATACGTTGAGTCGGAGACGTAAAGATACCACCAAACCTCTTACTTTTATTTAACAAAAAAAAAAGACTTTCTTTGTCATAATACCACTAAATAGATTGAATAGTAGTTCTAATAAATGTCATTGTTTCTCTAAAATAGAACTGTTGACAGGAAGGGCAAATAGCCCTCAGGATTGACAAATTTTATTCAGAAAATGGTTCACATCATAGAAAGAAAAGTTTCATGATACATGATGAAACTAAAAATAACTTGTTAGAGGTGAAAAAATAGAGGCAATATAGTTATTTTAATTTTGTAAAATCTACAGAATTTTGACACTTGTCAATTCATGATATTCATGATAAAATTTTTATGATATATACTATTGCTCATTTTATAATTATTGTTATTTTTTGAGTAGGAGTACCTAATAAATATGGAAGTGTCTCATGCATGAAGTGTCAGAAAGCTGTCGAGCTTTTCTTTTTCCCCTTTTGTTTGCTCAACAAAAAGCTGTCGAGCTTAAAATCATCTTTATTCAGCTCCAAAATAAAAACTACTGTCATGCAAGTACTTGATAACAGTAAATCGAATTCATGGCCAATTTATCCAATGCATTTATTGAGGCCCTCTATTACACTTCAAGGAAATCATAAATTCACACACATCAATTGAGACATGAATAGGCTAATGACTTCTCCTCAATGAGCTCTTGTGCAGTTGCATCCATCTTTGCCCTCGAGAATTCATCAATCTTCAATCCTGCCATCCAAATAAACAAATCTCATCGGGTGTGAAATTACCGTGTTAGGTTACATCTGTAACCACGATGATCATTTTTTTTTTTTGTGGACTCGAATACAGCCGAACAACTTACCTTGGACAATTGACCACTCTCCTTTCTCACATGTGACGGGAAATGAGTAGACAATTCTGGGTGGGACACCATAAGACCCATCAGAATACACGCCCATGGAAACCCATGTTCCCTAAATTGTCATCCAAACACAACGAAGACAACATTACTAGGAATGTACAACTTTTGAACATTATTTAAAAAAAAAAATTCATACACGACATTTAAATGTAGTATTACCAACCTTAGGAGTTCCAAGGACCCAATCACGGATATGATCACAGGCAGAACTTGCAGCAGATAATGCACTTGATTGCTTCCGAGCCTTTATAATGGCCGCGCCTCTCTGCTGAACAGTGGCGATGAACTCATTTTTCAACCTAAACGAAGAAAAATAGGCATTGAAGTGGAGCAAACTTGAGTCTAATGGTAAAAAGATAATTTGACACTACATAACGTTAAGAAATCTAGCTTCTAAGAATAACTATAAAAGTGTGAACGAAGTAATTTTGTGCTTTTTAACCGAAAATATTGATTCTATCTATTTATGTCCAAACTATTCTTGAGAACTCCAAGAGCAATCTCAAATAGGCCAAATGTAGTTTATCTAGAGTAATTAGTTGGAAAGATTGAGCTACCATTGGTCATCAGCTACAAGTTCTCTGACAGGTTTCTCCTTGCCGCTAGTCACGACGGTTGCGTGATTGACATCGGGATATTGAGTGGAAGAATGGTTGCCCCAGATGATAGCATTCTTCACATCGCCGACATGAACAGCTAACCTCTCGGAGATTTGTCCCAAAGCTCGGTTGTGATCTAGCCTCGTGAGACACGTGATGTTTTTCTTCGGGATTGAAGGAGCAAATTCTTTCAAGATGAGTGCATTGGTGTTTGCTGGATTCGCAACCACTACAACCTGCATTGTTTATGCTATCAAACTTCATCAGATCAGACGGAACAAGCCTCTGTCTCTAGTAATTTGCTCTCGGTGATATAGAATTAGAGCGGCTAATTCTAAACAGAACATTCATAAGATTACGTGTATTAAAGAGTGATATTCTGCAAACAGATCAAAGGTGTTTCTGACCTTGCAATCAGGAGCAGCATGGTTTTCTAGTGCCGAAGCTTGTGCTTTGTAAATAGATACATTTTTCGACATCACATCCTTTCTTTCCATGCCTTCCTTTCGTGGGAACCCACCGATCATAACGGCAATATTGACATCTCGGCATGCTTCTACCACATCCGTTGTGGCAACGACATCTATCGAGTAATTTCCAAAGTAATTAGCCAAAAAATAATTAGGGTCTAATTATTGAATCTACATTAAACCAGTGTTCAAAACAAGGCTTAAAAAGAGCACATTACCTTTGAGAAGAGGGAAGGCGGCATCGATGAGCTCCATTTTCACCCCCTTCAAAGCTTCAGCAGCAGGTTCAATGTCAAGCATGTGCAGGATCACAGGCTGATCAGGGCCCAACATGGCCCCCCTCGCAATCATCGGAACAATAGCGTAACCTATTTGCCCTGTCAAACAAATTTAATTTTTTAGGGATACGCATAGCCATGGGATGTTATTGAAGCCAGGATTAAGAAATAAGAATTTCGGTCATCCCATTCATTAGGATGCCTCCCATAGTGTGACGAGTGGTGTGTGCAAGGCTCGGGGACGAATTTACCGCCATATAACAAAAACGAAAATTCAATTCAAGTTAAAAGTATAGAAACATAAAGGGTAGAAAAAAAAATGCATGCCTGCAGCACCAGTAACCAATATCCTAACAGGTTCCTTCTCCACATTCAAGAAGCTCCACATATATTTAATGAGCTTCCAAAAGAACACAAAAGAGAAGGAAACGACCAAAACTTGTTGAGGCAATAGAAGACGGTCCATATTTTTTTTAAGTGTTTTTTTTTTCCTCCGGAAACAAACAGAAATCCACAGAAAATGTAAGTACAAACAATTTCTGTTAAAATCAGAATCAATCTTCCAATGCATGTCCCAAGTTATATAGTACTATATATGTAAAGGAATCTATACAGACATCTTCACAAGAAAAGACACTCAGATACCAAATCGAAGTCCACAGGAAATGTAGAAACACAAATCAAAGATCTTTTAGATCTCCTAACTCCCAAGAAAAGAGCTTCTCCTTCCGTGTGTTTTTCCAATGAAGTACAATGATAATAAAAGAATCTTGAGTAGTCGCGTTTTTAAGCTTGCACAACATTAATAATTCATGTATTATATTCAGGATTAAAATTAAAAGAAAGACATATTATATTCTAAAAAGATATAGAACTTAAAAAAATTCAGATCTTTTTTATATTTCTGTCACTTTCTTTTAAAATAATGTGATCAAGGGGGATAAAAAATTATGTACCAGCAGCACCGGTGACTAGAACTCGAAGCGGGTTTTTAGCCATTGCTGCAAAAACTAGTTCTAGACAGAGAATGGGACCTTGGATCAAGAGAGAGAGGATTGAAAATGTTGACGAGGAATTGTTGAAAATGGAAGAGGCTTTTAATAGAGAAGGTGAGAAAAATGTGGAGGATGAAGGAGGGTTGAGAAGATGAAAGATGGGGATAGGGACACATTTTTCTAAAATGTGACGACGATCGAGGTTAGAGATAAAGCTTTGATCTTGACAGGAAAAAAAAAAAAAAAAAAACTGCAACTTTCACCGAATCTACGAAGAACCCAAAAAAAAAAAAAATGGTGTCACCATGCACCCCCAATTACGCAATCACCTACAAAGACTCCAACTCTAGCTATTTCCGTGTTTTTTTTTTTTTTCTGAAGATATATATGGCCTTAAAAAAGTAGTTGTGGATATGCTGTGAAAAATTGTTCAGCTCGTTAAATGTATAATTCGAATTTGTCTTAGTATGTTCTTAAAAAATGAAATATTAAGTATATATATCTAATCGATAGTTTGGATAACCATTTAAATGTTTAAGTTTTAAATATCTTCATTTAAATGGTTTCATCTGAAATATTTATCATTTGAGCGTTTTTCAAACCGGATTCTTGCTTCGCTTTCACTCCAACTTTCTATTCACCAAAAAATAAGAAAAATTAAAAAAAAAAAATTGGTTATTTCAATCTATGATCCTTGAATATTAGGATTATTTACGCTTGGTCTCCTAAATAGTATAAACTCTCACTCTGCCCCCATAAACTTTGAATTGGCCCTACTTAACCCATTTCATTATAATTTCAGTTAAATACAAACATAAAAAGGTAAATTAAGTTCTATCATGTGATTTTTTTTTTGTTTTGTTTTTTAGCATAAATCCTAAGAAACTGAATTTAGTTAGGATTCGTTTAGAGTTTAAGTTTAACTCCAACTAAACTGTACATTTTCATAGCAGTTTATATCTTTTTCTGAAAAGTCAACAAAAATTATAATTAGTTTTTTGAAAAATCAACTAACTTCAACTTAAAAACTTCATTTTCAACTAATGAACTAAACGCTAGCCAAGACTAATTCTTTTTTTTTTTCCCTGTTGTTTTTAACAAAATTTATAGCAAAAGAGATAAAGTTGAACAAATTCAAAAGGGGATGGGAATTTTCAAATAACATAAATAAAACGGAAATGATCCTAAAGTTTATTTATTTATTTATTTTTTATGGAATCCTGAAGTTTATGAGTACATATACTAATAATAATAATAATAATTTTCAAGCATTTTAAAAATGATTTTGTTTTAAATATGAAATAGAAATGATAATATTTTGAGAATCTTTTTTAGATATTCTTTAAAATTATATTTATTTGAGTTTCTAGAGAAATTGATATGAATATAAAAATAAAATAAAATTGTGTTTGTATATATATGTTTTTTAATAGATTTCTGAAAATATTTATTAGATTTTAGAACTTATAAATGAAAATGGAAAAGTATTTTCTCATTTTTAACCAAAAAAAATGAAAATGATCTTTTATTTTTATTTCTACTTATATTTTTATTTTTTGATTTCGTACAAAAAAATATATATTATTTTAAAATCATTTTCAAAATACTTGTATTAAAAACCGTGAGATTATAATTACAGACATAATTTAAGAATAATATCACACCTAACTTCATTAATTTACATAGATAACTTTATTTATAAGTATAAAGTTAGAATCCTCAATCCGAAATTCAAAAAAAAAAACCATTATATTTATAATTATAAATATAATCTAACGATAATTTTACATATGACTTTATTTAAAATTCCCACACCTCCAATTTCAAGAGAGGAGAAAAAAAAAACGTGAGATTTGTCGTAAAAAGGAATACCAAAACAGGATTTTTGCTTTCACTTATTGGCTTTCCCTGTTTCCCACCAAAACCCAAAACTACTTTCCCGTTCTTCCTCAACCGATTCTTCTTCTTCTTCTGTCTGCTAAAGCATTAGCTTGACATCTGAAATGGATCTGTGAAATGGCCGTTGGTTCCACTCCTGAATATTGACATCTCCTCTCAACTTTCGAGGCTGTTTCAATCAATCCTCCTCAAGTACGCTTCTTCTCTTAAACATTCCTACTACAATATTACTAAATTTTAGTAACCCCGCTTTTTTTTTTTTTTTTTTTTTTTTTTTTTTGTAAGCTAGGAATTTATACAATTCATTTGTCGCGTGTGTGTGTTTTGTTTTGTGTATATATATATTTTTGTTAATGTTTTCATTTTTATTGATAAAATTTGAAGATGTGAATGCAATTGTAGTCCAATAGCTAATGGATGTAAATTAATGGATGGCATGACCGATGATTTTTGGACAAAATGCGCTCGAAACTTTTCGTTGCTTAGCAAGTTTGACCCTAAATCATTTCACTTTGGACAGTTTACACCCTTGTCGTCCTTTATTAATTGACTTCTGATATCGATTGGACTATTTTCAATTGCCAAATTTTGATTCCAATTGCTGAATTAAAAGTTCAGGTCCTATTTGTGAATGATGAAAAGTTTAGAATGAACCAATGTAAATTACCCTCATATTCTTTTGAAGAGTCTTTTAAGTTTCTTATTTTTGTTCTTACTTCTATTTCTGTTTTATCCATGGTAGAGTTTTGACCTTTGTTGACTGTTTCAGAATGGCTCAGAAGAGAGTTAAAATCGATGATGAGACAAAGAAATATTATCCTGAACCCAACACTGTGGTGGTTGACTGGTTGTCGGCATTACCGGATGCTATAATCCATCACATGTGGAAATCTGTCCCTACATTATGCTTTTGTGATTTGTTTTTTCATAAAAACTTTAATCATGAAAGGTATGTTGAATTTATGGAAAGTTATTAGGAACTCGGCAAAACCGATATGCTGAATGTTACAGATAGAGCAATTACCCAATTCAAGCTATCAATAGTTGTCAGGAGACATCGATGGAATATGGTTGATGGTTGGTTAAGTTTGGTTTCTAAAAGCAAAGTCAAGTGGTTAGATCTTTACATTTGGTCCAGGAGCTACCCTTTACCTCGTGATATACTTCATTTGAGATCATTAACTCATTTGAGGTTGAATTTTTTGGGGCTGAAGGGGATCTTCATTCTGTATGCCTTCCATCTTTGATGTCTTTGTTTTTGCAGAATGTCGATATGGATGATCAAGCTCTTCATAAACTGTTGTCAGGATGCTGTTCCCTTGAGAGATTTAACTTTAGATGATTGTGTGAAGTTGTCCAATCCTGTAATTTTAAGTTTGAACCTCAAGTCCGTGGAAATCATCGGCCGTAAGTTTAATTTTAAACTCAAACGTCCAGGTACGAGCCGTCAGACTGCAACGTATTGGAACTTTTGCCCCCTCTTTTCGCTTTAGCTGTTCAAGCTATGGAACACTTGGGAATCTGTCATTTACTCACGTAAGTTTCGATGATCAGTGGTTAGAAGACCTAATTCCTAGACTACCCCTGTGCTTGAGAGTTCGACTTTGTGCAGCTGTGACAGGTTAAAACATGACATAATATGGAATCGGAACTTGAGACATTATCAGTGGAGCAAAGTCGAGCTATCCTGAGGATTTATTTTGACGTGCCTCACTTGTTTAGTGTCTTATCGCTTACAATAAGAGGCTGCCTGTCATTTATCAGGTTGTTGTCTTGTCAAATCCATCGACCACAATTGTTTTCTAATTTGTTGTTGTTTCTAGAATATATCTTTTTAACAATGATGTCGTTTTACATTTTTGGAAAAAAAGAATATTTTACACGTTAGAACTTCATACGACATCACTGAGAAGTAGACGTAAGCAGCGCCATCCTGCATTCACAACTTAATAATATCGCCGACATCGTTATGAACGCATTGTTGTCGTTGAGAAAATATATATATTAATGATAATATCATATGAATATTGACGATTATTCTTTCTTAGCGGTGTCCTTTCGAAATAGACGTGAGTAACGCCATTCACTACACGTATGACGTATTTTTGACCCAGGCAAAATAATAATGAAAATTTTTTATTTTGTCGGAAAAGAAAAGTAATTACAATTTTATGTGTAATAATATAATAATTATTTTCTTAAATCATAATGATAAGGATTATAATTATAATTATTTCTTACTGGCATCGTTTCCGAAATAGACGTGTCAAAAAAAAAAAAAAACTAACACACGTTTTTGTTGGAGAAAAAAAAATTTTTGGATGCTAATATTAATATAATAATGCAGTAAAGGAAAAAAGAAAAAAAGAAATTAGTACTTTTATATTATTATTATTTTAAAAGAAAGCCTATTCATTGAATTGACACACATACTCTCATAAAATAACTTCACACCCACTCTACCAAAGCAGGTACCCACACATGAAATTGTCACCCCTACACATCCAACCTGAGCTAAATTTTTAAGTGTTGAGCTTTGTTAGTTCTTGAATCTTTAAACAAATTTTTACTCTCTCAACTTTTGTTTTAAGCACGTGTTTATTAACATTAAATTTCATAATTGAAAGTAATTTATCAAAATTAAAAGTTCAAAGATCAAACTAATAATAAATTACTATGATCTTTATTTTTTTTTCCTTTGTGAGTTGCAATTTGATTTCTAATCTTTATTATTAGTTTTTTTTTTTTTTTCGGCTAAAAGATCACGAAACTCTTAAAAAATTATATAATGATATTTTTTGTTAACAAATATTATAAAATTAATAAGAAAATATCATATGAATTACACATGATTTATTGTTTTAGGATAATTAAAAAAAACTTACATAATTCAACTTATGTGTCATACACTTGATCTATTCCATTTATTTTTAACAATTTTTTTTTTGGTAAAAATGATCATTTTGTATAATTTTAATGAGTTTGGAAACCTTTTAATACAAAAAAGAAAAATTATAACAAATAATATATTTTTATGGATACTTTTGAAATTTATAACAGATTTTTCAAAATATGATGAAAATATAACATATATTTATGAGTAAATTATTGAATTCTTAGATAAATTCTTAGATTTTTTAACGAATCTTTCAATTTTCTATTAAGTAATAGATTTATGATTAATTTTTAATATTAATTTATGTGTATAGTTTTATATCAGAGAAAGGAAAAAAAAAAAAAAAAGAAAAAGGAAAGACAGGCAGAAAAAGGAAAGATAAAGGATTTTATTGATATTATGCGATGTCATAAATATGAAAATATGATTTTCATCTTTCTCCCTTGACAAAAAAAAAAAAAAAAAAAACGATTGTGACCACGCCACACCCCCCCCCCCCCGGGGTTCTTTTTAGTTTTATCACTACTTGAAGCCCGGGAGTTAACGCTCAGCCGTACCAGCCTCCGGTGGAGGAGCTCTCAGAAATAATTCATACCCAAACCCAAATTAACCAGCCAAACCAAAAAAAAAAAAAAAAGGGAGTGAAGTGTCTGGAGAGAAGAAGAAGATGAAGAGATTCAGAATAAAGGAAGCAGCTTTATTTGTGAGGCTCAAACTAGAGAGTCATAATAATAATAAGCTTCTCTACTTTAACCATCACCGATGCCTCTCTTCTATCCCTGACACTGCTGTTTCTGATCATCTTGATAATCAAGTCAGTTTCCAGATTACCCTTTTCTTCTCTCTCTCTCTCTCTCTTCCCCTTCGTATTAATCTCTCTCTCTCTCTCTACACATATATACATATATCAGGTGCTGGTGGAAGAGATGGCTTGGTCAAGAACAGCGATTCTCAACCGACCCTCAGTTCTGAATGCTCTCAATGCTTCAATGGTAAACTTCTTCTTCTTCTTTTTCGTCTTCTTCTTCTTCTTCTTTTTTTGGTGTTTAAGGGGTGTGTGTGTGTGTGTAATATTCCCATTTGTGTTCTATTCAAAATAATTCTTTTGCATTGCTTTTCTAGCTGTTTGGTCGCTACCCATTTCCTTAAATTTCTGTCTGAGCGACAATTTTTTTTTTCCAGATTATAAGTCTTTTGGCTATCCAGTTAAGTGATTAGTTTACGGGATTGTACCATAGTTGTTGTTCTGATGTTGATATACTAATCAGCTCAACTTGTTTTAAATTTCTTTTTAGTGTTCCCATTTCCTCAATTTTGTGTCGTTTTTAGGGGGCTAGATTGCAGAAACTCTACACATCCTGGGAAAATAACCCCGATGTTGGATTTGTTATAATGAAGGTATATATATGTATATATATTTTTTCCCTTCAGTTCCCTTTCTTGGTTATTTTATTTTTAAAGTGTATTTTCAGCTAATACTATTTTTCCAAAAAAGAAAAATGAAAAAAGATTTTGATGTTATGTACCAAGTAGGAGCTTATATGGTGTTTGTTCTAAATTTTTAAAGGGCAGTGGCAGGGCTTTTTGTGCTGGCGGAGATATTGTTTCTCTCTATCGTTTGGTAAACGAAGGTGAGAAACTAGTCTTCTAAAGTTTCCCCATCTTAAAGTTCAGTTGAAATCTATGAATGTTTAGTTAGAAAACAGTCTTCAGCCTGAGTTTATGCTATGCAGGAAAGATGGAAGACTGTAAGGAATTTTTTAGAAAATTGTACGGTTTCATATACATACTCGGTACTTACTTAAAACCACATGTAAGTAATCATTTTCTTTTTAATAGATTTTTACTAGGAGAACATCTGTAATGGACTCTTGTTTTCATTGTGTACTGTGTCACGTTACCTTATGTAACTATCCTTAAATGTGTTCAAGTGGAGATATTTTCTGCAAATCACCGATTTGGGATATTTTCAAAATTATTGGCAAACAATAATAATATCTAATCGCGTCCATATTATGTTCCCTTTATCACCTTTCCAACAAGAAAAAGTTATTTCTACAATGTCGAATTAGAGGTCGGCATTGAGTCCAGTTGCAATAATAATGACTATGCAGGTAGCTCTTTTGCATGGCATTACAATGGGGGGTGGTGCTGGAGTCTCAATCCCCGGGACATTTCGCCTCGCAACTGAAAAAACCGTACGTACCTGGATAAGAGTTTATGTTATTCCTTTTGCAATTGTTAGGAATTATTGGATTTTACCTATTGTTCAAAATTTTCCCTTCTCATTAGGAGAAGAGTCTATATTTTAAATTGCATATACTTTGGGGATAAATGGACTCTCTGCCGACACTTCCAATCTGCAGGTTTTTGCTACCCCAGAAACTCTAATTGGTTTTCACCCCGATGCTGGAGCATCCTTCTATCTTTCCCATTTGCCAGGTCACTTAGGTATGCCTTTGTAGTTTTCAGCGAATACTTAGCTCACAGATAAAAGGAGCCAGACTTTAATTTCCATTAGCATGACCTGAAACTTTGTTAATGCACTACATCTTTTTCAATTAGGCAAAGGTACTAGCAAGGTGTTCCTATACAAATGTACTTTGAAGATTTGTGATGGGCCGACTTTAATGTCCCGTCTGGAAATGAATATGCGTCAAAACTTCTATTTACTGGATGAGAACTAAAACTCTCATTCGTTTTTCCATAATTTTACTAAATTTTGACTATTTGCAGGGGAGTACTTGGCTCTAACAGGAGAAAAGCTAAATGGAGAAGAAATGTTTGCTTGTGGGCTTGCTACACACTATTCACATAGCTCAGTTAGGAGACCCTTTTCCTGCCATTTTCTTTTCTTTTCTTTTCTTTCCTTTTTTTTTTTTTTTGGTGGTATTATGAAGTTACCTAATTTGGTTTCTTTTTATCCTAGAGGCTTGAATTGATTGAAGAACAACTTGTGGCGTTGGTCACGGATGACCCTTCCGAGGTTGAAGCTTCCTTGGAAAAATTTAGTGAACCCGTCAATCCAGAAAAGGGTGTTATGTCCAGGTATCTTTTCTATAGAAGTTAGTAAGAGTCATCCTTTTTAACATTTCTAGAATGTATACAATTTTTCTTTCTGTACGATAATCAGAAGACACTCATTAGCTCATGTTATGTAGTCTCTGACTTGTTTAGGATTGAAACGATCGATAAGTGTTTCGGCCATGACACCGTTGAAGAAATCATTGAGGCAGTGGTAAACATATATCTTATTATTTTCTGAGTGTTTGTTCATTTAGAACCACTATGCAACATGATTTTTGTAATATGTTTCATAAAACACGTCAAAAATTTTCCATTTTGGGGACACAACATTTAAAATGAATTGTCAGGAAAGTGAGGCAGCTAGAACAAATGATGCGTGGTGCACTACAACTGCAAAGAGACTAAAAGAAGTTTCACCATTGAGCTTGAAAGTTTCATTGAGATCTGTAAGTCCCTCTCTCTCTTACTTATTTGAATACTATGGAGTGGTGACATTTTCTATGTCATTAATACCACTTCTCGTAATGGTTGCAGATAAGAGAGAGTCGATTTCAGAACCTCGATCAGTGTCTAGTCCGCGAATACCGAATGTCATTGCAAGGCATTTCCAAGCAGGTTTCGGGTGACTTTTTAGAGGTAAGGACCCTCTCAATTGTCCTGTTAACCAAATAAAACTTTCATGAAACCTGTGACAACTGACAATATCTTATTCTTTGTGTCTTGTTTAGGGAGTTCGGGCTCGATTAGTGGAGAAGGATTCGGCCCCAAAGGTATCATCTTTTAAACTGAAAATTCGTGCATTTCCCTGCAACCTAACCGTTGCATTATTATGTTGTCTTAACTATCCGTGTATTTATAAATATATGCAGTGGGATCCTCCAACAGTAGAACAAGTTTCCCAAGACAAGGTGGACCAATATTTTTCTCCCTTGAGCGAATTTGAGCCTGATTTGGAGCTACCCACTAATTTGAGAGAAGCATTTACCTCGTTATAATTCCAAGCGCTGTGTACATGGCTTTTTCCCTGGATTTGTTTCCTAAAACAAATATTCCTAACGAAACTGCTCGAATCGATATCAATTCGCTTTTAGAAACTCATTCTCATGTATTCTTTATGTGAGCGACCGTCAGATATATTTCTTATTCACACAAAAAAGATATTCCAGAAAGAGTTGAGCAATGTGGATGAAGAAACTTTCTTTTTGTAATCGAGAGCTGACTTGAACTATATGCTACTCTGTTATACATACGAAGGTGCGGTTTATTGATACATTATCCCGCTCCCAATACATAGGCAGCTAAAGTCTTAAAGCTACTTGTCAAAATTTCTTAATCAATATGAGCAACACCCCCCCCCAAAAAAAAAAAATCACAAATATGCTTTAACTTAAATTTAAAAAAAAAAAATCACGAGAATGATATATGAGTTTAGCAAACGCTTATTCAGCCTCCTTAGTGCCCTTGTAATTGTTCACCAATTGCATTTGCACATCGTTAGAAACTGGCATATGCTCTTTGTACTCCATTGTAAATTCACCCTTACCCTGCATAATAGATAGAGGGGGGAAAATATTACCGAACCGCGTACGCTACAAGAGGGAACAAGAAGGGAGTTCTTCAGCTATAAGAGATGATTGTTCATGTTACCTGCGTCATTGATCGAAGAGATGTCGAGTATCCAAACATATTGTTTAGGGGGACCTAAAGATGCAAGATACCATTATTTGTGAAAAGCTTATCATAATTGAAATGCCACTAGGTTAAAATATCGCCATTAACCTAGACAAAAATTTCCTAGTAGGCATTTTTCGACTTTACATAAATATAAATGGTGATGATGAATAGCGAGAAAATAAAAGTCAGGGAAATGATACTTTGCTGTATAGACTCGTGTATAGACTCGTAATGGGTGCAACTTCCAACTATAATGTTAGACAGATGCTAAATACTAAAACGTGTTCTTAGAAATACCTCGGCCAAGTCAAATGTAAAACTGTAAATAGATATAGAAAGGGGCACTTACATGGGCAGTAATAACAGAATCGTCTCCTTCCTGGTCATTTCCAACAATCACACCTTTTCTCCTGCATGATGTAAACGTGTATTTTCGGTTACTGAAGCTGTTAACAGAACCCAAACAATACTATTTTCTACAATTTTTGATATGTTACTTACTTGTTAATATCACCGGCAACACTGCCCTGGAACTCTGTGGGTACTTTCAACTCCACCAGCATAATAGGCTCCAAAATCACAGGTCTTGCGGCCGCATAGCACTGATAAAATTTAAAATTGAAGGTAAATAACACCTAAAACTAAAATAATTGACAGAGAAAAGATAAGAGAATAACCTTTCTAAATGCATAGATTGAAGCTAACTTAAATGCAAGTTCACTGGAATCCACAGCATGCGCAGCTCCATCAGTTAAACAAACAAGAATGTTTTCAACGGGATGTCCAATTAATGAGCCCCTGTCATGAAAAAAACAAACAACTAAATAGTTGAGAGCTGAAAAAACACCAATATATGCATAAAATGTGGAAAACGCTACATCCTTTACAAGATAACACAATCAATACCATAGATCAGAAGTCACAAAGGGATAAAGAACTCACGAATTGGCTGCTTCTTTAAAACCTTTCTCAATAGCTGGGATGAAACCCGATGGTATAACTTGTCCGATGATCAAGTTTTCAAATTCAAACTTAGTTGGTGACCCTGGAGGAAGTGGTTCTATATATCTGACAATACAAAATATAACAAGAAAAATCAGCATACCACAACGAAACCAAGGGATGCTCTAAATCAGCCAATATTTCCGCTACAGATTTAATAGGCAAGCCCCCATGAGTTAGCAATCTATCAACATGATTGCCCATATAACCAAGAACAACCTAATGCACATACTAACAAGTCAGTGCTGTTAAACACAGTATCCTCAAAATCGGATTCAGATAAGGGTTGCTGATTATCATGATTTGTAAGTATAAATCAACCTATCTTATTGCCAGACAGACATCTGATCTTCTTTTCAGAATGTTTTCTCAATCAATTTAGAAGTGCTACATAAAATTTTATGCGTGCTTACCCGACTACTCTTCCATATTGACCTTGTCCTCCAGATTGCTTCTTATGTAAATAATCAAATTCAGCCCGTTGAGTAATAGTCTCTCTAAAGTTTACACGAGGTTTTCCGACAGTAGCATCAACCTGTTTGAAGGGGAAAACAGTAAGGAAGAATTAACTTATCAAGTCATTTCTACAAGGTGAAGTACCGATTAGAAGTAAAATGAGAATTTCTCCTATTAGAAATAACGAATTGTCAGGCACCTTATACTCTCTCCGAATCCGTTCGACATATATGTCCAAATGTAGCTCCCCCATTCCAGAAATGATTGTCTGCTCATGGGACAGTTATTCAGCAAGATAAGGCAAAAATTATCCCTTGAGGTCACATGATGAAATCGTGAAATGATAAGTCACTTTAAACAGTAGAGGGAAGACTGAAGAGAATGGCATGTATGAATCATACCTGCCCGCTCTCAGGATCCAAGCCAACACGGAAAGTAGGATCCTCTTTCTGAAAACGATTCAAAGCCTTCGAAAACTGGCATTAAGAAAAAGGATTGATTAGAATGATGTATAACACTTAATAAATATTAAAATAAATACGCTAATACAAAATTCACTCACTTGTCCACCAGAATCTTTCGAGATTGGTTGAACAGCTAATGACATTACCGGCTCGGGGACATTCATAGAAGTCATAGTATATCTAACAGACCCATCGGCAAATGTGTCTCCTGATGGCACAATACAAATTGTCTTAGAAAGAAACATATAGAAGCAAAGAGAACTAAACCAGGAAAAAGCACCATAATCATCACACTATGAAGCCTGATTTAACTAGTAAAATTCTGTAATGTAAACTGCTCCAAATTGTGTAAGTTCATAACCGTAAATTATCCTTTCACATGGAAATTACTCTCTAACTCTCAACAAGTAGCAAAAACTGTAGAAATTCAAATTATTCTCTTTTGTTACTGTGATAGCCAAGGAGAATAAATTGAAAATCCAGATCCTCATATCCGTTATTGTGTTTGTGTCGAGGTGTTATTCTGTGCATTTGCAGTAGTAATCACACCTGATGCACAATCTACACCAAATACAGCAACAATTTGACCCGCATGTGCTTCTTGAATATCCTGCCAATGGAAATCACTAGGACAATTAGACAACGTTAGTAAAAGTGACTGAAGTTGATCCCTAAGTATAACTTGCATCTTCTATCCATTGAAGCCAAATTTTTCCATGATATTTTATCTAAAAGTTCATCCCCAAACCACAACACATTATCCACCAGAACCATTTGCTAATGAAATCTTTAAAATGTTTTATTCCGAAATACTTTCAATCACAAATGTAATATGAAACAACTTCCAACCTCCATCTCATTAGAATGCATCCGAACCAAGCGTGGAACCTGTATCAAAAAATAACAGAAATCAGATGTTTTGAGTTGAAAGAGAGTATTACTAAGAATGTGGAAAACATAATTGCCCAAAAAAAAAAAAAAAAAAACATCAGAATGTCGAAGTCATGCCATTGTAATAATAAAGTGTTTTGCTTTCAAAAACTTGACCCTGTAGTGGAAATAAGTTAAATTACATATTTAAAGTATGAAAAACAGTATATCCCAGCAAATTAAACGTTTTACTTTGTACTTGATTTCATTATCAATAAAGGAAAAAAATTAAACGGAAAAAAATAATCAAGCCCACGACACCTTAAATTTAGGTCATCGTTTGAACTCACCTTAACTTTCTTGCCTGTGTTTACATTAACAATGAAATCACCCTTCCGAATTACACCTTCATAGATCCTTCATTTAAAGAACAATTGTTAGTATGACTATAATAATACAAAACACTAATGCAAAATTGGGGTAAGTCATGACAAATACAACAACTCCCGTGCATACCTTAGATATGTCAACTGACCAAAACGACCTTCCTCCAACTTAAAAGCCAGTGCCACAAGAGGTCCATTTGGTGTTCCAGTCAAGGTAACCTAAACC
This sequence comes from Ficus microcarpa, assembly GCA_025413485.1. Classification (NCBI taxonomy): domain Eukaryota; kingdom Viridiplantae; phylum Streptophyta; class Magnoliopsida; order Rosales; family Moraceae; genus Ficus; species Ficus microcarpa. The sequence continues at coordinate 3,456,630 of CM046383.1, forward strand.
AACACCATCAATTACTCACCGTAACACCAGAATTCCAAAAGCAAATATCAGGGTAATACTTAGCTAGCTTAGTACCTTCTCTTCATTCTTTGTCTGGTCCAGAGCATAGTTACTGACTTCTGTAGGACAAGGCAAATAACTGAGCACACCATCCAAAAGTGGTTGCACACCCTGTGGTACGGGATTGGCCGAATATGAAAAACATAATCAGACATCCAATATAGTATATAACGGAAATTGGGAGGAAAAAGACAGTAAACTGCAACATAGAAGACCCATGGATACTAGTATGAGAATTTACTATATTGTCTTTAGAAATGCATTTTAATTCTAAGCCGATAGCCTAATAATAAGAATTAAGACATAATCAAAGATTCACTTTACAAGTCATTGCAATCCTAACCTGAAGCTAAGCGTACATAACAAAATACAAAACACAGACCCAACTGCAGTTCAAAATGGACTGATCAAACCAAACATACAACCAAAAAAACACAAAAACAGACTAAGAGTGGAAAACATATAGAGGAGAGAAATGTAAAAGTACCTTGTTTTTGAATGCACTACCCATGAATACAGGTACGAATTTCCTTGCTACGGTAGCCCTGCGAATAGCTTCCTAATCAAAGTGAAAACAGAACCCTAAATTTCAAGGCACGTGCAAACAAACAGGAGTTGAACTAAAAATTTCACTATTAACAACAGTATTTCAAATCATAAAGAAGTAAACAATATTCTCAAACAGCTACATAAAGTTAAGAAAACTCCTTATCAAATAATCTATGTCTTCAAAAAGAACTTTCCTTTACTTATTTTTCTCATCAATTTTAAAAATACCTCAAGATCAGTTGATGATATCGGCTCTTCATTAATAAATGCTTCAGCAAGTGTATCATCAACCTCAGAAACAGCCTCAATTAGTTCATGCCTTTTTTCTGTGACAAAGGCCTCCATATCGGCAGGAATTTCTTCAGCAACAACCTTTTCACTTTAGTATGAACCCAATAAATAAAAGGGTAAGCAAAGCTAAAAAATTTCAGAAAAATTCCATGTTATGAAACCATGCAATAGCATATCTCTTAGAACATACCCATTAGAACCATGAAAATAGTAGGCTTTTAGCTTCACAAGGTCCACAAGACCCTTAAAATCATCTTCTAAACCAATAGGTACTTGCACCGCTGCACTGTGATGTCGAAGCTTGGACCGTGCCTACAAGCGAAGCCGATTCATTCAAAACTACCCATTAAAAGACTATAGTACCAACAAATTGCTTCAATTGGAGATGACTCTAGCATTGCTTGATATTTAACGATGTAGCAAATGAGTTTTTAATCTCTAATAAGTAAAACATAACATCCTATAAATACATTCACCAATACTGATCACATCATTTGATAAAATTTTGGCAAATAGCTTGAGATCCTATTATCCTAAAAGTTGCTAAAAAATGTACCTGATTAAGCACTTTCCATGGATCTGCTCCCATTCTATCAAGTTTATTAATAAATGCAAGTCTTGGAACCTCATATCTTCTCATTTGCCGATCAACAGTGATCGATTGACTTTGAACACCACCAACACTGCAAAGTACGAGAATAGCACCATCAAGAACACGCAGAGCCCTCTCAACTTCAATGGTGAAATCGACGTGACCAGGGGTATCAATTATATTAACCTGGAAAGACAAATTAAATTTGGTCAAGATCATTGAATAAATAATGAATAATCTCATTTCTCAAAATGAAATCTCACTTCCACAGATGTCTAACTTTGACTTCTTAAGACTCTTAAATTAGGTGCTTAACACTTTTCTCAACACTCAACTTTCTTGGCAAACAGTACAGAATTTTCAGTCCCTGACTCCGTATTAATATCATAGATTTCTAACTTTGCATTCCTAAGACTATGAAGGTAGGTGCTTTAACACTTTTCTCAGCTCCTTAACTTTCTCAATAACCAAGCAGAATTTTCGGTACCTGACGTCAATATCATAGATTTCAATAATCTAATTCCCAAAATGGAATTTCAATTCCCACACGCTCAATTCCACAAGTCTCTAACTTTGCGTTCCTAAGACTATAAAGTTAGGTACTTTAACACTTTTCTCAACTCCTTAAATTTCTCGGCAACCAAACAGAACTTTCAGGACCTCACTTTGCATTAAAATCAATGCAAAAATCATAGATTTCAATAATCTCATTTCCCGAAATGAAAACCTTCTACACGTTCAATTTCGCAAGCGATCAACTTTCAGTTCCTGCGACTATAAAATTAGGTGCTTTAACACTCTGCTCAGTTCCTTAACTTTCTCGGCAACCAAACAGGATTATCAGTACCTGATATCCATTCCAAGTGCAGTAAGTGGCGGCTGACTGGATAGTAATCCCCTTCTCCCTCTCCAAATCCATGGAGTCCATCTTCGCACCGACTCCATCCCTCCCTCTGACCTCGTGGATCTCGTGGATTCTCCCGGTGTAGTAGAGGACGCGCTCAGTGAGCGTGGTCTTGCCGGAGTCGATGTGAGCCGAGATCCCGATGTTGCGGAGCTTCTCCATGGATTCCTTCCACCATGGATCCTTATCATCCTTCGCTCGCGCCAGATTGCCAGCGGAGAAGCTCCGGAGGTGGAAGGTCCCGAGGAGCGCGGAGGCGGCGGGTGACGGAGACGGGGAAGCCGACGACGTCGTCTTGTAGAGAGTGTAAAGAAGGCGTGGCGCCGAGGGACGAGGGAAGCGCGCCATGGTGGGTTGAGCAAGGGTTTTGGTAAGGGGGTTGAGGTTAAACCCTGAACCCTAGCACAAGACGCTTTCTTGTGCGCGAGTTCTGTTGTGGCGTTGGAGGTGGTTTTCGTTGGGTTTTTGGGTGGACCCACAGACACATTGACATGTTTTTCTTCTTCTTCTTCTTCTTCGGGTTAATTTTAGAGTTCAATTCAAATTAAACTATATTTTTTATCACAATTTTATTTTATTTTTTTAAGTTAATAAAAATTTATAACTAGTATTTATTTGTTCAGACAACTAGAGTTATTCCCATTGGAGTGAATTGAAATTTGGAATTGTAAGTTGATTGATTAGAGTTAAAAAGTGTTAAAATTAATAATATATTCAGAAATGAAAATCACTGTAAATTTTGTTTCATTTGTTTCTAAATTTCATGTAATTTAACAAAAAAAAAATTCATCTCATTTGAATTTAGAATGACACAATTTATGAATTTTTAATGTCTGCATTTTAATTTTTAATTAAAATTGTAAATAGTGAAACTGAGTTGACTTTTTAAAAAAGATTAAAAAAAAAAACAATTAGAATTGAGTTAATATGCCAAACACTTTCTTACTTTAGTTAGGTTTTTTTTTTTTTAAGTTTAATTTGAGGTGATGAAATAAACTGTTTTAAGTGATTATATATATAATGATAATTAACATACAACTTTATTATGAAGTGCATCGTCGTTTTCCTCAACTCTAGTTCCCAAAAATAATAATAATAATAATAATAATATAAACGATTTTCAAAGTTTAAGAGCCATGTCAAGCTAGGAAACAAAGTTCATGAATAATTATGAAATTAATCCTTGAGTTTTGCTTTCACCTTCTTTATTTTTGATTTTTGGCGTTTTTGTCCTTTGAACAAGAAATGGTCCATCAAAATTTGAAATATGAATTTATAAAAATATCTATGGTTACATTGATGCAATATCCGTTAACATATTATGATAAAAATAAGTAATTCCATCTAAATTTTAACTAATTTGAAAAGACAAAATACTAATTAAACTAACTTATTTCATATGTGTGTACTGAAGTTAAAAATTAAGAGACAAGTTCCTAATTAAAAAAGAAAAGAAAATGAGGGAAAAAAAAAAAAAAGAGGAAAAAAAATTAGAGGATTAACAGCACCAAATGTAATGTCGTGTCCTGAAACATTGTCGTTTCATACATTTTATTATTGTGTTTGATCGTTGTTGTTTCTGCTCAAATTGTCGTCGTTTCCATAATATTTTTGCTTTTAAAGAAGTTGGAGCTTTAATTTCAAAAAAAAAAAAAAATTGTAGTTGGAGCTTTTTAAAAATGATGTCGTTTCTGGTTTGTTGTCCCTTGTCGTTTTCTCTGTTCCAAATGTCTTTAGTTTTTTCAACTCATTCATTGTCGTTTGATAAAATGATGTTGTTTAACTTACAATCGTTTACACGACTTCGGTTTTCATGTTGTCATTCGATATGATGGTGCCTGTCCCAGGAATTGTCTTGTATTCTTAGTTTCGTTGTCGTTTAGTTAGATTGTCGTTTCTTGATGATGATGTCTTCTGAGACACTAGGGTCTCTTTGGCATGCTGTCGTTTATGTATATATAAGATCTTCCGGCTGAATTTTGCAGATGAGGTTAGGAGCCTTATAACTGTTGGGATCTATAGGTGCCCTAAGGATAGAAAATCTTAGGGATTTTTTGTAAATATGACATTTTGATATTAATAAGAGGAAATTATTCATGTTTAATAAGTTGTGTCCTATTTACTTTCATTTGTTGATTGTATAATTATTTTGAGCAAACATAAAATACTCCTAGGCTGTTGGTAATATATCGAATTACCATATGTATACGGGGTATGCATAGAAGACGTGGTAATTTGATAACAGTCTAAATAAATAGTCCGCAATCAACGGAATAAGATTTGGGGATCTTATTCATGATAAGATTGTAAAGGTTGTCTACTTCCTTGGAGGGATGGTTTGTCTTGACCATTGGATAGGTTCCGAGTAGAAACTTTAATGTATACCAGTATTGAGGTATGACATTGGACTGGACCTAAAGTGTTAATTGATTCGGTTTAATAATTCCGTTTATAAGAATCAATGATACTTTGATTATCATCCTGCATTAATCTTAATCCTGAAATGATTACTTGAGTTCGCATCCATGACTTATGTACTTTGATGCACTAAAGGTGAGACACTGTTAATTCATGGTCAACATACTTGTGTTTTGGGTGCATGACTTATGGATGGAGAAATCAAGATTCATAGATACGGAATCCATAGCTATCTTAATGATAGTAAATGTTATCTACTTAAAGGTATTATTCGGGGATTGAAAGATAGTATAACAAGATCTTGGCCATCGGTTTACTTTGTGTTCTCTGGTGGTTTTCCAATTGTATGGTTTTACAATTGGTGGTTCTTTCAATGGAGAATAATTGAACTTTAAGTTAAAATGATTGAAAAGGTAAAACGGAAAAAGTCCTTAATTCAATCATGGATAACATATGGGGATTAAGCAAGCGATGAATAAATCATGGAAGAAGCACTACGTGAGAGAGCTTTCGTAATACGGTATGTAAACAGGAGTTCAGCTTCAAACTTTTAGTGGAATAGTTTTGAAGTTGATAATTGATGGATAATTAATCTGGGATTAATTTTTCACAATTATAGGAGCCTCTTTACATATTTCCATCGGGTCCCTCTATTAGCTCATATAGTTCCACGAAGCGTCTCGGGATTTGTTCCTAATGAGATCGGTAAATTGTAAATGGAATTTTGTAATGTCTATTAAGACATGGTACTCTCTAACATGCAATCCAGAAAGGATTGGACATGTGAAATTTGTAGACAAATGATTTGTCAACATGTGATTGGTTAATTTGAATTTTGAAAATAAGATTGTATTTGAATTTTGGAAAACAAAATTTTTCTCTCCTAATTAAAAGTGGTGCACGTTTTTTAATTGTATGGAGGGAAGAAAATTTTGTTTCAAAATTATTTAAATATATTCCTAACATTTAATTATTAATTGGTTTAAATAATGGAGATTATTTCATGAATTTTTCTTTCCTAATTAAAGAGGTGCATGGTTTTTGTGAGGAAAGAAAATTTGAAATATTTCATTAATTTAAATTAATTAATATGGATAATGTTTATGGAAAATATTTATTCAAATATGTGAATCCTATTTAAATTCGAAAAGGTTTAAAAGAAGTTTGAATCTAGATAGGACTAGGATCTTTTGACTAGTCTAGATTCTTGATTTAAAATTTAAACCACCAATCAAGATTTCTCTCACTTTGTGGCCGAATTTTAAAGGGGATTTCCTCTTGAAATTTGTTTTTAGGTTCAATGAATCTAGCCCTAAAGTTGTATGATCTTTTGGTTCAAGATTTATCCGGAAAATAATTATTAATTATTTTTCAAGTAGGAGATAAATTTTGAAAAGGATTGTAATACTATATAAAGGCTAGGAGTTCTTGAAAAACCAATTTTTGATAATTTTAAAAAGGAAAAAACGTTTTTTTAATAATAAAAAAAAAATTTTTTTTTCTTCTATATCAAAAATTCGGCTTTCTTGTGAGAGAGAAAAAGAAAGAAAATTCCATTGAATCAAAACTGCGAGAAAGGTTAAACCGAGTGATTATTTTCATAGGAGGTTAACCGGTTTCTGTTTTGTAGTTTTGAAGAAAGAAGTTGGATCAAATTCTCAACGAGGATCATCGGAATTGAGAAGGAGGGATCTAGACTTCGGAAAGAAATACCGGTCGCTTGGATTCATAGAACGTGTGCCCACACACACTTTGAGACGTGGAACTCGAGAATAGTAGAGAAGACACGTTGGTCAAACGCTCTAGCAATTCCGGAATCCAAGAAATAAGGTACGCTTGATCATGAATTAATTTATTGTTATATGCATCATGAGCTTCTTTTCCGGAAACGGCATAAAATTTTTAAAACTTCCGCTGCGCCGTAACTCCAATACCGGATCCGATTTTTCCAACAACTGGTATCAGAGCCAACTCATGATCATGCATATAATATAAATTATTTGATCAAATAAATTTCTCTCCATGCATTAATGAAATATTTTAGAGAGTTGGCACTCTAGGTTTTATTTTGAGTATGTTAAATATATTATGAATGGATGTATGGATGAATGCTTTATATTATTTTGATAATATATGATGCTTGTTCAATTTTGCCGGTCATGATTCCATAGAGGTTAGAATTTGTATCTAGGTTTTTCAAGTGTAATAGATGCGGTCTATAATCACCGCTAGGTCGTTCTTTCAATTCCTAGAAATTTTGTAAGCCGGAAACGGCATAGGAATTTTTTTGTAAAATTCGGGCTACAATGGATTCAAGGAGATTGAAGATGAACGAAGGTATGGAAATTTTCAAAGGATGTGATTTTTTTATTTTTAGAAATTTTTTTAATTAAAAAAAAAATTTTTTTGTATTAAAAAAAAAAATCACAAGAATCTTTTGAAAATTTAATTTCCAATGATATGTGATTTTGATAATTTGGAAATCAAAATTGAAAATTTAAATTTAAATTTAATGGATATTATTATGAATTTTAAAATTTTGTGATTTAAATTTGAAATTTGGAAATTTCAAATTTTAAATTTGGAAATTTCAAATTTTAAATTTTAAAATTTAATAAACCGGATTTTTAATTTAAATTTTGATATTTTGTAATTTTGATTAAAATTAAAAATCACATATAATCTTTTTTGAAATTTAAATTTAATTTTAAATTTAAAAAGATGTGACATTGGAGAAGGAAGACACATTGAAGAAGGATACACGGCATGGATCTACAAATGAAGGCCGATATATGTTTCGGTTAATTTTTGTAAATTTTGCAATTTTCTTTTCTCTAGGATGGAATCATGATCCACGGCTATTTACATATTTTGCAAACCATGGATGATGACTTGCTATATGAATATGTAATACTATTTCATGATGTATTGATAACATGCCATATAGACTAGGGAGTGCCACTCAATAAATATTGTTTATGCATAAAAAAAACAAAAACCCTAATTTAAAAGATTGAGTGGGAGAAGGTTTTACACACTAAGACCTACGGCCTCCATCGTTGGTCCAATAGTTACGCATGGTAGTGCCTACTACTCGGTTTCGATCCGAGAATTCCCTTCGGATAGGTATCTTACCTAGAGCGCACACTGATTTGGATTTCCGAAAGGATAACAATTTTGGGCATATTTTATGTTTAGATCACCCCTCGGTGGCGGATGTAAAATATGGATTCAAAATTGGAAACGATGGTTACACACTCATACTACTTTATTTATTAACCCTCCCTCGAGGCTCTGTTATGTAAATTAGTGGCCAAATAAACGATAGTTAATATATATTTAATGGAGTTTGTTCCATGGATGAATATGTATTAATCGGAAGGGATCCGTGTTCTTGGCTAGTTATTCTATGACTACCCCTCGGTAGCTTAGAAAGCGGTAGCTAGGAATTGTCGTTGTAAGGTATGTGTTTTAAGGGTTTTACACATGAACATTTAGATTGCATATAGATCTTTTTGTTTCATTACAAAATCATATTTTATAAACTGATAGGATGTTTGCTCATACTTATTACATGTTTTCTTATTATAGATCAAAATGTCAAGCCCTTTATCTGTGATACTTACGCAAAACAAATTAACTGGCGAGAATTTTAATGACTGGAAAAGGAACTTGCTAATCGTCCTAAATTTTGAGAAACACAGTTTTGTCCTAACCCAACCTCGACCACCTACGCCTACGATCGATGCTCCTGATAGGGATTTTGTAGCGCTTGAGCGCTGGGACAATTCCAACCTTAGTGCCATGTGCTATATTCGGGCGAGCATGTCTAACGTGCTCCAGAAACAGCATGAGGAACATCAAACTGCTAGGCAGATCATGGATAACCTGGAGGAAATGTTTGGTGAACAAACTATCCAGGCTAAGACCGATGCTATCAAAGGTCTCATGAACTGCAGGCAGAAGGTTGGAACTCCCATCAAGGAGCACATGATGACAGTCATGGCTTATTTGTCTGAAGCTCAGGCAAATGGGGCTGAGATCGATGCTGCAACTCAACTGGTTATGGTTTTTCAAACCTTATCCAAGGATTTCGATTTGTTTCAGGCATCCTACAACCTTAACCGGAAGGAGATGTCTTTAACGGAATTGATGAAAGAGTTGCAAGCCTTTGAGAACATTTTTAAGGGTTCTGGATCTAAGGCTGAGGCAAATTTGGCTGAACCTAGTTCGTCTGTTCCTAATCCCAAAAGGAAGAAGGAAAAAGGGAAGAACAAGGGGAATAAGCCTGCGGTGAATGCACTTGCTTCTAAGAAGTCTACCAAGACTAAGAAGCAAAAGGTGGACCCCAAAAAGGTTAAGTGCTTTCACTGTGGGAAGAAAGGACATTTCAAGAAGGATTGCCGAGATTTCCTGGCTTTGCAAAAGCAGAAAGGTAATTTCAATGTCCTGTATCTTGAGGGTTGTTTAGTGGAAGAATCTAAGGACAATTGGGTTATAGATTCTGGAGCTACTAACCATGTTTGTATTTCTCTACAGGGGTTCAAGGTAACGAGAAGTCTGCATGAGGAGGACTTTACGTTAAGAACCGGCGATGGGACGTTGGTGCGAGCTGAAGCAGTGGGAGAAGTGCATCTTTATTTTGATGAATTTAGGTTTATTGTTTTGAGACATTGTTTTTATGTTCCTAATTTTAAGAGGAACCTAATTTCGGTAGCTTGTTTAATTAAAGATTCTTATTCAGTTTCTTTTAATAATAAAGTTGTTATTAGGAAAAACAATTCTCTTATCTGTAATGGATGGATGCATGGAAATCTTTATTTTATCAAACCTAAGATGCACTCACTGCTTGATACAGAATTGGAAAAGAACTCTAAAAGACATAAGTCTTCTCACTCTAACAAATCATATCTTTGGCATTTACGACTTGGTCACATAAGCCTTAACAGAATTCAAAGGATGGTAAAAGATGAATGCCTCGACTTGTACGAGGTTGAACCTTGGCCACAATGCGAATCCTGTTTGGAGGGCAAGATGACTAAACGGCACTTTGCTGCCAAGGATGGTCGTGCCGAGAAACTTTTAGAACTTGTGCATACAGATGTTTGTGGTCCCATGAACATAGAAGCACGTGGTGGGTATGAGTATTATATCACTTTTATTGATGATTACTCAAGGTATGGATATGTCTATTTAATGACCCGCAAAAGCGAAGCCTTTGACAAGTTCAAAGAGTTTCGGGCTGAAGCGGAGAAACAATTAGGCAAGTCCATTAAGACACTTCGATCGGATCGAGGTGGGGAATACCTATCGGATGAGTTCTTAGGATATTTGATAGAGAATGGGATACAATCCCAGTTGACTGCACCTGGTACTCCTCAACAGAATGGTGTAGCTGAGAGAAGGAATAGGACCCTATTGGATATGGTCCGGTCTATGATGAGTTATTCCACTTTACCTTTATCATTTTGGGGGCACGCCATACAAACTGCATGCTATCTTCTGATAACGTTCCCTCCAAATCGGTTCCTAAAACTCCTTATGAGTTATGGACGAGTAGGAAACCTAATTTGAATCATATTCGAATTTGGGGTTGTCCGGCACACGTCCTGGATAAGGAAGCGAAGAAATTGGAGTCACGATCAGAAGTGTGCTTGTTTGTTGGCTATCCAAAAGGGACAAAAGGTGGTCTGTTCTATAATCCAAAGCAAAATAAAGTCTTTGTTTCAACACATGCAACATTCCTTGAGGAAAGTTACATGGAAGACTTTAAACCTCGTAGCAAAGTAGTGCTTGAGGAGATGACTTCGGGTTTGGATGTTCCTAAAGTCACAGAAAACCCTGCGGAAAAATCACTAAAGAATCAACAACCACAGGAGCTTCGTCGTAGTGGGAGGATTATCAGGGAACCTGAAAGGTACATGTTCAGTGGTGAAGTTTATGAAGCAGAATCCATAGAACATATTGATGATCCGGCTACGTACAAGGAAGCTATGGAGGATGTTGATTCTAGTCTTTGGCAAAAGGCTATGAACGCCGAGATGGAATCTATGGATTCCAACGGAGTCTGGAAACTTGTAGACTTACCCCAAGGCATAAAACCGATTGGGTGTAAGTGGGTATACAAGAGGAAGAGAGGTGTGGATGGGAAAGTGGAAACTTTCAAGGCAAGACTTGTAGCGAAGGGCTATACGCAGAAAGAAGGAATCGACTATGAAGAAACCTTCTCGCCTGTAGCAATGCTTAAGTCAATCCGCATTCTTTTATCCATTGCGGCTGCTCTCGATTATGAGATCTGGCAAATGGATGTCAAGACAGCTTTCTTAAATGGCTCTCTTGAGGAAGATATCTATATGATACAACCAGACGGATTCAAGGCAAAAGGCCAAGAAGACAAAGTATGCAAGTTGCTTAAATCCATTTATGGATTAAAGCAAGCATCTCGTTCTTGGAATATTAGGTTTGATCAAGCGATCAAAACTTATGGATTCAAACAAAACATTGATGAACCATGTGTTTATAAATGTATCAAGAACGAGAAAGTGGTGTTCCTTGTACTCTATGTGGATGATATATTGCTTATTGGAAACGATGTGGCAATACTATCATCTGTCAAAGTTTGGTTAGCCAAACAGTTTGACATGAAGGACTTAGGAGAAGCTAGTTATGTTCTTGGTATTCAACTCTTTAGAGATAGAAAGAACAAAACGATAGCACTCTCCCAAGCTTTATACATTGATAAAGTACTTGAGAGGTTTTCTATGAAGGATTCCAAGAAAGGTGCTCAACCTTTCAGGATTGGAATCAAACTTTCTAAAGATGACTGTCCCAAGACATCGGAAGAAAGGGAGCGTATGAAAAATGTACCTTATGCATCAGCAGTAGGTAGTCTTATGTACGCTATGTTATGCACTAGGCCTGACATTTGTTTTGCGGTTGGTATGGTAAGTCGATATCAGTCGAATCCGGGACCGAACCATTGGGCTGCGGTCAAGCATATACTCAAGTATCTACGGAGAACGAGGGATTATATGCTAGTGTATTCCGGTCAGGACCTTGTTCCTATAGGATATACTGATTCTGATTTTCAATCAGATCAGGATTCAAGGAAATCGACTTCAGGATCTGTCTTCACCCTTGGAGGTGGTGCCGTTGTGTGGAGGAGTGTTAAGCAATCTTGTATTGCTGACTCGACCATGGAAGCCGAGTATGTGGCAGCCAGTGAGGCATCAAAGGAAGCGGTTTGGCTCCGCAGGTTCCTTAGTGACCTTGAGGTCGTTCCTGGTATGGATAAAGCTATGGTGCTCTACTGTGACAACAGTGCAGCAGTAGCTAATACCAAGGATCCTAGGCATCATAAGAGGAGTAAGCACATTGACAGAAAATATCACATTATCAGAGGCTTTGTTGAGAGTGGAAATGTGACGGTTTGCAAAATCGCATCGGAGGACAATCTTGCTGACCCGTTCACGAAGACTTTGGTGGCCAGAAGATTCGAAGAACACGTCGAAGGCATGGGGATGCGTAATATGTCACATTTACTCGCTTAGGGCAAGTGGGAGATTGTTGGGATCTATAGGTGCCCTAAGGATAGAAAATCTTAGGGATTTTCTGTAAATATGACATTTTGATATTAATAAGAGGAAATTATTCATGTTTAATAAGTTGTGTCCTATTTACTTTCATTTGTTGATTGTATAATTATTTTGAGCAAACATAAAATACTCCTAGGCTGTTGGTAATATATCGAATTACCATATGTATACGGGGTATGCATAGAAGACGTGGTAATTTGATAACAGTCTAAATAAATAGTCCGCAATCAACGGAATAAGATTTGGGGATCTTATTCATGATAAGATTGTAAAGGTTGTCTACTTCCTTGGAGGGATGGTTTGTCTTGACCATCGGATAGGTTCCGAGTAGAAACTTTAATGTATACCAGTATTGAGGTATGACATTGGACTGGACCTAAAGTGTTAATTGATTCGGTTTAATAATTCCGTTTATAAGAATCAATGATACTTTGATTATCATCCTGCATTAATCTTAATCCTGAAATGATTACTTGAGTTCGCATCCATGACTTATGTACTTTGATGCACTAAAGGTGAGACACTGTTAATTCATGGTCAACATACTTGTGTTTTGGGTGCATGACTTATGGATGGAGAAATCAAGATTCATAGATACGGAATCCATAGCTATCTTAATGATAGTAAATGTTATCTACTTAAAGGTATTATTCGGGGATTGAAAGATAGTATAACAAGATCTTGGCCATCGGTTTACTTTGTGTTCTCTGGTGGTTTTCCAATTGTATGGTTTTACAATTGGTGGTTCTTTCAATGGAGAATAATTGAACTTTAAGTTAAAATGATTGAAAAGGTAAAACGGAAAAAGTCCTTAATTCAATCATGGATAACATATGGGGATTAAGCAAGCGATGAATAAATCATGGAAGAAGCACTACGTGAGAGAGCTTTCGTAATACGGTATGTAAACAGGAGTTCAGCTTCAAACTTTTAGTGGAATAGTTTTGAAGTTGATAATTGATGGATAATTAATCTGGGATTAATTTTTCACAATTATAGGAGCCTCTTTACATATTTCCATCGGGTCCCTCTATTAGCTCATATAGTTCCACGAAGCGTCTCGGGATTTGTTCCTAATGAGATCGGTAAATTGTAAATGGAATTTTGTAATGTCTATTAAGACATGGTACTCTCTAACATGCAATCCAGAAAGGATTGGACATGTGAAATTTGTAGACAAATGATTTGTCAACATGTGATTGGTTAATTTGAATTTTGAAAATAAGATTGTATTTGAATTTTGGAAAACAAAATTTTTCTCTCCTAATTAAAAGTGGTGCACGTTTTTTAATTGTATGGAGGGAAGAAAATTTTGTTTCAAAATTATTTAAATATATTCCTAACATTTAATTATTAATTGGTTTAAATAATGGAGATTATTTCATGAATTTTTCTTTCCTAATTAAAGAGGTGCATGGTTTTTGTGAGGAAAGAAAATTTGAAATATTTCATTAATTTAAATTAATTAATATGGATAATGTTTATGGAAAATATTTATTCAAATATGTGAATCCTATTTAAATTCGAAAAGGTTTAAAAGAAGTTTGAATCTAGATAGGACTAGGATCTTTTGACTAGTCTAGATTCTTGATTTAAAATTTAAACCACCAATCAAGATTTCTCTCACTTTGTGGCCGAATTTTAAAGGGGATTTCCTCTTGAAATTTGTTTTTAGGTTCAATGAATCTAGCCCTAAAGTTGTATGATCTTTTGGTTCAAGATTTATCCGGAAAATAATTATTAATTATTTTTCAAGTAGGAGATAAATTTTGAAAAGGATTGTAATACTATATAAAGGCTAGGAGTTCTTGAAAAACCAATTTTTGATAATTTTAAAAGGAAAAACGTTTTTTTAATAATAAAAAAAAAAATTTTTTTTCTTCCACATCAAAAATTCGGCTTTCTTGTGAGAGAGAAAAAGAAAGAAAATTCCATTGAATCAAAACTGCGAGAAAGGTTAAACCGAGTGATTATTTTCATAGGAGGTTAACCGGTTTCTGTTTTGTAGTTTTGAAGAAAGAAGTTGGATCAAATTCTCAACGAGGATCATCGGAATTGAGAAGGAGGGATCTAGACTTCGGAAAGAAATACCGGTCGCTTGGATTCATAGAACGTGTGCCCACACACACTTTGAAATGTGGAACTCGAGAATAGTAGAGAAGACACGTTGGTCAAACGCTCTAGCAATTCCGGAATCCAAGAAATAAGGTACGCTTGATCATGAATTAATTTATTGTTATATGCATCATGAGCTTTTTTTCCGGAAACGGCATAAAATTTTTAAAACTTCCGCTGCGCCGTAACTCCAATACCGGATCCGATTTTTCCAACAATAACACCTTCCTTGCATGTCTTTTCCCATCAAGAGGAAACGAAAATATTTCAAATCGATCTTTCAGTTCGATCGGTTTTAAGCTAATGAATTGGAATCTGTAGAAAAACTTTGTAAAGCTCAATCATTAAGGCAAACCATGAATTAGATTTCTTCGGCCAATATTTATATATATATATATATATGTATGTATATGCATTAGAATTAAACTAAGGAGCTGATTGTTTTCATCTTATGTTGCATAATGTATAAATTAGAGGCGTTGACAATCGAAATATTACAGAACAAGAAATATTTTTAAAATTTAGATGTCGATACTCAATTAGAGCTGCCATGCTCAAAACTATGGATGGAGGCTTTATCTCATTGTTGAAAAACAAAAGTTTCAAATTGCTGTCCATAACAAGCTCCATAAAAAGGATTCCTTTTTAGAGTCAACAGACTTGGCATCAACGCGATGCCAGACGGCTATATCAAAAGTCTGCTGGGGCTGATCCCCTCCAGAATGAAATAGAAAAGAAATATGCAAGAAGGGGAAATATTTATATATATATATATATATATATACAGCGACATATGAATCCTACAAAGGCTGCAACTCCATGTTGGTGTGCTCACCATGATTAGATGTTGCAGATGGTGCGGCAGATTCCTTGTTCTCGCTGGAGTTCATCTCTTGCATTGGTGGAGGGTTTACGATGGTCATTTGAGAATCAGCACCATCGGATAGATGGTTCTTCATTTCCCTGTGCTCTTGACACAAGGCACACCAGTGCATACAGCAATGCACCAGGCAAGGGTCACAAGGCGAATTCTACAAATTGTCAACACAACGAGTTTTAGCTTCTATTAAAAACCAGCACATAATCTAGCATGTTGTGCAGGAACAAGTTTCACCTTGAGATGGTATTTCTTCTGCAGGGATTGTCGAAACAGACCGGTGTAGATGCCACACATCCACCAAGCGAATATCAGGCTCTCGCAGATGAGAAATGACGTCTTGGGATCAATGCCATGTAAGATGGCTGTTGCTGCTGCAACTGCCATCCCACCTTCAACACAAAGAGCATGACAAACACACGCATTTGTCCAAGGAATGTCTTCCCTCAACGTCTCAACATTGCGCCCAAACAAAACGCATGGGCAAAAGAGACCTGTCCAGCCTGCAACACAAGCATATCATTACATAAATGGACCACTGTCCTATGAACAGGACAGAGATACCCAAAAAAAAAAATTCAGGCCTAAATTCCTCAATTATGGATTGTTGTGCTTTTGGAAAAAGTCTAGTTTTACTCGTACAAAACAGAATAGAAATAGAAGTTAAAAGTCATACTCTCAAAATAATTATAAAAGTACACCGGTGTATGCGTAAAGTACATCTCCGAACTACGCTACTTGCATCGTGTTATGAGCAAAAGACTTTTATGACCTCCAAAAGCAACACCAAACTAGACCCAACTATTCTCAGAATAAAGCAATTGTCAATTGTATGATTTTTATGAAGAAAGCCCGACAAGCAAAAACAATTTTGTTGGAGTAAATATAAGATTTCTTATATGGTCTTCCCTATTTGGTTAGTAAAAGTATCATAACCAGCTGAAATGAGAAGAATTTGCTTATAGAAGTACTGGTAATCTGACATAACTAGTCGATCACTTGGTTTACAGAAAATAATATCTGTGTAATCCTACATGAATAAGTAATACCAAAGATGCCAAAGAACAGAAAATGATGAAAGCAAATAAGACACTTACAGCTCTGGGTATCTTCAGCACAGCCGAAAATCCCAGTTGTCCAATCTTCATCACCAGGAGGTTCATAGCTTTCCGGTAAGGGCTGCCCACATTCTGAACATCTATGAACCACCAACTGCCAGCCACCCCCAAAAAATATATAAATTTAAATTTAAAATTTTCAGCATCAAACCATAGAAAATTCTCCACAAAAAGGATAATTCTCCAATTGATAATGCGCGAACATCTACATTCTACATTAATGGTCCGTTTAGTTCATAGGTTTGAACAGAAAATTCATATTTCTGTGAGAAAACACCGTTCGAACCTATGATCTAAATGGGAGTTAAATTTAGAAACAAATATGATTCTTATATGAACTAATGCTCAAAAAAAGCGCAACGCCGGTGAAGTATTTCTCGTATCATTCAAACTACGAAGGAAATTTTGAGCTGAGAACCAAAACTGTACAGTTAAATCCATTAGTACAAATTTCCGTTTTTTATTTTATTTTATTTTATTTACCAACCTGATCCGACCCAAAAAGGCTAATCTGGCGATTCTAAGCTCTGACCAAAAAACAAATTCACAAATTTCTATAAGTAAAAACCAAAAAAATAATAATAATAAATAAATAATACAAACCTGAGGAACTTGAACGGGCTGGTTGAGTTCTCCTGGGGTGATATCCTCTAATGGCGCTTGATCTTTCGTCAGCTTCACGTATCTCGATTGCGCATTTCCCTCCGCCATCTGCTCCAAACCAATCAACGAATCATATTTAACTGCAATTTTACATGTAATTCAGATCAATTCACAGACTAACAGATGAGAAATTCACAGAAAATAAGCGAAATTGACCTTAAAGAAATGAGAACGAAAAGTCTTTGAGCGAAAGTGGGACGAGATCTGGAACGAGTTTGAGATGAGAAAACTGGAGAACTTATTATTCGTTCGGTTATATATGAATAAGCATTAACCCTTGAAATTTCTGTTTCTTTCGGGTTTTTTTTTTTTTTTTTTTTTTTCCCTCTCTAACTATATTGGAGTGCGAAAGGCCATTCTAGTAAAGAGGTAGAAATTATTGGTCAATTGGGTTGTGAATTAACCAATCAAGATTCAGGATTTATCTCACGACAATGACGACTTTATTGCCACGTTCATAGACAAATAGACATGGTAGGCATGTTGATTTTTTTTTTCTTTTTTGGGCAAAAGCATAATCTAATGTTTACAAATTAAAAATCTATGGTTCATTTGGTAGACAGTTGCATAATCTTGATTTTTTTTTTTTAGGTTCATTTTTGTCTTTTTTTTAAAAATCAACAAAAATTATTATTAATTTTTAAAAAGCTAATCAATTTCAATATAAAAATTTTATCACAAACCCATATTCCAAATACATGCTAAATTATGAAAGGATTCAGTCCCCAACCCAATCCTTGATACGTAACCCAACCCCAGTCCTAGAACTTAAATTTGATCTTGGTCATTGTATCTGATCATGATCCCAATCCTGGAGCCTGACCCCACCTCGATCCTGACCACGGTGTCAATTCCAAATCTCATGTCTTGGTCCAAACCTCACCCTCGATTCCCTAGTCTTGTCATCTGGCCCCGACCACAATTTCAAATCCTGACATAGCCCCCGATCCTTCCTAGATACTAACCTCTACTTTAGTCCTAAACTCGATCCTATTCTCAAATTTTGACTAGCATCCCTTACCTTGGTTTTGAACGTCGATTGTCATCTTAGACCAAAACCCAGTCCCAAACTCAAACCCTTAGCATCGTTGTTTGAGATATATAATGTAAATGTTTGATATGTTTATTGATACATTCTCTTAGGTTAAAATATAAATTATGTTTCAATACATTGATTTTTTTTTATCGTATTAAATAATACAGCTCGTATTAATTTTTAATTTCACATTTAATTATGCTATGCATGAATATTGTTGAACATTATATTATTTTGAAAATTACAATCACAGTATTATCACGGCATATGGCATTGATCTATATTAAACAGTCAAATGCATGTACTTAGCAATTTAAATGGACAAATACAAATGAAAATAAAAACTAACTTTATCTAACATTTTTTTCATTTTGCTAACTTTATTTTTCAATTGTTTAATATTGTAGCAAATGAGATGTAGGAAAACATCACTCCGTCTTAAAGAAACAAGATAATATTGTACAGGTATAAGATGGTAATTAGAGATGTTTTGGAATAAATAACTATAGCAAATATCAACCCAAAGAAGAAGAGGAAGAAAAAACTCAAGATGGCCCTTTACATGCTTAGCATGCATTCGATGAATAGG
The DNA here is from genome assembly GCA_025413485.1 of Ficus microcarpa. NCBI lineage: Eukaryota > Viridiplantae > Streptophyta > Magnoliopsida > Rosales > Moraceae > Ficus > Ficus microcarpa. Next base: position 3,475,437 of record CM046383.1, read on the forward strand.
TTGAAATTAGGTTTTTTTTATATTAGACTTGTTTGACTTCTTAAAATTATTTAAAAATTTTATTTGACTCTTAAAAAAAAAAGACATACCTCGTTCGTCAATATAAATATCAGAGTATGTTTGGGGAAGCAAGTTTGGACTCAATATGATTTTTGTTTTCTTTAAAAAAATTTTTATCTTTTCTAAAAGTTTTTTTTTGTTTTTTTTTTCTTAAAATTACTATTAAAATTTAAAAATATTAAACTAAACTCATCTCCAAACCCCTGTTTAGTTCGTCAGTTCAACTTGAACAGTTGAACTTGAAAGGAAACCGTTATACAGGAATTGAGATGGGTTCACTGTTGAGACTGATGGGTGGTTTGATTCGCACTCCTTGGGAGCCCCCCTCGACAGATGAAGTCATCTCCCCACGGACAACTCAAGCAAGCTGGTTTCTGACATCTGTGCACAACCCATCTCCCCATCTTCAAACTAACAGCCGCGGTTTGCTTCCTCTCTCCCCATCTTCAAGCGATCTGCCGTCTCCTTCCTCCCTCCCCATTTGTTTCCTCAACGGTTCCCAGCCCATCCGGTGAACCAGTTTGCCCCCCACCCACCGACTACGCCTTTTCCCCAACCGCCGGCAACCATCCCCTCCGGTGAGTGCCCCCACCAACCCAGTTACGAGCTGCCTTATCTTCCCTTCCACGTTGAAGCTTGATTGTGAGTTTATAACAACACTTTGCTTTCTCTCTCTAGTTTCTCTCTTCTGTTTTTTCTTTGTTTTGATATTGTGAGTTCCGATCACGAGCTTGGCCTAGGCGTTTGCTGAAGACGACACGCCGTCTTCGCGCTTAGCCTTCACTACGCGAACGTAGAGGAACAGATCGACGAGATCGCAAGCAAAAGGCTGTGGTGGCCGCCGTCGGGAATGTTTTTCCCAGCAAACTTTTTATCTTTTTATCAGCTAGGGGACAAAAAGTATATACCTTTTATTAACCACCTCCATGGCTTCCACTTAGAGCCAAAACACCGAAGCTAGCAAGAGATTTAAAGCTCACTTCCTCTCTCCTCTTTTTTTTTCCCTATTTTTTTCCTTCTTATTTTCTCTCTCTTGAAGAGAGAAAAAGAGAGAGAGAGAGACGTGTAGGGGACTTCAGATGAGCATCTGAAGTTCCAACACCTGGAATAATCTTTTTTTTCTTTTTTACCAAACTTTTTTCTGGTTTTTTTTAGACTTTATAAATTAAAATTTTTACATCCAAACAGGACGTTAATTCAAATTAAACTTTTTAACTTAAATTTTTTTACCAAATACTTAACTCAAGTTTAAATTTTTTAACTTAAATTTATGAATAATGAACTGCATACGACTTTAAATTCCAATAACAATAATTCCTATATATATATATTTATAAAATACCTTCTCAATTTTACAAAAAAAAGTTGTCGTTTATAAATAAAACGACATCCATGTGTAAACGAGATGTCGTTCATGCATAAACGACACAAATTCTGTACAAAGTTCGTGTCGGATTTGTTCCAAAAGAATACGTTAAATCGTTAACGGTACATACAGCACCTACTCTTTTTTTTTTTTTTACCTTCTTTGTTTGTTTGCAAAGAACTATAACAACCTTAATTGCAGAAAATACATCTTTCATTGGCTCGAAGATAGCTGATTTATAGACAAAATGCATGTCGTGGATGACACTACAACATATTTTTATCTAAAAAAACGATAGGAAATTAGACCACAGATGATATAAGATTTAAGAAATAAACAAAAAATAATATCAACGAAACGGACAAATAAAAAAAAAAAAAGCGAGAACCATAAAAGTTAATTGTTTTTTGTATCGGCCTTTGGCGATTATTTTTTGATAATATTTGAAAATTTTTATAGTGTTTTATCTCAAAATTTAATAAATTTAAATTTTATTTTTCAAATCCATGATTAAAACATACCATTATTAGTCATAAAAACGTAAAAACTTGACCAAACAGATTCGACACGGTTGCCGGAGCTCCGGAACTCGGGTTGGTCAAATCCCCAAAACGACACCCAAGGATCAACACAACTCCGAATTGAACCAGTCTAGAAACGACGTCGTAAACTGATGCTGCGGAGCGCACACGTTCAAATTCCATTGGACATTCGGACATTCCCCAGATCGTTAGATTCATATCAACGGCAGCAAATAACTGGAAAAAAATAACTGAAAAACAAATAATAATAAAAAATCCTCCTAGTTGGTGGTATCAAAGAAAGCTCCCAAAAAGTAAGCAAAAAAAAAAAAAGACAAAACAAAACCCAAGATTTCTCCTTCTACTAGAAGTCTTCTGGCAGTAGTACATTTCCTTCTGACCAATTAATAATAATTAACGTAAGAAGATAACCCAGACTGCAACTGTAAGAGAGAGAGAGAGAGAGATGGGTAAAGGAAAAAAGCACATTGACCAGCAAACCACTGGAATCGGAACTTGCACTCCTATTCCCTCTCCATATTCTTCTTCTTCTTCTCCATCAAATCTCAGTAAGCAAGTTTCAGCCACGAACAGAAGTGAAGATGTCGGAGCAAGTGGGTTCTTTTCTCCCTCTGTTTTCGGGAATGTCCCGTCCGTATCTGAAGTCGAATTTGCAATCTCTGTCTTGAGGATGTGAGTTTTTTTTTTTTTTTTTTTTTTTGGCTCAATATAAATTTTCAGCTTACTTTATAGAATCCAAAGCTAAAGTTTTTGTTTGGTTGGTCACGGAATTGAAAATTGAAATTTGCTGGCAAACCCGGAATCTGATGATGCTCTTGAAGTTGGAATTTTTCTGCTTTCAAACTTTGTATTTCTAATGCTCTAAATATGTGTATGCATGAACTGGGTATACTTGATTTCTTATCTACTGTTAAATTTTCCATAATTTGCTGGCACTCAGAATCTGACGATGCTCTTGAAGTTGGAATCTTTTGCTTTCAAACTTTGTATGTCTAACGCTATATATATATATATATATATATATATATGAATTGGGTATGTCTGATTTCTTATCTACTGTTATATTTCCGAAATTTGCTGGCACTCAAAATCTGATGATGCTCTTGAAGTTGGAATTTTTCTGCTTTCAAAGTTTGTATTTCTAATGCTATATATATATATATATATATATATAGGAAACATCTGAACTGGGTATGTTTGATTTCTTATGTTATATTTTCCTATGTTCTTGGCTGTAGTTCGGAATTGATGCTTCTGATTAAATTTCTATGTTGGCCCACAGTTTTATACAAGCTGTAACTTCACGTTGGTTAGAGTCAAATTGGCTTGTCCAGATGTTGGACGGTCCTACCTCGAGAATATTGATGGACTGTGGACTTAGAAGAGTCTACAAGGCTTTCCAATTGTTGGAGATTGATCCTTCTGTTAAGGTTAGGTGACTTCTTGTTTTTCTATGTTGCCTCCTTATATAATTTCAACTCAACAAATTTGGCCTTTGGTCACCCTGACGGGATTAATGGGGTTGCTCTCCCAATGGGTAGGTCTCACGTAGCATGGGCCAAATTCCCTGCCCTAAGCAACTAGTTCTCAACGTGCGGGGCTAGCCCTTAAGGGGAAGTGGGTCTAAGTACTTAAATTAGATGCACTGAGCGCCATGAAGATTGCATTCCGTACCTCTCTCTAGGCAACCAGTCAAGAACAAGCGAGGCTAACCATCCTCAGGTGGTCTGTCTCATTGCCACTAGTTAGCGGTTCACTTAGTTCACTTTAGGCAATCTTCACTTTCTTGATGCCGTGACTCAAACTTGGGCTATGGTGTTTGCTTCGGTATCAATTATTGCGTCCTTAATTAATGACTAGCCTGTTAAGAAGAAGAGGGTCTAAGTACTTAAATTAGGTGCATTACATTCTGTACAAGCAGCTGGTCTAAAAACCTACAATTTCCTCAAAACAACTTGTCATCAAAATGCACAAATTGTTCGTCTTTGGACAGATTCTTTTTGGAAAAATAGATCAAGAAGCAGAACTCCAACACATCCTGTTCGTTCACATTCATTGTGCAGAAGCTAACCTTATCTGCACAAGTGTTAACTTCTCGGTATACATGATAAAAATGAATAGTCAGCTTCCCTCCTTCCAATCCTTGAGAACAGTCCAAGGAACATTAGAAGAACCAGTCTTCAACGAGTTGACAACAATTGAAGAACCACTCACAGTCCAGAGTTTATGCCTCCCAAATTGCCAAGCAAGAGAAGTAGCACTAATAACAGCCACTTCTGAGCTTCAATAGCAAACATATAGTTAAAAAAAAAAAAGAAAAAAAAAAAAGAGAGAAGTAGCACTAATAACAGCCACTTCTGAGCTTCAATAGCAAACATATAGTTAAAAAAAAAAAAAAAAAAAAAAAAAAAAAAAAAAAAAAAAACTCTAAAAATTCGTTTAGCAAAACCACAATGATCACATAAATTGTCCCCAATGAGCAGGCACACGATATCCTTTTCACGGTTTTGCCTTAGAAGAACCAAAACAGATATCCAAAGAGAGCTTAGTAGAAAGTAAAATTGCCTTCTAACTCGACACAATAACAGAATTAACCGAACTTGGGGTAGCATAAAAAATTTGCTTTTGATTAGATCCTATTGCCCACTTTTTTTTCTTTTTCTTTTTGAATGTTTCACAAGAAGTCTAATTGAATGCAGAGACTGGTGGTTGCACTAGCAACTGACAGAGCCTTGTGGAATGCTATCACGAAGAATGCTTTGGGTCAGAAGCTCGGAGAGCCTCTATGCTCAGGTTCTAGTTTCCGTCACCGCATTCTTTATTTTATTTTCCAAACGCAGACCTGAGTATTTCTGCATTACTTGTATCAGATCCTCTTATACAAACAAATTTCATCTCCACTTTGTTGTAGCTGAAAGTGGAAGCCGACTTAGGACAATCGAAGAGCCGGAACTGGCTGCAAACATTTTGCAGTGGATATGGGAGATGTCGAAGACGAAAGTTATGGAACTCATCGAGAAATTCCAAGCCCTCATGAATGAGATGTTTCAAGGTCGAGAGATCAAGAAAGAAAACACCATAAAGAATGAAGACCAGTTGGAAGACAAAGTTAGATCGTCCTTGCTTCTCACCGTTGTCATCCTTTTGATTGTGGTGATTGCCCGAAGCAACAGCGTTTGATTTGTCCGATTACCAAGCAAAACATGTTTGTTACTTTCTCCTTATTTTGGTGTTGTGCTTTGATCATACTTAATGTTGTTGTATGCGTAGCTTGAATTGTTGGTGTTTTAATCATGTAATCAACCATATGAAGCTTGTTGTTATTGGTTATTATTACTTTGTTTTCTGATTGTGCCTGACACTGATAAGGTAAAAATCTTGCCATTAACGAGCAGGTAGATGTGAGGAAAATATACTAAGGTTTTGAACATGAATTCATAATAAGCTCATATAGTTTTATTTTATTTTTATTTTTTATGTGTGTGTTTTAAGGTTATATAGTTTTAAAAGATTTTTGTGTTTGTTTGGTATTTTATTTTAACTTTAACTAAATTGTATTTTTTCAGTTAGTGTTTTATCTTTTTCTGAAAAGTTAATAAAATTTATAACTAGTTTTTAAAAAGTCGATCAAATCCAATTTAAAATGTTTAACTTCAACCAGCGATCTACACGAAAGTTTTCTTTTTAGAGTAGTGTCATTTTTTTAACCCTCAAAAGATACAACAAGATGAAAGCGGCATGCTTTAAAACGCTAAAATTGACATGGCATTCTTGAAACAATAGGATCTTTACTAAAACGACATGATCTTTAAATGACGGCAAGATCAAAATGACGGGGTATTTTACTTGAGGCCAATTCTACAATGGGATCTCCTCTTTTTACCCCATCAATGGGGTAAAATTTTTTGACCACTTGACCTCATTTCAACGGTTTAGATGTTATGTGCATAAAAAATTTACAATGCATACAACTACATCTGATCTCAATCCAATTACAAACAAAAAAAACCCTCAGCCCAGCTTTCCCTCTTTTCGAGTGCACTATGTTCGTTGATGGCCGATGCTGTGAGTGCGGGACGTTGTCTGTGGTCGTCGGAGGTGGAAGAGCATGTAGTTAGAGGTGGTCCGAAACAGATCTCGCCTTCTCCATTGCGCCGGTGGCTTGAGGGTTGCAAGCAGCTCTCGTCATCGGAGGGGACTATCTGGGCGGCGGGTGACTCGCGCTTCTAGTGACCCGCCGGTGACGCTCCACGACAATAACTCCTCAGACCTGTAACCACGACGAGCCGGAAACCTAGATCTCCGCCTTCACCCATGCGCAAACCCAGTTGCGATTCCTCACGCTAGCATCCACAAGATTGTAATCTCGCTGGCATCGACCAAATCGATCAATCAGCCCAGAAATCGACGACCACCTCTGCGATCGGTGGGTGAGGAATGGTCAGAGGTTCCTGCCGGTGAAGGAGCGTGGGTTCACATAAAGAATGAGGAACGAGCTATTCTTTGAAAGAATTGTGAAAAGAATTGCTTTTTCATATATCAGAAATATCTTACAAAACTGTTCTTTATACACAAAAGCTGAGATCTAACTAAGCCTGCTACTAACCAATAGTAAAGTAAAAGTACCACGTGTGCAGAATATCTAACAAACTAACAGATTTAATCAGTAAATCTAACTAAGAGTGTAATTATAATTAGTTGTTACAAACTATTTCCTAACAGCCCCCCTCAAACTCATTGTGGAAGACTTTCCACTGTGAGTTTGTTTATAAATACAGCATATTGAGAACTGGAGATTGCTTTGGTGAGGACATCAGCAACTTGATCCAGTGAAAGAATATGCTTGACTTCTAGCTGTTTCTGTATCACCCATTCTCTCACAAAATAGAGATCCAGTTCTATATATTTGGTTCTAGCATGTAGAACTGGATTTGTAGCCAGTAACACTGTACTCTGATTATCACGCCAGATCACTGGAATCACCTTAGGCATCACTTTCAGCTCACCTAGTAAAGATTGTATCCAGGAGATCTCAGCCACCAAACTGGCAAGACTTCTGAACTCTGCCTCAGTAGATGACCTTGAGACCGTGTGTTGCTTCTTAGAGCTCCATGAGATGAGATTAGAACCTAGAAACACACAATGTCCTGTAGTTGATCTCCTGTCATCCACGTCAGATGCCCAATCAGCATCACAGAAACCAACCAACCTCAGATTATCCATACAACTTTCCCTGAGATGAAGTCCATGCTCCAGAGTCCCTGACAGATATCTTAGAATTCTTTTTACAGCCTTCCAATGTACCTCTAATGGATTTTGCATAAACTGACAAACCTTGTTGACACTAAAATCAATTTATGCCCTTGTGATTGTGACATACTGAAGTGCTCCAACTATGCTCCTGTAGAGTTGTGGACTGGCAACAGGATCACTTCCATAGGCAGTTAACCTCAAACCATGTGTCATAGGTGCTGTGGTAGGTTTTGCATATTGCATTTTAGCCTTACAAAGCAGATCTCTAACATACTTAGTCTGTGACAAATGCCTTCCTTCAGCAGTTTTCTTCACATGTATTCCCAGGAAGTAGTTTATTGCTCCCAAGTCTTTTAGAGCAAATTTCTGATTCAGCTGAGTAATCAAATCAGTGATAAAGGATTCATTACTACCTGTGATGAGTATATCATCAACATAGACCAAAATAAATGTTGAACCCTGCTCAGAATTTCTCACAAAAAGAGACTGATCTGATTTTGTAGATACAAAGCTAAAAGAAATGAGAACAGTTTACAGCTTCTCAAACCAGGCTTTAGGAGCCTGTTTGAGACCATAAAAGGATTTATGTAACCTGCAAACTAGAGTTGAACCCTTGGGATCTTCAAAACCTGCTGACTGTGTCATATACACTTCCTCCTGCAAATCTTCATTGAGAAATGCATTGTTCACATCTAACTGCCTTACATTCCACTTATAAGCCAAAGCTATAGTAAGAACCACTCTAATAGTAGTTGGTTTAACCACAGGACTAAATGTCTCAGTAAATCAAACCCAGCAATTTGATGAAATCCTTTAGCAACCAACCTGGCTTTATATTTGTTGATAGTCCCATCTGGATTCTCTTTGATCTTGAACACCCATTTGCAGCCAATGGCCCTCTTATCCTCAGGCAACTCCACTAGTGACCAAGTGTTGTTTCTGATTAAGGCAAGGAATTCATTTGTCATTGTTTGTCTCCATTCTGAATTTTGAAGTGCAGCTTCTACTGAATCTGGTTCTCTGGTTGCCATAAAGACCTTAGGTTTGACTAGAGGTGGCAATTCGTGTCACGTGTCGGATTCGTGTCGTGTTAGAGCCGTGTCGAATTTTTTCTTCCCCAACCCGAACACGACCCGTGACACGAAAACGACTCAAAACCGCGACACAAACACGACATGAACCCGTAACGAGTTGACACGACATGAACCGAAATTGACCCGCGACACGCAATTGACCCGAAGTTGACACGAAATTCGTGTTGGACCCGAAATTGACACGAATTTGACATGACATTTGACCTTAAATTGACACGGAAAAATTCGTGTCGTGTTCGGGTTCTACGGGTCCAACCCGAACACGACACGAATTTTTCCGTGTCCATTTCGGGTGACCCGAAATCGACACGATCACTATTTTTCCCAACCCGAACCCGCGAAATTCATGTCGTTTTTGATTCATATCATCGTGTTGCGACCCATTTTGTCACCCCTAGGTTTAACAATTCCAGGTTTCAGCCTTGTCACCATAGGATGCACATTTTCTCCACTGCCACCACCTGTACTTTTTCTTCCTTCTTCTACAACTGCATTGGTATTCTCCTCTGGTGAACAACTTGAATATCCTGCACCTGGATAAGTCAATGAAGTAACATGTTGAGTAGCATTAGAATCATTAGTTGTTTCTATGTTCTCAAGAACAGCCAAACCAGTGGGGCTTGCTGCAGGATCTTGACTAGCTACAGGAGATTGAGTTACACAAAGAGGATTGACAGGAAATGACTGCATAACAGGAACAGGATTAGAGTGTTGTGTGATAGAGGAAGAAAAAGGGAATACATATTCATCAAATTGTACATCCCTAGATATGAAAACATGTCCAGATTTATCCATACACTTGTAACCTTTGTGATTAAGGCTATACCCTAAAAACGTGCAAGGAGTGGAATGGAAATGAAATTTATGAGCATTATAGGGTCTAGTATTAGGAAAACATAGACATTTAAAGACTCTAAGTTGAGAATAATTTGGCTTTATGTTGAATAGTGTTTCTAGAGGAAATTTTCCTTGTAAGACAGGTGTGGGTAACCTATTTGATAAGAAAACAGAAGTTCTAAATGCTTCATCCAATGTTTAAGTGGCATGGACGCATGAGCTAAGAGTGTGAGACCATGTTCAACAATAGACCTATGTTTTCTTTTTGCCAACCCATTCTGTTCATGAGTATGAGGGCATGAGTTTCTATGAATAATACCATGAGTCTGAAGTAAATCAGTGAAAGCCCTATACTCACCTCCCCAATCTGACTGAATGGCTAGAATTTTGTGACTGACCTGTAATTCTACCTGATTCTTGAAGATTTCAAAGGATTGTAAAACCTTAGATTTTTGTCTGAGTAAGAAAATCCAGGTGAAACGTGAAAAAGCATCAGTAAAATGAATATAATGTTTGTAACCATTAGAGGAAGTGCAAGGAGAGGGACCCCATAAATTTGAGTAGATTAGTTAGAATGGTTTTGAGTAAACAGTATCTGAAGTAGGAAAAGGCAGTTTATGTAATTTTCCTCGACAACAAGATTGACACAAAGAAGAAGGTTGTTCATTGATATGTTTGATATTACAATGAGTCAAAACAGATTTTACAACCTTTCCTGATGGATGACCTAAACGTTTGTGCCAAAGCTCAAACACATTATTCAGAGAGACAGAAGAACTTGAATTTGGAATACAAGAAGAAAAGGCACACAATTTTGAACTGTTTGTTTTCTTTGACTCCAACTTGTGAGTGACAGGATGCTGCACATTTTGAAGTTTGATTTGGGATTGATCAAAGACATAGAGTCCTCCTTTAAGCTTCAATTCCAGTAGAACATTGTGGGTAGCTTTGTCCTTCACATAGCAAGAAAATGGATGAAATTCAAAATAAACATTATTATCTTGAGCAAATTTAGACATACTGAGAAGATTTTTAGTGATTTCAGGTACATGAAGCAAATGAGACAGGGATAACATTTTAGATGGAACAAAGGGAGATGAGAACATAGAATCACTAATGTGTCTAATACAGATTCTCTTACCATTTCCCATATGAACTTGTTCAGGTCCATGGAATTCATTTTTGTCCATTAGATTCGAGACCTTAGCAGTAAGATGATTTGTAGCACCAGAGTTAGGATACCAGTTATCATCAGTAAGAACTTCTGATGTTACAAGCATTTCAAACATAGCTGGTCCTTCACACCCAAAAGAGTAAGGAGGAAGTGACTGCAAACAATCTTCTCCATTGCACTGTCCAACTTGAGCAAGATGACCTTGAACTTGACCATAAGAGTGAGAAGGTCCACGAATTGTCTGATCAAACCTATAGTAACAGTCTTGAACCACGTGCCCAAATTTAGTGCATAGTTGACACTGCACTCTTCCTCCATTGGCAGTCCCATTTGAACTCTGTCCTCTACCACTAGAAGACCTTCCTCCATGAAATGAGCCTCTATCTCCAAAGAAATTGCCTCTGGGACTTACACCTCTTCCCATTGTAAAACCACTATAACCAGGAGCTCCTGAAGAATTATTGTACTAACCACGGCCACCATGAGGATTAAAGAACCTCTTTTTCCCTGGATTTGTTTAAAACCCTGACTAAGCCAGATTTGCTGCAGCCAATTCAAGATTTTTCACTTGTTTTTCAAATCTAACTTCCTGAGCCAGCAACAAAGACTCTATTTCTTCTACAGTATATGGATATGTACGAGTGTTAACCGAGACAATAAAAGTCTCATACTCAGGTGGTAAACCTTCAAGAATTGCATCTATATGTTCTTTCACAGACAAAGACTGTCCAACAAGTCCAAGTAAATCAACATAACCCCTGATCTTGAGTAGATACTCATTTAGAGACAAAGATCCTTTATTCGTAGACTGAAGTAGGGTTTTGTATTGATTTACCTTGGCTCGAATCTGTTGACCGAAGTACACCTCCAGAGTTCTCCAGATCTGTGCAGAAGTCTCGCAATTCACCATTCTGGTGACGATCGTTTCAGACATGGAAATCAGTAACCAGGAAAGAATGAGCTGGTCCTGTTGTTCCCAATCTTGATACTCTATGCTAACTCTTCCAAGAATCTCATCTCCTGCTGCAAGATACTTCGTTGGAGGTGAAGTTGTGCCGAAAAGAAAATTCTGCAATCGATGCCCTCTAATTGTCTCGAGAACTTGTTTTTTCCATACCAGGAAGTTATTCTGATCCAGTTTTGAAGAAATCGGATGATTGAACGATAATGGAGTATACCTCTATGCTCCGATCATTGTTGAGGATGAACTTGAATCCGCCATTGATAACCCTAGAAGCTCTGATACCATGTAAATAAAGTGGAACGAGCTATTCTTTGAAAGAATTGTGAAAAGAATTGCTTTTTCATATATCAGAAATATTTTACAAAACTGTTCTTTATATACAAAAGCTGAGATCTAACTAACCCTGCTACTAACCAATAGTACAGCACCACGTGTACAGAATATCTAACAAACTAACGGATTTAATCAGTAAATCTAACTAAGAGTCTAATTATAATTAGTTGCTACAAACTATTTCCTAACAGTTCAAACCAGAGTTAGGGAAGAGGGGTGGGTGGTTCTGTCGTGGGGGTTGGAGCTTTCGCCGTCATCGACGGTGGGTGAGGAATGGTTGAAGGTTCTCGCTGGTGGGGGAGGGTGGGTTCAAACTGGAGTTAGGGAAGAGGTGTGGATGGTTCTGTCGTGGTATGGGGCTTTTGCCCCTGTCGACGATGGGTGAGGATTTGTCGGAGGTTCTCGCTGGTGGAAGAGGGGTTTCCATTTTTTTTTTTTTGAACTTTTTGAAATGTTTTGTAAATGATAATATGGTGTGGTTGGTTTTATGATTTTTTTTTTTTTTTTTGTAAATTTTTAATTTCAACCATAAAGATTTATTAGAGTCTGTTTGTAATTGTTAGTTACTGTAACTGAATTAGTTATCATGTAACAAACTTCTGTAACCGAATACAGTATTTATAATGAATTCATTTATGACTCTGATTATTGAGAGTCATTATTCCAATTACTCTATTCTTTGTTTTGGTATCAGAGCCTTATTGCGTCTTGAGAGTTTTCCCCTTTCTGTCACTTTCCTGAGATTTCATCATTTCCTTTCTGTCACTTTCTCGAGAAAATCCTCCATGGAGCCTTCTTCCGCGCTTGGATCTGGTTCTTCTTCTGCACTTCAAAACGTTGTGCCTCTTGCTCAGCTTACTCCCAATTTCACTCCTCTCACCCTGCGGCTCAATCGTCAAAACTACTATTATGGCGTACGCAAGTGATTTCTACAGTTCGTGCTCATGGATTTGAAGGTTTCCTGCTTGGATCTGTACCTGCTCCTCCACAATTTGTTGAAATCCCTGGTGATTCTCCTACCTCTCCCCTAATTAGGGCTTCGAATCCTGAATTTCTGATTTGGATGAGACGTGACCAATAGCTCATGAGCTGGCTTCTCTCTTCCATGACTGAGACCATGCTTGGTCATGTTAATCGTTGTCTTACTGCTTTGAGGTTTGGTCTACACTTCAACAACTGTTTCTTTCCAACTCCAAGGCTCGTGTTATGCAACTACGGCTGATGCTTCAAACCTTGAAGAAAGGTTCTATGACAGTGGAGGAATACATCCTCAAGATGCGAAGTCTTGCTGATAATCTGAACTCTGTTGGTCAGTTGATCACAGATGAAGATCTGATTCTATAAATTCTTGGTGGTTTTGGCCCTGAATATGAGTCCATAGTTGTCAATCTGACATCTCGGAATGATGCTCTCACTCTGCAAGAGGTCCAGTTTGCCTTGCAGACTCATGAAATGCGAGTCCATTATCAGATGGCACTCGTTCCCTCTGATTTGCAGAATTCTCCTTCTGCCAACACTGCATTTAAAAAGCAGTTCTCTGGTGAAAAGCTTCGTGGTGGTTCTTCCAATCCTCGTGGTGGCCGTGGTGGACGTGGTCGAGGAGCTCCTGGCAATCGAAATGGTAACAAGCCTATGTGTCGAATCTGTAACAAAGCATGTCACACTGCTGTTAAATGTTACAGAAGGTTTGATATCAGCTTTCAGGGAGCTGAATCCTCTGATCAATCGTCACCAACACAAGAAAATGTTGCATCTACCTCTGTTGCTGCTGATGCTGGCTGGTATGTTGATAGTGGAGCTACAAACCATGTCACTTCAGACCTGGCTAACCTGTCTCTCAAAGCAGATTACAAGGGCAAGGATAAGCTGGTTGTAGGTAATGATTCAAAACTTTCTATTTCTCATGTTGGAAGTACAGCCTTACCTTCACTCTTGCCTTCAAAATCTTTGCATCTTACAAACGTTCTTCATGTTCCTCAAATTACCAAAAACTTACTGAGTATTTCTCAATTCACCAAAGATAATGATGTGCTAATTGAATTTCATCGTGACTGTTGCTTGATTAAGGACAAAACTTCGAAGAAGGTCCTTCTGGAGGGAGCTCTTAGAAATGGTCTCTATCAGATTGACCTCACTAAGTCCAGCTCATCATCTCTAAAATTTCAAGCTCTGCTGTCCACTCTACCTGTGTCTTCTACTGTCTTTCTTACTAATTCTGATGTTCATGTTTTGTGTAATCCTGTTGTTTCTTCTACCCTATCCAAGTTGCCTGTGAATTCTAATAACAGATGTTTAGGTTCTGGCTTAGAGTGTAATATAGCTTCTACCACATCTGATGTAAATACTTGGCATCAAAAACTTGGTCATCCCTGCACTTCTGTCTTGTCCTCAGTAATAAAATTGTTGGATTCTTCTGTCAAAATCAGTGATTTAAGTTTCTACTCAGCGTGCCAACTTGGCAAACTTCATCAAATGCACTTTTCTTCCTCTGAAAATTCCACCACCAAACCATTCCAGATTGTTCACTCTGATATATGGGGTCCATCTCCTGTTTTGTCTGTTGATGGCTATCGTTATTACATTCACTTTGTTGATGATTTCACTAGGTACACTTGGCTTTACCCTTTAAAAACAAAATCTGAGGCCTATCAATGTTTTGTTAATTTTAACTCTTTAGTTGAAAAGCAATTTGATACCCATATTAAGTGTCTTCTAACGGATTGGGGGGGTGAATACAGAACCTTAGCACCATTTTGCAGAAACTAGGAATTCAGTTTAGACATCCATGTCCTCATACCCATCAACAAAATGGAAGGGCTGAGAGAAAACATCTCCATATTGTTGAAACAGGGTTGTCACTTCTAGCTCAAGCCTCTTTACCTTTCAAATTTTGGTGGGATGCCTTTGTTACTGCAGTTTTCATTATTAACAGACTACCTACACCTATTCTCAATCATTGTTCTCCTTTTCAATGTCTCTTTGGTCAAGTTCCTGATTATAAGTTTCTCAAGGTTTTTAGGTGTGCCTATTTTCCTTATCTTCGACCCTACAATTCTCATAAGTTTCAGTTCAGGTCTACCAAATGTGTCTTCTTAGGCTATAGCCCTTTCCATAAAGGCTATAGGTGTTTGTGTCCCTCCGGTAGGATCTATATTGCTCGAACTGTAACCTTTAATGAAATGGAGTTTCCCTACTTAGAATTGTTCTCTCACTCTCCCACTCTCAAAACTTTTTCTACTATTGTTTTGCCCTTGTCTCCTGTGGAACTAGTTGGGTCTTCTGTTTGTGAACCTCAAAATCTAAGTCCTCTCTCTACTTCATCCTCTGAACACTGTGATTCTGATGAGAACTGTCCTCGGTCAGCTCCTTTGGCACAATCTGAGTCTTCCCCTCCTTCATCCCCTACATCTATCATTGTTCCCACAAATACACACTCTTCTCCCTCATCCACTGCTCCCTTAGTTACTAACACTCATTCTATGATCACTAGAGCCAAAAACGGTATTTCCAAACCTAAAGTCTTTACTGCTTCACTTCCAACATGTGATTCTTTACTTGAACCAGCCACTGTACTTCAAGCTTTATCTAATCCCAATTGGAAATCTGCTATGCATAGTGAATTTCAGGCTCTTGTGAACAACAATACTTGGACTTTGGTTCCCTTTTCCTCAGGTATGAATGTGGTCAGTAATAAGTGGGTTTTCAGAACTAAGTATAAAGCAGATGGGACTCTTGATAAGTTCAAAGCTAGGCTTGTTGCCAAAGGTTTTCAGCAAACACCAGGACTGGACTATTTTGACACATTCAGCCCTGTTGTCAAACCTGTCACTATTCGGGTTATCTTTGCTCTTGCTGTCACCAATCACTGGAGTATTCAGCAATTAGATATTAACAATGCCTTTTTGAATGGAGACTTGCAAGAAACCGTGTATATGTCACAGCCTGAAGGTTTCATTGACTCCACTAAACCTGATCATGTTTGCAGACTAAATAAAGCGTTGTATGGGCTTAAACAAGCTCCTCGAGCTTGGTATGACAAGCTCAAAGGATTTCTGGTTCAATGGGGTTTTACAGGTTCTATCTCGGACACCTCTCTTTTTATCTACAAGAGGAAAAGCAGTTTACTTCTTGTTTTGGTATATGTAGATGACATTCTTATTACTGGTGATGATTCCCAGCTTATTTCTTAAGTCATTGCTGACTTAGGCAGTTCTTTTGCTTTAAAAACTTTAGGAGAAGTAAGCTATTTTCTTGGCCTTGAGACAAGACGCTCCTCTAATGTCTTACATGTTACCCAAACCAAGTATATCACTGACCTTTTTGCCAAAACAAATATGGCCTTATGTAAACCTTGTTCTACTCCCATTTGTCCAAATCAGAAGTTAGCCTTGAATGATAGTAGGTTATTTGATCTGCCTTCTCTGTATCGCAGCACTGTTGGGACTCTCCAGTATTTGACTCTCACAAGGCCTGACATTGCTTTTGCTGTCAATAAATTGAGCCAATTTTTACATGCTCCCACTGTAAATCATTGGACTGCCTGTAAAAGAATTCTCATATATTTGCAGGGCACTTCTACAGTGGGCTTAGTCTTTCAACATGCTACTCGATTGTCCCTTGAGGGATATGCAGATGCTGATTGGGCCAGCAGCATTGATGATCGACGTTCCACCAGTGGTACTTGTGTTTCTCTAGGAGGCAACCTTATTTGTTGGAGCTCTCGAAAGCAAAAAGTTGTTGCTCGGAGTAGCACTGAGTCTGAGTATCGAGTTTTAGCGTCTGCTGCTACTGATTTAGTTTGGTTGTCCTCTTTGTTTCATGAGCTTGGAATTATGATTGAAAAACCAATGATTCTCTGGTGTGATAATGCTGGCACTGCTTCTCTGGCATCTAATCCAGTCTTCCATGCCCGAACAAAGCATATTGAAATTGATGTCCACTTTATCAGAGAAAAAGTCCTTAGTAAGGAGATTGATGTTCGGTTTGTCCCATCTGAAGAACAACAAGCTGATGTTTTTACTAAACCTTTGTCTGTTTCCAAGTTTCGTTATTTGTGTTCCAAGCTTCCCCTTAGTACTTACCAGGTTTAGCTTGTGGGGGGCATATTAGAGACTGTTTGTAATTGTTAGTTACTGTAACTGAATTAGTTACCATGTAACAAACTTCTGAAACCGAATACAGTATTTATAATGAATTCATTTATGACTCTGATTATTGAGAGTCATTATTCCAATTACTCTATTCTTTGTTTAGATTAATCCAACAGTTGAAAGTTTTAACTTCATTGATGGGATGACGTGGGGAGGTTTTATCATAGAACTCCCCTTTTCTCAATGATAGAAAATTATAATAAGTGGATCCCTCTTTTGAGCTTTAATTACATTTAAAAATTCCACTTTTTAGTCGAAAATTGATCTTAAACAAGTATTTTTCACAAATTTACGATTTTTTTGGTTCCTTGGCTTAAATCCTACGCCTATAGTACACGAAATTTTGGGGGGAAAGTAAAAAATAAAATAAAATAAAATAAATAAATAAAGTCCGACCGGCGAATTCTTCTCCGGCTCAAAGCCCTCACATTTCTAAAACCCCAAGTTCAAATAGAGAGTGGGATTTTCAGAGAGAGAAACAAACAAACAGAGGAGAGAGAGAGAGAGAATGTCGGGCTTCTCATTCGGATCCTCGTCGTCGTCGGCCTCATCCCCGTCTCCGTTCTTGTTCGGATCCTCCGCCGCCCCGGCATTCGGATCCACCGCCGCCTCCACCGGGTTCTCATTCGGATCATCCTCAAACCCTAGCTCCACTCCCTCCTTCTCCTTCGCCGTCAACACCGCCTCTTCTTCATCCTCAAACCCTACATCCACCGCCGCGCCGTTGTTCGGCTTCGCGTCTTCCGCTCCCTCCTCGTCCTCTCCCGCGCTGTCCTTCTCCTTCGGCTCCTCCGCCGTCGTATCGCCGGCGCCTGGTTCAGCTCCCGCTCCAGCTCCCGCTCCCGCTGCCGCCCTGTTTGGCTCCTCCTCTGCCGCGACTCAGAGTTCTTCACTGTTCGGAGCAGCTTCTTCGGCTTCGCCATTGTTCGGCTCGACGTCCTCTTCTTTCTCGGCGGCGGCGGCGGCGGCTTCGGCTTCTTCGTCGAGTTCTCCTTTGTTTGGAACAACGCCGATTTCGGCACCAGGTTCGGGTTCGTCTTTGTTTGGAGCATCGTTATCCAGTACAAGTACAAGTTCATCCCTGTTTGGGGCTTCTTCATCCACAGCGAGTTCTGCTCCGTCTTTGTTCGGCGCTTCTTCTTTGTCGTCTTCGTCGTCTTCGTCGACTATTTCATCTGGATTTTCTTTTGGCTCATCTTCATCATCTTTTTCAGCTCCAATCACTCCTACATTCCCAAACCTGTCAGTGACCAGTTCTTTTTCTTCCTCTTCTTTGTCTTCGGGGTTTTCGCTCTCTACTACTTCGCCTTTCGGAAAGGTCTCCACAGATTCTGTACCGACAACCTCAATTTCTTCAGCTCCTTCTCTCCTCGCATCAAGCTATCCGGCTGTCTCTGTCGGAACATCGGCTTCTCAGACTTCGTTTGGTTTTTCCATCAATGCAGCCTCGACGGGCTCTGCAGTTTCCGCCACAAAGCCGACATTGTCCTTCACGACATCTGCGGCGCCATTGTTTTCGACCGTTACAACTACAAGCGCTTCTTCGGCTCCCGCCTCAAGTGGTGCCACCCAGACTTCTTTCTCAATGCCAGCATTTACTGTAACTTCTTTGTCTGCAACTACTACTGCTACAACTACTGCTTCTTCGGGGGCAGCTTCTTCCTCAGCCGCCACGGTATCGTTTACCAGTTTTGCTCCCACCAGTAAAGTTACTTCATCCACCACTGCCAGTTCTTCTCCAAGCTTTTCATTGTCGACCAAAACAACTACACCTGCTGCATCCACACAAGCTCTATCAACTGCTGCCTTGCCCACCATTGGTGAGCTTGTAAAACTTTTTACTAGTTTTGGGTTATCTCTCATTGCTGGCTAATTGGGTTGATGCAGGACAAGCACACAACCAACAGTTTCCTAATTTCCAAATTCATCATTTCGTAGTTAGTGTTTTCTTTATAATCTGCCAGGTTTCGTCTTTCTAGCCTAGATTTACCTTTATAAGTTCCAAATTATCTAGTTTGAAATCAGTTTTCAATGTATTATCTATGTTTCAGACAAATTTCTTTGAGTGTTCTGTCAGTTTTCGTGTTTGTTTCAAGCATAATTCCGTTGCCTCATGCGTTTGGCTTACATGCAAAGAAACAAAGAGTTCATTGCTGTTTTTTG
The DNA here is from genome assembly GCA_025413485.1 of Ficus microcarpa. Classification (NCBI taxonomy): domain Eukaryota; kingdom Viridiplantae; phylum Streptophyta; class Magnoliopsida; order Rosales; family Moraceae; genus Ficus; species Ficus microcarpa. The sequence goes on from CM046383.1 coordinate 3,494,373, forward strand.
TGCTATTGTTCATGGCTGATAGTATTTGATCTTGCTCGATATTGTGCACCTTGTAGCTTGAGCGGGCAATTGTAGAATCTTATCATATTTATAGGAGGTTGAACTTTCCACTTGTATTTCTCTGGATTGTAGATGATTGTTACTTCACTGAGACCGAGGTACTTTTGACCTTGTAATAAGAGAAAAATGAAAAAGAAAATAGCTATGTTCGTAGTACTACCCATGCTCGGTGTTTCATCGATTTATGTGCTTTTTACTTGTGGTTTCTGTTTAGAGACTCTCTCTACTTATTAAAAATGTCTCAATCTAGTCATCAGAGTATGCTGTTGCTTAAGGGCCAAGAACTAGTAGCATTCATTCATTTAGAGTGCCCAGTGTTAAGGATTGTGCAAATTTATTCTGTAGGTGTCTCTACTTCAACTTCTGCAGCAGTAATCACGTCCAGTTCTAGCACTACTACAACTCAGACGTCATCATCTCTTGTTGTAGCATCAAGAAGTGGGTCGGTATACTTTGTCCTTGTGACCAACTCAGTTTTACCTTTCTTTGGCATTTTATGTTATATTTTGTTCCAAATAAATTTCTTTTATTATATCTTTGATAAGCTTTTCAATGCATTAAGCTTCCATTGTACATTAAGCCTTTCAATGCATTATCATTTCTTGCTATTTCATTTGCTGTTCTTATCCTTGGCAATTTTACATAGCTAGAAAGGGAATTCTTTTGAAAATTGAAGGCCTGTGTAACGAATTACTATTTTGATGAACAAACAAATGACTCCATTATATATTTCCTTTATGCATTATCATTTCTTGCTATTTCTTTTGCTTTTTCTTATCATTGGGAATTTTATATCGACATAAGTTTAATTATTTTGAATATCAAAGGCCAATGTAATAAATTCCTATTTTGATTGAAAAATAAACGGTTCCTATTTTGTAAAATACCATTGCACTAAGCCCTAGTTTTATGGATTTTGGGAGTGAATATCTTTTTGTACTGTTCTCAAAATATATGTTGCCAAGATAGAATCAATTTCAAAAGATTATTTTAGCATATATCCATATCCTGTTCAAAATCTAGGAATTTTCAGTTTCAATTGTGCTCTTTTGCTTTGGTTCTTCTGTAGGACTACTTCAAGCGTCAGCACTGCTGTATCTGTGGCACCCAAGTTGCCATCTGAGATTGCAGGAAAAACTGTTGAAGAGGTACTCTCCATGCTGAGTCTTGTATTCTCCATGCTGAGTCTTGTATTCTTCTTTCTTTTCTTTCTTCACTATTAGTTAATTACAAATCTTATTTGTTTCTGGTTTATGTAAAAGCTTTCTAGGACTATGCTACCATGAAAATGCACGAATATTTAATCTATCTTGTTTTCCTTTTTTTTTTTTTTTTTTTTTTGAAAGGGAAGATTTGAACCTGTTTCTTGATAATGAAAGTTTCACTTCGTTGCCACTAGAATGTCCATTCTGGGAGAATATATTTTCTGTTTCTTTATATAACTGAATGCCATGATCTTTGTTTTCAAAGAAAGGCCTAGTTCTCTTTGAAATGGCAGTTCAAAATTTTAAGAGGAAACTTCAAAAGGAAATAATTCCAAATGCGATAGAATCATCAAAAATATTTTATCAAACTTTCCTCTGTTTCTACTAAATATTAATACATTATCCAGTCTTGAGCTCTGCTAAAATTTTATTACAGTTGTTGCATCTTATGACGTCTTTCAGTTTCTTCTAGCATTTGATGCTCTTCTTTTTATTTGTGTATTTGTTTGTTTTATAAATATTGAAGATCATCAAAGAGTGGAATGCTGAGCTGCAAGAACGTACTGGAAAATTTCGAAAGCAGGCAAATGCCATAGCTGAGTGGGACAGGAGGATATTGCATAACCGTGATGTTCTTCTGAGGCTTGAGGTAATCTGCATGCTAATTCTGACATTCCCTACAGCAATTGGTATGAGATGCATTAACTCTGTCAAACAAGATTAGCTTCTAAATGTATGCATCAATGACTTTTTGCTAATTGTAGTTTGTTATTCGCACTTTTTATATTGGAGCTTGAATTTCTGTTACATGACATCTTTGTTTTACTATATTCAGAAGCAAAGCTAATTTCTTGATGGGGAATATGCTTTTACAATGAAGTCGTCTTCTTTAAAAATAAATAAATGAATAAATAAACAAATAAAAACTTCTTTGACTAACTCTTTATGTTCTTTCTATATTTGCACTGTTCTTGTTCAGAAAATTGTTTATTGTTCTACATTTTTATCAGCAAGATCTTCTTTCGTCTCATCTATTATATGAAGCATGAACTTTAATGTAGATTGAAGTGGCAAAAGTGGTCGAGACCCAAGCTAACTTGGAGCGGCAACTGGAGTTAATTGAGACACATCAAGACGAGGTACTTTTTATTGACTTAATTAGTGTGTACAGTGTACACACAAAAGGAAAAGAGCAAAAGTATTTGAATTTACTTTCAAGCATGTTAGAATAAAACAAGAAATTCGGAGCTAAGGGGGATTTCATTATTCACCTTGTTAATAGATAAAGAGTAAAAATTTCCAGTCTAAAATGTTCTTTAATGAAACCCTTTGTATAGATTCATTTCAGCATCATGAACATTTTAATACCCTTTGGATAATTACGGTAAAGCCCTCATTTCGTGTCACCACCTTATAATAAGTCCAAGTAGTTCTTGCTGGTCACCTATTTATGTTGTTTTAAGCTCTAAAAAAAATATCTTTCAAAAATTACCATTTGAGGTTGGTAGATTAGTTTATTTCTTATAATTTGGCCTATACGTGATTTGTTTCCTGGACCCCTAGTAATTTGTTGTTTTCTCTTTAAACCACAGTATTACAAGTAACTATGAGCTTTGTCTTTGGCGTTTACTAACTTTTTCTTGTTTGTTTCATATATTTAGGTTGATAAGGCTTTGCAAAGCATGGAAGGAGAAGCTGAGCGTATTTACAAGGATGAACGTGGATTACTTCTTGATGACGAAGCTGCCTCTACTAGAGATGCTATGTCAGTGCTTCGTTCTTCAATTTTGTTTCAGTGTTTTTGAAATCATGTCAAGCACTATAAGCCAGAAAGTTTACAAGATGAGATCATCATATGTGTTATTCTCTCGCTTATTTGTCGTTGTTGATTGTTGGATTTCCTTTCGGTTGCAGGTATGAGCAGGCTGAGTTTATAGAAAGGGAAATGGAGCAGATGACAGAACAGATAAAATCAATTATTCAGACCCTAAATGCCAGCCAGGTAATGCTTTTTTCACAAAAATTTTCATTTTTCGACACGCTTAGTTTAGAGAGCCTTCAAAGATCATATTTCACGGTTTAATTTTGTTTAGGGTGGAGAGCTGGAGGCAAGCGACGCAATGAATCCGCTAGATGTGGTTGTCAAAATCTTAAACAATCAGCTAAGTTCATTAATGTGGATTGATGAAAAGGTTAGTATCATGACGTTGCTTAATCTTTTAATTCCTTATGTTGATAATGATCATTTGCTGCTTTAAACTACTGACCTTCTCCATCTCCCCCCGATTCTTCAATACGGCCTGCTTGCATTTTTTTTTTTCTTGCACACTCGTGTTACCATCTGATCTTGAAGATGTACTTAAGTTCCATGTCCATTTCTAGATTACTGACTCACCTCAATCTTCTTAGGCTGAAGAATTCTCGACGCGTATTCAGAAGCTAGCCAGCCAAGGCTTGGTCGCTGATCGCCAATTGGTGGGTCCGAAATACTGGATGTCCTAATTCATAACCTGCATTCAACTGTATGTTACCTCGATCAGCTTCTTGATATGATAGAAAAGCACGTGCAGAGGAGAAATTACTTTTTTTTTTCCTTTTTTTTTTTTTAATTTTGAGAAATGTTTGTTGACTCATGATAACCAATATGTTTTGGGTGAATAGAGATGTTTTTAGTGAATTATTTTTGGCCACATATGTTAATTTTCCTTTGGTCACATCCAATAACTCGGGATGTGGATTTATCTCTCTTCGCTCTGACATGAAATATGTAAACTCTCTCTGGCTAGCTGCACCAAGGAAAAATGCTTCCATAAAACTTGCATGAAAATCAGGGGAGCTTGTTTGATACATTTTGGTCGCAACTAAATCTTGATAAAAAAGGTTATTTCATAGGGACTAGGACAAGGACGTGACGTCTAATTCAACCAAACGCTCACTGTTGACCGGAAGACAGGGCAATTACGTCTTGTGGTGAGCAGTGAGCGTTTGCATCAAAAAGATAAAGATGTATCTCGTCGTCTCCGCAATGGAATGCAATAATGATTTTTTGAGTGCTCTTTTCTCTTTTGGTTCGCATTTCCACGCCTGGAAATAGTATCATGGAACATATATAGATTCTATAGCATGTTTGGATGAATAGTTGAAACTATGAATTTGAATTAAAATTTTTTTTTTTTGAAAAAATTATTTATTTTATATAAAAAGTCAATAAAAATTACTATTATAACTTAAAAATCTTAATTTAAACTTACATATCAAACAAATTAAGGATTTGTTTGTTTTTATATCTTATTTTAAATTAAATTCTATTTTTTCATTATGATTTTTGTTTTTTTCTGAAAAGGTTTTTTGTCTTTTCTGAAAAGTCAATAAAAATTAATATTGAAACTTAAAAATCTTAAATTAAACTCATTCACCAAACACCCCTTAATTTTATCATGAGTTTTCCATTTTAGATTCATTAATATTGAACACATTCTTTTTTTTTTTTTCCTTTTTTGTCAGATTTTCCTTATATTGAGACGTGAAAAATTGTTGTGCACATTTTCACAGCGTGACTAGAGTTCCATTAACCATCATAACCTATAATATGCTCGTAATGAAATGGCTCAAATTAAGAAAACAATCGCTACGTAAGGATAGTGGCCTGAAAATACATCTTTTCTTTCTTTCTTTTTTTTTTTTTTTCCCGAAATATTATGTTTAATTTACAAGAATAATGTAGAAAGAAAAATATGCAAGTGAGAAAAATAAATGAAGTTGGAATGCTTTTTTTTTTTTTTTTTGAAGGAAGGAATGCCATATTTTCATGCCTTGGGTTTTCCTTTCTTTTTTAATAATAATTAATAATAAAAATAATAATAAAGAAAGAATAGAAAAAGAAAAGAAGGAAATCATATATATATATATATATATATATTTTCAACATTTTGATTATAATTATTTGTTTGACACTGACCCAGAAGCCATGAAAACCTAAAGGGCAGTTCCGGTGCTTGTTTGTTCGGCCCGTGCTCTCCGTAATCCGTAATCCGTATGCATCTTCGCAAATCCATAAATTTGAAAAAAAAAAAAAAAACCCAAAAATATTTATGTTTGGTTGATTTGCTCCAATCAAACCATTTCAATTGTTTTTTGTATTTTTCTTTAAAAGTGAATTCAATTTTATTATTCACATATCAAATTCTAAGTTAAAAACTCAAATTTTAAAAGTACATAACTTTATTATTTTAAATTCAAATGAAATGAAATGAAATTTTTTTTTTAAATTACATAGAATTTCTAGAAAATCGAAATAAGCTCCAATCCATATTAATATATATATTTTTTCGAACACATTTCAAGTTTTTAAACTTTTTAACTCTAAACAGTTTATTTTCAACCATATACATAATTTCAAAACTCAATTCAATTTAATTTCAATCAAAATAATTCTAAAATTATAACTCAAGCAGACCACCCCAGAGAACAATTAATGGGTGGTTGAAAAAACAACTTTTTGAGTTTAGTTGAACAAAATTGTTGACACCATTGGGCTCTTAATTGCTAGAGGACGTTGTAAATTTGTAACCAGGAGATGTTAAAGATAGATCCAAGATAACATTACACCATGGCAATAAAGGAAACAGAATTTGCTACCTCTCTTCTTTTCTCTTCTCCTGAAATATTAAGGGTAATTTACAAGAATATGGTAGAAAGAAAAAATAAACTAGGTGACAATAAATAATAACAGAAGACCATAGTTACATTCCTGGGGTTTTTTTTTTTTTTTTTTTTAAATACATATAATAATTCTGGTAATAATTTTTATTTAGCTGGCACTGGTCCAGAAGCCATGAAAGCCAAGAGGGAAGTTCAGGTGCCTGGGGACTTCAAGTCTTGCAACAAGTGCATCATCTTCTCCAATCTTTTTGGGATCCAAAATAACCAAATAGCATCTTTGTACTGAAACTGCATACTGAAAAGCCAATACCAAAAGTTATTCATCGTAACAAATATATCAAAAAATTAATATTGTAGAACATTTTATTATATACGGATTAAAGAAAAATGAAAACTCTCTTACGTTCTGAATATGAGAGCTTTTATATCTTGATTGTTTCCCTCCTTCTCGCTGAGCTAATCCCAATAGGGTATAAGATACCAAAAACTAGTAAACATGTTTGGTACTTAAAATTTGCATTCCTCAACGACAAGAAGGTAGCCATCGTCTTCTTCAGTGCTTTTTTTGTTGACTTTTAGAAAAGACAAAAAATCTTTTCAGAAAAAGATAAAAATTAAGATGAAAAAGTACATTTTAATTTGAAATGAACCAATAAACCAAATGAAACCTTAAAAAAAAAGACATACCTCGTTCGTCAATATAAATATCAGAGTATGTTTGGGGAAACAGGTTTGGATTCAATATGATATTTGTCTTTTTTCCAAAAAATTTTTTTTATCTTTTTAAAAAAAAATTTTATTTTTTTTAAAATTACTATTAAAATTTAAAAATATTAAACTAAACTAACCCCCTTTATTTAGTTCCTCGGTTCAACTTGAACTTGAAAGGGAACCGTTGTACAGTAATTGAGATGGGTTCACTGTTGAGACTGATGGGTGGTTTGATTCGCACTCCTTGGGAGCCCCCCTCGACAGACGAAGTCATCTCCCCACGGACAACTCAAGCAAGCTGGTTTCTGACATTTGTGCACACCCCATCTCCCCATCTTCAGCCCCGGTTTGCTTCCTCTCTCCCCATCTTCAAGCGATCTGCCGTCTCCTTCCTCCCTCCCCATTTGTTTCCTCGACGGTTCCCAGTCCATCCGGTGAACCAGTTTGCCCCCCACCCACCGACTACGCCTTTTCCCCAACCGCCGGCAACCATCCCCTCCGGTGAGTGCCCCCACCAACCCAGTTACGAGCTGCCTTATCTTCCCTTCCACGTTGAAGCTTGATTGTGAGTTTATAACAACACTTTGCTTTCTCTCTCTAGTTTCTCTCTCCTGTTTTTTCTTTGTTTTGATATTGTGAGTTCCAATCACGAGCTTGGCCTAGGCGTTTGCTGAAGACGACACGCCGTCTTCGCGCTTGGCCTTCACTACGCGAACGTAGAGGAACGGCATTCGATCGACGAGATCGCAAGCAAAAGGCTGTGGTGGCCGCCGTCGGGAATGTTTTTCCCAGCAAACTTTTTATCTTTTTATCAGCTAGGGGACAAAAAGTGTATACCTTTTATTAACCACCTCCATGGCTTCCACTTAGAGCCAAAACACCGAAGCTAGCAAGAGAGTTAAAGCTCACTTCCTCTCTCCTCTTTTTTTTTCCTATTTTTTTCCTTCTTATTTTCTCTCTCTTGAAGAGAGAGAAAGAGAGAGAGAGAGAGAGACTTGTAGGGGACTTCAGATGAGCATCTGAAGTTCCAACACCTGGAATAATCTTTTTTTTTTTTTTACCAAACTTTTTTGTGGTTTTTTTTTTTTTTTTTTTTCGTTTTCGGAGAGAGTGGTGAGGAATGATCTGAAGTTTTTCGGAGATAGTGGTTTATTTTTTCGTTTTTTTTTTTTACCAAACTTTTTTTTTCCTTCTTATTGTCTCTCTCTTCAAGAGAGAGAGAGAGACGTGTAGGGGACTTCAGACGAGCACACGAAGTTCCAACACCTGGGAATAATCTTTTTTTCCTTTTTACCAAACTTTTTTCTGGTTTTTTAGTTAGACTTTATAAATTAAAATTTTTATATCCAAATAGGACGTTAATTCAAATTAAACTTTTTAACTTAATTTTTTTTATCAAATATTTAACTCAAGTTTAAATTTTTTAACTTAAATTTTTTTATCAAACACTCAACTCAAATTCTCAATTTAACTTATTTCGAATTGAATTTAAAATTTAATTCAAACCCAGGAAGAAGATTGAAATGAATGATATTTGTATCCACATAAATGAATGAAAATTGAAGTTACAAACTGAATTGGCATTAACGACTTCGGTCAAAAAAGAGTAATTAAAAAAAAATTCCAATAACAATAATGAACTGCATACGACTTTAAATTCCAACGACAATAATTCCTATATATATATATATATATTTATAAAATACCTTCTCAGTTTTACAAAAAAAAAGTTGTCGTTTATAAATAAAACGACATCCATGTAAACGAGATGTCGTTCATGCATAAACGACACAAATTCTGTCCAAAGTTCGTGTCGGATTTGTTCCAAAAGAATACGTTAATGGTACGTACAGCACCTACTCTTTTTTTTTCTTCTTCTTCTTTGTTTGTTTGCAAAGACCTATAACAACCTTAATTGCAGAAAATACATCTTTCATTGGCTCGAAGACAGCTGATTTATAGACAAAATGCATGTCGTGGATGACACTACAACATATTTTTATCTGAAAAAACGATAGGAAATTAGACCACAGATGATATAAGATTTAAGAAATAAACAAAAAATAATATCAACGAAACGGACGGATAAAAAAAAAAAAAAAGCGAGAACCATAAAAGTTAATTGTTTTTTGGATCGTCCTTTGGCGATTATTTTTTGATAATATTTGAAAATTTTTATAGTGTTTTATCTCAAAATTTAATAAATTTAAATTTTATTTTTCAAATCCATGATTAAAACATACCATTATTAGTCATAAAAACATAAAAACTTGACCAAACAGATTCGGCACGGTTGCCGGAGCTCCGGAACTCGGCTTGGTCAAATCCCCAAAACGACAGCCAAGGATCAACACAACTCCGAATTGAACCAGTCCAGAACGACGTCGTACACTGATGCGGCGGAGCGCACGCGTTCAAATTCCATTGGACATCCCCCAAAGATCGTTAGATTCATTCAACGGCAGCAAATAACTGGAAAAAAATAACTGAAAAACAAATAATAATAAAAAATCCTCCTAGTTGGTAGTATCAAAGAAAGCTCCAAAAAAGTAAGCCAAAAAAAGAACAAAAACAAAAACAAAACCCAAGATTTCTCCTTCTACTAGAAGTCTTCTAGCAGTAGTACATTTCCTTCTGACCAATTAATAATAATTAACGTAAGAAGATAACCCAGACTGCAACTGTAAGAGAGAGAGAGAGAGAGAGAGAGAGAGATGGATAAAGGAAAAAAGCACATTGACCAGCAAACCACTGGAATCGGAACTTGCACTCCTATTCCCTCTCCATGTTCTTCTTTTTCTTCTTCATCAGATCTCAGTAAGCAAGTTTCAGCCACAAACAGAAGTGAAGATGTCGGAGCAAGTGGGTTCTTTTCTCCCTCTGTTTTCGGGAATGTCCCATCCGTATCTGAAGTCGAATTTGCAATCTCTGTCTTGAGGATGTGAGTTTTTTTTTTTTTTTTTGCTCAATATAAATTTTCAGCTTACTTTATAGAATCCAAAGCTAAAGTTTTTGTTTGGTTGGTCACGGAATTGAAAATAATTAAGAAAATTGAAATTTGCTGGCAAACCCAGAATCTGATGATGCTCTTGAAGTTGGAATTTTTCTGCTTTCAAACTTTGTATTTCAAATGCTCTATATATGTGTATGCATGAACTGGGTATACTTGATTTCTTATCTACTGTTAAATTTTCCATAATTTGCTGGCACTCAGAATCTGACGATGCTCTTGAAGTTGAAATCTTTTGCTTTCAAACTTTGTATGTCTAACGCTACATATATATATATATATATATATGAATTGGGTATGTTGATTTCTTATCTACTGTTATATTTCCATAATTTGCTGGCACTCAGAATCTGACGATGCTCTTGAAGTTGAAATCTTTTGCTTTCAAACTTTGTATGTCTAACGCTACATATATATATATATATATATATGAATTGGGTATGTCTGATTTCTTATCTACTGTTATATTTCCATAATTTGCTGGCACTCAGAATCTGACGATGCTCTTGAAGTTGAAATCTTTTGCTTTCAAACTTTGTATGTCTAACGCTACATATATATATATATATATATGAATTGGGTATGTCTGATTTCTTATCTACTGTTATATTTCCATAATTTGCTGGCACTCAAAATCTGATGATGCTCTTGAAGTTGGAATTTTTCTGCTTTCAAAGTTTGTATTTCTAATACTATATATATATATAGGAAACATCTGAACTGGGTATGTTTGATTTCTTATGTTATATTTTCCAATGTTCTTGGCTGTAGTTCGGAATTGATGCTTCTGATTAAATTTCCATGTTGGCCCACAGTTTTATACAAGCAGTAACTTCCCGTGGGCCAGAGTCAAATTGGCTTGTTCAGATGTTGGACGGTCCTACCTCGAGAATATTGATGGACTGTGGACTTAGAAGAGTCTACGAGGCTTTCCAATTGTTGGAGATTGATCCTTCTGTTAAGGTTAGGTGACTTCTTGTTTTTCTATGTTGCCTCCTTTTTAATTTCAACTCAACAAATTTGGCCTTTGGTCACCCTGACGGGATTAATGGGGTTGCTCTCCCAATGGGTAGGTCTCACGTAGCGTGGGTCAAATTCCCCGCCCTAAGCAACTAGTTCTCAACGTGCGGGGCTAGCCCTTAAGGGGAAGTGGGTCTAAGTACTTAAATTAGATGCACTGAGCGCCATGAAGATTGCATTCCGTACCTCTCTCTAGGCAACCAGTCAAGAACAAGCGAGGCTAACCATCCTCAGGTGGTCTGTCTCATTGCCACTAGTTAGCGGTTCACTTAGTTCACTTTAGGCAATCTTCACTTTCTTGATGCCGTGACTCAAACTTGGGCTATGGTATTTGCTTCGGTATCAATTATTGCGTCCTTAATTAATGACTAGCCTGTTAAGGAGAAGAGGGTCTAAGTACTTAAATTAGGTGCATTACATTCTGTACAAGCAGCTGGTCTAAAAACCTACAATTTCCTCAAAACAACTTGTCATGAAAATGCACAAATTGTTCGTCTTTGGACAGATTCGTTTTGGAAAAATAGATCAAGAAGCAGAACTCCAACACATCCTGTTCGTTCACATTCATTGTGCAGAAGCTAACCTTATCTGCACAAGTGTCAACTTCTCGGTATACATGATAAAAATGAATAGTCAGTTTCCCTTCTTCCAATCCTTGAGAACACTCCAAGGAACATTAGAAGAACCAGTCTTCAACGAGCTGACAACAATCGAAGAAACACTCACAGTCCACAGTTTATGCCTCCCAAATTGCCAAGCAAGAGAAGTAGCACTAACAACAGCCACTTCTGAGCTTCAATAGCAAACATATTGTTAAAAAAAAAAAACTAAAAATTCATTTAACAAAGCCCCGATGATTACGTAAATTGTCCTCAATGAGCAGGCACCCGATATCCTTTTCATAGTTTTGCCTTAGAAGAACCAAAACAGATATCCAAAGAGAGCTTAGTAGAATGTAAAATTGCCTTCTTACTCGACACAATAACAGAATTAACCGAACTTGGGTAGCATAAAAAATTTTTTTTGGTTAGATTCTATTGCCCACTTTTTTTTCCTTTTTCTTTTTGAATGTTTCGTAAGAAGTCTAATTGAATGCAGACAATGGTGGTTGCACTAGCAACTGACCGAGCCTTATGGAATGCTATCTTGAAGAATGCTTTGGTTCAGAAGCTCAGAGAGCCTCTATGCTCAGGTTCTAGATTCCGTCACCGCATTCTTTATTTTATTTTCCAAAAGCAGACCTGAGTATTTCGGTATTACTTGTATCAGATCCTCTTATACAAACAAATTTCATCTCTACTTTGTTGTAGCTGAAAGTGGAAGCCGACTTAGGACAATCGAGGAGCCGGAACTGGCTGCAACCCTTTTGCAGTGGATATGGGAGATGTCGAAGACGAAGGTTATGGAACTCATCGAGCAATTCCAAGCCCTCATGAATGAGACGTTTCAAGGTCGAGAGATCAAGAAAGGAAACACCATAAAGAATGAAGACCAGTTGGAAGACAAAGTTAGATCGTCCTTGCTTCTCACCGTTGTCATACTTTTGATTGTGGGGATTGCCCGAAGCAACAGGGTTTGATTTGTCCGATTACCAAGCAAAACATGTTTGTTACTTTCTCCTTATTTTGGTGTTGTGCTTTGATCATACTTAATGTTGTTGTATGCGCGGCTTGAATTGTTGGTGTTTTAATCATGTAATCAACCATATGAAGCTTGTTGTTATTGGTTATTATTACTTTGTTTTCTGATTGTGGTAGTGACACTGTTAAGGTAAAAATCTTGCTATTAACGAGCAAATAGATGTGAGGAAAATATAATAAGGTTTTGAACATGAATTCATAATAAGCTCATATAGTTTTATTTTGTTTTCATTTTTTATGCGTGTTTAGTGTGTGTGTTTAGTTGGTTAGTTTGAGTTGAAATATTTTAGTTGTAATAGTAAATTTTTTTGAATTTTCAGAAAAGACAAAAAACCTTTTGGGGAAAAAAACAAAAAAAGTTTAAGTTGAGTTGGATTGAACCAACCAACCAAACAAAGCCAAGCTCATATAGTTTTAAAAGATCTTGCGTTTGTTGGGTGTTTTATTTTAACTTCAATTAAATTATATTTTTTCAATTAGTATTTTGTCTTTTTCTAAAAAGTCAATAAAAATTATGGGTGAGTTTGACAATTGAGTTTAAACTCATGGATTTAAACTTAATTTTTGTTTTTTTCTGAAATTTTTTTTGTTTTTTTCTGAAAAAAGTCAATAAAAATTACTATTGAAATTTAAAAATCTTAACTCAAATTCATATACCTAACACCCACTATAATTAGTTTTTAAAAAGTCAATTAAGTCTAATTTAAAATGTTTTACTTCAACTGGCAATCTAAACAGAAATTTTGTTTTTAGAATACTGTCGTTTTTTAAACTCTCAAACGATACAACAAGATCGAAGTGGGATGCCTTAAAACGCTTTAGGGTTTGTTTGTTTTATATCTCATTTTAAACTAAATTGTACTTTTTTCATTATGATTTTTATCTTTTTCTGAAAAATTTTTTTATCTTTTCAAAAAAAGTTTTTTTGTCTTTTCTGAAAAATCAACAAAAATTACTATTAAAACTTAAAAATCTTAAATTAAACTAATCTACTAAACATCCGCTTAAACTGACATGGCATTCTCGAAACAATAAAACGACGTGATCTTTAAAGGACAGCAAGATCAAAATGATGGGGTATTTTACTTTTAGCCAATTCTACAATGAGATCTCCTCTTTTTACCCCATGAATGGGGTAAAATTTTTTGACCAACAGATCTCATTTCAACGGTTAAGATGTTATGTGCATTAAAAATTATAATGCATCCAACTACATCTGATCTCAATCCAATTACAAACAAGAAAAACACTCAGCCTAGCTTTCCCTCACTTCCAGTGCACTATGTTCGTCGGTGGCCGGCGCTGTGAGTGCAGGACGTCGTCTGTGGTCGTCGGAGGTGGAAGAGCATGTTGTCAGAGGTGGCCCGGAGGAGATCTCGACCTCTCCGTCGCGCCGGTGGCTCGAGGGTTGCAAGCAGCTCTCGTCATCGGAGGGGACTATCAGGGCGGCGGGCGACTCGCACTTCTAGTGAACTGCTGGTGACGCTCCACGACAATAACTCCTCAAACCTGTAACCACAACGAGCCGGAAACCTAGATCTCCACCTTCACCCTCGCGCGAACCCAGATGCGATTCCTCGTGCTGGCATCCACAAGATTGTGATCTCACCGGCGTCGACCAAATCGATCGATCAGCCCAGAAATCGACGACCACCTCTGCGATCGGTGGGTGAGGAATGGTCGGAGGTTCCTGCCGGTGGCGGAGGGTGGGTTCAAACCGGAGTTAGGGAAGAGGGGTGGATGGTTCTGTCGTGGGGGTTGGAGCTTTCGCCGTCGTCGACGGTGGGTGAGGAATGGTTGAAGGTTCTGCTGGTGGGGGAGAGTGGGTTCAAACTGGAGTCAGGGAAGAGGGGTGGATGGTTCTGTCGTGGTATGGGGAATTTGCCGCTGTCGACGATGGGTGAGGAACGGTCGGAGGTTCCCGCCGGTGGGGGGGGGGGGTTTCCATTTTTTTTTTTTTAACTTTTTGAAATGTTTTGTAAAACGATAACTGGTGTGGATGGTTTTATGATTTTTTTTATATATTTTTAATTTCAATTATAAAAAATTAATCCATCGGTTGAAAGTTTTAAAGTCAGTTTAATGAACTGTTTGAGTTAAAATTTTTAAATTTATGTTGATTTATGTTTTAAAAATTAATTATAATTTTTTAAAATAAATAAAAATTAAGATAAAAAATTTAAATTTAAGAAAATTTATTAAATAAAGATTTAACTTCATTGATGAAATTGTCTCGAGAGAGAGAAAATTATAATCAATGGATCACTCTTTTAAGTGTTAAATTACATTTTAGGCATTAAAAATTTCTCTTTTTTAGGCGAAATTGGATTTTAAACAAGTATTTTCCACAGATTTACGATTTTTTTTTTTTGTTTGTTCTTTGGCTTAAATCCTACGCCTATAGTACGCGAAATTTGGGGGGGAAGTTAAAAAAATAGAATAAATAAAAAATCCGACCGGCGAATCCTTCTCCGCTCAAAACCCTCACATTTCTAAAAACCCAAATTCAATCGAGTCCTTTGCAGATAAGGGATTAAAATGGAGGTCCTGTTGCAAGACTAACCCCAAGAGAGAAAACATTGCAAGACTAACCTCCTTCATTAATCAATTTTTTGTTTTCTCCAAAATACCCTTTACAAGTAAAAAAAAAAAAAAAAAAGATATATGAGATAAAAGGGGATTTGAAGGGCGGGAAAGAGGTCCATCTTCTGTTACAAAAAAAAAAAAAAAAAAAAAAAAAAACGGAAGAAATCAGAAACCCACTTTGTTCTTTCATTGGTTTCGTCTCACCTCAAAACTACCATCATTTTTCATCTCCATCATCCCCTCAAAACGACCAACCTTATATTCCAATTAACATCATCGATTTCCAGCTATAAGGAAAGGAGAGGAAGAACTGTAAAATTTTGGTAAGTTCATCTCAAACCCTCAAATTTTTTTATTGAAATCGTTTTCAAGGTTATTTAAGGGTTGGGCATTCATGGTTTGGGAGCTTAGTATAGAAAAACAAAATGATTCAACTAAAATATCTTCCTCACAATCTTTATCACCCGAACAAGTCGGAGTCTGATAAAAGATTTCAGTGAGGGAGAATCTTCCATATCCCTTTCTGCACCCCTATCAGTTCCGGAACCAACATCTGTCGGCGCAAATATATCATCCCGAGCAGCAACATCACCACCGGCATTGATTCTGACATCAACACCTCTACTGTTCTCGCATCCACCTCCACCGCTCTCAGCTTGATATTCACCTTTCGAAACTTCTGATTGTTGTTGAACAAATCTTGTCACGATGTTTTTCAGCATATTCAATTGTAAAGACTGAGCTTCATTGTCGGCGGTCAGCTTCTCTATCGATCTCTCTAACTATAAAAATCGCCGGTCATGGTCGGCAGACAGCTTCTCTATCGATCTCTCCATCGTTTGCTTTAAAGCTCGAAGCTCACGTAGCACCGTTGAATTCTCAGCATGAAAGCTAGCTTGTGGAGGTGTAGACTCATTGACAGTAGGGCGGTAGATACCTGGTTTGCTCTGCTGCAGTGATGCCCTCTTGACTTGTGCTCTGCTCAGGGATAATATCTTCAGGACTCTCTCTACCTCTTCCTTGGACTCTCTCGGTTCCACCTCCAAGGAAGTTGCGTCGGCCTTCTAGATCGGCTTTTAATAAGTCCTCCCAAAAGATGCTTCTTCCGGACTCTAGAATGCATGCCCAATTGTCCACAATGGGGTCGGAATCGTCATCATAAGGAACAAACCCAATCATGTAGTTGGCGTTCTGCTCCTCCAATGTTGGGACAAGTATGCTATGTATGTTCTGAAATTTAGAAACTTCGAATTAGTAACCAAGAAATTAAGACGTATCTACATAATATAAAAAAAAAAAAAAAAAACAGAAGACTAACCGTGCTATTCCCAACTGCATGAAGAATTTGCTCTAAAGATGGTGCTTGTTGTCGATCATACTTTGTTGTCCATCGACAAATTCTTGGCACCGGTCCTTGCACGTCTTTTCTAGTCTCAGCATACTTTGGGGTCAGGGCAGGAATACACTCAAATGGTAGAAGCTATAATAATGAGCAATAACAAATATTAGATTGCAAACATTTTGAAACAAATTCAGTGTGAGAATCAACAATAAAACAAAATTTACATACCATCAATGGGAGTATGAATGCATGATAACTCCATCTTACCAACTTCTGATGAGATTCTTTACATTTTGCACCTATGTCCAACCTCTGGATCTGGGTCATCAAAAATTGGTATGACGCTCTCCCCCATGGGTAATTGGCACACCAATCCAGGTCTTCTACAATCTTAAAGAGGTTGTCATCAACTCACTGATGGCCTTTTTCTGGACTACGGAGGACCGCACACAAAAAGTAGAGGACCACCAACTTCAACTTATCATTTATAAGGATCGACCTCTCTTTTTCTCTTCGCTTGATTTCGCTATGGCGCCCCCTTATGTTGCTCTCACTCTCCTCGGAAGGGATGACCATACCTTCCAAGCGACTCTTGAGATCAGTCTGTGTTATTTTTTTCATTCCGCGAAAGACCCTTCTTTTAAATTTGGCTCCTGTATGAGAATGCTCTTCGGGATAGGCAGAACAATTAAGTCCACTTATAAGCCCGTGCTCCATCAGCGAGTACCTGATGCGGACGCCGTTTAAAACGAACCACATCTCATACCACTTTTTTGTAACCACCGCCTGGGACAGTAACATCCATACTTGGGTTAAGGTTACTTTGAGGTAGTCTGCAATGTTAAATAAGTGGCCGAATTTAGAGTTCCTAAACCACTCCATGCCATTAGGGTGGTCCCGTAAGGCTGTGGTCACCGTATCCACAGTATCCTTCAACAGGTTCTTGATCGTGATTTTGCATTTGAAATTGACTTCATCAATATTCAATTTCAACACGGGGGATGAGAGATCCAAAACCTACATTTACATAAAATCACATATAAATAAAATATATTTTATAACAAAACCTAATAACATAAACAAAATATACAATTTCTTAATTGTTAACTAATGTAATTGTTTTGAACGTGCAAAAAATAAAATTACAAAAAAAACTTTGACTGCTTTATCTTCCAATGATAACTTACCATTGGTATTGGGACTGACGTCGATTGAGGTGATGTGTTGCCATCCGGTTGGGAGATGGTCCTCCTAACTCTTTCAGAGTCATTTTCTGAGTCCATATCCGTTCCTTCTGAATATCGCAGCCGTTGACTAGGACGAGGAGAGTGTGCCGATGACGTCCGGCTTCGTGCCATACCTCGAAACGAAAATAATAAAACAAATTTAAGTATACATATTCGTATATAAACAAATTTCTTTATCAATCTCAAGTACTAAAAATAACAACACATGACTAAAAACAATAAGGTGTTCAGAATTGATACTCTCATCCTTTTCGTAAAACTTTTTATCACAAAAAATTCACATAGTTTCCAGCAACTTCTATACTTTAATGATTTTTATTTAGTTAGTTATATGGTTTGGTGAGAGAGAGAGGTGTGTGTCAATTTAGATGTCGAGTTAAACTTTTTATCTCAAAAAATTAACATAGTTTCCAGCAACTTCTATACTTTTATTTAGATGTAATTGTGGTGTCCTAGATATCGAGTTACTTAAAAACTTTAAAATTATTTTTTAGTTTAGTTTTTCATATAGTTAATTGTCTAAATCAATTAAATAACTTGACATATTTAGACACTATTTAGAGCAAGCAAGGGTATATATAAATTGAAAAAAAAAAATTTGTGAGCAAGCATTTGTCGTCTATCAATAATGAAGATGGTTGATCCGAAGTTATAAACCAGGATAGAGGCCGCGGAGTGTTTACTTTAGTGCTACTAAATGTCGTCTTTGTTTAAGCGCCATTTGTCACAGAGAATGATCCCTGAACCTTAGGAGACTCTGGACTGCTTTTCTATAACATCTTATAGCTGCAAAATTGAGGTTGTTCGGCTTTACACTATAATTAGGAATCACTAGAATCATCTTCCTCGGCTCATAAAGGCAGATAGAATTGGAGCCATTAGCTTGCATTGGCTGTTCAGACTATGCTTCTAATTCTTACACCTTAGATTAAGTTTCTGATCGTAGACCGACTCAGCAATGAGATATAGGTTAGAAATCCCTCTTGACACCATATCTCCGATATTTTCGTTTTATGTTTTCAAGTTTTGATAACACATATCTCGGAAAAGAAAATTTTTTTAAAAAATTACATAGAATTTCTAGAAAATCGAAATAACCTCCAATCTATATTAATATATATATTTTTTCGAACACATTTCAAGTTTTTACACTTTTTAACTCTAAACAGTTTATTTTTAACCATATACATAATTTCAAAACTCAATTCAATTTAATTCCAATTAAAATAACTTTAAAACTGTAACTCAAGCAGACCACCCTAGAAAACAATTAATGGGTGGTTGAAAAAAACAACTTTTTGAGGTTAGTTGAAGCACAATTGTTGACACCATTGGGCTCTTAATTGCTAGAGGACGTTGTAAAATTTGTAACCAGGAGATGTTAAAGATAGATCCGAGATAACATTACACCA
Source organism: Ficus microcarpa (assembly GCA_025413485.1). Classification (NCBI taxonomy): domain Eukaryota; kingdom Viridiplantae; phylum Streptophyta; class Magnoliopsida; order Rosales; family Moraceae; genus Ficus; species Ficus microcarpa. The sequence goes on from CM046383.1 coordinate 3,513,268, forward strand.
TGGCCATAAAGGAAACAGAATTTGCTACCTCTCTTCTTTTCTCTTCTCCTGAAATATTAAGGGTAATTTACAAGAATATCGTAGAAAGAAAAAATAAACTAGGTGACAATAAATAATAACAGAAGATCATAGTTACATTCCTGGGTTTTTTTTATTTTTTATTTTTAAATACATATAATAATTCTGGTAATAATTTTTATTTATCTGGCACTGGTCCAGAAGCCATGAAAGCCAAGAGGGAAGTTCAGGTGCCTGGGGACTTCAAGTCTTGCAACAAGTGCATCATCTTCTCCAATCTTTTTGGGATCCAAAATAATCAAATAACATCTTTGTACTGAAACTGCATACTGAAGAGCCAATACCAAAAGTTATTCATCATAACAAATATATCAAAAAATTAATATTGTAGAACATTTTATTATATACGGATTAAAGAAAAATGAAAACTCTCTCACGTTCTGAATATGAGAGCTCCTATATCTTGATTGTTTCCCTCCCTCTCGCTGAGCTAGTCCCAACAGGATATAAGATACCAAAAACTAGTAAACATGTTTAGTACTTAAAATTTGCATACCTCAACGACAAGAAGGTAGCCATCGTCTTCTTCAGTGCCTTTGGGGACAAAAATAGGCTCTCCGATGAATCTCCGATGACCGACTGACCATGTTCGGACAGACTTGTTTGAGAGATTGAGCTTAACCACCGTGTCAAATGGGAAATGGGGTAATGAAGGTCGAGAACCAGAAGAAGTGGCTGCATATACAATAGTGTTTTTGAGGCCTGAAAATGATGGGTTTATTACTGGGAAATCCGCGGACTTCTTCCATTGGTTTAGAGGCTCCACCTCACATTTTTCATTGGAGCTACCCTTGGCATCTAATGTGATGGAAACCTTAAAAAAAAAAAAAAAAAAAAAAAAAAAAAAAAAAAAAAAGCCAAGAAGTAAGGAAAGAACAAAATTTTGTAACATATATTCATGAAACAAGATTTTATTTTATTTTATAGACTTGGTATGCTACATCATATCATGCTTATTTGATTTAGTCGTCGAATAAATAGTTAGCATCTGAACGATTTGTTAATGTCCGAAATTTAAACTATTTTTACTAATTGTGACTAATTAATTAAGATAAAATACAGATTAGTTAGTTTAACACATACACAGAAGCAAAATTTGGACGTCCAAAGAAGAGAGAGAGAGAGAGAATATGAGCACCTCAATTAGGCGGAGTAACATGTCATTTTGACCTTCTTCAACGTTCATAATTGAAGGGTCTAGTTTCCTTGTACGCCAATCATAGCCTGTCCACAGCAACAATTGGTAGTTATTGTTAAACGAGTTTGGATAGAACTCATCCATAAAACTTAGCACAATAGCCCCGAAACTTAGTGAGTTGGATAAATATATAATCTAACCCCCTCCCTCACAGCTAACATGGTTACGGTTCAAACCCACCATTGCATGTACAACCTAGCTATACCATGTTAAATTGGTTTGGGCAAAACTCATTCCTAGAATCTCGGGAAAAAAAAAATACTCATCTCTAGAAGTTAGGTCAAAAGAAGAGATAGCTTGTTTCATATATAAACGTCACAACAATCCCGTAATAGTTATTAATTTATCAAAGAAAAAGTTTTAATTATTGTTTAATTTTTGCAATTTATATTGTTTTTATGATATATATATATATATATATATATATATGTACCAAATAGCTTATGGAAATTGAACCACTTGTAGGAGCAAGCTGAGGCATGTATTTGGATGTTGAGATTCCCATTTTGGTCCAAATGTTGGTAAGCATTGCCAACATGTAGAAACCACAGGCGTGAAGGAGCTTCCAGGGGCACTCTCCAATCTCTGCTCCCGAATGATACGATTCCATTTCCATGAATATCATTATTATTAGGGAATCTAGGAAGCAGATATATGGGAGTTGTGTTCTTGCTTGGATTCACTGACAATGCTGTTATCATTGGACTTATCCCACTCACTGCGGTCATTGCACCTGTAACCAGTGACGAAGTCAGAAATTTTTAGAAGTTAAATACTTTTTAGGAGGGTCATTTGTGAATTTAAACTAAACACATATATGAAAAGATAGACTATAAAAAGTTGAGGGTCACGTCCCCGCCATTTGAGATTAATCTTCTTTTTTTTTCTCCCTAAAAAATAATTAATGAAATGGTTAATCAAATAATTAACATAAAATAATATAATAATAAAAAACACTCTATTTCAACTCTTTTAAAAAAAAATTTTTTTTTAGGTCTACAGGTCAGACTTAAGAGTTGTAGATTTTGAATAGAAAGGGCTTCTATAGCATTTCCCTAGCTAAAATATATACATATTTATGACATACCATGAAAATAAAAATTTAAAGCGAAAACTCGACAGAAGAAATTAGTTAACTGGGACAGGACAATAGTTTTACTTGTATGAAACTCAACATAATTTTCATGATTAAACGGTGTTATATATATATATATATCATCATCATCATCACTTGTAATTAAATATTAACAACCACTTTTAATTATCTCATCATGTTGTCAATAAAAATGCACTTTTAAGAATTAATTTATCGTTCATTGTAGAGTAATCTTGTGCCGAGTCAAATGGTCAATAATATGGATTTTGCTGTGGAAATTTTACTCTTATGTATACACACACACACACACTGCTCAAGCTGTAGAAAGTAATATGAAATGGGACTACTGTAGTGTAATTACCAGCAGCGTCAAGTTTAATACGGTTAGCAAATATAATGTAGTAAGTGTCTGTAAAAGCCCAATCATGGATCATTAGGTGGTCAGGAATTGTGAACCCTTGCTTCATCAACAACTCGAAATTTGAGTCAAATTCTGCAACCAAATAAATAAATAAATTAAGAGAATTGTCTCAATTCACACGTGCTTGAAAGATCTTAAATATATAAGTTTCATATTGGAAAAATAAGATAAATACAGCTGATTTCTTTTTTTTTTTTTTGTTTTTTTTTGTTTTTACAGACATCATCATTAATCTGGTAATTGAGCATAGTTAATTAGTGAAAATACATATTAACATTGATCAATCATTAGCTAACTTTTTCAATTAATCAATCACTTATCGACAACTTATATAAAAAAGAAATAGTTATTTTTCTAATTTTACAATACTTCAATAGTTTATTATTAAAAAAATCTTAAAAAAAAAAAAAAAAAAAAAACCATTTACCCAGGAATCCCATTTACCATAAAATGTGAAATTGCTCCGTGGAAGTAGCATATCTTCTGCGTTGCATGACATTGTAAGAAGCCTATTCCTTTTAGCATCTAGCTTATAATGAGATAGCAGTCGCTTTGGAGGCATCTTAAAAATTCCTGTGTTAATAATTTTGTTAGAGATTTCATTTATGGCCACAATAATCTAAAAACTTATCAAAGAAAGTACAGTGCATATACATGAGATTCAAACTAAAAGCATATATTAATTATCAAACTAAAAAAGCATATATTTAAAGAACTTCCATGTAGAGATTTTGTAATAGTGTACAAGGGCCAACTCCCCCCCCCCCCCCCCCCCCCAATATAAAGACATCCAAATTTCAAAAGAAATATGTGTATGCAGATATATGGATTTCTTTTTTTCTTTTTTTTTTTAGCCATTGACACGTATCACTGTCTTTATTTTGATGAAAATCATATCAAAAATAAAGGAACAAAAAAAATAAAGAACAGACAATTTTTAATGCAGAACAACTTTTAAAACAGTATCGTGCTGACGAAACCAATGTTGGCGGGGTACTAGTAGCACTATCACGTACTTATCAAAAAAAAAAAAAAAAGGGTATTAATATCTCGTTATGTTATGTTGGGGAAAAATGCTTCAACTAAATTATACACTCACGTCATTGGAACCTTTTTTTTTTTAAAGGGAATTTACAATGGGATAAAATGTTTTTACTTCATTGACAGTGTAAAAAAATCTTGACCACCTAATCATTTTTAGACAATCAAGATTAAAATGATACACTAAAAAAACATACAATATATCATACCTGATTTCATTATACAAAACATTTCAACCAAAAAAAAAAAAAAAAAGCTCAAAACTCCCCATCAGAAAAGAAGGATTCCAATGGAGAGAGAGGCACTGGTGATTTGGCCCCCCTCCCACAACGTGCGTGGGTTCGGCCACTCAAATCGCCCCCCCCCCCCAACATGATGTAGATCTGGCTCACAGGGGGTCGCAAAGTTGCCGTTGCTACAAGGAGCACTGGGTCGCTTTTGGGGGGGGGGGGGGGGACTCCCCAAATTTGATCAAGACCATCAAAGTCCCCCCCAAGGCCATCGAAGTAGGATTTTTATTTTTTTTTTTTGACATGGAAATTTGATTGTGTGTGGTAGGGTTTATTTCAACATGATGTACCTTATCAATTCACCAATTTCCATCCGTTGGATTTTATCCCATTATCGAATTCCTCTTTTTAAAAAAATTATAATACAAAATGCTTCAAATTATGAGTGGTTTTTTTTTTTTTTTTCCGTTGGAAAAAGTGTCGAGGAGTGTAATAGAAGAATATAGAAGCAAAAATGGTTGTAGGCATTTCCTCTTAAAAAAAAAAAAAAAAAGGTTGCAAGGTAATATCACACTTAAACTAAGGTGTAGAGTTAAAATCTCTTCGGTTTAAGTTCAGAAAAAAAAAAAAAAAAAAACATGTATAAAGAAGCAAAACAAAACAAAGTAAAACTTACTATAGAATGTCCCGTGAAAAATATGTGTGCGCTTTCAATGTACCAAAATAAACTTACCATACAAAATTGGCTTCAACAACCGGGCAGCTAAATCCCATACATCACCACTACCAGCAACACCTTCTGGCAATGAATCACAGCCGTCCATCACATCGGCCTTCCGATAGTCCTCAACGTCCCAGATTCGATCTCATAGGGGTCCCCACCTTCCCACAAACACATCAGCCGTCCACCCCACATCAAGACACTGGTGTTGGCAACATTCTTCATCACCTTGTTGTTCCCAAACTTCCGTCCTCCTTGCAACACCGAAAACGGGCCCCGGTACGTGAACCGCCACGTGTCGGTTCCGGCTTGGCGCTCCTCCTCGTGGGCCTCGGTATTCACGTACCGAGCCATGAATTTAACGACGTCGTTTTCTCCAAACGTGAAAGCCCTGAGGTAGCCGTGGCCGTCCAGCGGGTGCACCGTCGAGCCGTGGTCGTCGAGAATATCCCCGGTCCAGCGAGGTAGTACGTGCCGGCTGGGAAGTCCGGCGGAACGGCGCCGTTTAGGACGCGAAGCGCGACGGGCTCCGCCGTCTCCGACCGTTGCGACATGAAGAGAAACTGGTAGTCCCAGAACGCGGCGACGGCGTCGTCGTTTTGTGGTTGTGGATTCATTTTTTTGTTGTCGTTTGTGGTGGTGGTGACGTGGTTGGTCACCGACGTGGAAACGGAAATGGTTGGCGGGGTTTTACTGGGCGGTGAGCGGACACGGTGAACGGCGGGTAACTGAAACGGTGAAGGGAAGTTTTGGGGGATAGTTTGGAGAGATTTTGTGAGGTGCATTGTTTTTTTGTTGAGTTTGATGATTTTTATATTTTTTGGTCTGAAAATATGTTTTTGGTTAAGAGGGTTGCCGGCAGTGAAGAATTTTGAAACACGATATATATACAAATATATAGATATTTTTTATGAAAAAAGTACAATATATATAAATATATATATGTATGCATATACAAATGGAATTATAATAGTCCAATTAGTCGTCACATTTGCCATTGGTGTTTGGATTTAATTACGGATCTGCCATCCTTGGTGCGGCTACGTGGTTTTTTTGCCTGTTCAATGTACATGGTGATCCATGGCCAGTGGGGCCACATTAACATTGCTTTTGGTGGGCACGAAGAACTTTGTATAATAGATGGCAGACATATCATGCTTCAATTTGCAATACCCTCATTGGCTATACTTTTTCTTTTTTCAATGAATATATTAATTCGCAGGGTAAAAACCTTCTGATCGAGTAAAATCGCGGTTCATAAACGAATCTCATTGGGTGAATCTATCCAAACAATTACTGATTAAAAAGAATATTTCATATTATGTGCTTTCGATTTGCGACAAAACTTTCAGGGACAAGTAGATAGTTGGTTGATGTTGATCCTCTAAAGACTTGGCAAATTTGTGTGCATGTGTACATCAAGAGCATTACATTTATCAATTATGGGGTTTAGTGCGCATCAACAGATCTGCATGTGAAACTTGGAAGGAGACGAGGGTGGTTTTGAGAGTTCAAAAATATAAATATTCGTGAATCTTGGGGCGATTGGCATAATTAACTGGTGGAAAAATCCAACACCAAAAATGGCTAAAAGTGAATGGGAGAGGAATTTTTTAATTTTATTTTTACTATGTAATGGCAGTATGGTGAATAAGAAAGAGAACAAGTGCGTTCCGTAGTGGTGCATTATTAAAATTAAAAAAAAAATTAGCAGCACTAATATACGACAATGATTAGGAATCTTTGCTTGAACAACAAGGGCAAGGAAGTTTTGATGCTATTCCTAATAACGACAAAACTCAAAATGCGCTGAAAATGGGCCAAGGAGGGAGAGACTTCCTCCGCCGTGCAAAGCGGGTATCTTTGCTGACCTTGGATTCTCCCATTCAACGCCCGTCGGTGTTTGGACGCTTCTGCCAATTAAATTTCAAGTCAAACGACAATGCATGTACTTGTAATCCAACACGAGTTGGAGATAAAATTCTTATATTGAAACTGATTAACTTCTTAAAATTTAATTATAATTTTTATTAATTTTTTAAAAAGAGATAAAAATAAACTTAAAAAAAAAAGATTTGGATCTTTCATTCGAACAAACTCTTAATGATTTCTTTCTTCTTTTAAACATTTTTTCCTTTTTCTTTTTTCTTTTTAACTTGAGTAAGGGATTCGAAGGATTCTTCAAATTGAAGGTATTAGATTTGAAAAATATCCGTTTTTTCTTTATTACATGAACGTCGAAAATAAAATTTATAAAGACAATATTATGACCCGTTTGGGGGTCACTTTTGGATTTGGATTTTTTTTCTTTTGAACAAGGGTCACTTTTGGATATGGTGTTTTGAAGGTTGGAGATGATTTGAGTTTTAAAAATATGTGTTTAATGAAAATATACTGTTTGAAGTGAAAAAACATATTAACTTGAAATATACTTAGAAAAAAATTAACGATATGAATCTTATTTCATTCCTTTCAAAATTATATGTAATTTTATTTTTACAAAAAAAAAAAATTTCTCATTTCGACTTAAAATGATAAAGTAATGAATTTTTAAAATTTGAGTTTTTTTTTTCTTTTTTTAATGTTTAGAAAAGTAAATAGTTGAATCGGAGGAAAAATGACAAAAAAACTTTTGAAAATAATATTTCCAAAAGTGGTTCAATTACTGGTCTATGGATCAAGAATTAAGAATTAACAGTAAAGAAATTATAAAAAGAAAAATTAGACTGGGTGACCTATTTTAGTCACTTAATCTAATAGATTGTCGATTTTTTTAATTTAACAAAATGATCGTTTGTTATTTGTTTCAGATTTGAATAAAAATTAATTATTTACGTTATAACTAATCGATGATATTGTAAACTCACCATTTTCTTTTTCATTAGGTGTTTTTTTATTTGATTGAATATTTATTGTAATAGTAAATTTTTTGAATTTCAGAAAGACAAAAAACTTTTGAAAAAAACAAAAATTTAGGAAAAAAAAAAAAAGTACAGTTTGAGTTGGAATGAGATGATGAGGCAAACACCCCCTAGAATTCTACATAAAACTCTTATGGTTTCATCAGTTGCAGTTTGAGGAAGATTTGATGCTAATGGATTTTTGAGGAAAAAAAGGAGACATTACTGGATTTTTCAACTTGAGCTCCACAACAATCGTTCTCGTGAAACCAACTTGATCAATTGTACTTTTGAGTCAGGTCACAAAATTAGTCCCAAGATAAGAATTGTATTAGTTAAATCCCTGAGTTACCCTAAGTTTTTTTTTAGTTGAGAGTAGGGGATTTAAACTATATACTCTATGATAAAATTAAAAGTTAAATATGAGATACCTTTACTTTCCTCTTCTTTCTTTCTTCTCTTCTTTCTCTAACGTGTGAGGGTTAAGGTTTTTCAATCGTTTTCTTCTCTTGAACCAGACTTCAGTGATAGCCTTTGAACTGTATGGTTTCCGTGCCCTACAGATGGATATGAGAATCATATAGTGAGAGTTTTAAAAAAGATGAGTCCATTGGAGGAGGATCGTTGTTGCGGGAAGGAGTAAGACAGGTAGATCATGCAGCAATTCGGCTTCGGCAACCTAGTTTTCTCAACGACGTGGATTTTGTTTTTAGCAAAGGCTCTTTCTATGTGATTTTTTTTTTTAATTTTTTGGTTTGTGGTTTTGTGTGTAATAATGGCAATGTCTTCATCGTTTTTTATTTGAGTGTTGTGTTTCAGTTTGTTAATTTTAATAATGGAGGTCGCCTCCCACCTTTCGCGTTGATTGTTTATTTACAAAATCTGAGTTTTGGTATTATTTAGTTCTGCTAGAATTGCTTCTATGCGGAGTTAGTAGTGAACCTAATTCTACTGAGTCTTAGCTTATGATTGATCAAATATTCCATCGATTGTCGAGGTTTTGTTAAAAAGAGCCTTACATATAGTCGATTTCAATATGTCGAGGTATATACTTATTATCGGGTCTCAAGCATATGTCTTTCCCTTAAATATCATTAGACTTTATTGATGATATGTTATTATGAAAGGATTTTGTCTCATGTAATATGTAATCATTTGTTGTATTTTGTGTCTCTATATCTTCTTATTAAAATTTAATAAAATTCCTATTTAAAAAAAAAAGAAAAAAGAAAAAAAGAGGTAATACTAAACTATACCTGTAATCAAATATAGAGTTTAAATCGTGTTTAAATCACTTACTGCAAATTTCAAAAAAAATTTAAAATATTTTTAAAATCTGTTATTCACTTCTATTATTATTTAAAGAATATTATTTACTTCTAATCCCCTCGTCACTTATTATTAGGACTTTACAAACAATTGTGAAAATGCGTCTGAGAAAATCCCCTGCCCCAGATTTACCAGTAAATATTTTTCTCTTTCCTTCTCGACTAGCTTAGGTTGCTCGTGCAAGAGTCATATATATATATATATATATATATATATATATTTCCAGCCAACGGCACAAACCGAAACACAAAATACCCGCGCATTTCAAACCCACGATCTCATGGCCTTCAATTCCATTTCTCTCAGTCGAAAATCCGCAGCTCTTGTGAAACAACTCCTCTCTCCTGCTTCAATTCACAGGTAATAATAAACCCAGTTCTGAAATTCTCTTCAGTATTAAACTACATTGTTTTTAATCTTTACCATTTCGAAAACCCAGGTGTTATTCTCATCGACGAAGCGAAAACTGTGTCGAAAACGAAGAGATGGATCAAAAAAGCTCCAAAACAAAACGAGCCAGAACAATGTCGAGGCTTATCAACTCCACGCCATGGTCGACTGACCTCGAGTCTTCTCTCTCCGCACTCTCTCCCTCTCCTCTCTCTAAGACCACCGTTCTCCAGACTCTCCACCTCGTCACCAGCCCGTCCAGAGCCCTTCAGTTCTTCAACTGGGTCCCACAAATGGGGTTCACTCACACCGACCAGTCGTGCTTCATGATGTTAGAAATCTTGGGTCGTGCCCGGAATCTGAACGCGGCGCGTAATTTCCTGTTTTCGATAGAGAAGAAGTGGTCAGTGAAGCTCGAAGATCGTTTCTTCAATAGCTTGATAAGGAGCTACGGCGGAGCCGGATTGTTTCAGGAGTCCGTGAAGCTGTTTGTGACGATGAAAGAAGTTGGTATTTCTCCTTCTGTCATTACGTTCAATACTCTTTTGTCGATTTTGCTCAAACGGGGCCGGACGAATATGGCCCGCAATGTGTTCGATGAAATGCTTGGCACGTATGGAGTCATGCCAGATACCTTTACTTTTAATGTTTTGATTAGGGGGTTCTGTATGAACTCCATGGTTGATGAGGGTTTCCATTTTTTCAAGGAAATGTCGAGGTTTAAGTGCAAGCCTGATGTCATAACGTATAATACGCTTGTTGATGGATTGTGTAGGGCGGGGAAAGTGGATATTGCACGAAATGTTGTGCGGGGTATGAGTAAAAAGAGCGAGGATTTGAATCCAAATGTTGTTACTTACACGACTTTGATTAGGGGGTACTGTGGGAAACACAAGACTGACCAGGCTTTGTTTGTTTTGGAGGAGATGACTAGTAGAGGGTTGAAGCCGAATAGTATAACTTATAATACGCTGCTTAAGGGCCTTTGCGAAGCGCAGAAGCTAGATGACATAAAAGAGATTTTGGAAGGAACAATGAGATGGGGAAAGTTTGTTCCTGATACGTGCACATTCAACACATTGATTCATGCACACTGCCAAGCCGGGCGCTTGGATGAAGCACTGAAGGTGTTTATGAAGATGTCGGAGTTGCAGGTTCAGCAAGATTCGGCAACATATAGTTCTTTGATATGCAGTTTGTGTCAACGAGGGGACTATGATAGAGCAGAGGAGTTGTTTGATGAGTTATTGAAGAAGGAAATTTTGTTAAGTGATGTTGGTTGTAGGCCTCTTGTTGCTGCTTATAACCCCATGTTTGAGCATTTATGTAGAAATGGGAAAACCAAGAAGGCCGAGGGAATTTTTAGGCAATTAATGAGAAGAGGAACTCAAGACCCTCCATCTTATAAGACTTTGATCATGGGGCACTGTAGGGAAGGTACATTTGAAGCTGGATATGAACTGTTAGTCTTGATGTTAAGAAGAAATTTTGTGCCTGATGCCGAGATCTACGAGTCCTTAATCAATGGTCTTTTGCAAAAGGATAAGCCTCTTATGGCAAAGACAACTCTAGAAAAGATGATAAGAAGCTCCTATATCCCTGGAGCGTCTACTTTCCAATGCATACTTGAGGAGCTTCTCAAAATGGGTTGTGCTAAGGAATCCGCTAATTTTGTTACGTTGATGTTGGAGCACAAAATTAGACAAAACATCACTCTCTCAACAAATCTTGTAACTCTACTTTTCAGTACTGGAATGGGAGATAAAGCATTTGAGCTTGTGAAGTTGCTTTATGAGAATGGATATTCTGTTAAAATGGAAGAGTTGGTTGGTTTCCTTTGCCAGAAAAGTAAGCTTTCGGAGGCTTGTAAGTTATTGCAATTTAGTTTGCAGAAGCATCAATGCGTTGAAATTGAACCATTTAATACTGTTATTGCTGGCCTTTGTAAAATTAGAAAAGTTTCTGAAGCATTTGGTTTGTACTATGAATTGGTGGAGAAAGGAGTGCATCATCAGTTAGTCTGCTTAGAGGATTTAAAAACCGCTCTAAAGCTTGTGGGAAAATCTGCTGAAGCCGATTTTGTATCTAAAAGGATGCCTAAAGAACAGCATCTTGACACATATGCTCCAAAATTTTGCTTTGGGAAGGTAAAGGCCTAAACTGTAGGTCCGTTATTCATTTACCATGAACTGAGTTTAAAAGTAAACAATGCAAGAACAGGATTTTTTTTTTTTTTTTTGGGTGCAAAATCACAAAGCTTACCCTTGAGTTCAAGTAAACAATTTTCAACCTTATATTATTAAGAACTACAAAAATTTCCCTGTACATTGTCAATCCATAAGAAATCCCTCTCTCTGACAACTTTTAATTGACTTAATGCTGTCATAGAATTGGATAAGGGGTAAAGTTTATCTTGATAAACCCTTTTCTTCACCTCTATTTCTGACTTTGTTTGAATGCCGTCTCATGTCCATTTTATTTTTTATTTTCTATTCCTTCTCACAACAATACCATGTTAGAGCGGTGCCTTACTTGTCACAAGAAAAGAAAATCCAGAATCTGGAATGGAATTCTTATAAACGTGCACACGGAAATCTTCCTAGAAACTCCCTTTTCACCTTGGCATTCTCTAAAGAGTCATGGTCTTTCTTTTTTGTTTTTCCCTAGTTAATTGTTTAAGTTACAATTGGGTTACCAAAAAAAGAATTCCTATAGTCACACGTACAACCCCATCAACCCAAAAAACACCAAACCGTAATAAATAATGAAATCCTCTCTTTACATGAAGCCATTTGATGCTAACCAACTCCTCTCCAAGAGCCAGCCAAGCTTCCTCTCCTTTATATTCCCCTACACTAGGGTACGAAAAATCCCACCAAGCTTTCATCAAATCGAAAACCAAACTTATATTTTTCCTTTCAAAAACGCCCCTAAAGAAAAGATGCCAAGAGTTGAAGGCGGTGAAGCTCCTAGGCCTAGGCGCGTCCCCACCCGTGGGAAGGCAACTGTTCTTGCCATTGGCAAGGCCTTCCCTAGCCAACTCATTCCTCAGGAATGCTTAGTTGAAGGCTACATTCGGGACACAAATTGCCATGATGTCACCATTAAGGAGAAACTGGAACGCCTCTGTAAGCTTATTAAACTACTTCTTCCTTTTCTAATAATTAGCTTGGAAATTATTGTTTCACTCTTTGTACAACGAAGACGAAATTTTGTTCTACTGTCATGGGCATCTTTGGGATTGATTTCAGAGGGCTGTTTTGAGATTATGAAATAAGTTGGCATGGTATTAGTGTGTTTGACAAAAACTTTTTTCAGTTGAGAGTGTGTTTACTGGTTTGTTAAGGAATCTATTGGGAAAATAAAACTATAAAATGTTTAGCAGAGTATTTTCTAGTAGTTACTTATACGGAATTAAAGTTAAAAATAACGTGATTTCCTTTCTAGTGTTTACTTATTTTATAGAAAAAGAATTATTAATGTGTCCTTGCCTCTGTAATCATATATTAAAGTCTGTAAAATGATTCATTTCAATCCAAGGGAAAACGATAAAATTAGATTTTAGGAGCCCCCATCATATGGACAGTCTTTGTTAGGTCATTCATCTAACCCGCGTGTCACGCCTCTTCTTGTCATATCTTTTTCCTTATTTTGGTTTAAAAAAAGAAAAAGAAAAAGAAAAAAAAAAAAAAAAAAACAGATGGACAGTGACATCTAGACTAACCATACACAACTTCTCTCTCTTTCTCTCTCTTTGCTAGGCAAAACTACGACGGTGAAGACGAGATATACAGTGATGTCGAAGGACATCCTAGAAAAATACCCTGAACTAGCAAGAGAAGGCTCTCCAACCATCAGCCAGAGGCTTGAGATAGCCAACCCCGCTGTGGTAGAGATGGCCAAGGAGGCCAGCCTCGCCTGCATCAAGGAATGGGGAAGGCCGCCCCAAGACATCACCCACATTGTCTACGTCTCCTCCAGTGAGATTCGCCTCCCGGGCGGCGACCTCCACCTTGCCAGCCAGCTTGGCCTGCGCACTGACGTCGGCCGTGTCATGCTATACTTCCTCGGCTGCTACGGTGGAGTCACAGGCCTCCGAGTTGCCAAGGACATTGCCGAGAACAACCCTGGAAGCCGTGTCTTGCTAACCACCTCGGAGACAACAATACTCGGTTTTCGCCCCCCAAACATGGCGCGCCCTTATGACTTGGTGGGAGCCGCTCTCTTTGGGGACGGGGCTGCAGCAGTGATCATTGGGGTAGACCCGATAACCAATCAAGAATCGCCCTTCATGGAGCTGAATTCCGCCATCCAACAGTTCTTGCCCAACACGCACAATGTCATAGAAGGGAAGCTGACTGAGGAAGGCATTAACTTCAGGCTAGGGAGAGACCTTCCTCAGAGGATAGAGGAGAACATAGAGGAGTTCTGCAAGAAGCTAATGGCGAAAGCTGAGCTGAAGTTTGAGTACAACGAGCTGTTCTGGGCCGTCCATCCTGGTGGGCCCGCGATTCTGAACAAGCTGGAGAGCTGCCTGAAGCTGAGCAGTGAGAAGCTGGCGTGCAGTAGAAGGGTGTTGATGGACTATGGGAATGTGAGCAGCAACACCATTTTGTATGTAATGGAGAATATGAGGGAAGAGTTGAAGAGAGAAGGGAGTGAAGAGTGGGGACTTGGTCTGGCTTTTGGTCCTGGCATTACCTTTGAAGGGATTCTCATTCGAAGCCTTTGATTTCATATTTTCCTATCCATTTTCACTACTATATATATATATATACACGAGATTGGATAGAAATATACTGGGTTTGGGTTGCATCTTGATGAACATGTCATTTTAGAGAAATAACTAAGAAGGTTTCCTGTTTGGAGCAAGCAAAGATTTTTTTTTTTTTTTTTTTTTTGGTGGTGGGTAGAAAGTTGATGAGGCAAAAGCGGGATTGGAGACGAAAGAAAATGTACGAAGTTTGCCACAACTTTTGTCATTGTCTTAATTTGGTTTTCTTGAGGCCAAGGGATTAATAATTAAAGTAAAAGTTGGTCTACTTTCAACGACAGAGAAAAGGGTAAAAGTTTGTTTGCGTCTCTTCCCTCTCGAAAAAAAAGTTTGTTTGTGTTTCTTCCCTTTTGAAAACAGTATTTCTTTGGAGTTGGGGAAAAAAAAAAGCGGTGGTTGCATGTATAATTGCATAAGCCGATAATATCATACTTGACTTTATTTAAAGGTACAGAGTTTGAATTTTTCACTCCTAAATTAAAAAAGAAGAAGAAGAAGAAGAAGCATTTATGTCATCCTTGACATTTAGTTTGGTAAAATAGCCTCTTTTGTTTCGAGGGTAATTTTATTAAACACACCAGAGATACAAATATATCAAATAGAATGAATATTCTTGTAATAAATTAGATAAAACATTTCAATAATAACAAATTCATCAATGATGCTTAAAAAAAAAAAAAAACTTATGCTATATTTGGTGAATCAACTTAACTCAAATATTTCATTTTAATTTTTTTTTTTAAAAATCAACAAAATTTATAACTACTTTTTAAAAAGTTAACTCAACTCAAACTTAAAAATTTCATCTCATCTCAAATTCAACTCGTTCATTAAACGGAACATTATGCTCGTAACTTTATCATATCTTAACAAGGTTGTTTTTGATAAAATCCTGACAATCAATTGTCTAGCAAATCGAGTATAGATTACAGTTCGGGTAGAGCATCAACCACAATATATAGGTTGTGGAGCAATCAAGGAACTTCATTGCATAACCCCACAAGGGCGGCAACTCAATGAAGTGAGTAGGAAACCTTATAAACGCTAGCAGGAGAATAGAAATAGATGTTTCCCCAACCTTCCAACAAAATCTTAGCACAAGAAAAAGAAATTAAAAAAAAAAAAAAAGAAAAAAAGAAAAAAGTTTAAAGTTACTCAACTTTCCAAGAAACAATCTTTAAACATAATAATAATGGGAAATAACAATAATAATATAATAATTATTATTATTATTAAAGCACAGCTTTCAACGACCAATTCCAGGCACATGGAAAACGACCGAATGAGACCACGTCGTATAATTATTCGTTTCTCCAGCGTTGCCGTTAAGAAACCTCTCTCTCTCTCGCCTCCGAAATCTTTGCAATATTCATACCAAAAGCCCTAAATCTCACTTCAATTCAATTCAATTTGATTCCTTTCTTTCATTTGGCGCGCTAGTATATGCCCAACTTGAAATTTTCTCAGGTAAAAAGCATCATTATTTTCCCAATCTTTCCTCTGTTTTTTAAATCTCTAAGTTTCATTTTCTTCTCCCAAATTTATTAAACAACCGCTTCTAATCTGTTATTTCTGTCTGATCTGCAATTCAATTTTCGCTTTTTTTTTAGTTTTTTTTTGGGTTTTTTTTTGGGTTTTTTTTGTGGATTCTCCCAAACTATGTATATATGCACTTGGTGAACCACATATAAGTTTGTGTGTGTATGTGTATATATATGTATGAAACTGCATATGTATGCATTTTTCTTGAATCTGTGATCTAATTGACCTTGAAAACTAAACTGCTATGTTTGGGGTTGGATTTGGCAGAAAGTGAAATCTATGATGCAATCTGCAAACTGGAATCGCGGAGAATCATCCACGCCGTTTTTGGTATCTCTCTCTCTATTCCCCCCCCCCCCCCCTCCTTTTTTTTTAAACTCTTATTTGATTCTTTATCACTTATATTCTTGCTTCTAAATTCCAATGTGAAAAAAAAAAAAAAAAAGTTAGTAATCTACAGAAAATGATGTTTTTTTTTTTTTTTTCCCTTCATCTGTAATAAAGTATTCCACGGAGAAAGATTCATAATTCATATGACACATATTTATATTTAGAAACGATATATAGATATATATGTATATATGTAATATGTGTTAACAATTTCCTCGCTCTCTCTCTTTTTTTTTTTTTTTTTGCTCAGAATGATAGTTTAAGAATTGAGGAGCTTATCCCTCAGCTGTTTACGTCAGTCCCGTCCCTAAATGAAGCTGCCTCGTATCTTGCACAAACAACCTCATTCATAACTGGCTGTTTCTCCGACTCTTCGGGTAAGTTTCATTTTCCAATGTGGATTATGTTATATTTTCGATCTTGGCTCTGTAGGAGCAAATAGAAAGATTGAGAAATAGAACCATCTGATTTGATTCGTTCTCAATAGTCATGAGATGATCAACTTAGGGTGATCCTTTTGTTGATGGACGCTCCTAATACACCCGTAGTTTCTAAAGGATGAAAACCAACTATGTAGCATCTACATCGAGAATTCAAGTATTATATATGCCATCAGTCCGATCCTTCTCTTTGTAGGAACTACCCATAATGATTAACTTGCAAAATGGACCTTATTATGGTCAAAAACTTTGGATTATGTTATGTTTGTTTCCTATTGTCTTTAATGTTTATTGTTTTGTGTTTGGCCTTGATTTTGTAGTCAACAAGGAATTTTAGGGTGTGATATTAATTTTTTTTAATATGTAGAATATAAACGTGAAATCTAATAAACTGTTGCTTGCTGTTTATTTTTCCTTTG
Source organism: Ficus microcarpa (assembly GCA_025413485.1). Lineage (NCBI taxonomy): Eukaryota > Viridiplantae > Streptophyta > Magnoliopsida > Rosales > Moraceae > Ficus > Ficus microcarpa. The sequence continues at coordinate 3,530,237 of CM046383.1, forward strand.
ATGATACTAAGGCCAACACGAATTAAGACCACTTTATTTCCTTCCTTTAGCGGTACTAGGTTTAACACACATTAACACCACTCGCTTTCCGAACCGTATTTAATGCATTTGAAATGAATTTTAAGGCTTCCTTTGGAGTCCATGCCCTGACCAATCATTGTAGTTTATACATAATTTCGTCTTTTAGTAATGGTCTTAGTCGTCATTTGGTGTGGAATTTAATGATAGAACACGTTTGAACAAACTGTTACTCATGTCCTTGGATGATATTTTGTACATTCTACATGCATATACCTATTTTTCTGAGTTATTTTGGATAGACATAAATAGGATTTTATCTGTTTTTGCAGTGGAACATTCATCTAGAAATGTGGAAGTTACCAATGGACAAGAGTTAGTCACGTTTTCATCTGGGCTGACCCAGGGATCTCTGCGTGGCTCTAGTGATCTTGCATCTTCAAGTGACTCTCCCTCTATAAATGACGGAACAAGGAGGATCTCTGCTAGTGATTCATCTGAAATTTCTGGCACCATTGTACAGTCGAATCATAATGGTCAAACAGGCATTTCTATCTTTCAAGGGTATTGGTTTTCAGCATACCGCATATTCTTGTGTTGTACACTAGTCCTTTTGATTCATAAGTTTTGAAAAGGCCACAGCTCTTTCCAAGAAGTTCGGATATTACAAGATGCTGTCTAACTTGGAATTTAATTAATAATGACCATCCTTCCAAGCAAAGAAACACAGAAATATCACTGGTTTCTGGTGGTTACTAGAGTGCTTCATGGGAATGCCAATTAGGACCCAGATAAAAGTCAAGCTCAGTGTCAGCTAGGCTGTGGCAATACTAACAAAATATGATTAAACTTTCAGCCTTATCAATCGGGTGCGGAAAACTGTCCAGGGATCTGCTGATGACATAGGGTGGCTGCAACGTGATCCAGAGATGCCCCCAGTCGAAGACGGATCAGAAAGATTCACAGAAATTGTGGATAGTGTCAGGTATCTAATGCTGTTTAACATTGCACAGACCTGTATCTGCATTGAATGAGTACTCATTCTTGATTCGGCTGTTCCACTCTGACAGGCATGGTGTTCACAGGTTGCCAAATTCATTGGTTTACTTGTTGATTCCAGGTATACAGACATATATATATGTATATATATATGAAATATGAACAATAGGATCAGGCTTCTATTTAGATATTCAACATCATAGGGTGAATTTACTAATTCCACCAACACCATCATCTTGCATCCTATGCTAGAAGTTTTTACTCTCTCCTAAATGTAGACTAAATTCAAGCATCTACCCAAGATCTTGCTCACCAAACTTGAATTGAAATTTGGAAGTTGTGAATGAATATGAGTAGTAGTAAAACCGTAATCTCTACTAGGCAGTTTTTCATAATAACTTTCAAATATTGGCTTCTAAGTAAGATCATTAATATTGGACTTTTTCTGTACTGTACCAACGTTGAATTGTATGGTCTCATTTGTGGATTAATTATTAAAGAAAAAGAAAAAGAAAAGAAAAAGAAAATGTTTAATCGTGGATTATGGATGTTTATTTATGAGTCATGTGATAAACCTGATTTATTACTCCTTTTTGGGATTAATGGAGTCATTTTCACATTAGTTCTAGAGTTTGTACAAGTTCTAGGATAATACACTGTGTTCAATCCTGACTATGTCCTGTAATATACAGGTCTTTTCAGCAACCACGGCCCACTTTATTTCGTCAATACAAAATCGACTTTCTCAAAGATGGGTCTCGCCTGTCACATTGCCAAGATTCATAGTGAGGTATTTTTAAAATTTTTTTAAATTAAATGTCTATGCACTGTATTTCACTTGTTTTCTAAGCTAACAGGCTTAGATGATTGCAAATTAGGCTTCAGTCGAAAAAAATGCCAGGGAGATAAAGGATTACGTTGAGGAAATCTATTGGGGTTCCAAGAAACGCGTTTTGCTTCTTGGACATAGCAAAGGGGGAATAGATGCCGCAGCTGCTTTATCACTATATTGGTCTGATTTAAAGGATAAGGTTGCTGGTTTGGCATTGGCCCAAAGTCCATATGGTGGTACTCCAATTGCTTCAGATATTTTACGGGAAGGGCAGCTCGGAGACTACGTAAATCTACGGAAATTAATGGAGATTCTGATTTGTAAAGTGATGAAGGTATCACATCTCTCTCTCTCTATATGTGTGTGTGTGTGTGTGTGTGTTTATATCTGCAGAATTATTTCCACATTCGAATTTGTGCTCAAATAGAAAACCGTCGGGTCTTTTTCCTTTAAACATAAAAAAGGAGGGTGGTAAACTGTGACAGCATTTGTTATTTATTTATGTCCTGGCCAACGTGGTGGATTGTTGTTTTGTACATAAAATTTTGTTTGTTGCTAGAAGAGAGATGAAATTTATTTTGTTCTTTCTGGGGAGATTTTTGTGCCTTCATATGCTAGGGAAACATGCTAGTGTTCGTCAATGAGAACACTATCAGCAACACTTATGCCTTGGTCAGTAGGAGGGATAGGGACAGATGATCGGTAGACGGATTTTTAAGATTTTGTGGTTGTTTGGTAGGAGGGAATGGATTGGTTAGGGATCCTAAGTCCTCCATAGGACTCCAATCTTGATCCTAGGACGGAATCCAATATCTCGGATATATTCCTTTCCGTCCTTCCTATATTTCTTTCCCTCTTACCAAATAACACCTTTAAGTAGTGAAGGGTTTTAATTTTTATTTTTTTGGTATGGTGCTTATTGTAATTAGGGAAATTATAACAAATAGCATAATTCATATGTACTTTTGAAATTGATAGCATGTCTCATATGTACTTTTGAAATTGATTGCATGTTTTTTAAAAGATAATAAATTTATAGCATATATTTTTGAGAAAATCCAAGATTTTCGGGAAAATCCTTGGATTTCCTGGAAAATATCATATTTTCGGTTAATTTTTAATAACAAATTTATGTGCATAGCTTCATATTAGAGAGGGAAAGAGAGAGGAGTGACAAAGAGTGAGAGGAGGAAGGATAAGGGGCTTTATTTCATATTGTGTGGTCATAGATTTGATTATGCTATTTTTTATTATGTTTAAAATTTCATGCTATTATTTACTATTACTCGCTTCAAAAATATCATTTTGCTCTTTCTCCCTAAATAATCTAGAATGATGGTTACTCGTGCGGAAAACTTTCCAATTCGAGTCATTAAGAATGATATATTCTAATGCCGTTCTGATCGCTATTCTGAAGGGAGATTTGCAAGCTCTTGAAGATCTAACCTACGACAAGAGGAAGGAATTTCTGAAGAAACACCACTTGCCAGAGGAACTTCCCGTTGTTTCATTCCACACAGAAGCTGCAATCAGTCCCGCCGTGCTAGCTACATTGTCACGTGTTGCGCATGCAGAGCTACCTATGGGCAGTCCTCTTTCCGAGGCCCCAACACTACCGCTACCAGTGATAATGCCCCTTGGTGCAGCAATGGCTGCTTGTGCCCAGCTGGTGCAGATCAGGTATGGCGAGAAGAGCGATGGGCTCGTCTTGTGCCGCGACGCAGAAGTCCCGGGGTCCGTTGTGGTGAGGCCAAAACGCAAGATGGACCATGCGTGGATGGTTTACTCGTCTTTGTCGGATGACCCTAATGAAGCTGATGCCTCTCAAGTGTGCGAGGCTCTTTTGACTTTGCTTGTGGAAGTTGGGCAAAAGAAGAGACATGAGCATGCCATGAAGGATGAATGACAATCTTTTTTTAGTTTCAGTCTCGCTATTGTACTTTTAATGTAAATTTCTTTCTTTCTTTTTTATTTTTTTGAGTATGATGAACTTTATAGTTTTTTTTTTTTTCCAAATATAATAATAAATACGTGTATGCCTTGTATAATATATATGTTTTTTTAGTGCGCTCTTATGTTGTCAATTTTTCTGTTTGTTGAAGATTATCAAAAAATAAGTAAATAAATATATCAGGCCTCACTTTTTTAATTCCAATCTAAATTCCTTTACTGTTAATTTTTGTGTGGCTTCACATTTTTATTTCGAGGCCAATCTAATTTTTTCGTCTGTTAAAAAGCTTTATGATGAAAAGACTAGCTGATATATTCGACTTAAAATTACAGAGAAAGAAGGTGGTAGAGCTCTTTTTAGAAATAGTGGGTAGGGTCTAATGCAAGGGTCAATAATGATTGTGTAATAAAATGGATGGCCATAAAATAAGGTGTACTATATCTTATATGCAATTAAATACATACAAATATTCTTTTTTAAAACATTTGTCCAAATTAAAAAAAAAAAAAGAAACTAAATTTTGGAAATTTGAGCACCCCCAACCCCCGCACGACTTAGGCCCCTCCTTCCCCCGGATGATGAGCCCCCCCTATGCGACCCAAGTGCCCCCTGTGTGCCCAGTCCCTCGCCAGTAGATCTGCAGCAACCCAGTCTCGCCCCCTTTAGTTGCACTAGATCCATGCGCCCCTCCCCCCAACCCTGACTACAAGTCCCCCCACCTCGGCGTCAACATTCCATTGGCAAGCTCCTTGGCGATGTTATGCCCGTTTATAAGTTATTATTATTTTTTAATTTCTTTTTTAAATGACTTATCACATAAAACCAAATCTATATTGTATTTAAGTTACTTTCACTATCATGACTATTTAATTTTGATCGCATGGTTGTAAAAATGAACTGTACGATAGTAATAATGCTCCTCAGAAGGACTTTACCGCATACGGTCCTCCTAAAATTATATTAGTTTCTTAAAAAAAGGAACTTAACAATTTATATTTTATTGTTTATTCATCGGAAAAAATAGTTTTTTTTTTTTATTTACATATAAAAAACAGCAAATTATAAATTTTTTTCAGCAAAACAAAATTTCAGTATGTTGTCCTATTACATGCAAGCCCATCATGTTTGCAAGTGGGTTTAGGTCCTCCGGGCAATGATTCGCTGTTCGCTCTCAATCTCACGAAGCCACTTGTCAGTATCTTATTGGACGATAGGAGTTAAACATAGGTCTTTTAGTCCACAGCCACAAAATTAACCAATACATTTGTAGCATTCACCCAGTTATGTTCCCTTCCAGTGAAGTAAGCACAGTAATTCAGACTCCTTGGACGGAAATCCAAGCACCCCCGTCTTGCTTAATACCCAAAATACCCTCACAGACGTCCCGAAATTTCATCCTACCACGCACCAAAAAAAAAAAAAAAAGGGGAAAAAGAAAAAAAAGACGAGAAATAGAACCAAATAATTACCAGTTTTCTTTCTTTTCCCCCCTCTCCTCCCTGTTAGAGCGAGAGAGCTAGAGAGAGAAAGAAGAGGGAGAAAGCGAGCGGCACCGCGTTTCTTCACACAGGCTCGAGAGCTCGGAGAGAGAGAGAGAGCTTCGAATTAGGGTTTCTGGACAATTTCGTTTCGGAAGCAGGAGAAAAAGGAGACCAGCCGGTTTTTCGGATTGGAATCAGGAGTTTTCTGGTGATTTGACTGCCTACCTAGGGTTTCGTAGTTTGGTTTCTGCATAGTTTTGTTTGGTTCGGAATCGATTTGCCTTAGGGCTTGTTTTTGTTGTTTCTGGTTTCGTTTCGTTGGAGCAGAGAATTTGGTGGCTCGAGGGATGTGAGAAGTCGTTTCGCAACGGTTCTAGGGTTTCGATGGGAAGCACGGGAGAACCTGACCGGAAACGCCGCCATGTTAGCACCATATCATCCCCAACAGCAGCCGCTGCAAAGAAGCAGCACTTTTTGCCCATTTCCGAGGACAAGAAGGTAAGGTTTTCGTGCTATTTAATGCTTCAGAGTATTTTCGGAGTTTTAGGGTTCGTTTTGGTGTTTGGCACATTGGTAATTTGATGTTTTTGTTGTTTGCTTTAAGAACTTGTTGTGTTGATTAATTCGTTTGCTCAAAACATTGAATTGATTAGATGAAAGAATCTGTTCCTCGTTGTTAATTTTAAAAAATACTATCAATTTGCTAATAGTAATCTTTGATATGCGTTTAATTGAGATATTCTATTGATTTCTTATACTTTTCCTTTTCGCTGGAAGAAATCTATATTTGGTTGAACGTCCTTCCTTTCTTGCAATCTGTCATAACGACTTGAGTTTTTCCCCCAAATTGTTAGTGGGTGTTGTGTAGCCGTTGGAAACTGAAAAAGTGCTTTCCATTTTCTTTGATTATTATTAATTGGAAACATGTGACGGGTGTAGGAGTTTTTGCTTTCATTTCTGTGGTTCTTTTCAGATTTTTGTTTTTCGTTTTTGTTCATTGATTTAATTGACGACATCCAGATCAAAAGGATGTTTATTATGGATTCTGTCCCCTTATTCATGTTCCTTTCATGTCCATTCAATAATTATGACATTAATTACAATATCATACCGTGTCAATTAAAGGTCATCATGAAAGGGGACACAAATAAGGGGACATACAAGACAAATCCTGTGATTAGTTCTTAGTCAATAGGTGTTAGTCTATACATGCAGATGAGAGGCGAGCCTCTAGGTGTCCATTCTTTAAAGTCTGCAAAAACATGGTAGTACTTCCAATAGGATGGCTACTGTACGTTTACTCTACTTTTTGTGCATTTTCCTCCTTGGATTGCACATATGATATCTTGTTTGGGCTGACTGTTTCTCTTTTTCCCTTTTTAAGCTTGATATTGCTGTTCTTCAATATCAAAATGAAAAGCTCATACAGAAGTTGGAGACACAGAAAGTTGAGTATTTGGCTCTCGAGAATAAATTCTCTCAACTGAAGGAAAAACATCAGCCATATGATTCCACATTAACAGTTGTCAATAAGTCTTGGGAAAAGGTAGGACTCTTGTTTTTGGTTGTTTTGCTGCTGCCTTGTTTCACTTGTGTAACTTCATGTGGTTTCTTTTTTTCTTAATGTATACAGTCATGTAATGCTTGATGGGATGTTAATTCTATGTTTTGACAATAGCTTGCTCATGACTTGGAATCATGTTCGATCCGTACTAGAGAGACATGCAGCAAGCAGGACGTTGATTGCAAGTCTATCATGGAGGGTGAGGATCATTTTGACACGGTTCATGTTATTTTATGGTGTTAGGGGTTCGAATTATTTAGATTTAACTAGCATGGCATGGTTGAAATGTTCATTGGTGTTAATAGGTAAAATACTTGTTTTACATTCAAGAGGAATATCAATAATGAAAATACCAATTGCCATTTTTCAATTGTTATTTTCTTTGAATTTTTTGCACCATATACATGCAGTTTTTTGTGTCTACCGCTACATTTTGGGTAATTTGGATTTCTTTTTTCTAACATGATGTTCGTATGCTTATTAGTTAAATCTTGTTCGTTGCATTCAGTTATGTATTTCAAACTTAGTGTATTATAAGATATGAGTCCTATTTTGTGAGCTTGTAGGTGCATCCGGAATGTGATTGTTGAAGTGTGCTTATAAATAATGAGGTTTTGTACTCTTTTCAGATGGAGTACAGTCTACTTTTCATGAGGCATTTCTTAGTCGACTTGCAGAAACGGGTGCAACTGAAAGTTCATCAATGTGTAACTCCACTGATCAGATGGAATTTGATAGAGAGACAACCTATGGAAATACTAAGAACAGCCTAAGTAATTTCGTAGTTGCAATTGACAATCTGTGGTGTCAAAAGGATGGATTACATGCTGCGATGTTGAAAAGGATTCCAAGAGATGTAGACCCGAGTAAGTTTTAATTTTACATGGTGCTTTATTCCAAATCTTTGTATTGCGAATTGTCTCTCATCTTTCGGTGTGTATTGCTTCTTTTGCTAGACGCTTGCCGGCGAAATACAGAAAGCATTCTTGAAGCTAAGACCTGGAGGTGGGCATTTATTGATATGTTTTTGAAGCACAGATCACTTTCAAAGGAACTGCAGAGTCATCAAGACATTGATGCAAAGAATAAAGCTAAGCTTAGACGTTTAAGAGGTAACTACTCTGCAAAATGATCGATTATTTGTCTTTTGGGAGTTGTAAATGTAAAGGTTGGTGTTAACGTTTTTGGTTTCCTACTTGGCAACAAAACGGAAAAAGAAAGAAATTGTTGGTGCACTGTTCACCTGCTCACTTTTATCATTCGGTCGGAAGCAATTGGGGTATCGGTCATTTTGTAACTTAGTTAAGTTCCAGATTAGGATAATGGTTTCTTTGGCTTGGATATACATCCACAAGGGACTCGAAGGAATCTCAATTCTATCTTGTTATTGTGACAGCCTTAATACTATTAAAAGCCATAACCTCAACTTTTAGCAATTTATCTTAAGTAACGGACACTTGATTGATTAAAACAAAAGATACTGTTCAAGAAACCTTATTTTATTTGATCATTCTTGGTGAATTGACACGAGGTGTGAAGTTTACAGGGCTACCGTTTTAAAATTACCCAAATTAAAACGTGGACTTTGTTTAGATGGTCAGAATTTTTGTATGGAAGGTAACAGAATGATCTATAAGGTTAAAGTGTGGTTTTGTCAATGGTTTTATGAAGGAGAGTTGCAAAGTACGGTAGCTGAATTAGACGAGAATAATTGCAAACTAGCAACTCTTAAAGCACAGAGAGATGCTGCAAAAGGGGTAGGCTTCCCTGTCCTAAATCTAGGGAGCAAGCATGTTAGTGGTGACAAAATCAGAGATAAAGTAAAAGATCTACAAGATTTGGAGTCTTCTCTCAAAGAGCTAATGGTATTATTTTGGATCTTTTAATCACTCACCTTTCGGAACTAATTTATTTAAATAGTTTAGCAATGCTAACTGATTAGATATCTGCAGGGTCAAGCTTCTTCTCGGCTTTTGGAATTAAAAAATCTTTATGAGGAGAGGATAAGAATATTACAACAGTTATCTAATCTGCAGGTTGGTTTAATCTGTATTTAGTTTTTGTCTGTGTACGCGTGATTCCACAACTAAAACAGTATTATTCTCCTGAAAGCAAACTCTTCTTACAAATGGGGTTTTACTTGACAGAACAAATTGAAGAATGTAGCATGCATTTCCTCTTCCCAAACCTACCTCTCAGTGAGAGACCAAATTGAGAAGTCAAAATCTGAAGTCATTGAGTATCAAGCCTCATATGAGAAACTACAGGTTGTAACTGGTCGGTAGTTTATTTATGCCTTCATCTGTCATTTTCTTGCAAAGGTTTCATTCTGATGCTGATAATAATGGTGTCTTTGGAGATTGTAGGCTGAGAAGGATATTCTTGTCTGGAAGGAAAGGGAACTAAATGTTACTAGTGATGTGGTTGATGTTCTTAGAAGATCTTCTGCAATTGTTGACTTAAAAGCAACAGATCTCAGGATGGAGATACAGAAACTGGTTGATGAAAGAAAAATGATTGAAACAAAGCTGGAACAGGCTTCAAGAGAACCTGGTTAGAAGAAACCTATCATTTGTTCTGTTTAGTTTGTGTTATGGGCTTTTTACATTGCTGGTTTTATGCTTCAATTGTGATGGAAATACCCTGTATTACAGGAAGGAAAGAAATTATAGCAGAATTTAAGGCCTTGGTGTCTTCATTTCCTGAGGAAATGGAAACCATGCAAGGTCAATTACGTAAATATAAAGAGACCGCTTCAGATGTGCATTCTTTGCGGGCTGATGTGCGATCTCTTTCTAGCATTCTTGACAGGAAGGTGAGTGTATTTGTGTGGTGAAGTTCAAAAATTTTATTACAGGGTTTTGTGTTACCTAATGTTACCTTATTTTTTGAAACAGGTGAAAGAGTGTGAAACTTTATCTGCTAGATCGACAGATCAGGTTGCTGAGATACAGAAATTGCAAATTATGGTATGTGTTTATGTAATTTTTTTTTTTATTAAGTTCCATTTTAAAAAGTTACTACATAGAGTTGTTGAGCATCAACAAATAATCAGTCTTGTTAAAGTATGTTTTGACTAATTTGCACTGAATTTATCCATGGAGCCAATGATTGATGTAGCTGTATTAGATTTTCCTTTTCTCCCACTTATTGTTACTTTCTTTGTAGGTTCAACATTTAAAAGAGAGTGATTCCGAGTTAAAGCTTATTCTGGAAATGTTTAGACGTGAATCCACTGATTCAAGGTTAGAGCATTTCTATTATATTGTATTGTTTTCTCCGTGTAACTTTGACCTTCACTGCTGGGTGCAGGTATATTGCTTCATTGAATAATTAATAATCATTGTTGTTTTTTCATTAACACACTTTGTGACTCCTAAGAATTGTTACGTCATCTTGTGATGGTGTGCTGTATTTAGATAAGATATATTGTTCTCATTTTGATGACGAAACCAATGTTTTCATTTGTTTTTAGCTACATTGGTTACAAATTTACCATGGAATATCTAAATTTTCATATTCTTTTTAATCTCTCTTATGCAGAGATGTCCTCGAAGCTAGGGATTTGGAATACAAGGCATGGGCCTATGTTCAAAGTTTGAAGTCCTCCCTTGATGAGCGCAAGTTGGAACTACGAGTCAAAACAGCAAATGAGGCCGAGGCCAGATCTCAACAGAGACTAGCTGCTGCAGAAGCCGAGATTGCTGATCTAAGACAGAAGTTGGAAGCTTCCAGAAGGTTTCTACTTTTTTAATTTAGTTTTGGAAAACGTATCATTAAAACATTTGATTTTGACTTTCTGGTGCCGTTAGATCCTCTCATTTAGTTCATATTTTTCTAAAAGGAGCATCATCCTTAAAGAAGATTATAACCATTCAAATCTTACGAGGTTTGAATAACTTGGTGTTCGTACCACGGAATAATAATAATAACGTTGAATAATGTTGTCTGTGTCAAAATATGAGCTTAGAGTGACTAGTGACTACCTTTTTGCACCTTTTCTTCACTATTGTGTTGCTGAAGAGCTTTGGTCGTAACATTTTGCTGTTGGAATCTTACTTTGTCATTCCATCATTTGTTATTGTTTCACTTTGTGCATACTGCGTGGGGAGTTTGGGAGGATACAAGTTCTGAGATACTAATGCGGCTGTGTCATGGTTAACGAGGCATATTTATCATGAGAGAAAATTCTATATTGTGAAAACACTGAAGCTCCTCTGTGCTGTAGCTTTAGTTGTTAATGTTAATTTAGGTCTATTGTTTTCCTCTTCTTTCTCTTTTTGGAGAAGAGGTTTACACTTTCTTTCTTTCTTTCTTTTTTATTATTATTTTTTTATTCATTTTTTTGCTTCAATTTCAGGGATCTGTTAAAACTTGCAGATGTCTTAAAATCGAAAAATGAAGAAAATGAAGCTTTCTTGTCTGAAATTGAGGTGTGTTTCCTGTTCATTTAATGTGCATTGGGATCTCCCCCTTGTTTGGTGGTGAAGTTGTTCCCACATTAGAGTTTGTTCTCATTGCAGATGATTGGACAAGCATACGATGACATGCAAACTCAAAATCAACATCTATTGCAGCAAATTACCGAGAGAGATGACTATAACATTAAGGTGAATGGTCTATTTACTTTTTGTCGAAGAATCTAAAGATTTATAAATCTTGTTATTTTTTCCGATATAAAAAATATTTGCAATCTTTTGGCTTATAAATACGGAAGGTATGTTTTAGTTTTGTTGTCAACTTTTTCATTTGTTATTTAAAGTTTTTTAGTTTCAAATCGCACTGTTTAGAAAATAGAATTATTTCATTTTCAGTTTTTGTTTAGGTCCTTGGGATGCATAGATGCTTCTTTTTCCATCCTTTTTGTTTTTATTTGTATACAATTTTTTCATGGATGACTGGCTACTTGTCTTTTACAATTATATCCTCGCGATAAGTTCTGAACTTTTGACCCAAAAAATTTTGATCATGAGGATCTTTCCCTTTTCATTGCAGCTTGTTTTAGAGGGTCTACGTGCAAAACAGGTCCAGGATGCATTACTTATGGACAAAAGAATGTTGGAGAGGGAGAGTCAACAAGCCAATTCGTCCGTTAATTTTTATGAGATGAAAGCTGCAAGAATTGAAGATCAGGTGACTTGTGCTCTATAACAAACCTGAATTAGTTACACTAATTATATAATATATACAGCTATTGACTCGTGTGTTGCAGTTGAAAATTTGTTCAGATCAGATTCAGAGTCTTGTAGAAGATAAGTTTCAAAGTTCCATGACAATGGATGCTACTCAAAAGAGATTGTTAGATGTCAAAAGATCATCTGAGCAAACCCAGGAGTTGCTGGAGGAATCACAATCTAAAGTTGATAAAAGTCGAGCGGCACTGTTGGAGCGGCAGATAGAAATAGAGAAAGAAAGGTATAAAAATATTTTTCCAAGTATGTTGCTCATTCCAATCTGTTTCTTACTCTGCTTACAATATATATATATATATATATATATATATTCATTAGGTTTGAAAAGAGAAGACTTGAGGAGGAGCAGGAAGTTTTGAGGAGAAAGGCTTCACGACTTCGAGCCCAGACTGAAGGCTCATCAATTATCGAAAAGCTTCAACAGGAACTTGGTGAATATCGGGAGATACTCAAGTGCAGTATCTGCCTCGACAGGACGAAACAGGTACAGTCAATTGACTAGTAGTGATCATGGTTTCAAACTTTCTAATCTATTGATGAACGCTTTTTTTTTTTTTTTTTGGTATAACTTGGATATTTGCCTCTCCAGGTTGTCATTACAAAATGCTATCACTTGTTCTGCAATCCCTGTGTACAACAAATTATTGAAACTCGTCACCGCAAGTGTCCAACATGTTCCACGACTTTTGGGCCTAATGATGTAAAATCTGTGTACATCTGACTGGCTACCAAGGAGAAGTTTTTTCCTTAGCTGCTTTAATGATACGATCATCAACGCCTTTTGCTACTGTCCCCAGATTTGACATTGTATTGTTATATAGTCAACTGTAGAGAGTATATAAATTGGCATGATTGGTCAGCCTTCTCATCCCAATCGCTTTTTGGCCGGTGCCAATAATCTGAGTTTTGCTGGTACTGGTTCTAGGTTGTTGATTTCACCAATTTCTTTACTGTAATTATAATGTTTTTTCCCTCGACTTCTTGGAGCCGCTGGAATCTTTGATCTATAATTTGCAGATTGACTGGGTTCCATCCATCCATTCATTGCCAACCTGAGGACAAAGACGTTGCTTGGTCGTGTCGTCATAAACTAATCAAATACCTTGATGGTAAGCGTAAAGTTAGCTTAGTCCCACCAATGCTGAAGATTGCCTTTTTTGTTATAATGGCCGCAGCATAAGATAAAATTTTGCTGCATATGTATCAGTGATCATTATGTTGTTAGTAGCTATTTTTTTATTCTAATGGTCAGCAGTTGTTTACCTTGAATGGATGTAGCTCGTGTAGGGGTTTTCGCGGGTAGTCAGTCTCTTGGGCTGTAGGTTCTTGTTTGAAAAAACTTATAGCCAATTCCCTTCCATTTTTCAGTCTCTCTCTCTATCCCCTCCTTAAGAATCATCTTTTACCCAATTCTTTGATCATCACTAGACTTTCAACGTGTTGGACGTTTATTATTTATTTTTCTTTCCATTGTTTATGATACATGAACTGTATGCGAGTAATTGAGTAAGATCTAAGTAGCAAAAGTAGCAGTATTTCCGGGTTCTTTTCGACTATTTGAACGTGAATTATAGAGGTATCAGCTAATCGTGTCAACGGGCATATTGTGCCTAATGCTTGTCCCGTTGTTCATGAAAAGGTTGAGGTCCGTTTTTCGCCGTGGTCCGGGGAGTGATTTTTAGGCAAAATAGGCAATAGCCGACGGTAAAATAGGCAGCATTGGCTCAATTCTATTGGGCATGGTTTAGCTCTTATGGTCCAATCTGATTAACAATGGGCATTGGTATCAGGTCCACATTAATGAAAGGCAGTCTAGGCCCATAAACGCAAACTTGGGCTAACGTGGGCCCATTTTTTCTTAATGGGTCAAACCTTTTCTTAAATTTCGGCCCACTATTACATGGGCTTGGCCCAGAACAAATTGGGCAGCTTCTTCCCGAATGTGCCGTGTGGACTCTTAAAACAAATATTTTATCTGTACACATATTAGAAGTTTCAATAATGGTTATTGTGCACTTAAATGTTTTGTACGAATTTTTTAAAATATTTTTTTGGTCGTCACTTTTTTTTCCCTCAAAATTTTTTATTTTCTCATTTTAATCATTTTTTATATTGATATAATTTCAACATTTTAGTAATTTTATTTTTTTAGTTCTATTTTCAAGTACTTTGTTGATTTTTTTTGGACGAAAAACTTTTTTTACTTTATGGATCCTTCAGTTTCCCTTTTTTTTTTTTTTTTTTCCTCTCTCTCTCTCTCTCGGCCTACTTTTTATTTTTTCATTTTAATCTTTTTTTTATTGGTATATTTATAACATTTTAATCCTTTTCACCTTTTTGATCTTTTTTTTTTCATGCCTAAATTTATTTTTTTTTTATTTTCAAGTACTTTGTTGATTTTTTTAATCTATTTTTACTTTTTTCTTTTCTTATTTAGGTAAATTTTTTCAATATGCTCAATCATGTGCACACTCTACATATATATGTATGTATATCAATACATAAACACCCGCTACTCAACATGCACACTATATTTTACTATTTGAATCAGGAGCCCAAATTAAATGACGTGTTGACGAAGAGCACCATGCATACATATATATATATATATATATATATTGGCTAAAGGAAGAGCACCATATAGTTAAATACTGTTTTGGACAAGTAAATATGCACAATTTCTGATGTACTTGAGCACGCTGTCAGAATCACCTGAGCCTTTTCAATAGAAACCTGTGAATATAAAAATAAAAGGGGATGATCAGAAGAGACCACACAAAACCAATTTCTCACCAACGGAGGACACCTTAATGCTATTCTAACAATATGCCAAGAACGACGACAAACCGCGGCTTACCTGGGATTTCTGTGGGGCTCAATGGCTGGAGCTGCCCAGATCAAAATCCATGGTGTAGTCATATTCAATAGTTGGAATCACAGATGCAACAAATTTCAAGAATAAGAAAAGATACCTACAAAAAATAGATAGTAAAGCAAGCACAGTCAAGAACTTTTCCTAACATAACTATAATAACAATAATAACCCGAACACGTGTTAGTTCAACAACATGACACGAAACTAAATACAACAAAGATCCGTAGTAAATTTAATTACATATTCAGCTTTGTACTTTTTCCTTTTTGCTTTAATATTCACCTTTAATCTTTATACTTAGTTGGGCAATTGTTACTGAAAAGGATGGTTGTAGACATAGAGATAGACTTTGCTTAAATATTTTATTAAATTTACATATTCACCTTTACACTTTTTTCTTTTTGCTTTAATAGTCACCTTTAATCTTCATACTTAGTTGGGCAGTTGTGTAATAAAAGGATGGTTGTAGACATAGAGATATCTTTTGCTTAAATATTTAATTAAAAAAAAAAAACTGCTATAATATCTACGTCGTAATGTATGAAGAATTAATGCCGTTTCTTATGAGAGCAGCATTTTTCAAGCAAATATGAGCAGAGAGAGACAGACTTATCAACTTCTGGTTCAACTCCACGCGACATTAGTACATCAATGATCTTTTTCATCACTGCACCATGACGACAGGGATGTACAGATGCATGCTTCCCAGGCAAGTGAGGATGGTCCTCAATGGTTACCTGTATTGATACAAATAGCCATATAGTACAATTGCAGAGATCAGAAAAACAGTGCTTGTCGCAAGCAAATGTAACAAATGAATCTAAGCATCAACTCACGGTTTTCCGGGCATGATCTTGGCTAACATCTTCAAGAACAAGCTCTGGTTGTAGAAGCATCCTTGACTAAAAGAATAACAAAGGACTCTAATCAGTTTCAGCAAAAATTTTCATCAACCATAAAGTAAAGAAGGATATCCGTAGACAACATATCATTGGATCATTACGCAAATTCAATCAGATACCAGGCAAAGCATAATTGGTTAAAAGACAAATACTAAGAAAATATAGTAAACAATGAAACTCTATGAAGCAATAAATACGAAAGTCATTGCATCTTGAACATAGTTAACAGAACGAACCTCATCATAACCGGTAAGCCACACTCGAGGAGTTTGATAATATTTATCATACCTACAAAAAGAACAAGACAAAAGAAAAATATTAGGGCTCCTGTTAAATAGACTATTTCATACTCCAAACCAACAAATAAAAGGGTATTGTACTAATGTTTTTGACAAGATGTACCTAAAAAAGAAATCAACCACAAATAAATTCAGTTGGAATTTAACTCAATTTGTTCAAGTGTATAGGCTTCCATCAATCATGGATAAGAATTCAAAACTTCTGAACTAATAAAGAAATCAACCACAAAGATTCTTACGTGATGCTGACATCATAGGTTCGGGTGTGTAAGATATTGTCATCGTCAGGTTCCTGAGCAACAAGATACGCAGACTGCAGTGTTGCCTGCAAATTCAAAGTTATAGATCACAATTTAATGAACTTTGATCTGCATAGATAAAAACTAAATTGCCGAAGTAATCATCACATCTATGGACCACGTGCAAGTATCTACAAAAGGAAAGTTCATCAAGCTGTGAATGGAGCATAGAAAACATAGTTCAATGGTTTTGTCATTCATACAACAAATATCTAACGCCTGCATTATTTTTGGCGGTGCTGAATTCAACATAAATAAATCTTTCAGAAACGATTATTTTACTGATCATTTCATCTTACTTCGCATCATGCATAAATTATTACCTTGCAAAGGTAGTGTCAGCATTATCACAGACCTCCTCAGCCATCAACATCACAACAGAACAGTAGCTAGAAATCTAACCACCTCCCCTCTTCCCCCCTCCCTCCCTCTCATACACTACTTTGTAAAAGATAATAGAAACCACAACCAATATGTTCACGACTGAAAAGTAGTAGCAGTAATAGTTAAGAATGCATGACTGTACTAAAGGCATCATAGATAAACATCACGTAGACATTTCTTCATCAGAAAATAGAGATGTTAAAGCCACCATTGGAGACTTACAGGATCAGTTTCAATAAGGTTATCAGCTTCTTCAAAATCAGCCATATCAGGAATATCTTCTTCATCTTCCCCACCAAAATATGAGGGGGTCAGCTTGATAGAGCTCTTCTTGCTTATTTCTAAATTTTCCATGGAGGGCAAGTTTTCTTCCTCAGCACTTTTACCCTCTAAAAGTAAGACACAGTATAAGTGAAAATCTCTCCAAAAAAAAAAAAAAAAAAAAAAAGCTGCAATATTTCTAAGCCTAACTTACCCTTTGGCTTCCCGTGGGTTGCCAACCAGCCATCATTATCTTCATTATCAAGAAGAACTTCCCCACCTGCAGCTTCATACTCTTCTTCTACAGATGCTGCTCTCCGCAGACAAGGGACTGAGCAGAAAAGGAATAGATGGTTAAGTTTACTTGGATTCAAAGAGATTAGAACTCAAATATACTGAATTTTGGTGCAATCGCAACAAAAGCATAGAAAGAATTTAGCTTCCGGCTAGATTATCAAACTTCACTAACAAAAAAGCCTCTTTAATAGATCTATCCTATGATGCGCCTACAAAACAGAAAAGACCAACTTGAGTTTCTTGTAGTATAATTATGACAGTATTAACCCAAGAACAGAAGTCAAACGTAGAAAGCTCAAAACTTCATTAACTAATCACCATCAAAACTTGTAAAATATCCGCTATTAGGCAGAGTTGTACACATACAGGGTACTACTTTTTTCACACACCAGTGGCGTACTAGAAATAAAACCACCATCAACACTAAAAGATAAAAATAAGAAGAAAGATATTGATAACCCTGTCACATGTCATAAATTTTCTCAATGTGACTATACCATACATGAAAAACATACACATCACTAGCTGTTACCAAGAAAAAGAAATATATATATATATAAATATATAGCAGAGTAGAAGCACTGATGATTTTGACGTACCATTTCTAGTGATAAGGTACTGCTTTTCAGACGGTAAATATGGCTTCCTCTTGCTTGGTTCACCTGATTCCCTATCAGGATTAAATGCAACAACAAAGATAAGAAAACAATACCTTCAAACCTATTTGAAAGCTAAAATAATTAAGCAACTTATTAAGAAAGTAACATTGATTCAAACGCTCATCAAGTTACAAAACTAGGGGAGAAAAATACAAACTTTGACTTCTATTCTCGTTTGCAAAAATAAACTAAATGAGTTAGAATTATGTGGTGCTGCTTCAAATGGGTCCAAAAAAAATGCGCCAATATCCAAACTCATCAATGTACTAGCGCAACAAAATTGTATACACACACATATATATTATAATATTACTCCATATTTCAACAACTGAAGGCTGCCCTTTCATATCTCAAGCCTAAGACGATTACATTGCAAGCCTGTTAAAATTTCAATTTCCCTAAACCCTAAAGCCAAATTAATTATGTGCTATGGTTGTAACTTGTATGCATGGCCAGGCAGTAATTTCATTCCTTAAACCACCATGTTTAAATCCTCCAACCCCAAGTTTGAAAAAAATGAGATTACCATAGAACTCCTATTTCCATTTTAATTCCCGCAAAAGCTGCTGAGATAATGAAATTTAACAGTTCGATTAACAAATAAATTAAAGAAGATCTCTTCACTTAGGTCACACAATCACAAAATAAAGAACTTAAGACCGTGACTCATTATTCTCAGCCGTACTCGTCATATCACCAAATTAGTAAATTACTCATCTTTTCAACGCAAACTCGTACATTTGTACTTAAATTTGTCGTAATCTAATCCTTGAGCAATTAGAACACAAACTCGAGAAATTATCAAATGCCCCAATTCAGCGCCTGTACTGTTAACGACTCGTACAAATTTAGAAATTAGCATCGAAAATCGCATAAATAAACGAATAACCTAAAATCATATCGGAACTTCGTAATTTAAAAGTACAGCTCCAAAATCACGGCAAAAGATGAACTGGGAAATCGACACACTAAAGTTTCATCAAACCCTAATTCCACAATAATACGAAAATTCACCTAAAGAAGTGCAAATTGAAAGTAAAAACCGATGCATAGAGATTAAACAAATCTGAGAAGAAAAAAAAAAAAGTGATTGTTTGGAGAAAATTACCAAGACCAGGTAGGGCATTTGGAGACCAGATTGTCGCCGGCGATGATGAACTCGCTGACGCTGAGAACGCCTTTCTCTTTGAAGGCGGAGACGGTGCGAGGGCCGGTGATCCTCTCGACGGTTCCTTTGAAGGCTTCGTGAATCTTCTGCGACAGAACCATCTCTTTCTCTCTCCTTTGCCGATCGATCGAGTTTGGATTGCCGATTGAAACCCTAGATTTGCAGAGAGTGAAAGAGGCCGGGGATCGATGAAAGCGAACCCTAGAGCAGAGCGTAGAAGTGGATCGCTGATGAGAGAGGAGAGATGAGCGCCTGGAACAGCCTACTTTACTGGCAGCGATAGGACGACATTTCTTTTTGTGTCGTTTCTGACACGGGCTTGGTTTGATTTTTCGGGTTGGAATGTGGGCGTAAGATCGGGTCAAGTAAGCCTGGAACGG
This sequence comes from Ficus microcarpa, assembly GCA_025413485.1. Lineage (NCBI taxonomy): Eukaryota > Viridiplantae > Streptophyta > Magnoliopsida > Rosales > Moraceae > Ficus > Ficus microcarpa. The sequence continues at coordinate 3,549,798 of CM046383.1, forward strand.
GCTATTCATCTTTGAACGACACTGTGTATCGTATTTTAATGAAAAACTCGACATTGTGTATTGTATTTAATATTTGTCTTTGACATAATTGCTTAATATTATGTTTAAATTACATAGTAGGCGCTTTATAACTATCATGAACTAACAACATATAAATGTCAATTTTAAAAAAAAAAAACATATAAATGTCGAATATTGTCTTCTATTTGTTAAAGAATTTATGTATTTAGCATCTACTTCCTAATTAACCCTGAAGATATATTAAATCAGTATATGGCATAAAAAAAAGTTGAGTTGTATATAATATGACAGGATATTCTTATTAATAGTATAGATTTTTTCTAATATTAAATATGATAAATCACATCAAAATAAGAAAGTATGTCAAAGTGACAAAACTTGATATAAATATGTTGGATCAAAATAGAGTTTACTGATGTTATATTTTCTTTATCAGAATGCTCAATTAAAAGTTAATACTCTTTTGAAGAACAATTAATCATGTGGTTTGATATAGCGTATTATTATAAACTCTTACGTTTGATAATTTGACTCTTGTAATTGAGTCCCATTAGTATTTTTCACAGCCTATTATCAAAATGTAAAACTTTGCTGGAGTTTTCTAGGGTAGGGACAGCTCTAAAAATATATTTTCACAAATAATAATTATTAAAGCATGTAAAACAGATAAAATCAAATATAGATCTTATGTTTAAGACAAAACCTTACTATATATATTGAAAAAAAAAAAAAAGAACTCCCATACTTTAAATTGTGGGCAGATCTTTATGCCCTTTCGAAACCATACCCAGCTGTTTGTATGATCTTATACTCTTCCGCAAAAGAAGTCAGGCTGGCTTCTTCGTCTATCACAGCCTGGCATCGGAATGAAATTGGAAACTATAAACCGTGTAGATCACACCAAATCGAACCATTAAAACCGCTGATTTTTGAACCAAAGCAATCAATTAACCAGCTTGGTTTCAACCTATATCGCTCGATTTTTTTTCATTCGATTTGGTTTGAAAATTTTTAAAACCATGGTCCAAATTATCAAGCTAGCCGTAAAATTTATTTCCAATTATTTTAATTAATTATAGTTTTTAATTCATATATTTCTTTATTTGTTGGTTTGTTTGTTCTTTTATAGATGATGGTTGTCTGCTAAGTAATTCATTAAGCAAGTAAATGTTGATGACGATAAATTTAAGATAACTTGTAGTCTGTACGAGGCTGTTATGACATATAGAGTAACTTTTATTCCAATTTTACTTTTGTTTCGTTGCATTCATTGAAAGTTATTTTACTATAAAAAAAAAAATTGTTATCCATGTTTTCTTTTTATTTTTTTATTTTATCCTTACGTGCAAATTTAAAATTCAATCCGTACTTGAGAAATAAATCCTAAACCACAGTCCATTCTGAATCATTGGACCTCGGTAAATGGTATGAAGTGCTTTAGAATTCCTGACACGGTAAAATGAATGTTTGGATTGAACAATACATCAAATCGCATTAAACCGCAACGCTATCGATCTAACCCTTCATAAACCGCCGGGGACCAAATTGCACAAGGTCGGCCCCATCAGACAAAATTTGGTTCCTGGTTTCGGCTGACGTGTCATCGTACCATTCAACTTCAACCACACACACCTCAGAAAACATTGGATCCTTGTACCTCTGTTTTTTGGGGCTTTCTGTTCATCTTTCCCTTGATTTGTGATGTGGAATAGCTACAACACTTTCAAATCAAACACGAATGTCACCTTCACGTTTGTACGCGTTGAATTTGTTTTCCGAGTCCCACATCTTGCTAATCCAATAGTGTCCAACAGTGTTGAAAAGAGCCACACAAAAAAAAAAAAAAAAAAAAAAAAAAAAGATGATTTTGTTTGTGCTAATTGATTGTTTGTATTCCAAAATTGCTTCGGCGAAGGATCACCACAAGTCTTGGCAAATACCCGAAATATCCAAATTCAAGCACATGTTCAATCTCTCTCATTCTTGTTTCTTAATGATCAGTTTTTGATTTTATTTTATTTTTTTAGATCTCTCTCTCTCTCTCTCTCTGTGTTCTCCTATAATTTTTTATTCCTAATTATATAATTTTTATATAAACTATATATGTGTAAAGTATACACACCCACAAGGGGAAAGAAGATCTCAATCAAATAGTCTCGTTCTTCTTTTTTGGTCACAAAAGTGGACATTGTTACAAATTAATTGGGTCTCCCCTGAAAGCATTTTAAGCCACTTTCTCTCTTGTTTCCAAAAGGTGTTTTGATGTGCTTATTCACGTTATCAAACAATATAATATATAAATTAAACAACAATATAATTATAAATTAAACAACAATATTAATGCGCAAGTAGCGAGGCAAATACGCCACACCACACTTTAAATAAAATTTAAAAAAAAAAAAAAGTAGTGGGCGATTTGGTATCCAACTTTTTTGAAAATAAACATAATTTATACGTATATGTCACATATACAATTGTATTATCGTGTGAACAACGATTGACCAACCATGCAGGTCTAATTACACAATCAGATATCTGTTTGTATACAAGCACACAGATGTTATACGAATGAATATATATATATATATATATATATATATATAAAGCAAGCGATTAAAATCATTTTCATTTTTCTTGAACCAATATGCTAAATATAACATTAACTAAAATCTTCAAATCACATTAACGGGATACAGATAAGGTGTCAACTTAGTTAGGATGTCTTTCCTTCTTTTCATGTGAGTTTTCTCCTCTTAGTATTTATGTTTAAAAAAAATATCAAATCGTAATTATATGGATCAGTTTATAAAGTTTATTTTATATAGCTCTTATCTAGAAAAACAATATTTATTTTCAGATTAAAGGCTCATTAATTTAAAGAAGGAAGTTTCAGACAGATTAGTGTTTGATTGTTATGTGAAAAATGGCTAACCCATCTGGTCACTTCTTTCTTTCCTCCTATCTTTCTAAGAAAAAATAATATAAAGATATATATATATTTTTTGGTTTTAATAAATTTAATCTTCTGAACCAAAAACCGTCAATAATTATGTTAAAACAGATGAGATGGGATCATTGATTAGTCAAAAATCAAATAAGAAAATTATCCCCATTCCTTAATTTTTGGCAAATTGAAAGGAAAATGACTAACAAACAAATTTGAGATGAAAATTAATAAAAAAATTTTGAAAGATTGATTCAATCAAACCTCCATATTATAATAGGCATTGATTTCGGAAAAATATAAACAAAAGTCAGTGCACAATATTTGTGATATTGATATTGACGAATCTATACACATGTACACTGTCTGAAAGCTGTTATTTTTTAACTTTCGAGTTGCTAATAATAAATTAGATTTAAAAAATTGGCAGAATTTCAAATTACAAATTAGTCATTTTCCTTAATTTTATTTGTTTTAATAGTTTTTGTTTTTTGTGGCTTTCTTCTACGAGTAAAGTCATTACTGAATCCAAGCTGTCATTTAATTGATAGTATATTATACGTATGGTTGTTCTTGGACCCAATGTTCAAATTTAGCTATATGTTGATATGACTTCTTCACGCCAATAGTCCTTTCTTTTACGTAATTATTTTATGTTCAAATCATTAATTTTCTGATCTAAACAAATTAATAAATAGATAACAAATATGAATATTATTTTTTAAATCTAAATAACTTGTTATTGGGTTTGGTGAAATAGAGAAGAAGACTAGGGGGACAAGAAACAATCATGTTGGAGTCAAGGACCCGGCCAAATAATAATAATAAAATAACAAATGTGAAAGAAAGCCTGAAAGCAAATATTTAGTCCACGGAGTCCTAAAGAGGAAAAGAAATAAAATTTACCACATTTCCTTATACTTTTTGCTTACTAAAAGCAAAAAAAATCGGACTCAAATGTTTATGTCTAATTTTTGATATCTTAAATGATTTACAAGTTTAAAATGCTTTATAATCAGCTATTTTTTATATCTACTTTTATTTATAATAAAGTATCATAATATAATTGATTAGATATTATTTAAGTATCAAAATTAAACATGTGATCTTAGACAACGAAAATCTTTATGTAAATATACATTAGGAAAGCACATTAACAAATTGCCAACATGGCCCGGCTGTGGATTCGCATAAAATCTTTGCTGAAAATGGTCTAATTTGGTTTCCATGTGGTCTTCTATGATTAATTTCACAAATTGAGAAATTAAATATATCAATAATGATGATATATATATATATATATATATATTTTTGGCTTTAACATAAAGTTAGTCATCTTCTCTTTCGTCTCTCAATCAGTCATGCACAAAAGAAGGGAACATGCATCAAAAGCATACAAGTATCTCATAATTTGAACAAAAGCATATGATGCAATTTTTCTTTCCAACTAAAAAGAAAAAGGAAAAAAAAAAATCAGATTCCTTGCTCTTTTCCACATGTAACTTATGGTTCTAAGATAGCCCATTTTCCATTTTTTTTTTCTTTTTTACTTACATTCATCATCATGATGAGCCTAATTAATTAATTAAAATTTTAGAGTGACACTAAAACCTAGCTCATTAATATTAGTTAATTAGTGAAACATATTAATCTCATTATTATGATCATCAGATTCTTTATGTGTAATCTCTGTTATTGTCTCTGCTTGTTGCTTTCTTAATTCTCATGGACATACCGAACACTATTGTCAAGCAGATGCAAATCAATTAATATTAATGTGATTGCAAGTGTAGTCTAGTAGTAATTTAACACCTAACTTTTATCCTGATGTGTAGAAGTCGAATCCCACCACCCCGAACTTAAAAAACAAACAAACAAACAAACAAAAAAAGATTAGTTTAAAAAAAAAAAAACACAGAAGACTACTTTTTTTTTAAGTGGTAAACATACACTATTGATAGAACTCTTCTTTGAACGGAAGATTTGTATCAAATTCTATTAATTTTACATCTCTTAATTTTATATGGTTAGAAATATGCACCGTGGAAAGATATAACTTATATATATATATATATATAATCCTTATTTAAATAGAAAAAATGACTTGAAAGATTTCTAGTTACCATGCTCTATTGATATTGATGCCAACAAGTCACCGCCAATTTATCATTACCGACTAATTATTACTTGACCCATAATATAATCATTAACAATGACAATAATTAAGCTCGTTATATTTTCTTGCCTCGATCATTGAAAACTACTTCTCTGACGTCCCTCAAATATTGCTTCCGTTTTTATCACGTAAATAAAATACATTCATTTTAGCCTCATTAGAAAACTTTACTCTTACATATACGGCACGAAAATATACAGTAATAACAGCTGAACTTAAAATATATGTGGGGAATTAAAAAAATAAAAAATTGATTGCATGGGTAAATGCCATGACATCACGCCATTAACTCATAATCCAAGAAAGAGAAAGAACAAATAAGAAAGAAAACAAGGAAAAAGGAGGCTAGGTTAGATTAAAGAGTGTGAAATTGACTAAAGATTCAGGAATTATCTAATAAAGATCCATCAATTTCGCAAGTTGTTATAACCAAAGTACAATTATGAAAATAAGAAAGTACAAACGTGAAAAACACCAAAGAAAACAGTCATTGTCGTCTATTTTAGCTTCTGTGGTTTATTAATTAACTTCATATGTGGTTGTTTGTTGCAAAGACAATATCTACGGTAAGCTATGAATACTCTATTAGTAATTGTTTGAAACGTCAAATTTGTGTTAGATTTTATAAGTTTTGAAGAATTTTTTTTTTAAATTTTGATGTGATTTTTGTCACATTTAACTATTAGAAACTAATACTATCCATAGAGATATTCTTTATGGAAAGTTAAATACATATATATATGTGTATATGTTATAGTTATAGTTATATATTTGTTTGCATAGAATAGAGGGACAGCCCAGTACTTGCATGCAATAAATTTTCGAGTACCCGAAATAGCTGTAAGATTCCCCACTCTTGTTGTGACCATGGTCTTTTTTTTTTTTTTTTTTTTTTTTTTGAGTAAGTCAAGTATAGCACATCATCTTTATCTAATATATTCATTCAATAAAAATTTGATATCTAATTTTTTTTTGGTCATGTCATCTATTTGTTTTATTTTTCTCTTTTTTAAAGGTCAAATCTATTTGTTATCAAATCAAAACTATCATAAATATCTCATCTCATAATCAATTAAATTTAAATAAATATCATTTTTAATATCACATGATATATTTAATTAATCTTTGCTTAAAAAAAAAAAAAGAAATAATTTTTTGAATGGTTGTTTAAATCATTTCTCAAAACAATCCATTCAACAAAAATTTGATATTTGAGTTTTTTTTTTTTTTTTTTTGTTTTTTCATATCATCCATTTGTTTTATTTTTCTCTTTCTTAAAGGTCAATCTATTAGTTATCGAATCAAAACTATCACAAATATCTCACCTCATAATCAATTAAATTTAAATAAATATCATTTTTAATATCACATGATATATTTAATCAATCTTTGCTTCAAAAAGAAATAATTTTTTGAATGGTTGTTTAAATCATTTCTCGAATCAATGGGGAAGAGGCCACCAATCACAAATTTTAAAGATCAAGATCAAGCAATTTCAAATGCTATACAAAGTGTGTTGCCCACTACTAGACATTGCCTATGTCTAGGGCACATTGCAAAGGATGCCCCATCACACTTAGGGGCGTTAAATGCAATTTCAGATTATATATATATATATATATATTTTTTCATTTTCCTAAAAGCAAACATTAATTCAATGTTTAAAGGGACAAAATATTATTTCTTTTTTTTTTTAAAGCAAAAATTTATTAAGTATTTCAAGTGATATAAAAAATGATATTGATTAGTTTGCTTCTTCAAACTCATTTTAGTTATATATGAATTTAAATGTCACATTTCTCCTTTTTTTTTTTTTTTGTTATTTAAACTCCATATTCGTTGATTTTGGAACCAAACTTGCACTTCTGATATGTTTTTTTATTTTTCTGAAAGACAAAATTAATTAAATGTTTAAAGTGATTGAAAAAATTTATTTCCATTTTTTTTTTCTGAAAGCAAAAATAAATTAAATATATCAAGTGAAAAAAAAATTATATTTATCTAATTTTAATTGATTATGATAAGAAATTTAGGTGAGATACTTATGGTAGTTTGGATTTGACATCTAGTATATTGCACATTAAGAAAGAGAAAAATAAAACAAAAGAATGACATGAAAAAAAAAAAAAAAAACACCCAAATATCAAATTTTTATTGGATAGTGTATCATATAAACATAATAACGTGATACATCCAGTCTACCGAATAATTTCTCTTACTTTTGTTGCGTATACAAAGCATCATTTTTTTTTTTGGCTCCAAATGGGACACCATGTTACCCAATTTGAACACCCTTTTTTTTTTTTTTTGGGGTGGGGGTTCCCAAAAACCAACTCAATTATTAGACCAACACTTGTGTGCGTCTCCAAGGAATAGTTTACAGGACTAACTTAGTGTACTCAAAATAGAGCAAAAATAGTTTTGTCTCTTTATAATTTCTGCCCAATGGCTAAATGAAGTGTGTGCTAATTGATGAGGTCATTGAATATGAAGAAGTAGATAATGATGGTGAGCTCACCAACCACTAGTGCAGTCCGTGGCATGAATAAGTTTATTATGTATGGAGAATAGGGCCCTTAATTTGTCTTATCAAAAAAGAGAGAAGAAAATTAGGGCCCTTTATTTGCTTTTACTATTTTTAACTTATATTTATTATATATATATATATTTATATAAACCTTCCACCACATAGACACAAACATATAGACGTGTAATATATATATATATATATATATATATATAGTGTTTGGCTCAACCTAAAACTTTGCTTTAAACTTATCGTGGAATTGTCACCTTGTTTTGGGCACCAACATGGGTGTCCACACTCCACACGGATAGGCAATAATCACTTTTAATTCTTTCGCTTAATCATAGAAGAAATAGTACATACAAGAAAAAAGGAAAATATTCCACAAGATGATGGCATTCTTCTACCCTCATCTTTCCACCAAAAAGAGGGAAAAAAAAAAAAGAAGTAGAAAATTAGTGTGTAAACTAGTTGGTTATTTTATAATTATTTATCAATATAGATATGCTCATTTTTTATAATCAAACAACATGTCAATTTGTACATGCAATAATTAATAGATATCAATTTAATTTATCATATGGATATTGTAATTAATGAGTTAAAAATCGACAAGCCAACTGACGCATTTTTAGTTACTGGTTAAAAACTCAATAATTAAGTTAGTTTATTCCAACTTAACCACCATTAGAACATTAATTAAAACTAATTATTTAAATAATAATTACAATAGCTTAGATAACGTAGCTAAATTTGGTAAATGAGGGTTTACTTTTCTTAGTAAAAAACCGATCTAGTGTCTACAAGCAGAACACGTCACTAGATCAAAATAAAATAAAATTAAAAAAAAAAAAAAAAAGAAGTTAGCAGTGATATGGAAGGAAAAAAAAAAAAAAAAAAGGTCCATATAATGATTGTTTTATTGGTATTTTTGCTTATATATATGATGCATTGAAAGTACAAATTATGCCCTTAACTTTGATCCTTTTTTTTTTTTTTTTTGTATGGACAAAATATTCAAAATTAAGCAAGCAAGAACATTTAAGAAACCTCATTTCTTCTCAGCTAAGTAATGATCCGCTACAGCAGCTGACCATGAATCCAGAATGAACCGCAACACCCAGATTTTGATATTTTGGCCAAACACCCCCCCCCCCCAACATTCCGACACATTCAATCATGAAATCATGACCCTTTTGATCAAGATATCGGAATTGGGGCCAATATCAGATCATGATCATCATTCTTGGTACCGATGATCAGAATTAGTATCACATAGCGCCTTGTTTGCCAAAAGAGCCACTGTTGTAGCTTCAATGCTTCATTTCCGGTGCTAGTACTCCCACAAGAATGGCTCCTCCAAACGGAGCCCAGTATCCGCTGCGCATAGTTGCCACGCCGGAGAGTAGTAGCAGAACCCGACGTCGACGCTTCCTCCGTCCGAGCCGCCGACGAAAAGATCGGGCAGGTCGAATAGTGTTTCCTCGTAGTTCTCACTTGAACAAGGAGAGCTAGCTGATTCCTGGTCAGTTGTTGTTGTGGTCGGGATTAGGTCGGCTCGGCTCGGCTCGGCTTCGGCTTGAGGCGGCGGTGATTTGGCTGCGTCAACGTCGAAGGATGAGGAGGCGGCCAAGGCGGCGGCGGCTTGGATGTCCTTGGGAGCAGTGGAGAGCGGGCGGGGAAGATCTCGGGCTAATTCGGGAAAATTGAGGTAAGCCGAGGTGCCTTTGATGGCTAGAGCCGCCACGTCGTGGGCCCGAGCTGCCATTTCGGCCGTCGGGTATGTCCCTAGCCATATCCTTGATTTCTTCCTCGGCTCACGGATTTCGGACACCCATTTGCCCCAATTTCGCATTCTCACACCCCTATAAGTTGGGTGCTTATTACCTTCATTAGTAGTAGCAGCAGTAGTTTTACTACTATCACTACTATTGTCATTCCTTTGCCTCTTCTTATTATTGCCTTGCTCATTTCCACTATTCCCTCTTCTTGAGCCATTTTGAGCTGTTGTGGTACAATGATCTTCCTTTTCGCTCTTCGCGGTTTTCGAGGAATCCAACGTCGAAGAGGAGGAGGAGGTGGCGGCGGCGGCGGCGGCGGCAGTTGAGAAGGAGGAGGAGGATGGGGAGGTGATGTGGTGGTGGTTTTCTTGAGCATCACTCTCTAGGTTGATATCTTTTTCCATGATGGTAATGAGGTGCTCCCTTACGTTCTAGAGTGATGGACAGAGGATATATATGTGAACATATAAAAATAGAGAGTTTTGGGGGCTTTTTTTTTTTTTTTTTTAATTCTCACACCAAAAAAAGAAAAAAAAAAAAGAAAGAAAAGAAAAGAAATCTAGCAAAATAAAAGTAAAAAAGAGAGAAGAATATATAAAGGAAACATGGGGTCCAATGGCATAAACAAGGAGACTAAATACAGTTCAGCTATGCTGTTTCCCATGTGGGAATTGAATAATGCGTGCTTTGAGATCATCTTTTTTTTTTTCTCCTTTCTATACCTTCATATTTGTACCTACTGATTTTTTTTAATTCATTGATTTTCTTATTTCTTAGTTTATTTTTTGTCTGGGAACAAATTCAAGATGCTGACTATGCTTGCATGTGAATAACGCAAATTAATTAGGACGGCCTACATATCCCTCCGGCACCCCCCCCCCCCCACCCTAATTTTGATGGATTCGTGTTTGAACAATATTAGAGACATCGATATAATTCAGTGATATATTCAGCATAATGCTAAACAAAAATAAAAATAAAAAAAGATTTGACGTACATATAGATAAAATCTACTATTTATTTATTAATTATGGTGTCCTAAAATATTTTCTATGTTTTGTATAACTACGTAGCATTCACACTCATCTACAGTCAAAACTAATAGTATTTGACTCAAATTAGTTTTGGATGAGTTTCTATTTTATATTTTATGAGTTTGAGAAAATATTAATTTTGTGTCTCATTGAGGGCTTATAAATAGGTCTATTGTGTTTTGGTGTGCATGTGTTCAGAAAAATAAAGTGTGTGTGTGTCCTTTTAAGAAAAAGTGAGACGAGGGATACGCAAATGATGTAAAGGATTTTGGATAGAGAGAGGTTAAGAATGTTTGATGAGTGTATAATTATGAAAGTGTTAGTGAATCTATTCTTCCCTTTCATAAACGTAGGCAATTTTGTCGAAATACGTAAATTCCTTGTCATTTCTATTTTAAATTTACTTTTTCTACTGCACTCCAAAGATAAGGGTATTTTCCTCAACAAGTACAGCAAAAATCGTAGTCCTATTGTAAGATTTTTCGTTCTTTAGTACTAGTTGGTCATTTGGTCATTGTTCTTTCTTTCTTTTTTTTTTTTTTTTTTGGGTGTAAAAGGGAAAGTATAAGATATAAATCTATTTTTTATTTGTAGGCATCGGTTGCGTTCCACATGATTCATGAATAAAAGGTGGATTTCATTGGTTTTTAATATTTAAAATGGATCAAAGTGAGTATATCTAAGATTAACAGAACATGACAAAACAATACTATATAATAATTATAATTATAATCTAATGATAATTTTATACCTAATTTTATTATAAAGTGAAGAGCTCAAATCCTTCTACTTTTGAAAGAAAAAAAAATGATAATAATACAAATAAGATAGTGGTACTCTAAATATTTCTTTATATTATTTAATAACCACGTGTATTCACACTCATCCACAGTGAAACAAAGGCAGCCTATAATAGTTTTTACGTTGTTTAGTTCTTTTTTTTTTTTTTTTTTTGTCTTTTTTAATGTTTTTTTGTTTTATGTTTTTTTTTTTTTTTTTTGGGTAAAAAGGGCTAGTAATAATTTCAACTTATACAAGATAAGGTTAATTAATTTGGAAATTCCAAAATGCAACCACGTATTTCACGTGAATTTTTACAAGGGCTCCACTTCCCAACACAAAACACAGTAGATTTGCGGGTCCACACCATGTTCGAAACCCTTAGATTTTCCGATCATATTTTATTAAATATTTGGCCTCCACATAATAATATATAAAATTTCATAAATTAATACCCAGAAAATAAAAAATTTAGGCATATTAGCAAAGCTCTGTTGGGACATCACCCTCAACTTGGCCAAATTGTGTCTCTTCCACCTACTCTCGCCTCAGCTAGAACTAGAACCTGTCATAAAATCAGCTCTCCTATTTTATAAATCTCATATACGTGTATCTATACACACACACACATACATATATATGTATATATATGTCTATGTATATGTATATATTGCAGAATCGAGAATACCATATAAATACAAAAAATGAATAGGTAAAATTATTGACCAATGAAAATGTGACTACTGTGATGGAATCTTTGATAGATAGAAAAGCCACCAACGTGAAGCAATGATGATCATAAAGCGACAAAGTATCCCGCAAGCAGCTATATATATATATATATATACACACACACACACATATCAGAAGTTTTACACGTGGATTTTGGTTATTAGGGATAAAGACAATGTATGCAAATACACTATCACATAAGTATTATGATATAAATCGACGGTTAATAACTTTTCCATCAAGAAATATCTACTAAATAATAGTCACTTAAATACAAAAAATACAATTAATAAAGCAAAATGCTACCGGCTATACTTTGTTCTAGCACTGATGTACACTTGAAAAGATAGGTTGTAGGATGTTTTTATAATAATATTATTATAATTATTATTATTTTCTTTTTTCACGTGTGGGGGTGAATTTTATGTCATCTAGGAAACAACGTTATGTGGAGAAGATTTGAAGAACTGATAAAACGATGATAATTAAAGAATAGAGATTAATAGTGTGTTTGGTTGGTTAGTTTGAGTTGAAATATTTTAGTTGTAATAGCAAATTTTTTTAAATTTTCAGAAAAGACAAAAAACTTTTTGAGAAAAAGATAAAAAAAAGAAAGTACAGTTTGAGTTGAAATGAACTAATTTACCAAACAAACCCTAAATCAGTTGAAGAGTCGAGTAAAATCAAAATTGCACCACATCAAAATGACAGAACCAACAAGAGAAGTAAGGAGACATTTAAGGTCGAAATTATGAAGAAACAATGAGCAGGTAAGATTGGAGAGTTATAAATGAATCTTTCATCAAATGAGACTGTAATAGGGATTGGGATATGAAATATCTATACCCTTTTGAGTAGACTTGAGACTTATAAAAAGAGTAGAATTGATTTTCTAAGTACTAGGATAATTAAACTCTGCATTATGTTGTTTGTTGCTTGTCATTTGATCAAGTTTCGACGTAGATAGAGTTAAGTAGCATATTTCGAGGTTGATTTTTATCTTTACCTCAAAGTTTTTCTGAAGTAATATGTTGGAGGGTTGTGTGACAAATAGGTGGTTGTCCATATATACACTTTTTAATGGTGTGTGTGTATATATGTATGTATTTATGTATGTATATATATATGTGCACCACCTCCACCATGGAACATGAGAGGGTGCACATGGTAGTGGGTCCCAAAGTAGGCAATGGGAATACTGTACAACCTTTGATTTCTGTGAGGGACATCTGGACTTGCAAATATTGCACAGTTTTTGCTTGCTGGAAGGATCTTGAATATGCCAGCTTGATGAGTTTTACTTGGATTAATTCAACCACTTAATTAGATTATTTTAGTCTTCGCAATATTAGTAATAAAAATCCCTTTTTGTTGGTCTAGAGAAGCCAACAAGTAATTTATAATTTTTCATTTGTTCATAATGCAAAAGGGGTAGAAGAAGTAGGTGTCTCTATTTCCTCAAAACCTGTCCAACTGATCCATGTGACGAAAATGAAATTTTTTTATTATTGAAATCTTCACCTTTTAGTTTCACCAAATGGAAAAATATAGCACTAAAATTTTTTTACATATAGGAGGAAAAGATGAAGAGAGAGAGGGAAAAACGATGTTCAGCTAATCTTGTTTGTAAGTTTCTTTTGCACAGCATGAAACAGTTTGCTACTCTCTCTCTCTCTCTCTCTCTTTTTTTTTTTTAATAATTTAAATGTCAAGTGGCCCACCTCACATGGAACATTCCACAACTAAGTCTATCATTTTGTCTCTATAATCCAAAGTCGCATCTTACGTTTTTCTTCTCTTTATTATTTTTTTTTCCCTTTTATTTTCTCCAATTTGTTCGAATAGGGTTTTAGTTATTCCAGAGACACATATCAGAATTCTGTAGGTTAAATAAGTAGTAAAAGTTTGAGTAAGATCGAGTTTATATAGTATTTTACCATGCTATATTGATTGCTAAGCACTTTCATTTAACCCAATCAATCTAACGAAACGCCTTAAAAGTTGGATGGGGATTTCTCATAAAGCGTGGCACTTCATTGCTGCATATTTTGTGACGAAGTTATAACGAAACTCAACTCATTGTGAATGAACAGGTTGTTTTGTTTTGATTTTTTTGATTTTTTTTTTGTTTTTTTGTTTTGTTTTGTTTTGTTTTTTTGTTTTTTGGTTTTTTTGAGATTGCTTAACAATTCAAATTAGAATATTTAGAACGTAACTTGTCGGTGAAAGCCCCAATTTTATTGGACAGGCTTCCATAGATCTTTCTTCGAAACCTCCAAGGAAAAGTACCCACAATAATTGAACTAATCTAGTAAACGATAAGTATCTCCAAAAAAAAGTTCATGACAGAAATAATTCATTATCACGAACCAAATCATTCTAGTACTTGGTTGGTGTGCAGTGCCAATAATTTGTATGTATACCTGCAAACATATATATATATATATATGCTCTATCAAGGCTCTGATTCTGTACCCGTAAATGAAAGATAACTACAAACTAAATTTATTACCCGATTTATTGGTAGTATATATAGCAACATCAAATTGACTTGCTGTTGACCCAAAATAGCTTATTTCCAACTTTTAATGGATCATAATGCTAATGCATTCATACTTCTGACAAGGTACTAACTAATCCTTCACGATAGCATGAAGTTGTATCTTATATACACACACATATATATATATATAGGAGCCCTCATATGTCCGGCATTGCCTCTCATTCGCCACCTACTTCAACAGTAGGCTGGTCAGAAAGAAATCCAGGATGAGGAGAGGTGGCTCGCAAAGAAGAACGGAGAGTACTGGTAGTGTATAGTGGAATTAATTAGAGGGAAAGTAAATAATGGTTAAGTGAAAAAAAGTGTAAATCATTGTTTCAGGGCGTGAAATGTAATTTGGCAACATTTATTAGGTGGACAAACGTACATAGTGACAACCCATCAAAAAAATAAAAATAAAAACTAAAAAATAAAAAGAAAGAAAAAAACGGACAGTGTGACAGCATCAAAGAAGTATTGTAATGGGATGTGGAGTAACTGTACGTAGCATTGCCATAGTATAAATATTAAGTTTGGTTCACCAGTTTGAGTTGAAAATTTTAAGTTTTAATAGTAATTTTTGTTAACTTTTCAGAAAAGACAAAAAACTTTTTGAGAAAAGACAAAAAACTTTTTAAAAAAAGGACAAAAAAATCAGTTCAAACTAATAGTTTAAACCGACCAACCAAACATGCACTAACATTTTCCCAAATGGGTCATTAAGAAAAGCCACTTATGGATTTAGATTGTGGGGAGTTAAAAAATAAAAAAAATTTAGGACATGAAAAAGAAGACGTTTGCTTGAAGAGTGTATGATATTAACACAATTATTTGAGTAATGACATCGGATAGTGAAGTTTTTTTAGTCAATAATTTATAAGCATTCAAATGATAGAGATAGCAAGTTTAAACTTAAGGGAGGAATTGGAGAACTTTTGAAGTCAGTGGATCCTTAGAACTGGTTGATAGACATAGGACGCGTGGTTCTAGAAATTCAAAACGTTTTTGGTGTTTTGTAGGTGTTTCGATAAGACGTAAAATTTGTTTGCATGGTGATTGGTGTGTTTAGATTTGAGGCGGTTGAATTAAGAAATAAATTAATTATATACTAATTATAAATATTAATGACAGAATAAATGCAGTAAGGATTGGATAAATAAAATTAACGTGACAATATGGTGAGAAATAAAAAGGAAAGTAAAACATAGTACACAGAATAGCTTATTAATTAAGACAACATGAGGTCAAAGTTCGCTTCCTGACTAAGCATTTTTGAATAATTTTAGGCTTCGATTGCAGTTTAAATTTAAATTTAAGGTTTAAATTTAATTTTTTTTTTTTTTGGAAAAGTTTTTTATCTCGTTTGAAAAAGTTTTTTATCATTTCTAAAAAATCAACAAAAATTACTATTCAAATTTAAAAATTTCAACTTAAACTCATTCACTGAATGGGTCCTTAATTTTCATTTTTTATTTTTTTCCGTACAAATGCGATTAAGTGGGACTTCCTGCCAATACGTGAGGCTATTGTTTAGGATGCCCCTCTTGGTTAATATCCGATCAGGGCCGTTGGTTCTCCATCCGAAGGCCAATATTTCACTGCCGTACTTGCATCTAACAAAATCCAATGCCGTTGTCTTTGTGAATAATATATACATGCGCGCGCATTAAAATCATTTTATATATTTTTACATTATAAACATTGAGTGGTAGTGCAGAACGTTTTAACTGATAACATATCTTTTTACTAATAAATATAGCATATTATTATTAACTTAAAAAAATATTAGAGGTATCAATTTTAATTGTAACTTTAAATATAAATCTAAGTGACATGTGAATTTTTATTTTTTATTGACAATTAATTGTTTAATGTTTTTTCACATTAATTGATTGCATTTATGAATGAAAAGATAAAAACTCACCGTCATAAAATTTGATACTCAAAAATATTAATTGGAATTGATGTCTCTAATACGTTATTCAATATAGTAGTTTTTTAAGTAGTGTATGTATCAAGAAAAAAAATTATACTTCATGTCACACGTTAATTAATGTTAAAAAGATGAAAGATTTTTTTTTTTTTTTTTAAAGAAAGATAACACTATTATATGTTTCTATATGGGCATTAATTTTTTTTTTTTGATAATTACATATGGGAATTAATTGGACGAAAAAGACATTTAATTGCACATGACAAATTATCTATATTTACTGTGTGGGAGTACGAGCAGGGACACCTCACTTTTTATGTTTGTGGGGGTGATCATCTAACAGCAATCACAATTAATGGGATGTCACTATTTTACGAAAGACTTGGCAACTAACTTGGCAAATCATGCACGCAAGTATGAAACTCAATCCAAAAACAAAAAAAGAAAAAAATTACCGCTCTTATATTCAATGAACTTTCTTGTTTTGGAAGAAGGAAAGTTTTGTAATTTGAGTTTCTGATCAATTACAGATACAACATTCAACCAAGGGAAAAAAAAAACGAAAAATAAAAACGTATTCTTGTTACACTTTTACAATTTTAATTATGTGTTTACATGTAAATTTTAGTAATAAATTTGTGATTAATATGCATTTAATCACAATTTTTGATGTGATCCAAAAGTTTAGCCACGAGATTTTTAGTCACGGAAAAAAGGTTTCACTCACACTAAAAAGTTTATATGACTAATAATCTTGTGATTAAAGTTTCAATCACAATATAAATTTGTGACTAACAGTATATCGATTGCAAAGTATATTATACAAAGATGTTGTGAGTAAAAGTAATTTTTTTCTTAGGGATGATCCACAATAATATGGTAATAAATCAGCTTCTCAGCGTACGTACGTACTATATTTCTTGCCTAACTTTCCAACCTCAACTAGCTTTCATTAATGATTAACTTCCTTTCAACAAACGTCTATGCATGCACTTATTTCCTTTCAAACCATTTAATTTGTAAAAAGTCTCCATATCCACCGATGAGAATTAATTGTAATAAGAAAGGCTCTTTGATTTGTCGATACATATATGTTGGTATTTGTTAAAGATTGCAGACAATGGTTTAATGAAAAGGGAGGATTCAAAACTTACTTACTTTCGATTTTTAGACAAAATATAATTTTGAATGTCATGAGGTATACATATTTAAACTGGTTTGTCAGAATGACAATCTCATACAGAGAAATTAACAATAACTTTCTTTTAGTAGTATACTGAGCAATTTATATAGGTAAATCTAATTAATGACTATTCAGAGACGATATGCAAATTCGAGAACGTGTAAGTTTTTCTCGTAAATTTCTTGATCATCAAAATAATTAATGTTGTAGTGTGGTTGAAATTAGACGTTATCTCGAATTAAGATGAACATACATATATCTTACGTGTTCATGCTTGCTCATCTTCTTCTGTGATTTTTAACTGTCGGTAATATAGAACCAAAAGAGACTCGCTCATGGTTAGAAGCATAGCTACCAAGGGCCGAGTTGGGACATAATATGCTTGCGGCCATAGCTAATAGTAATAATACATTACTCCACAAAAAAATATCGAGGTCAAATCATCCCTATTCTAAAGTTAAAATATATATATCATTTATGCCCCCACTGAACTTTACTTTTTAATTCTTATTTCAAAATTCTTTCATAAACAACTTTTTTTTTTTTTTTTGGCTAGAATCTTTCCTAAACAATTTTATTCATTTTATAAATGAACTATCAACTATTGTAAGTTGTTTTATAATTATGTATAATATATGTTTACATAAGAGAGATTTCAACGTAAGGAATTTTGACTGGTATTGCATGTTTATTAACGTAATTTAATCAAAATAATACTAATAAAAGAATACAAAATAGATATTTTAATACGTACTATGACAGTTCAAGAAAGAAACTATAAGTGATGATTTTTTTTTTTCACATCTAACCATAATATTACCATTATATATGCATTTAGTAGTTATTGAAAATTAATGTCACACTTTTTTAAAAAAAATTAAAAAATATAGTTATTTAATTTTTAAAAATAGAAATTAATATGCGTCCTCTTTAAAGTAAAAAGTGGCTCCACCACTACTCATGACTATACAGAATTTATTTTATTAATTAAAAACTTTTAGAAATTTATTTTATTAATATACCTAATAAGGTAATTTTCATATAGCCAGCGTTTTTGTCGATTATGGTATTAAAATTCCAATTGGAATTTAGCACTCCTTTCAGTGCATCTTCATGCAGAATTTTGGTTCTTTAGCGGGGGAAGAAAAAAGAAAAAGAAGAAGAAAATTGTAGAATTTTGGTAGGTGAAATAGGGGCGTAAAAGTTGAGACATGATTAACATGCTACTTTTCAAAGGATAAAAGAATAAAAGAATCTCGTAATAATAGTCAAAAAAGAGCTCTAATCCTGTCTCATATCTGTCATAAAGCTTAAAAAAATCCACGATTAAAACTCTCTTCTTTAAAATCTCTGGTGATTTTATGGTCAACACACGCTTTTTAATTAGTGCGTACGTCACTGATGATCCATTCATGCAAAGAATCTTTTTTATATTCACTGCGTTCATAATAAGAAAAAAAAAAAAATTTCATGACAGAAATTATTAAGGTTCTGTTTGGTGAATGAATTTGAGTTGAAAAAGTATAGTTTGAGTTGAAAATTTTTGTTAACTTTTTAGAAAAAATAAAAACTTTTTCAAAAAAAGATAAAAACTAATATAAAAAAATACTGAAGAACGTCACTGTTTAACATAGTAATATCTTTTTTGTTAAGTTTGACGTTTTTGGGACCAACTAATTTATGACGTTAAAAATATATATATATATATATATATCAAAATTTGTTTCTTAACTGCTATTAATCGATTGACTGTTCTATCTAATCATCAGAACACTATTATGCTCATCTTATTTTTTCTTTTGAAATGGGTTTTCATATTATTTTGACATCAAAAGTTTATTTACTTTCCAAAATAAAAACAAAAGTTTAATTAGAAAAAACTTAATATTGTGTTTGATATAACCATTAATACTTACCACTAAAATAATAATAATAGTAGTAGTAGTAGTAGAACATAAAATAGAATAAAGGTTGATTTTTAAAAACTTCAATATGACAAAACGTAAATATAGTGTTTGATATAAACATTGGAATATAAGAAAATAGAATAACTTATCAAAAGAGTAATTTTTATATTTTTTTAGTGTCGAATATAACATTCACGTTGGTACTACTATTTGCCTATTTGGATTGAAAATGGTCTAACCTAAGAAAATAGATGTAAACACTATGTTGCGCAGAATAATGTGATAGGCAGCATGGAGATGTTGAGTCTATATATATATGCAGATTGATAATGTATCTGGCAATGCAGTGACTGGTGATATCAAACACATATATATATATATATATATATATATATTTTTTTTACATATGACATATCAAATGATCTATCATAGCACTGCAAGCCGATATAACGAAAAATACATGTATATTTATTTGACATGTCATTGGAAAAGGGAGAGAGATGAAAATTTTGAGCAAAAAAATTTCTGATGGTTTACATGGACTTGTCATGTCACTATCAATAATACATTTTATGGTAAATACTACATGTATGACATTATCAATTATATAAGCTGTCGAATTAGTTGGGTTTTTAGCCAAACAAGAATGAAACTAGTTTCCTTCAAATTTAAATTTACATACTATCTTTAAAGGGTGAATGTCTCCTATAGAGGTGTTTGAGAATGAGACATCAATTAATATCTCATGAAATTTGGAAAAATCTCAATCCGTTATCAATATCAAAGTTCCCAATGTTAGATTTTGCATATTTCTTTTCACGGATTTCAAAAGATTAGGCTTAAGATTTAGGACTTTAAATTATGACTCATAAAGGTTCATTTTTACACTCTTTTCATTAATTAATTACAAAATTAGAAACTAAAATGAACATATCATAATAAATTCAGGAGATACATATATTCCCCAACAAACTAAATTTATAGCATTATAATCCGACAAACTAACTTCAACTTTTAAAACTCCAAAGTTAACCCTAAGAAAAAAAGGGATTTTGCAAATTGGAAAAATATTCGATTTGCAAGCGAATCCAAAACCATTGTATTAAGATTTTCTCAATTCCATTATGAATTTAAAAGTTTCACAACCCAACCCAACTTAGAAAATTGATTTAAGATTACACTCATTGATCATACTCGCGGATTCAATACACAACCCACTCCGGGGCCTTGTCTGCGCCAAAGGCCTACCCTTCTCTCAAGTTTCAAACAATGACATTTAAAAGGGTGTTGATGCATGTGTATGTGAGACTCCCGTAAATTATGATATCAGACACCACTAATATCCAATAACACCAATTTTATTACAATAATCCTGACATGAGAACGGGGTTTTGGCATTATTCACCCACAAACCAATTCAACAGTAAATAAAAAGAAAGAGATTTCTGGTTGGTGAACTCTTAGACCCAGTAAACCAAGTTCAACGGCTTAACTTTAAAAGTCGAAATAAATTTGGACATGTTTTTGCCAAGACCTACAATGTCGTTTTCTTATTTGGTTCCTAGTTTAGTCGTTTAAAACATGGAATGTCGTATTGACTAAGGCCAAAAGAAGACATAAAGACACTAGGACTTCTCAATATATCATCTTCATTAAGGCCATAAAGTTTGTATTGACTAATAATTAGTAAAAATGAATAACATTAAACAGGGCCAAAAGAGGAGAGCTAAGAAAATTATCTAAATATCAAGCCGTAGAAATGGCGATCGCAAACCAAAAATAAATGCAAGGATGGAATATTAGTAACAACAATAATAGCCACAGGAACAGGCTATTTATACTACTGTTGAGCACACTGAACGCGCGGCATAGATGGCTCCTCATCATCTTCGTCGTATGCCTCCTGGTACTGCTGTTGCTGCTTCCTCCTCATCTCCTCCTCAATGTTGACGTCGTGCAAGGTGGTCTCCTCGCACTCGTCCACCTCCATGTCTGTTAAGCGCTTACTTGGCCTGGGAGGAAGAATCGTCTCCAAAGTCCGGCATTGGTCCGGAGATAGAACACCGCTGTCCGGGAACTCCACATTAAAATGGATGAAAAGCCGGCCCTTCATGAAAGGCCTCTGATGATGAGGCATCCCCTCATCGTTGATTGCTTTGTATTGCTCTGCGATGCATTGGGACAGAAAATTAGGAAACTTTATGCAAGAACTTTACACAAGATATATGAATCTATGATATCATTAACATACCAGGCTTGATGATTTCGCCAGGATTTGATTTGATGAGGAGCTGCCTTCCATCGAGATGGTTTAGGGCAAACTGAAAACCGCAAAGAGCTTCTGTTAAGCTGAGGGTGTGTTCTACGTAAAGATCATCATACTTGCGCTTAAACCTGGGATGCTCCTTCAGTTGCAACACCAATACGATATCTCCTGTAATAGTATCAGGCTGCAAAACCATGGAATGACGTATACAACAATGCCAGTCAAGCTCGTATTTAAAGGAATACATGAATTTTACTACAGGAAGATAGAATCCAAACCACAGAATCATCTTCAAATACAGAAGCTGAAATTCACTTACAGCTTCATCTGCTTGCCCGTCAAACACAATCTTCTGGCTGTTCTGCATCCCTTTCTCCACATGCACCTCCAGTACCTTCTTTTCCTGAGTAACCTTGTTCCCTTTGCACTGTGTGCATTTATCTCTTTCACTGATGGTTTCACCTGTGACAATAAGAGACGAGCTTCAAGACGAAGCACTAAGAAAAAACAGAAACTTAGTATAAGAGCCTCTTTTCGTGAATTACCAGAGCCTGCACATTCCTGACAGACATGTTGCATCTGTTGAATCATGCCCAGACCAATCTGACGTGTCGTAACTTTCACACCAGTACCATGACACCCGTAACATTTTCCAGCTGTTCCACTCTTACAACCTTTCCTGAAATATTATTCGATTTCACAATCAAATCAGCATTCACATTCTCTTTCCTGCAAAGAGCAGCATATATTCTTTATGCTAATAATAAGGTAACTTGATTGTTAATCTGATATGCAAATGGTTCCCATTAAAGCACCAATATATTGGCAGTAACCACGGAGGATTCTTGGAGAATGCCACTTTTTAGGAATTTTGACAGAGTGAATATAACTATTTAGAATTATAGTGAGCAAGGACGTTGGAAGATCCAGCGTGTGTGCAACAATGATAACCAGTCATGGCCTCTATACTTAGGCCTTCCTTTCTCTTTCTAAAAATCTCATAACCTGCTTGATAGAACGAGATATACGACATACCCTTTACATTTTGGGCACAAAATGTTCCTAGACAAAGAGAGCTTCTTAGTTGTACCATTGTACAAGTCCTCCAAAGAAACCTTTAAAGTATGAACCACATCTTCACCTTGTTTCTGTCTTCTTCCTCGTGAGCTAGGACCAGCTATAGAAATAAAATTGTATTACAATGGAATGTTTGAGTTGAGAATGTGAGAAAAAGAGA
This sequence comes from Ficus microcarpa, assembly GCA_025413485.1. Taxonomy (NCBI): domain Eukaryota; kingdom Viridiplantae; phylum Streptophyta; class Magnoliopsida; order Rosales; family Moraceae; genus Ficus; species Ficus microcarpa. Next base: position 3,572,861 of record CM046383.1, read on the forward strand.
GGTAGACAAACAGAAGAAGTCAAAAGGATACAAAAACATCACAAAACAACTCACCACCAAAGCCACCACCTCCAAAAAATGACTCAAAAATGTCAAAGGGACTGTGTGAAGGGCCACCTCCACCCATTCCTTCTTTAAGAGCATCTTCACCATACTGGTCGTAGATTTCTCTTTTCTCCGGATCATTGAGAACTTCATAAGCATGAGAAAGCTCCTTGAACTGATGCAAAACACGAGAATATGGTAAGAGCAAGCAGACAGAGAACCTTCAGACCAAGAAAAGTACAGGTATAAAGAAACTCGGACCCCTCTTCTGAAATTTTTTAATATATAAATTGTGTACATTACAACAAAATCTTCTTTTCCCCTTATCCTAAATTTTCATAAGACTAGCGAGGTTCAAATCATATAATGCATCTAATGAAAGGTACAAATGTTGGACTTGGCCATCTTAGATCTGCGTTACAGACATCAATTGGCCATCTGGGTTTTCAATGTATTTAACACTGACCCATTCTAGATGTAGACAGACCGTTCTGACAGTATCTTTGAACAGCAGAGAATGTCATTAACATAGAGATATCGTCATCTACAAACCTTTTCAGGGTCCCCTCCCTTGTCAGGATGATTTTTGATGGCGGCTTTCTTGTATGCTTTCTTTAGCTCTTCTTGACTTGCAGTCCTGGAAACACCAAGAACTTCATAATACTTGGTGTTATCGCTACTCCTCCTTGGCGCACGGCCAAACATGATTCCAGCCCTTAGATAAAGTCGCTACTGCAGTAGGGGACAGATACCACACAAACTATACTCAATCAGTATAGAGGAACCAAACAAATTAGCTTAAGGGGGTAAAAAAAAATCCTACAACGTCAAAACAAACTGAAACTGAAATGTAATTCGACGTTATTCGAATGGCAAATTCCATAAATAGACACAAGAGATACTAGGAAAAATATATATACCCAAATGATACCGGACCAAGATAGATTAAAGGAAGAGAGAGAGAGAAGAATTTAGAAAGAAGAGGGAATAACAGAGAAGAAATATTTATAATGAATTAAAAAACCAACAAGTCTTGAGTGAAAATAACAATGCTCGCTCTAGTTATAGACATAAATCCACTTAATAAGCAGAACTCCTAATAATCAAACTTGAATAAATCATAAGTAATCCCAAAAATAAACATGAAATCAGATAAATTTAAAATAACTGAAATCCTAAAATCAGTCTAAATCCTGATTTAAATTTCTAATTGTTCATATCTCGATTAAAGGGAAAGAAAATAAAAATAAAAATTGAACAAATAAGAAAACATGCACGAACATAGATATGAAATTAAGTCAAAATTCAACAATGATCGCCTCAAACAAATTTTGATCGGACAACAAACAAGTGGTCATCTGAGACCTCTACGGTAAGGGCAGCACACCGTATAATTTCCCCCAAAATAAAAAAATAAAAAAGGAACAAGCTTGACAGAAAATATTCCCTTGGAGCACAGAATAAAAAAAAATTTAACAAGAAAATATCCAAAAATATCTTAAACTTCTCAAACACAGAATCTAACATAAAGTTTGACATCAACAAAACCCACTGAAAACCTAATCAAAAGCTATATATACAAATTTTATCTTATTAATCAAGAAGCTAAATTGAAATTACCAAAATGGATGCGAAAAAACAAAAGAACCCTAAAATCAAATAATCGGAATCTAATCGGCCAATTCGTCAGTTAAATTAAAGATTTTGAAAGATCGACCAAAAGAGACAGAGGACAAGATCAAACGAGGATCTTGAAAGAGATTACCTTCCGAGGTTTTCTAGAGAGAGAAAGCTTCGCGACGCGAGGATGAGAGAATTAGAGAGAGAGAGTGGAATAGAGTCTTTCTCACTTCTCTCAGGTTCTCTCTTCTGTAACGCTCCTGAGCGTTTACCCTATAGTTGACGGTGTTGAATTGTATAGCAAAAGGAATTACTATTGCCAATACAAGATTTGATGCCTCCACTCCACGGAGGCCTTTTCTTTTTCCACCCCTGGCTGCTTCAACTTTCGTTTGTTTCCTCTCAAAATAAATAAATTATTTATAATTATAATAACTTATAAAAAAAGGAAAAAAAAAAAAAAAAAAAACTTTTTCCTTTGCTTCGTGCTCGTAGCCAATTTGGGTCTTGGCCGTACTGCGTTTCCCCTGGGAGAAGAAAAAGGAGCCTCGATCGCCTGTAAGCTCTTGGTGACGGACCTGGTGGACCCTCGCCTCCGATTGGTCCACTCAGTAATATCGTCTTTTGATGATTTTTTTTTTTTAAATTTCTTAAAGATGAGATTTTCTTAGGTCAGAAAATTTGGAATATTTTATTGAATATTGTCACCTTATGGTATTCTCTTGGATGAAAATGCAGTATAATTTAAAGGGGAAGTTTATATTTTATGATAAAATCAAGTAAAATTTAATGTTAATTTATACCTACAAGCATAAATCAAGAATATAATTGATTTGCTCCTTAAAGAGAAAAAAATCTCGATGTTAGCATATGTTGGGTAAATTATTTCTCAAAAAAAAATCTCAATTTATTTTTGTCTTTTTTTTTTTTAAGTTAAGAAGTATTTTAATCAATTTATAAAAAGTCAAACAACTTAATCTAAATATTACAACTCAAACCTACCAACCAAACACATGTTTAGTTCCTAACAAAATGAAGCTAATTTGCCTACATTTTCTAGTAAGTGGTTAAAAAAAAGTCCTTTAAAAAAAAATAGAGGTAAAGGTTAGAATCAAGTATAAAATTAACATCTTTTTAGATTAATAAAAGAGAAAATTGTGAAAACAACACTTTAAAAAATCTAAAATAATTATAATTAAAACAATTATTCAAAGAGTCTTTTTGAAAGACAACCTTATAAATCATCCCCAACAAAAATAGTTCGTTGTATACAATATATAAATACATATTTTAAACATACATTATTAATAATAGAGTATACCAACAGAAAAGGATCCAACTTAATTATTTATTCATTCATTTATTTAAATGAAAAGGATCTAACTTATTGGCGTACTTTTTTTTTTTTTGAAGATTGATGTACAATTTTCATACAATCAAATTATTAGAGAAACAACGCAGTAACTAAATGAAAAAAAAAAAAAAAAAAAAAAAAAAAAAAAGGTGCATGTGAAGCACGTGGAGTATAATTTGGAGGGAGGAGGTTTGTAAGACATCTAAGCGGTTCCTAGGAAAAACCTACGGTAGTACTGGTCCGATGATATTTCCAAGTCGGTTCCTTGGCGTGGTGACAAGGGTGGCTGGTGAGCTGTACGTGAGACGGTTGACGGTCCTCGCTTTTTGTCATTCTCGACGGCTACGAAGCTACGTCCACAAGGGCCAAAATCTGCTTCTTCTTTTTTCTTTTTCTTTTTTTTTCTCATTTTTTTATGATAAGTTGAAAAATGGTCTTTAAATATCTAGATTTTGTTAAAATTTTTAAAAACAGTTGATTAATAATTGACAATTTGAAAGTCAATCAATTAATGATAAAACCTTGGTTTATCGATACGATGTTTATTTCTGTAATCAGTCATTTTTCTTTAAAAAAGAAAACAAAAGTTTTGACTGTATTCAAAAATAAAATAATAATAATAATAATAAATTTGTCCAAATTCCAATTGGCCTAATTTCTCTTTCATCTTTTGCCTCTTCTTTTTGGAAAATTTTTATGCTTTTACATTTCCAGCTGTCTGGGCCTACGGCGTTTTTTTTTTTTTTTTTTTTTTTTTTTTTTTTCTTGGACCGTAGCGTTCGGCCCTTCTCGTACGCCATAAAACTTCTATTCATCAAATTAAAACTCCTTTTTTGTTAAAATTTCAATCACACAGAGCAAGAAACATTGTCTAAGCATTTATATATATTCTGCTATTAGCAAAGAAAAAAAAAAGTAAAAAAAAGACATAACTCTGCAATGTCATTCTACTAATCTTTCATGAAATGGGTTTTCGGATATCAGATTAGTCATTAAACATGTATTAGTTATCTCATGCTTCCGTTTCGCTTATTTGAGTAAGGACTTTTGTCCTCCATTAATGTCAGAACAATTCCAAATCAGAACCAATCATCCCTTGCTGTTGTGGAGGCGGCTTTTGTTGTCTGGTGAGGTATGTACTTACTACCGATCTGTCATTATTATTACTTATTCTTTTTAATAGTTAATCTAAAATGGAAATAGAATGATAAAGACTGTAATTAGGAAATATGCAAGAACCGAATTAGGTAAATTCGATCTTTGTTTCAAAAAAAAAAAAAAATTGTAGATATCTAACTAATGTGGTACCATTGGATATATGACACGTGTCATTTTAGTTTTTTTTTTTTTTCGAAGTTAGAAATGAGGAGATTCAAATTCTGAATGTTTAAGTGGAATTAAGTATAGATCATTTTAATCTATGTAGATAATGCGTTTTTTTATTTCCACTGTCATGCTAAATAATTCGGCTTAAAAAAACAAGCGAAGTAGAATTGAAAAGATAACATAGAAGTAATTAAGGAATAACGGAATAAGTACTAGCTAAAAGAGAGAGAGAAAGAGAAAAGTAAGTATTTTCTCGAAGCGAGACCTCTAAAAATTTGTTTACACGTCGTTTATTTGGTTAGAGACAAATAGATCTCCGCCATGAAAAGGAGGGCATCCTGGTAATTTCAGCGGCTCTCGTAAGTTCCCGATTTAATCATAAGAAGCTACTACTCCATCTAGTTTCGGCAAGTGGAAGAACAAAAGACAAAGACAGCCTGAAAGCGCTATCAAATCCACGACCCTTCTGCTCCTCCATTTCACCAAAACGAATGCCTTTCAACCCCGCAGTCACCTAGTAACCCGTAGTCACCTAGTAACCTCCCCGCGATAATAAATTCTTTATCTTTAGGGTCGGAAAATCTATGGCAAGGAAGATGCTGCCACCTGTTCTCGGCCCACCAAGAGGTACACTGTTTAAAAACCCTAAACACCCCACGACGAGAAAGAGAGAGAGAGAGAGAGAATTTTTACTATCTTTAAACTTTTACATATCAATAATTTCTTTTTTGACAATAGTATGGGTTTGTTTGTTTTATCATCTCAATTCAACTCTAACCGTACTTTTTTTTGTCTTTTCTGAAAATTCAAAAAAATTTACTATTATAACTAAAATATTTCAACTTAAACTAACTAACCAAACACACATAATGTCTTATTGTTATTATTACCTTTTGGAATGTAACCACCCCTTGTATACCGTATGTTATCCGATCAATGTTTTCAGGTACGGATTTATATTAGGTTCAGGGGCATGTGCCCCCCTCAATTTTTTTAAAATTTAAATTATATTCCTATTTTTTTAAAAATTTTGTAATTTGGCCACATTCAGAAGTTTTTTTTTCAAATGTGCCCCCACTTAAAAGTTTTTTCCCCTATCAAATGTGCTCTATAACATTCAACTTGTTTTTAAATTAAATTTTTTATCCTATAAAGTTATTAATTTTAAAAAATTTCTTTTTTATGTGTGCCCCCACTAAGAAAAATTTCTGAATTCGTCACTAATTGTTGCTCAGAATATATATATATATAGAGAGAGAGAGAGAGAGAGAAAGAGAGAGTTTTTACTATCTTAAAACTTTTACATATCGATAATTTCTTTTGTGACAATAGTATAATGTCTGACTATTTTATTATTATTATTATTTGGAATGTAAGCACCACTTATGTAACCTATGATGTCCGATCATTGTCGTCAGGCGATGATTTACATTAGATTCAAGGGGGTGGCCCCCTTCAATTTTTTGAAATTTAAATTATACCCATATTTTTTCTTAAAATATTTTAGTTTGCCAACGTTCAAAAGTTTTTTCCTCAAATATGCCCCTACTCAAAAGTTTTTCCCCCCCTCAAATGTGTTCTATAATACTTAACTTATTCTTATATTAAACTTTTTATCCTATAAAGTTATTAATTTTAAAAATTTTCTATTTATGTGTGTTTTCGTTGAGAAAAATTTTCAGATCCATCACTTATTATTGATTAGAATATTGTAGTGCAATAATATTAACCAAAATGTGATCAATTATATATATATATATATATATTTTTGGGAGAGAGAAACGAGGTCAATTAGGGGGGTGTTTGGTCGAATGGTTCAAACTATTCAATTCAAATTTTTTTTTGTCTTTTTCTCCAAAAATTTTTGTCTTTTTCTCAAAACGTTTTTGTCTTTTCTGAAAATTCAAAAAAATTTACTATTAAAATTTAAAAATCTCAACTCAAACTACTCCATCAAACGGGCCTAGATATTGGAATGTGATTCAAGTTTCAAACGTAATTGATGGACCCTCACTCTTGACGCGCCTTCTACTATTTAAGTGGGGAAAAGAAAAACACAATAAGAGAGAGAATGGAATAACTTTTTTTTGTTTTTTTGATAAATGAAATAATGAATGGACGATCTAGAGTCCTGGAATTACTTTTTGCTGTGCTGAAAGGAAAAACAGCTTTGAGATAAAGTAGCTAAGGTTTTATTTGGTAATAAAATTTAACTTCAATTAAATTATATTTTTTTATCTTAATTTTTATTTTATTTTTATAATAAAGTTTATAATTATTTTTTAAAAGGTCAACTCAACTCTAATTTAAAAATTTCATCTCAATTCAAACTCAACTTATTCACCAAATGGACCCTAAGTGTTGGATAAATTGTAATTGTAAAGTGTTGTTGGTTTCAAAAGCAGTCTAATGGTGTTTGATAAACTGACATGATTGGAAAATTTTAGTTTTATTAAAATAAATGATAATACGTATTGTTTTTCAATTCTTGGGTCATAATTTGTATTTACTTATGTAAAACATAAATTACTCAAAACAATATAAGTTGTGAAGTCATTTCGTTTTTTTTGTTTTTTTGTTTGTTTGTTTTTTAAGAAAAAGAGGAAGAATAAAGTAATAAGAACACTTAAAGAATAAGAACACTTAAAGTTGAGAAATTTAAGTTTCAATAGTAAATTTTTTTGAATTTTTAGAAAAGACAAAAAACTTTTTGGGAAAAAAAGAAAAATTTTTTGAGAAAAAGATAAAAAAAATTTTGAGTTGAATGGCTTGAGTTAATACACCAAACACTCCTTCCGACGTCCAATTTCTCTCCGCTTTTTTTTTTTTTGCCCTTTACTTAAATTAACCAAAAAAAAAAACTAATTGCTACAATATTACTCAATCAATCATGAGTCAACCGTCATTAGTATCAGTAAGCCGCATTTTGTTCAAGCAGCTCTTCAACACATGGACAAGCAAACCCAAGTCCAGATGCAAACTCAAAGCTTTTGGTCATCTTCATCGTCAGCTTTTGGTCTCAAAGCCACTTTGAGCCTCTCAACCAGCACCGCATTCATTTTCTGCTCCGCTGCGAGTGGCCAAACTATAAGGGCACACCATTGACAACACTCTCAAGGGTCGAGCTCCAACCGCAGTGGCTCAAGAACCCACCAGTCGCGCCATGGCCCAGCACTCTAACCTGTGGGGCCCAATGGGGACCACCAGGCCTCGTCCTTTGGTCATCTGCAAAAATCCATTCGGCAAGAAACCAAGAGGCTCCAAAGGCCCGAGACAAGTGGCATTAGGTGGTTGGGTGTTGGGTTTCCTCACGACCCATATGAACCTTTGCCCACTCCTCTCCAGTCCAAATGCCAACTCAGTCGTTTGGTCAAACGAGAGGGTCCCACCACTCCCAAAAGAAACATATAGGACGGAGCCACGTGGTTGATTGCCCAACCAAGTCAAACACTCTGAGTCCAGATTGTTTTGTCCACTAGAATTAATATTTACGATGGGTCCCACAGGATAAATAATCAATTTACCACTATTTTCCTCTTGCAAAGCTTTTACCGCCTCAGATTCGATATCCGTTACGCTATTAACGACAATCCCATTAAAATCCTCACCTGAAACGAGCCGTTTTGAGAACTGCAAAAACTTTTTATACATGTTGGTTCTCCGATCTTGAACACCGCTGAAGAGATCTCTACCGTGGAAAGAAGGGCAACCCGGTAATTTCACCGGCTCCGGCAAGTCTTTGAGGAAATTAATCATATGAAGCCGCAATCTCATCTAGTTTCGACAAGTGAAAAAACACAGACAATGATATAGCGTTCATGGGGTAGAAAACGTACGAGGAAATACCAAGTCCTTTCGCAATGTCCAACGCGTCAATCGCAAAGAGAGAGACAAAGACAGCAACTAACGGAGGAGTAGTAGCATCACTCGAAGCCAGCGATTTCAGCACGTGGTGAATAGAGGGTAGATGATGAGACACGGTGAAGGCCAATTCGGCAGTTGGCCGGCTGTCACTTGGAAGGTCGTCGAATCTATCGGGAGGGAGGAATATGGTGCGGGTGTTGGGCTTGGGAAGGGATTCGAGGACGGATTTTGTGGCCTCTGATGGGGGAAGAGCATCTGAACATGGAATGATGATGGTGACGTGGAGGTCGTCATGAAGAAGGAGACGTCTGGCTAACTCTACGAGCGGGATTAGGTGACTAATCGCCGGACTTGGGAGAATGGCTATGTGGGTTGGTGTATGCTTCATTGGCAATTGTGGTTTTAATCGATCTCTTTATTTATGTAGAAACGACTGATGCTATATTTATACACACACATATGATATGTAGCTGTATATTAATTATGCAAATACATATATTTTTATATAGCTGGCCGGCCGCTAATAGTTATCGTTTTATGTAAGCGTTCACTTGGAAAGATTCTTGTGTGTGTAGGCTCGATTATTCAGTATTAGTTTACTGTTTTAGTGAACTTCATGTCTGATTATATTTTCTGAGAATATTATAGGCTGCCGGTCTGGTTTGATTCGTCAAACACCAATGAAAACTAGAAATTGGAACGTATCCCTGACAAGTTCAAGTGTGCTTCTTCTTTAATCCGCAATTATATTATCATTTTTCTGACGGATTCCATCTAAAGATTAACATAAATGACTATATATCGTAGTTTAGGGTCATTCATTGTACGGAAAAAAGGACGGGGACAAAAGTCGTATTTAGAGAGACTAAACAACTAATTTACCTTATTTTAAATAAATTATTTATTTATTCTTTAATATTTTATTAAATGTTCGAAATACTCATTGTTTAGTTGTAGAAGTTATAAGATATTCATCGTTAGTTTTTAGTCATTTTATCTTTGTTGGAATTTGTTTCAGAAAAAGGTGTGGATGAACTATTTGGCATATTTTTGTTTTTGAATAGCTTTAAATTCTTTTGAATGAATTAGGAACGAAGATTAGGACTCTTTCGATTTAATTTATTCTATTCTTTGATTTTGTTAGTTACCGGTTCGTAACACATTGCGTTTGGATGGAAGTTGCGGTGAAGAACGAGGTTTGGCAAATTAATTGTGTTAATTAGTTTATATATATTCTTTGATTTTGATAGTTTACTTCTTTTCGAGGACATTTGGCAATTTAATTAGATTTATCTACTATCAACTTGATTTTTTTTTTTTTTTTTTTTGGTTGTAAAAGTTTTCAGTTCAAATCTTCTTCTTCTTTTTATTTTTTTTTATTTTTTTTACACGGCTGTAAAACTTTTCAGGTCAAACAGCAATATTACCATTGTGTAACGTCTTTAACTCTTTGCCAAGAGTTAATGTGTTAGCAAGCTGTTACTCTGTACTCTAAACCAATAAGAATTAGTCAATTGGGATCAATCTCATCTATACCCTTATGCTTCAAATAATTTTTATTTTACCTACTAAATTTTAAAAATTTTCATTTTACTTTACAAATTTGAATTATCTAACTTAATCCATTCTGTTATAATTTTGGTTAAAAGATGAACCAAAAAAGAGATGAAATAGTCTTATTAAACCACTTATATATGTTAAGATATTTATTAAAAACAAACGAAAAAGAGACTATATGATAGTATTTAAATTTTAATCATCACGAATCTTCTAATAAAATGAGAGTTTTTAAGATTAAAAATCAAATGAAAATAATATTAAAATTTTAAGGATAGATGAAAAGAGTTCCTAATTAAATTATAAATTGTCCACCGTACAGCATAATTAATTCTGAACGCTTGCATGCGCATCAGTCGGTCCTTTCCACCGAAAACAATAAATACATGAATAAGTGACAAATACTGGGGGGTGACTTTAGTTACATGTTGACGTTTTAGAAAGCTCCAAATGACTGAACTGACTAATTAAAGCCATACACTAATCATTTCGGTAAATTAAGTTGGCCACACATGGAAGAGAAATTAAAAACAAGGCATGAAATAAAAATTAAAAAAAAAAAAAACCCCCCGTAATTCAACATCAACCATATCTTGCATCATCGTGATCATACCAAAGAGCGCCTTTCGACAAGAAGAAAGAAAAATGCTTCTGTAAAAGTCAATATAACTTCCTAAAATTGAATGGTTGAATATTAAATGATCTTGATTCTCATATATATAACTGACCCTACATATAAGAATTTTTTTTTTTTTTTTTCATATCCTATCACACAATTTTCTCCGTTACTCTTTGTCATTTTCTCCTCTTCCTATCCGTTTTTTCCTATTGTGTTGACTATTTTTTTTTTTTTTTGCTTTTAATAGCTTAAATTCATGTTATAAATTGAAATATGCATGAAAAATATTTATGAATTAATCCAAGTTTTGAATTATTTAAAGTAATACTAGGAGGAAATAATTAAAACAATTGAATGATAGATTAATAGATAAAGGACAATTTAATTGCGCACATTAAAAAAAAGATACAGTTTCAATGATACATTTCATAGTCATGAACACTCATCATGTGAGTTTAATATTAAAAAAAAAAAAAAAAGATATTTATGTTCTAATTGGCGGCCATAGTTTTCAATGTCGATGCTAACTCAAAGAGTGTCCTTGTGGAGGACCCATCTTCACCTATTGCATTGACAGCTGAGTCCTTAAGGTCCTTCATTCGGTCTCTCACAATCCTACCCTCTTCACTGGAACCATCCATCAAAGCCTTGACAACTTTGGCGATTTCGTCTCGTCGAATGAGACCATCTTCATCAGCTTTCGGTCTCAAAGCCACCTCCAGACTCTCAACCAGCAACACCGCATTCATCTTCTGCTCCGCAAAGAGTGGCCAAGCAATGAGCGGCACACCATTAACAAAACTCTCAAGGGTCGAGCTCCAACCGCAGTGGCTCAAGAACCCACCAGTCGAGCCATGGCCCAGCACCCGTGCCTGTGGGGCCCAATCGGGCACGACCAGGCCTCGTCCTTTGGTCCTCTCCAAAAACCCATTGGGCAAGAAACCAAAAGGCTGTAATGGACTGAGACACGCGGCGTTAGGTGGTTGGCCGTTGGGTTTCCGCACGACCCATATGAACCTTTGCCCACTCGTCTCCAGCCCAAATGCCAGCTCAGTCATCTGATCGTACGAAAGGGTCCCACCGCTCCCGAATGAAACGTATAGGACAGAGCCATGTGGTTGCTTGTCCAACCAAGTCAAACATTCCCACTCCTCATCGTGTTGACCGCCAGTTTGTACGATGGGTCCCACAGGATAAATAGTCAACTTACCTGTCTTTTCCTCTTGCAAAGCCTTTATCGCCTCGGATTCAATGTCCACGAAGCTATTAACGACAATCCCATTAATACCCTCACCCGAAACGAGCCGTTTCGAGAACTGCAAGAACTTTTTATAGATGACGCCCTTCGATCTTGAGCCCCGCTGAAGAGATCTCCACCGTGGAAAGGAGGGCAACCCGGTAATTTTACGGGATCCGGCAAGTCTTCGAGGAAGTCAAAAGAAGCGGCAATCTCATCGATCTTGGGCAAGTGGAAGAACATGGACAAAGATATAGCATTTATGGTGAAGAACACGTACGAGGAAATACCTAGTCCTTTCGCAACGTCCAACGCATCGATCGCAAAGGTATCGGCAAAGAAAGCAACTAACGGAGGAGTAGTGGTATTGAATCGAGCATTAATTTAAGCGCGTGGTGAATGGAGGGAAGAGAGCGAGAGACGGTGAGGGCGATCTTGGCGGTTGAGGCGGTGGCGGTCGGAAGGTCGTCGAAGCTGACGGGAGGGAGGAATATGGTGCGGGTGTTGGGCTTGGGAAGGGATTCTAGGAGGGATTTTGCGGCGTCTGATGGAGGATGATCGTTTGAAGATGGAATGAGGAAGGTGACGTGGAGGTCGTGATGAAGAACGAGACGTCTGGCTAACTCTACGGACGGGATTAGATGACTAATCGCCGCTCCTGGTAGAATGGCTATGTGGGCTGTTTGCTTCATGACTGGCAATGGATTGGATGTTGGTGTGGAGGACTTGGAGTTAATCGATCTGTATATGTAGAAACAGCTACTATATAATATGCACATATATATATATATATATTAAGAGCATAGCTGGCTAATATATATTTAATTTTGTAATGTATGTACTCGCTTGGAAGTATTAATATTAACGATTTTCTTGTCTGCTTGGGAAGTTCGGCTTCTGATTGTCCGATTATTTTTGCTTATTAGAATATTAGATTGGTTTGATTACTCAAAAATGTGAATTAGATATTGAAATCTTGTGACGCAAGTTCAAACGTAATTCTTGCCGGTCCCGATATTTTTCCCTTGATAATATTTAATAGCGTGAAATCTCGTTGGAGGAAACTTATATACATGTAATTTTTTTCATCTATTTTTTGTATGTTTTGTTTTGTTTTGTTCTGTTTTTGCTGGATGACATATTAGTTTTACAGTATAGCACTCTTGATCATATAATGTGTCCCCTTACCAAATAAGAAGGAAAGGTTAAAGAAAGAAGAAAGAATCTAAAGGCACGTCTTATCTGATTTTCAGCAATTCCACAGACACACACACACACAAATATATATATATATATATATAACCTATCAAAGAGCATTGTAAAAACAAAAGAAAAATAACTTAAAAAATATTATCAAAGTACGACATCTTGATATTATTTTGTGGTGTCGGAGCACGAAGATATGGAGATATGCATGGAGTAGGCTCATTCGTGTGAATGATATGATGCAATTGCACGTGACATGCATGGAAGTTGAGGTGAAGAACACGAGATTTGGCAAATTTGTGGAATTACGGGGTTAGGTACCCTTTTTTTTTTTTTTTTTTTTTAAGTGGGATTGGTTGGCTTAATTATTCGGAAAAATAGCTTTCAAAGTGTCCATAATCATTTGTTTTTTGTATTGAGAAAGCAATATTAATGTACTATCCTAAGCTTTCCAATTGAATAAATTGCACCCGTTAGGAATTAAATTTTTAGGTTTAAATTAGTTAATTTTTTAAAATTAATTATAATTTTTTTTAAATTTTTAGAAATAGACAAAAATTTAAAGGGCAATTTTAGATTGAGAATCGTACACCATACGTAAACTATATGTTTACTTTTCGGTCGGCGTATTAGTTAATGGGCTACATGTGCTAGGGGAGGCATCCGATATGTGGTTGTTGATATCTATTTGGACTAATGTATATTCAGTCGTCCATGCAAGATGTTTTTCCTCAGAAAAATAAAATTAAAAATTAAAAATAGCACCGTCACTATATATCTCAATTCTTGAAAAAATAGTCAATTAATTTAATTACAAATTCTCCATCGTATATCATTTTGGACACTTTCATCGTTGACTATAATAAGGTCAATTTCGACCTTTTCCACACGCAACAAGTTAAAATGAGTAAATAAATAACTTAGTTAATTGACAAATACGTGACAAAGGCTGATAAGGTCACTTTGCCTATTTATTTGACTATTTGGAAAGCTCCAAGTGAGTGACAACCGACTAATTAAAGCTAGATAAACTAACATCATTTTGGTGAATTAACCAAGCCACACACGAAAGAGAAATTTAAAAACATGAAATTTAAATTATTGTAGGGGAGTGAATCTAAGGCTCTGTTTGATAAAACGGTTTGAATTTAAATTTTTAAATTTGAGTTGATTGACTTTTTAAAAACTAGTTCTAATTTTTATTGACTTTTAAAAAAAATAAATAAATAAAAATTGAGATAAAAAAAATACAGTTTAGTTTGAGTTAAACCTGATTACCAAACGGGGCATAGTTTTTGTGTAGATATCATGATATAATTGTCATACGAAGTTATCATAGACACGAACAACACTCATCAATGACAATCATGATATGTTTCTACTTATACAAATTTCAGTGCTTAGAAAAAATAGTATGATTTTTTCTCATTATTATGCCTCACCTGAAATCTAGAAGGTCATCGCCTATGAGATGGCTAATTGAGCTTGTCTACTTATCATTCGCCGTCGACGTACTAATTAAATAAGCAACCAAAAAAAAAAAAAGTGATACAAAAATATTATGTTCTAATTGGCTGTCATACTTTTCAACGTGGATGCTAACTCAAAAGTGCTCTTGTGGAGGATCCATTTGTGCCTAGTGCCTCGGTAGCTGAGTCCTTGAGGTCCTTAATATGATTTCTCACAATCCTACCCTCTTCACTCGTATCCTCCATTAGAGCCTTAACGACTTCCGCGATCTCCTCTCGTCGAATGAGGCCATCTTCACCGGCTTTTGGTCTCAACGCCACCTTGAGACTCTCAACAAGCACCACCGCATTCATCTTCTGCTCCGCGTAGAGTGGCCAAGCAATAAGAGGCACACCACAAACAATGCTCTCCAAAGTCGAGTTCCAACCGCAGTGGCTCAAGAACCCACCGGTCGAGCCATGGCCCAGTACCTGAACCTGTGGGGCCCAAAAAGGCACGACCAGGCCTCGCCCTTTGGTCCTCTCCAAAAACCCAATAGGCAAGAAATCACTGGCCTCCAAAGGGCCTTTGGGCCCAGAGTTGAGATACTCTGCGTTTGCGGATTCATTATTGGGCCTCCTAACGACCCATATGAACCTTTGCCCGCTCATCTCCAGCCCAAATGCCAGCTCAGTTATCTGATCAGAAGAAAGGGTCCCACCACTCCCGAAAGAAACGTATAGAACAGAGCCACGTGGCTGATTGTCCAACCAGGTCAAACACTCCGAGACATCGTGGTTTTGACCCGTTTGTACGATGGGTCCCACCGGATAAATAACCAATTTACCGTCCTTTTTCTCTTGCAAAGCTTTAATCACCTCGGATTCAACGGCCGTGAAGCTGTTAACTACAAACCCCTTAATTCCCTCATCCGAAACGAACCGTTTGGCGTTCTGCACTCTCCTTTTGTACGTGTTGCTCCTCCGGTCCTGGATCGAGGCAAAGAGATCTCCACCGCGTAAGGGAGGGCATCCCGGTAATTTCACCGGCTCCGGCAGGTCTTTGAGTGAATCATAAGGAGCTGCAATCTCATCAAGCTTCGGCAAGTGAAAGAAAAAGGACAAAGCCGTAGCATTTGAGGGGAAGAAAACGTACGTGGGAAGATCAAGTCCCTTGGCAATATCCAAAACATCCGGCGCGAACAGATTGGCAAAGACAGCCACTAACGGCGGCGGAGTAGAATCAGTAGAAGGGGAAGTTAGAGCAGGAGTCGAAGCAAGCGATTTGAGCACGTGGTGAATAGAGGGAAGAGAGCGAGACATGGTGAGGGCGACTTTGGCGCCGGGGTTGGAGTCTGTTGGGAGGAGGTCGTCAAGGCTGACGGGAGGGAGGAATACGGTGCGGGTGTGGGGCGTGGGAAGGGATTCGACGACGGCCTTTGTGGCGTCTGATGGAGGGTGATCAGTTGAACTACAAATGATGATGGTGACGTGGACGTCGTGATGAAGAACGAGACGTCTGGCTAACTCTGCGAATGAGATTTGGTGACTCACGCCCGGACTCGGGAGAAGGGCTACGTGAGGTGGTGCTTGCTTCATTGGAGCAGTTGATCTATATCGATCTGTTTATGTTGATAAATGGCTAATATTTGGCTTCGATTTGATTAATTAGGTATGTCATACATACATATATATATATATATATATATTCATAATACACACACTCACACACACATTTAAACTCACTCGACAAAGCGTCACTATCAATGATTATTCTTGTGTATTGCTTGGGATTAATTTTGAATATATTAATAATGTTTGACTGGTTTGATTATTCAAAGATAAGAATTAAATATTGGGATATTGTGACGTAACGTCAAACGTAATTCATTTTGGACCGGATGTCATGTTATTATTCAATAGTTTTTTGAGTTGATAATAATGTCGTTGAGTCCCTGTTTTTCTTATTAAAAAATTAAGAAAGAAGTGGTTTTTATTATATAAAAATTTGACATTATAAAATGAGGTTATAATTCCGTGGAAATAAATATCAGTGCCATATTTTCCCTTTTTTATAATAAGCTTGAAATCTCCATGTCCTGCACGAAATTTAAATCTCAACAATCATCCGCGTGCACGAAACTCTTTTTTGTTTTGTTTTGTGTTGTTTTGTTTTGTATTGTTTTTTGTTTTTGTTTTTTTGTTTTGAGAATTCCACATGCATGAGAAATTGGCCAAAGTACTAAATGTTATGAAGAGGACTTAGTAGGTAAGATTTCTCCCAAAAAAAAAAAAAGGAGTTTTTTAATAGATAAATTAATAAATTATTCATTCAACATCATCAACTTCAGATTTTATAGATCTCTCTTTGTTTTATAAGTAAAGGAATGGACTTCATTTTTGAATTTTAAAAATTTTCATTTTACTTTACAAATTTAAATTATCTAACTTAATCCATTCTGTTATAATTTTGGTTAAAAGATGAACCGAAAAAGAGATGAAATAGTCTTATTAAACCACTTATATAAGGTAAGATATTTATTAAAAACAAACGAAAAAGAGATTATATGATAGTATTTAAATTTTAATCACCATGAATCTTCCAGTGAAATGAGAGTTTTTAAGATTAAAAATTGAATGAAAATAATCTTAAAATTTTAAGGATAGACGAAAAGAGTTCTTAATTAAATTATAAATTGGCCATCGTACAGCATAATTAATTCTGAACACATGCATGTGCATCAGTCGGTCCTTTCCACCGAAAACAATAAATACATGAATAAGTGACAAATACTGCGTGGTGACTTTAGTTATATGTTGACTTTTTAGAAAGCTCCAAATGACTGAACTGACTAATTAAAGCCATACACTAATCATTTCGGTAAATTATAAGTAGGCCACACATGGAAGAGAAATTAAAAACACGGCATGAAATAAAAATTAAAAAAAAAAAACCCCCCGTAATTCAACATCCACCATTTCTTGCATCATCGTGATCATACCAAAGAGCGCCTTTCGACAAGAAGAAAGAAAAATGCTTGTGTAAAAGTTAATATAACTTCATAAAATTGAATGGTTGAATATTAAATGATCTTTATTCTCATATATATAACTGACCCTATATATAAGATTTTTTTTTTCCATATCTTATCACACAATTTTCTCCGTTACTCTTTTCTCCTCTTCTCCTCTTCCTATCCATTTTTTCCTATTGTGTTGACTTTTTTTTTTTTTTTTTTGCTTTTTATAGCTTAAATTCATGTTATAAATTGAAATATGCATGAAAAATATTTATTAATTAATCCGAGTTTTGAATTATTTAAAGTAATACTAGGAGGAAATAATTAAAACAATTGAATGATAGATTAATAGATAAAGGACAATTTAATTGCGCACATAAAAAACAGATACAGTTTCAATGATACATTTCATAGTCATGAACACTCATTATGTGGGTTTAATATCAAAAGCTGTCAACGTATACTATATAAGGGTCCGTTTGGTGAATGAGTTTGAGTTGAAAATTTTAAATTTTAATAGTAATTTTTATTGACTTTTAAGAAAAAGATAAACTATTTTTTTCAGAAAAAACAAAAAACTTTTTTAAAAAAAGATAAAAATTAACATAAAAAAGTACATTTTAATTTAAAATGAGCTTGTGAACTAAACATCCTCTAAATAAGCAGAACAAAGAGAGAGAGAAAAAAAAAAAAAAAGAGAAGATATTTATGTTCTAATTGGCGGCCATATTTTTCAATGTCGATGCTAACTCAAAGAGTGTCCTTGTGGAGGAACCATCTTCACCTATTGCATTGACAGCTGAGTCCTGAAGGTCCTTCATTCGGTCTCTCACAATCCTACCCTCTTCATTGGAACCATCCATCAAAGCCTTAACAACTTTGGCGATTTCCTCTCGTCGAATGAGACCATCTTCATCAGCTTTCGGTCTCAAAGCCACCTCCAGACTCTCAACCAGCAACACCGCATTCATCTTCTGCTCCGCAAAGAGTGGCCAAGCAATGAGCGGCACACCATTAACAAAACTCTCAAGGGTCGAGCTCCAACCGCAGTGGCTCAAGAACCCACCAGTCGAGCCATGGCCCAGCACCCGTGCCTGTGGGGCCCAATCGGGCACGACCAGGCCTCGTCCTTTGGTCCTCTCCAAAAACCCATTGGGCAAGAAACCAAAAGGCTGTAATGGACTGAGACACTCGGTGTTAGGTGGTTGGCCGTTGGGTTTCCGCACGACCCATATGAACCTTTGCCCACTCGTCTCCAGCCCAAATGCCAGCTCAGTCATCTGATCGTACGAAAGGGTCCCACCGCTCCCGAATGAAACGTATAGGACGGAGCCACGTGGTTGCTTGTCCAACCAAGTCAAACATTCCCACTCCTCATCGTGTTGACCGCCCGTTTGTACGATGGGTCCCACAGGATAAATCGTCAACTTACCTGTCTTTTCCTCTTGCAAAGCTTTTATCGCCTCGGATTCAATATCCACGAAGCTATTAACGACAATCCCATTAATACCCTCACCCGAAACGAGCCGTTTCGAGAACTGCAAGAACTTTTTATAGATGACGCCCCTTCGATCTTGAGCCCCGCTGAAGAGATCTCCACCGTGGAAAGGAGGGCAACCCGGTAATTTTACGGGATCCGGCAAGTCTTTGAGGAAGTCATAAGAAGCGGCAATCTCATCGATCTTGGGCAAGTGGAAGAACATGGACAAAGATATAGCATTTATGGTGAAGAACACGTACGAGGAAATACCTAGTCCTTTCGCAACGTCCAACGCATCGATCGCAAAGGTATCGGCAAAGAAAGCAACTAACGGAGGAGTAGTGGTATTCGAATCGAGCATTAATTTAAGCACGTGGTGAATGGAGGGAAGAGAGCGAGAGACGGTGAGGGCGATCTTGGCCGTTGAGGCGGTGGCGGTCGGAAGGTCGTCGAAGCTGACGGGAGGGAGGAATACGGTGCGGGTGTTGGGCTTGGGAAGGGATTCTAGGAGGGATTTTGCGGCGTCTGATGGAGGATGATCATTTGAAGATGGAATGAGGAAGGTGACGTGGAGGTCGTGATGAAGAACGAGACGTCTGGCTAACTCTACGGACGGGATTAGATGACTAATCGCCGCTCCTGGTAGAATGGCTATGTGGGCTGTTTGCTTCATGATTGGCAATGGATTGGATGTTGGAATGGAGGACTTGTAGTTAATCGATCTGTTTATGTAGAAACAGCTACTATATAATATGCATTTATATATATATATATATATAGAGCATAGCTGGCTAATATATATTTAATTTTGTAATGTATGTACTCGCTTGGAAGTATTAATATTAACGATTTTCTTGTCTGCTTGGGAAGTTGGGCTTCTGATTGTCCGATTATTTTTGCTTATTAGAATATTAGATTGGTTTGATTACTCAAAAATGTGAATTAGATATTGTAATCTTGTGACGCAAGTTCAAACGTAATTCTTGCCGGTCCCGACATTTTTCCCTTGATAGTATTTAATAGCGTGAAATCTCGTTGGAGGAAACTTATAAACATATAATTTTTTTCATCTATTTTTTGTGTGTTTTTTTGTTTTGTTTTGTTCTGTTCTGTTTTTGCTGGATGACATATTAGTTTTACAGTATAGCCCTCTTGATCATATAATGTGTCCCCTTACCAAATAAGAAGGAAAGGTTAAAGAAAGAAGAAAGAATCTAAAGGCACGTCTTATCTGATTTTCAGCAATTCCACAGACACACACAAATATATATATATATATATATATATAACCTATCAAAGAGCATTGTAAAAACAAAAGAAAAATAACTTAAAAAATATTATCAAAGTACGACATCTTGATATCATTTTGTGGTGTCGGAGCACGAAGATATGGAGTTATGCATGGAGTAGGCTCATTCGTGTGAATGATATGTTGCAATTGCACGTGACATGCATGGAAGTTGAGGTGAAGAACACGAGATTTGGCAAATTTGTTGAATTACGGGGTTAGGTACCCTTTTTCTTTTCTTTTCTTTTCTTTTTTTAAGTGGGATTGGTTGGCTTAATTATTCGGAAAAATAGCTTTCAAAGTGTCCATAATCATTTGTTTTTTGTATTGAGAAAGCAATATTAATGTACTATCCTAAGCTTTCCAATTGAATAAATTGCACCGGTTAGGAATTAAATTTTTAGGTTTAAATTAGTTAATTTTTTAAAATTAATTATAATTTTTTTAAAATTTTTAGAAATAGACAAAAATTTAAAGGGCAATTTTAGATTTAGAATCGTACACCATACGTAAACTATATGTTTACTTTTCGGTCGGCGTATTAATATTTCTGCGGTTGACTTCTTTCTAGTTAATGGGCTACATGTGCTAGGGGAGGCATCCGATATGTGGTTGTTGATATCTGTTTGGACTAATGTATATTCAGTCGTCCATGCAAGATGTTTTTCCTCAGAAAAATAAAATTAAAAATTAAAAATAGCACCGTCACTATATATCCCAATTCTTGAAAAAATAGTCAATTAATTTAATTACGAATTCTCCATCGTATATCATTTTGGACACTTTCATCGTTGACTATAATAAGGTCAATTTCGACCTTTTCCACACGCAACAAGTTAAAATGAGTTAAATAAATAACTTAGTTAATTGACAAATACGTGACAAAGGCTGACAAGGTCACTTTCCCTATTTATTTGACTATTTGGAAAGCTCCAAGTGAGTGACAACCGACTAATTAAAGCTAGATAAACTAACAACATTTTGGTGAATTAACCAAGCCACACATGAAAGAGAAATTTAAATTATTGTCGGGAGTGAATCTAAGGTTCCGTTTCGTAAAACGGTTTGAGTTGAAATTTTTAAGTTTGAATTGGTTGACTTTTTAAAAACTAGTTATAATTTTTATTGACTTTTCAGAAAAAGACAAAAATTAAGATGAAAAAATATATTTTAGTTTGAGTTAAACCTGATCACCAAACGGGGCATAATTTTTGTGCAAATATCATGATATAATTGTCATACAAAGTTATCATAGGCACGAACAACACTCATCAATGACAATCATAGTATGTTTCTACTTATACAAATTTCAGTGCTTAGAAAAAGTAGTGTGATTTTTTCTGATTATTATGCCTCACCTGAAATCTAGAAGGTCATCGCCTATGAGATGGCTAATTGAGCTTGTCTACATATCATTCGCCGTCGACGTACTAATTAAATAAGCAACCGAAAAAAAAAAAAAAAGTGATACAAAAATATTATGTTCTAATTGGCTGTCATACTTTTCAACGTGGATGCTAACTCAAAAAGTGCTCTTGTGGAGGATCCATTTGTGCCTAGTGCCTCGGTAGCTGAGTCCTTGAGGTCCTTAATATGATTTCTCACAATCCTACCCTCTTCACTCGTATCCTCCATTAGAGCCTTAACGACTTCCGCGATCTCCTCTCGTCGAATGAGGCCATCTTCACCGGCTTTTGGTCTCAACGCCACCTTGAGACTCTCAACAAGCACCACCGCATTCATCTTCTGCTCCGCGTAGAGTGGCCAAGCAATAAGAGGCACACCACAAACAATGCTCTCCAAAGTCGAGTTCCAACCGCAGTGGCTCAAGAACCCCCCCGGTCGAGCCATGGCCCAGTACCTGAACCTGTGGGGCCCAAAAAGGCACGACCAGGCCTCGCCCTTTGGTCCTGTCCAAAAACCCAATAGGCAAGAAATCACTGGCCTCCAATGGGCCTTTGGGCCCAGAGTTGAGATACTCTGCGTTTGCGGATTCATTATTGGGCCTCCTAACGACCCATATGAACCTTTGCCCGCTCATCTCCAGCCCAAATGCCAGCTCAGTTATCTGATCAGAAGAGAGGGTCCCACCACTTCCAAAAAGAAACGTATAGAACAGAGCCACGTGGCTGATTGTCCAACCAGGTCAAACACTCCGAGACATCGTGGTTTTGACCCATTTGTACGATGGGTCCCACCGGATAAATAACCAATTTACCGTCCTTTTTCTCTTGCAAAGCTTTAATCACCTCGGATTCAACGGCCATGAAGCTGTTAACTACAAACCCCTTAATTCCCTCATCCGAAACCAACCGTTTGGCGTTCTGCACTCTCCTTTTGTACGTGTTGCTCCTCCGGTCCTGGATCGAGCCAAAGAGATCTCCACCGCGTAAGGGAGGGCATCCCGGTAATTTCACCGGCTCCGGCAGGTCTTTGAGTAAATCATAAGGAGCTGCAATCTCATCAAGCTTCGGCAAGTGTAAGAAAAAGGACAAAGCCATGGCATTTGAGGGGAAGAAAACGTACGTGGGAAGATCAAGTCCCTTGGCAATATCCAAAACATCCGTTGCGAACGGATCGGCAAAGACAGCCACTAACGGCGGCGGAGCAGAATTATTAGTAGAAGTGGAAGTTAGAGCAGGAGTCGAAGCAAGCGATTTGAGCACGTGGTGAATAGAGGGAAGAGAGCGAGACATGGTGAGGGAGACTTGGGCGCCGGGGTTGGAGTCTGTTGGGAGGAGGTCGTCGAGGCTGACGGGAGGGAGGAATACGGTGCGGGTGTGGGGCGTGGGAAGGGATTCGACGACGGCCTTTGTGGCGTCTGATGGAGGGTGATCAGTTGAACTACAAATGATGATGGTGACGTGGACGTCGTGATGAAGAACGAGACGTCTGGCTAACTCTGCGAATGGGATTTGGTGACTCACGCCCGGACTTGGGAGAAGGGCTATGTGAGGTGGTGCTTGCTTCATTGGAGCAGTTGATCTATATCGATCTGTTTATGTTGATAAATGGCTAATATTTGGCTTCGATTTGATTAATTAGGTATGTCATACATACATACATATATATATATATTCATAATACACACACTCACACACACATTTAAACTCCCTCGACAAAGCGTCACTATCAATGATTATTCTTGTGTATTGCTTGGGATTAATTTTGAATATATTAATAATGTTTGACTGGTTTGATTATTCAAAGATATGAATTAAATATTGGGATATTGTGACGTAACGTCAAACGTAATTCATTTTGGACCGGATGTCATGTTATTATTCAATAGTTTTTTGAGTTGATAATAACGTCAGTGACGTAACCTCAAACGTAATTCATTTTGGACCGGATGTCATGTTATTATTCAATAGTTTTTTGAGTTGATAATAATGTCGGTGAGTCCCTGTTTTTCTTATTAAAAAATTAAGGTCCTGTTTGGCAACCAACTTATTTTCAATTCATTTCAAATTTTTTTTTGTCTTTTTCTTAAAAAGTTTTGTCTTTTTTTTTAAAAATTTTTTATCTTTTCTGAAAATTTAAAAAAATTTACTATTAAAACTAAAATATTTCAACTCAAACTAACACACCAAACACCCCCTAAGAACGAAGTGGTTTTTATTATATAAAAATTTGACATTATAAAATGAGGTTATAATTCCGCTGAAATAAATATCAGTGCCATATTTTCCTTTTTTTATAATAAGCTTGAAATCTCCTTGTCCTGCACGATTTAAATCTCAACAGTCATCCGCGTGCACGAAACTCTTTTTTTGTTTTGTTTTGTTTTGTTTTGAGAATTCCACATGCATGAAATTTGCCAAAGTGCAAACCGTGGAAAAAAAAATAAAAGAGGTCTTTTATGATGTTACTAATAGGGTGTTTGGTGGAGTAGTTTGAGTTGAGATTTTTAAGTTTTAATAGTAAATTTTTTTGAATTTTCAGAAAAGATAAAAAACATTTGGGGAAAAAGATAAACTTTTTAGGAAAAAGACAAAAAAAAATTTAAATTAAGTGGTTTAAATGGGGATGTCAAATACCCTTTAAATATTATGAAGAGGACTTAGTACGTAAGATTTCTCCAAGAAAAAAAGTTTTTTAATAGATAAATTAATAAATTATTCATTCAACGTCATCAACTTCAGATTTTATAGATCTCTCTTTGCTTTATAAGTAAAGGAATGGACTTCATTTTCAATCAACAGATGACTACTCCTCTCCTACGTCTCTAATGCCAATTTTTAGTCAACGAAACATTATCTCCTATCATGGAAACGCTTCAGTGATGACTGATGACTGCAAAACCCAAGCGATGACTTCAAATTTCATTAGTTTGGTCGTACTTGTTAGACAATAAAGTACAATGAAAACGCCACCTATGCCTGTCTACAACACCGTTAAAAAACTTAATGATAAAAAATATATTTTTACTCTATGTAGATCTTATTGTTTTAGTTAACGGTCAGATTTGTGAATGTTCATGACAAAATTCTATAACGCGTGATACGTTCAAAACCATTCCCAATAAAAGATCAAACTGCTAAAAAGTTAATTAATTTAACGGTTAATTAAATAAGAATATAATTTCTCTTGTACAAGTTTTACCTATATGTAATTACTATTGGGAATGAAACGAATTAAACTATGAAATGATTGTTCAACAAGTACAAATTAATTAGGAGAAATTGAATATCAATATCCGACTTAATGTATTTTTACCCCTGCATTAGCAATCCATGCGAGTTGTTGAACTAACACTAGAAAATATCCAGCAAGACAACCTTCTGGCCAAAGATATGGGTCCGTTTGGTTGGTTAGTTTGAGTTGAAATATTTTAGTTGTAATAGTAAATTTTTTTGAATTTTCAGAAAAGACAAAAAACTTTTTAGGAAAAAGACAAAAACTTTTGGGAAAAAGACAAAAAAAGTACAGTTTGAATTGAAATAAAATGATGAAGCAAACAAAGCTATATATATATGTGTATATATATATATATATATATATATATTTTTGGGTTTAAAAATTTAGACAACATGGGAATTAAGATCGATGAAGGTAATATCTACTGTCGACAGGTATATATATTCTGAGGAGATCCGGCTAGCAAATTCAAGTATAGGAGATAATTTAATACATATCTATTGGCCAATATGGACAACCTTCAAATCTAGCTATTTTAGAAATTATAAAAGAGAAGGAAAGAATATAACTCTAAATAAATTATTTTTACGGAAAACAAAAGGGGGGAAAAAAGAAGAAGGAGAAAAAGGTTGAGCGTTACTACCAAACACTACCATATATATGGATGATGTATTCAGGGAAAAAAAAAAAAACCAAATATGTAATATATATATATATATATATATATAAATTTGTATCTATATCTACATATAATTTAGCACATAGAGAAATGACCTTTGATTGTTTCACAGATATTTGGGAAAAATCGCAAACAATTATTAGCATTTCTTCAGGCAAAAATTAGTAAAATTAACATTTGATGTTCATTTTAATGGCATCTGAGTCTGTAATAATATCGTTTGAATTTCACCAAAAAAAAAAAAAAAAAACTCGATGAAAGTATGCTAGAGTGTGAAACCATGAAGAGAGATAAACGTGATTTGTTCTAAAATCTTTGTAACCAAATATAGCATAAATATTTTCTTTTGAGGGAACAAAACTTAGCATATTAAAATTTCAGGGAATTAAATTTTGAGTCAAAAGACACCATTCAATTCAACAAAAAGGAATGTTTTCCTCCAAAAGAGAACTCATTTCGATATATATGACTCATTAACACCAAAAAGTCACATTTGTTAAGAAATTAAACCCTTGTTCTATAAAAACCCACCTGCCCTTTATTAGCCCCTTTTACTCAACGTAGTCAAACAAATATTTTCTCTGTCTCTTTTTTGTTTGACCCTCTCAATGGATCTATCCGAGGAGCAATCTTCTTCTTCTCCTTCCAAGAGTCTTGGTGTTACTAGAGCGAGTGCTAGGGCAGCCGTTGAGGAGGATAAGAGTACGGTGCCGGTTAGCAAGGGAACGGGATTGGTGGGTCCCACTGTTGCGGAACAAGAAAAGAAGAAACTCAACCCTAATGCCAAGGCATGGGACCCTAAGGCTGACGGGGCTTCTGAGGAGGATAGGTGTTTATTTCTCACTTTATCGAATGGTTACGCTCTCTCTAAGGGCCAAATAAAATATTTCTTCAACCGGTAACCATCTCTCCCATCTCAACTTAAGCTCTTCATTTATGTATTTGTGTGTGTGCTATATATAAATATATAACCATATATACATGTATATGTTGCCATTTGATAAAAACACACTTAGTATCGGTAGATTGAACATTCTCAACTATCGTTGCCTTAATATATTTAGTTTGAATCGGTCATTATTATTATTTTTTTTATAGTGTAAAATGTTTTTGTAATTTTTTTTATAAAATGCTAATGATTAAAGTAGGAGAAAACGAACAACACCATAGGTCCATATGCACTTTTAAGCTTAATCACACAAGTTTTTAATCAATTGAGTTGGACTTAGCCTATATATGTAAAGAGCGAATGTGTATAATTCGATGTACAATCGATGGTGAAAATTAGTAGTATTTAGATCTCGTTGCATGAAGTACATACTTGTGTCGTTATTGCACGGATGATAAAAGTTACGAGGAAAGAAAAACTACTAATTAAGACCCCATTCGGCACCATAACTAGTGCATATTTACAGATTTTACACCTACCATATATACATGACATATGATGACACCTACGGTAAAATTTTTCATTTGTATCGAGATATGTTTATTGGTATAAATGATATAGCTCGACAAAGAGCACGAAGCTTCAAAAAACGCTACTATAGCATTAATAACCTCGTTGTATGATAGGGTTACGATGATGATTTGAGTCAAATTGGAGTTCGTTAAAAAGAAAATCTTTTTTTTTTTTTTTTGCTAAAAAAAAAAAAAAGGTCATAGTACATTAACAGACCATATGTAATTCGTGTGTTATATGGTTAAGCAGTTTCCATATATGAAATTGTAATTAAGCCTAATCTACCATTCCTCAACTCAATACAATAAATGTATAACCATATTTCTCCAAGCAATAATTCTTTAATTTTTTTGGTTTCTCAACAAAAAAAAAATGTGAAAAAATTACAGAAAATACGGAAAATGTGTGGAGACTGGGGACTTGCATAACGGCGCTGATCTGGATGGCAAGGGCATGCAACCGCTGTTTGGGAAGGTGATATTCAAATGGTCGTGCATACCAGCAGCAGTCATGGCGGGGGCTACTCAAGTCAACTTGGTTCTCGACAAGAAGCATCTTCGGTGTAAGAGATTTCATTCCAAGAAAATTGACAGCGTCATCGCACCAAAGACAACCGCTGTTTGAGGAATTATGAGTCCGTTTGGATTATAAGTTCGAACAGAAATTCGAAATTCTGTGAGAGAAAAGAATGCAACAAAAAGTTTTGAATTCTGATTCAAACTACGAACGAAGCGGAGCCTATGATTTTTATCCCTAGCTAAGTGGAATTTTGACAATAAATGGCAGACATTTTTGTCGTTATCCGGATTAATATTTTTGCCCTATCTTTTATCTCTAGTTTATAGGCATGATTTATGGAGTGTTCTTGAATTTATTATGATTGATTAGTTGAGTTTTGTTTATGTTATAATATCTGGGGTGATAGCCATAAATTCTCGACAGAAAATTTCAGTGATTTATGACTAATATGATCCATTTAAAAAAAAAAAAACGAACAAAAATAAGTACATGATCGGGAGAAGGAATAATTAGATAGACCGATGGATGTGTCTTTACTTCAATTAATACGTTGTTATGTTTCGTAGGACCTTTGAGACTGTTGATGAGTTTGTGTACTGATTCTTAAAATGATATTGAGTAAAAACGTGAAGACATCATTGATTTTAAAGTCACATGATTTTTCTTTTATCTTTCATATGACCTCAGTAGATTTTCAAAATATAGTTAATAAATGCATGATCAGGATGTCATCCATCTTATGTCACATGGTTTACAAAAGCAGACCATTTTTTAGTTTATTTTATTTTATTTTTAGTTGGTAATTATTGTCTACGTTTTTTTTTCCTCCACAATTAAACACTACCTTCGCAAATTGACTATTCCTTTCTCATTGACTAATTACTTGATCGCCACGGGCCAATTTTGTGTAAAATTAGTACTATATACTAAAAAGGAGGAGGGGTTTACTTTTTTTTCACAGTGCACGGACGACTTTATCCCTTAATTAGAGTTGTTTTTTTAATTTATATAGTGAGTGGAAGATTTTATACATTCTTTATGTGTTTGGATGATTTTGTCCTTCTGAGATACTCTAAAATTGGTTTGCAGCATGGTAGATGGACTTTTTTTCCTCTATAACTCTAACATATCACGTTCGCCTCTCTCTCTGCCGTTCATTTCCTCTCTCAATTGTTTGCTCTTTCACTCGGTTTTTTCGTTCTCTTCCCATGTAATTATACTAATCGTAAAGATTATGTATATATGACACATGCACATTCAGATGCTAATCGAGCTGTGAGGCGTTTTCACGGGATGAAGACCGAACTTGGCTTCGCAAAATTCCTCTCGCTCGAAGCTTTTTAAAGCCGCCGCTTCCAACGGATACCTTGTTCACGACTCGTGCGTATTTGGGGCGGAAGTTCTTGTCATGAAGCGTCCTTCCAGTTGGGAGTCAGTTTCGTTGCTTCAACGATCTTGTGCTGAAGAAGCTATTTTCAGGTGGAAGCTCCATTTGTTCTCCAAGTTGGACAGAGACTATACTATTTTATGTCTGAAAGTTTTACCGCTGGATCGGAGTGGATTGGTATGCTCTTTCAACAAAGTTGTCATCTTTTTTCCTTGTAGTTTTGGTTTTACTTTTCTTGTTCTCTGGTTCTATAATCATCATAAACCGTCGAACGGGTTTGTTGTGAATGATACGTTCGTTGTGGAAGTATAATTTGATGTCCTGTCGCAGACCAAGTTTTTCCCTAACAGTGCAAACCAAAAAATAGCAAATTATATCCGCGTTTCTCCTCGAAGTCATGAAGACTCTCCTGAGGCTATCAAAGTTGAGCCATAACCACTAGAATGCAAGTGCCCATTTGTTTTGTTATTTCCACCACATTTCTTCGTATCGTTTTTTTGTTACGCAAACTAAATTACAGCTTTATTTCTTTGTTTATGGTCATGAAACAATGTAAATCTGTTGTTTAACTTCTATGGATATATATATATATATATATATATATATATATGTTACCAATTATTTTAAATGGACTACGGTGAGTCTGACGGAAACTTTTAGCATGCGTAGTTTTTTTGGGATGAAATAGTTGGTCTTTCAGAAACTGTTAAAATTATTGTTGATTTGTCAAAAAAATGACAAAAATGAGTTTTTTGAGTAGGAATTTTAGCTCCAAAAATCGCATTAGTTGGCAATCTAATGATAGTATCAGGTGATGCATACAGTGTTGTCATGTTGTCATGGTGTATATATATATATATATATATATATTAAATAATTGGTTCTATATTAACTATTATCTTCTTTTAAAGATCTTTCAATTCACTGTTAAGTGTAAAACAAATTAAGTTGTTTTAAGTTGAAATTGATTGATTTTTAAAAATTAGTTATAATTTTTATTGATTTTTTAGAAAAAGACACAAACTAAAATGAAATTTTTGGATTTGGACCTAGGAACCTAACGCACCCTTAATATATTAATTATTTACTTCAATTGTTTAAAAAATATAACTAATTTGAAATATTTTCATAAAAATATTATTTACTACAACTTCTATACTAATGTGGCTTGATTGGGTTTTTATAACTTGATTGTGTTTGCTAGGATATCACTTGATGAATATACTTGATCTTTGTTTGGAAGAGATATACAATTTCAGAAATTGGAAAATTTTTACAAAAAAATATTTTTTTTCAACTTTTTCCATCATTTTTTCATTTTGAAAAGAAAAACTATCTTATTTTCAAATTTATTTTGTACAATATTCATTTAGAAAAAGAAAAAGAATTTTTTTAAAATTTTCTCATAATGCATAATTTTCAATATTATTTTTTTTATTTCAAACAACTTTTTGTTTTCAAGAAAAAAAAATTTTAGACATTCAAATACCAATTTATTTTCATAATAAAAAGTCTTTCTATTTAAAATAAGAAAATTTTCTTTTCTGAAAATAGATATTCTATCTTAGTTGATGTTTTTTTTTGGGGGGGAAAATTGCCAACTTTTATTTTTTGGGTAAAAAAATAGTTGACTGACTTAAAAAAAAAAAAAAAAAATCAGTTCCTCTCCTGCAAACTCCAAAGTGTAAAACCTCTAATTCAGCCACAAAAAAAAAAAAAAAAAAAAAAAAAAAAACCGCCAAGATTTCATTGTCACTTTACTTTCCCCCGTTTATTTATTTGTTTGTTAGACGACGCACTCCCTCCCTCCCTCCCTCCCTCTCTCTCTTTCTCATTTGTTTCTCTCTCTAGTTCTCAACCGATTTCTCACTTCACTGTGCAACAGCAACTATGCGAAGAGGTAATCCTTTTCCCCTCTCTCTCTCTCTCTTTCATTTTGTGTGTGTGTTTTTCTTTTAAATTTTTGTTCTTTTTCCTTTTTTTTTTTTTAACCAGCCAAAACAAGGTTCCCCCCCCCCCCCCCTTGTTTTCCCTTTTTTTTTTTTTTTTTTTTTTTTTAATTTTGTCATTTTCTTGTTCGAGTTTTTGCTTAAATTTCCTTCGAAATTAGTAGGAATTTGGCTTGCAATCCATCGCAGAGAAAGAATGAATTGTTATGGTTTTCAGAACTAATGGGTTTTTCTTTGTGGATTTCCTTTTGTTTTTTTTCCCCCTACCAGGAAAGAAAAGACCGCGGGCCCAGGGATCGTCTTTGGGTTTGGATGTTCAGCTTCGTCGCCAAGGTATTCAGTCATACATTTACATGTATGTAGATATATTATTATATGTGTATTTTGTACGTTTTTAAATATAATATATGTAATTATGCATATTTCTCATGCTCTGATTAAAAAAAAAAAAGTGACTTTTTGGTTGTTCTTGTTGTGCCTAGCTGAATTTATTAAAATATAATTCCATTAAATTTTTTGTCTAGTATATTTTTATTTATTATTGCTTTTTTTTTTGGGGGGGGGGGGGGGGGGGGGGGGCGGGGGGCGCAGAAATTTCAATATCGAAAAGAGAACTCCCACCAGCTCACTACTTGATGAAAGTTGAGTCATACAACTTTCTATCAAGGGCCAAAAAATATGAAAGTCGCGTCTTTGAAGTTGACGGCTACAAATGGTAAGTAGATTACGTAGGAACACTAGTACAAAATTGGGATTTAACGGTCATTAAAAACTTTTCACAACATTTTGGAAAGTTGTCGACTTCTTTCTGATCCATTCCTTAACGACTGCATTCTGTTCGCTTTATTCTTTTATGCTAAAATTGAGAAGGGATTTGGAAAAGATGTAAATTTGATGCACAATTATTTTTATTATTTTTTTATTTTTTCGGATAATACGAGAGTGTCCTTCTATCCAAATGGAGAGATAAAGAACAGTGGGAGCGACTTCATTTCCCTCTACTTGGTAGTGACCGACCAAGGATCTCCCTTATAATTGGGAGCTTAATGTGAACTTCAAGTTGTTCGTGTTCAATCACCTAGAAGATAAATACTTGACCATCCGAGGTATATACATTTAATACATTCTGGTTACATGATTGTGATTGTTGCATAAAATAGTTGTACTGAAAAAGTTTTGATTTTTGAAGATGCTGATGGGGCGGTGAAGCGTTTTAATGGGATGAAGACCAAGTGGGGGTTCGCACGGCTGCTTCTGTTGGAAACTTTTATGAATCCTTCAAATGGATATCTTGTTGATGATTCTTGCACATTTGGGGCAGAGATTTTTGTTATCAAACGCATTGCAAACTGGGAGACTCTTTCACTGGTCAAGGGACCTAGTATTAAAGATTTTACCTTCACTTGGAAAATTGAAAATTTCTCCACTATGGAAGATGAATGGTATGAATCTGATGTTTTCATTGTGGAGGAACAAGTTGGTATGTTCTTATCCAAGTCAGATAAGAGCTTTGTATTGATTTTTTTTTTTTCACTCTTAATAGGAAAATATTTGTATTGGTGATCTGGTGCTAAGTGGTACTTTAATTTGTGTGTTTTCTTATCACCGGTGATCAATTACAGGAGGCTAGTAGTTTATCCAAACAGAGAAGGTGTTCACAAGGGTGAATCATTAGCGATCTTCTTGTTTCCGGTTGATTTCCATGTAGCTGACGCAGCAGTTTATACCAGATTTAAGCTACGCCTAATCGATGAAGTTGACGGTTTGCACTACGAGAATACAGGTTAGTATTCTCATAATCACACCATATAATGAGCACTCGTGAGATCTTTATAACTTGCATATAAGAAACCAAGCAAAAGTTGATTTGGAATGGCGTAAACACTGTATCATACTTGTGATTTTTCTTTATCTATTGCTTTTACGGTGAAGCATTGGTTCTTTCCCTCGGAGTGCTTGGACAATTGTTGGGGCATTTCAGATTTCTTTAGGCTCAAGTATGTTTATCAACAATGGAACGGATATCTTAAGAATGATACCGTAATCATTGAAGTTGGGTTCCTTGCCGTCTCTGAGACAAATGCGTTTCCTGATATCAAAGATGGAAAAGAGGAATCGGACTCAAGTCACTCATCTGGGAACAAGACTGGGAGTGGATCTGAGAAATGAGCTACTACCCTTGGCTGTCTTACTCGGAATCTTATCTTTTTGCTAGTGTTCCTTCCCGTGCAAAAGTAGATTAGGCCAGCTACTAGGTCGAAACGATTGGAAATCGAATTTTATTATAAATTGGGAATGTGTTATGCTTAGATATGACAAGTAACCATGATGTAAAGCTTTTGATACCATTGCAGAATATAGTCTTGAACTAGAGAACTATATATTTGGTCACTCTTTTTACTTGGCAGGATATTTTATGCATTTTTGCTTTCAGAACCCTTCGTAGATACGAGAACTTAAGCTTTAGAGCCCCTTTCAACTAAACATGCCCCTAATTTAAGGATGAATTAACTTTGTTACAAAATTTATAATCGAATTAGATGGTATTTGGATTGATGTTTTCCGAAAAGATTAATAAACAAGTTGACAAGAACATGATCCATAAACGCAAATTGTGAATCCTAATTTAAAATTATCGTCTTTCGGTGAACTTCTTGTAGTTCTCTTCATAAAGTATGTCGTTTTCTTGATACAACGTCATTAATGGAGGTAATTGTCGTTTGTCAAGTCATTGCGGTCTTACATTAGTTTGGGTGGGTGTTTTGTTATTTTAAATAAGAGATGTTGTTCCTTGATATTGTCGTTTCAAAGTAAATGTTGTTCTTCTGTGACTAAAATTCTCTGTCGTCGATATTCGGTTTTTTGGTCCCGTTCTTAACCGATCGACTTTAGTCTTTGTACTTCGGTCGTTCAAATAGTTCTATAACTTCGAGAGTCTAGATGTCATGTTTTCCTTTCTCAATAACTATCCCCTCAAATCTTAATTGTGTTTTGACAACTTCTGAGTAGTATTTTTACACTATTGGAGGGATCGCTCGACTCAGTCAGAGTCCGAGGTAATAAAATTAGTAGTGCACTGCTTGTGATGCATACTGCCAAAATAAGTTTGACAGTACTTCCAAACCTTATTTTGTGAAGATACTGATGGGGCTGCGTAGCGTTTTCATGAGAAGAAGACTAAACGGGGGTTTGCATTACTACTTACGCTCGAAAGTTTTAAGGATCCTTCCAATGGGTACCTCGTCGACGACTCTGCATATTTGGGGCACAAGTTTTGTTCTAAAGCAATTAGGAGTTATGGGACCTTCACGTATATGGAGACTCATATGGATCTGAGCTTTTTTATTTTCCAAGTGAAGACCAAACTTAAGATTCTTGTTGATCCAGTTCAAACTGTACCTTATGTTACAAATGTGATCTAAGGGACTTGAATCGCAGTTTATTGCGAGAAGCTTGTACGAGCAGCGGTGAAGCTAGTCTTTTAGTTCAGCAGGAGCATAACTAAAACTAAATTTGAGTTGTTCATATAAATGTTCAAATTGAATGAATTGAATTTGATAATTATGTCTATTTTTCCTTTTTAATTACATAACGTATCAAAAAGTAATTATAAATGACTATTTTAATTTCGTCAATATTTATCGTTAATATTTTGTTGTGTTTATTATTTGGTCTAAAACATCATCTTTACCGTAAATATTTTATATTTTATTATAGTTATTTTGATGTTTTATAACTAATTTGGGTTTGTTAAAGGTAATTCACAATTATCTGAATAAAAATTAATCATTAAAGTCAAAAAAACAAAAAAGAAAAGTAAAAGAATATATATAGAAATGAAATGATGTCAATTTAGTAAAAGAACAAAATAGGTATTTCAGACATCTTTTTCTTAAAAATAGAGATAAGTAAAAATTATTAAAAAACATACATATTTTAAAACGGAGTTTGGGTAAAATTTGTCAAAATCAAATTATCTTTTTTCATTCCATATTTTACATGGGAAATTCCCACCAAACTAAAGACTTAAGCTCTCCTTTTCATTCTATTGAGTTACGGCTACCATTACTATTCCTTCACTGCAACCAAACGTGTCCTTATATTCTAGTTTTTGTCTTTTTGTCATTCTATGTGTGTGTACAACCACCGATTCTCCTCACTTGCGGTTTAATTAGCCTTTCAAAAATTGTCTACTTTGAAAGAGAATCTAAAAATAGTTTTATCTATATGCTCAAAAGAAGAATCTAAAAATGAGAGAATAATTAAGATAAATAAAACTACTAGAGAGAAAATAATTCAACAGAGAGAACACAAGAGTTTAAGAGAGAAATATCTGATCTTATGTATAAACAAAATTTGTAGACATTACTTTCATATTCTTAATACACAAGAAACATTTATTTTCACTGACAATTTAAAGAGAAAAAAGTAACTACTTAGTTTTAAATGATCTCAGGAGATAAGTATATATCCTCAAATTCCTAATATCCCAATGTGTTTCATCACATGTCCTATGTGATTAAATCAGAAATAAAATTAAAAGAAAAAAATAAAATCAGTTTTGAGAGTCAAAAGCACCAAATACAACCCCCACTCAAATTTTTTGTTCTTTAATTTTGTCATTAAAATTTTCTAATTTTTATAATTTACTTCCATGAAAATAAAATATTCTCATATAGTTCCTATTTTCTTCCCATTAAAAATAAAAAATTCTTACATAACTTCTACTAATCTAAATTCTGATAAAAAAAGGTGTATATTTTTACTATTTTATCCCTATAAAAATTAAAAATTATTATATAAACCTATTAAAATAAAAAATTCTCATATAATCTATTAAATTTATTTAAAAAAAATGTGTACCACCCGCCAGGAGGAAAAAAAAAAAAAAAAAAAAACCTTTCCTCTCCCACTCTAGACTCTAGCAGCACTAGACCCCGCATTCTCTCTTTTCTCCGAACTCTCACTTCACTCTCACTCTCTCTCTCTCTCTCTCTCTCTTCTCCTCCTCATACATTTCATACTCAAACCTCTCTTCTCTCTCTCGCTCTCTGGTATCGTCCTCTGATCTCCCTCTTATTCCTACTCTAGCAGCACGTTTAGCTAGGTGAGTGTCTTCAAAGTTTTTCAAACTCTCTCCCTCTATTTTTTTTTTCAATGATTCAGAGTCTTTTATATATATATATATATATATATAATTTTCGCTGATGCTTCTGATAAATGACTCTCTTTTTCTTTTTTTTTTTTTTCTTTTGTGAGGTTGTTCGTGAGCCTAAAGTAGACTTTTTTTTTGTTACAAAAAAAAAAAAATCTGATTAATAGGACAGAATTTAATTATATATTTTGAACGGTAGAAGTTGTTTATGATTTTATTTAGTTTTTGTGGGTTTTTAATCTTTGATGGGATTTCGTTTATAAAATAGAGAAATTGTTTGTTTATAAGCTAGTGAATGAGTGATATATATGTTCGGATCGGGTGTGAGATAGTGTATAGAGTAGATATGAAAAACAAGGAATATTTCGGGGGAAAAAAAAAAAACACGAGAGACTTATTAAGAAAAAAAGAAGGAAAAAACATGAAATATTTTGAACCAAAAAAAAAAAAAAAAAAAGAACTGTTAGACTTAGTAAGAAAATAAAAGGAGACGATGAGGAGGAAGGAATAAGAAAAAGAAAACGAAACTGACAAAAAAAAAAAAAACTAAAATTTGTTTTATCCTAAAAAAAAATTCCTGGTTCCACCCCCTGAATCCACATATATAAGAGCTATAACAGGCAAATTCAACTTCTAACAAATTAAGCTTATCTTAGAGGGACAGAGCAGGTCTAATTAGGTGCCGTGCATATAGAAACCATATATGTAGTGAGGGAAGACAAGAACGGAGAAAAAGGGCAGAAGTTTCATTTTGCTTCTGGTTTTAAACCATTTCTGATCTTTTTTCTCCACTAGAAACTTCCACGTTCTTTCATATTAACTCCATGTTTGTTTTTGCTATAATTACCAATGTCTTTAGCCGATAATGCATGGGTTAAACAAAAATTGAACCATAAAAAATCCAATTTTTCAACATATATTTTTGTTTCAAAAGGTGCTACAAATATTTTTTTGCTATATTGCTACTTATTATTGCTTGTTGGTCACTAGGATAAGATCATCAAAACTTTCACGAAAATGGCGGGAGAGGAAGCTGGCTCGGCTTCAAGTGCTCCAACAGAAATCGAACAAGACAAATCCAATGATTCTGTCATAATCGACATTCCGATGCACCTGGAATTCGAGCTGTGGTCTAAGTCTTGCATCCAGAGGGTTCCTAGGAAGCTCCGAAAGGTGAAGGAAGCGGCATACACTCCTCAACATCTTTCAATTGGCCCCTTTCACCATGGCAAGACAGAATTGCTCGGCATGGAGCACCACAAAACGAGATATTTCGACGTGTTCTGTAGACGTACCGGGAAAATGCAGGCTGATCTTAAACACTTCATCTGCGGTCGCCAT
This sequence comes from Ficus microcarpa, assembly GCA_025413485.1. Taxonomy (NCBI): domain Eukaryota; kingdom Viridiplantae; phylum Streptophyta; class Magnoliopsida; order Rosales; family Moraceae; genus Ficus; species Ficus microcarpa. Next base: position 3,610,058 of record CM046383.1, read on the forward strand.
GAAGAAATACTGCAA